>CM076582.1:1463856052-1464596890 GCA_034641835.2 Pinus albicaulis
TCCCCCATTGAAAAAATACAAATATTTCAATAGGATGGACGAGACTTTTGGTATTTTATTGTTTTCCATATCTCCAACGTTGTGTTTCCATGTGGACATGTGCAACACTCTGAAAGATGTTTGGACAACCTTGGAGAATTAATTTGGAAAGTAGGATGAGATGCGGGCTCATATTCTTGAAAATGAGCTAAATTCCTTAGATCCAAATAGCTTTGAGAACATTCAAGATTTATTTATGAAATGTAAATCATTGCTTATACAATTACATGATTGCGGGATCAAAAAATCCAAACAGGAAGGTCAATTGATCCTTTCTATTTTGTCTAAATTAGGCCCTAAATATGTTTTTTTTTTTTTCTACATATTATACAGTTAGACTTGCAACTAGAGATAAATGGAAAATGCCCAAGCTTGATGCATTTATTGAGTCTCTCATTCATGAGTAGGATAAGCTCATCAAAATGGGTTCATGAAAGTATCCAAATGAACATGCACTTTCCATGCATGAGAAAGGAAAGTCCAACTCAAAACCAAATCAACAATACAAAGGCACAAGAGAGGCAAGAGATCGATATCAAAGAAAGGGAGGAAATCCAAAACCTCCAAATGATTCTTACAGTTCCAAGGGTAAGAATGGAAAGAAATGCAACTCCAAGTGTCCTTATTGTAGTCAAAGGTTATCATACAGAATCCTCTTGCATGCAGACGACTATTTATATGATGGAAAAGAATCTTCAACAAAATAATCTTGGTCATCATATTCCAGAAAGTGCCAAGAAGAAGGCAGAGTAAAAACCATCAGAAAAAATGGGTAATGGTCATGCTTTGATTTCTCTTCATTCTACACCGCAAGAATGGATCATTGATTCAGGAGCTTCACATCATATGGATTCATTAAAGGAATCATTTTCTTCTCTACATGCATACTTGGGACCTCCTATTCTCATGGGGGACAATTCTACAATTGAATAAACTAGACAAGGAAGAGTGCAATTCAAAGATGGAAGTTTTGAGAATGTCTTGCATATTCCAATGCTTTCTATGAATCTTCTTTCAATGTATCAGATGAAACACAAAGGCACCGGAAGGAAAGTGGAATTTACCCTAGATTCCATGAGAATTTATGACATGCAAACCAAATTGAATATTACATATGGCAAGGTAAATGATCAATATCTGATCAGGAGCTCAAGTCCGAGCTATGGAAAAATCTCAAAATTGAAAGTGTTCAAAATCACTTGCAACCTAAATGACTGGATAGACCTCGACGATACGATCATGACGCCATGAACGGCACTCAAATCCGACATCGTATGTGAAAGTTATGCAAGTTTGAAGGTTTCAGTAAATTGCAAAACACTGAGTTTGACTAGGTTTGACTTTCAAATTTTGAAAAATTAAAAAAAAAAAAGAATATTCCACCTGGCCAATCATTTTACGACAAGTGGCAAGTGCATATTGGCCATTGGATTTACTTTTGTTTATCGTGGCCAATCACAAGCTACCACATGGCAAGCCCAGAGGCCGCCACGTGGCCCCCAGTTCAATTGAATGGCATGTTGCAAAATTTTTGAGGTTTCACAGTTTCGAACTTTCGACCTCTTGACAAACAACTCAGCACTTTACCATTGGGCCACATTTATGGTTCTTGTTAACCATAGGACTTAGCGCGTATTTGAACTTTAAACTAGGAATGGGTGGAAAATTAAAGGGGCTAGCCTGGGCCCATGTGTCCGCGACCAAGAGCTAAGGCCTTACCTCCACAGATTGTTAACGGTTATCAAACGTTATCCACAATTTTAATGAATATGTGACCAATGGTTTATCCGACGGTCTACGTGACATTCAATTCAACCATTATCCAGTGGTTTGGTCGACGGTTTCGGTGGGACATGTGTCCACTACTGAAGTCAACAGTTAATGCCACGGTTTTGAAGCAGCGGTTCTTTCGAGGTTAGTTCCGATGGTTACAGCAGAGGTCATGTGACCACTTCCGCTTCAAATTTAATGCCAATTTAACAAGTTCTGCTGATTTTGGAGCGCCCACCAAAAATTCGGAGTTAGGCCAAATTTGTCGACTTTAACTCCAGTTTCTCCACATTTAGTGGAGGTTTTTGAAGTGCCAATGGGCAAAATACTGTTTTGGCCATAACTTCTCCAATATTGGACCAAATTGGATGAAATTTTGGTCAATTTTGGGTATTATGAGGATTCTATATCCATTTAGATAAGTTTCAGAGCCATTAGAGTTGATATTCAACCCCTTTTGCTTCAGGGAAGCAATTAGAGCCATTAGGGCCAAGAGGGAGTTGGAGTTCTATTGGGCTATGCTTAACCATTTGAGGTGAACCAAAAACCAATTTCAACTATTTTCAGCATTCCAGAGCCATTGGGACAAGTTCCAGAGGTATTAGAGGTGTTCTACAGCCATTTTAGCTTCAGGGAATCTTGGAGAGCCACCAGCGCCATTGGGGAAATGGAGTTATCTGGATTTGTACCTCACTGTTTGAGGTGATCCAAAAACCATTTTCAGCTATTTTCGACCTTATGAACCTAATGTAAGAGGTTTTATAACTTTTTTAGGACTTCTACAGCCCAAAAAGCTTCAGAGGAGTTCAAAGAGCCTTTAGGGCCTTGTTGAAGAAGTCACTGTTTATGGTAATTCTTCACTATTTAGTGAATGTGGAAAGGCATTTTTAGCATTTTAATGTCTTCTGATTCTGTATTTACAGTCATATTTGTCTATTGAGACACTTTTAAACTTGTATTATCATTTGAGAGCATTATAATACAAGAGGACAAGCTCATTTTAGGAGGCTTGATCCAGCAGACGTAGCCCGAGAGGGGTGAACTGCTCACCAAACATTTGTGTCATGTTATGCTGAAGTTATCTTGCTGTGTATTTATGATTTAATATGTTAAAAAAAAACTTAAATTAACTTTCCCTCACACATAAACTCATAAACAGTTACCAAAAACACTTTGTTTAATCAGCAAGACATGGAGAATTTTGCACACATTTAATTAAATGGAAATGGATACCTTGCACACATTTTCAAGTACTTCCATTTTCAGATCAATATCATATGTATACATTTTATAACTTGGTTCCTCAATAAAATTCCATTTTGCTACTTATGCATGCAAATGAAGAAAGTAGGATTTGTCACAAGATATATGGGCACTTGAATTTCAGATATACGCAACATCTTAGCAAGCAAGGGATGGTTAAAGGATTGCTAACCATTGAATTTTTAAATGGTGTTTGTAATGGATCTGCTCTTGAAAATCATCCATAAGACAAAGTCGAGAAGGGGCATGCATGGAGAGCCTCTTCACCTTTGGAGCTTGTACATAGTGATCTCATGGGTCCATTTCTAGTACTTTCAATGAGAAAAGCAATACATGTGTTGAAATTTATAGATGATTACATGAGATTCACTTGGTTTACTTCTTGAAACTCAAGTCTAAAGTTTTTAAATATCTAAATATTTTCAAAGCACATGCGTAAAATCAGTCTGGAAAACGCAAAAATATACTCTACACAGATAATGGGACGGAATAGGTCAACAAAGATATCAAGAATATTTGTAATGAAGCATCCATACAGTTGCAGCATACAGTTTCATACACTCCACAAAAAAATGTGGTTGTCGAAAGGAAGAATCGATCTTTGAAAGAGATGTCCAATTCCATGTTGTATGCAAGATCTCTTTCGTCAAAATTATGGGTTGAAGCTATCAATTTTGCCTCATACATCCAGAATAGATCTCCTCAAAAATATGTTACTGGAAAAACATCTTTTGAGGCTTGGACTGACATGCAACCCGAAGTCAACGATTTCTGCATATTCGTATCTCGAGCATGGGCTGGCATTTCTACAGAGAAGAGAAAGGCTTTGGAGCCTCAAAGTAAAGCAAACATGTTTGTTGGATATTATGATTAAGTCAAAGGGTACATATTGCTTGATATCAACACTGAAGAGATCTTTATTTAAAGGAGTGTAAAGTTTAACAAAGATATTTTTCATGCACTAGCAGATGAACTTGTTACCAAGTTTCTCTCACCACACATTGATGAGTATGCAGATGATACTTCAAATCAAAATTCTGATGTAGATGAGTCATTTCCTATGACACTTGTTGGACCACTAGTTTTTGAACATCAAGATCGTACTTTCTCATGTAGTTTGGAATATTCTCAACCACCTTCAACACAAAAGTGGTGTAGCATGAGTGATCTCCTTGATGATCCTGCCTATATACCACATTTTGAGGAAGATCCACAAGCACTCTTAGCTATGGAGCCATGCATGCCCATGCATGCTTATATGATGCATGCATATGATCCATAGACTTATGCATAAGCAACTGGGCATCCTGAATGGGAATCAACAATGATGATGACCACAACTCTCCCATTAAGAACCGAACTTGGGATTTGGTTCTACTACATTCCATTCGTAAAATTTTGAGGTGCAAGTGGGTTTACCAGACCAAGAAAGAAGAAGATGGGAAAGTTAGTCGATATAAGGCACGATTGGTAGAAAAAGGTTTTTATTAGGTACATCGTGTTGACTCCGATGAGAATTTTTCTCTTGTGGAAAAAATGGATTCCATTCGCCTAGCTCTCTCCATTGCAACAAGAAAATGAAGGGAGGTGCATCATATGGATGTGAAGAATGTGTTTCTTCACGGTGATCTCGAGGAAATCTACATGGAGAAGCCACAGTGATACATGAAAATTTCATCTCTGGTATGAAAACTAAAGAAGTCTCTATGGCCTCAAGCAGGCACTTAGAGCATGGTATGCAAAGATGGATTCCTATTTGTTATCTCGAAATTTTGTACGCTGCAAATCTGATTCCAATGTTTATTTTTTGAAGAAAATTGACTCCTTGTTGATCATAGTATTCTACATATATGATCTTTTAATAACAAGTAGTTCATCCTTTACCATTGTTGAGATTAAAACTACATTACAGAAGCGGTTTTCTATGACAGATATGGGCTTGCTAAATTTCTTCCTTGGACTAGAGATCAATCAGAGTGATTATGTGATTACCATTTCTCAACTAAAGTATGCTAGAGATAGTCTGGCATGATTTAACATGAGTGATTGAAAACCAACAACAACTCCTTTCTTATCAAGGATAAAGCTTGAGAATGGAAAATACACACCATTGGTTTATTGCACATTATACCGCCAGCTTGTGGGAAGTCCTCTTTATCTCACTCACTCTTGTCCCGATCTTTCGTATGTCGTAGGAGCAGTTTGCAGATACATGCAGGAGAAACATGAGTTACACTAGAAAGTTGCAAAGTGCATCCTTCGATATGCCCAGGGGACGATCACCTATGGGATTCATTATGCAACAAATTGTTCTTTGGATCTCATTGGGTTCACAGATTCATATGGGATGGAAAAAACTTTGATCGCAAGTCCACCTCCAGTTATGTACTTAGTTTGGGATCCAACCCAATTTTTTGGTCAAGCAAGAAGCAGGTTGCCATTCCTTTATCATCAGCAGAGGCAGAGGAGGAGTAAATGCCAATATTCAGTCCATTTGGCTACAACATTTCCTATCTAAGCTTGGTATCAATGTGCATTTTCCAACTGTCATCTGGTGTGATAATCAAAGTATGCTAAAGTTTTGCAGAGATCCAGTGCAGTGGCAGTGGACCAAACACATTGAGATTGACATGCACTTCATTAGAGAACCGATTCATGATGGGATCATTGATCTTCAGTACTGTCCCAGTTCTGAGCAGACTGTCGATATCTTCACCAAGAATTTCACTAAGAAAAATTTTTGATTTCTGCAAGATCGTCTCGAGGTGAAGGAAACTACTGCCTAACAATTGTCTTTTCTCTACTTTTTGCATTATATTTTGAGGGGGTTTTTTCTTCCCACTGGGTTTTCCCTCTTTCATTTTTTCATCCATTGTATATGGGTACCTAAAATGGCCTTGTTGCCAGGACTCATTCATTTTTCATCACTCACCTAAGTTATGCTTAAGGGGGGGTGTTGGTGTACATGCACATAGTTAGCCTTAATTAGCTTCAGTTAACCTCTAGTTATTGCATGTGATGTGCACTTGGATTTAGCTAGTTAACCTGAGTGCTCACATGTGGTGTGCACTTGGATTTAGTTAGTTAACTCTAGTGCTTGCATGCAGTGCATGTGCACATTAACCGAACATATAGCACACTTAGCTTCAATTAGCTTTAATTATCCATAGTTATTGCATGTACAACTAAGCTTAACTTATTTTATTTATGTATTGATTCTTAAACTAATATTTATGAATCAAATTTATTCTCAATTCCAATTTTTCTTTTTCAATTCTCACAAGTTTGTGCAATTATTCTTCAGCTAGATCCATATTTTTGCTCTAATAATTTTATAGTTTTGGCCCTCCCTTAAGACAATATACTTTAAGGCATGGTCAAGAGGACATTTACCAAGTGCTATGTATGAACTATTATTGTTATTTGTCGGTACAGCTTCATGAAAAGGGTTTGGTGTTAAAGGAAATACTTCTGGATTTAAGCTATAAAATGCTTGTGTTGCTTGAATATTCATACCTTGTTGTTGAGCAGTATATTAATAAACAACCACTATAAATGAGCATTGGATTTTAGTGGGTCAGGAACTTATGCATAACCTTGAATGACTTAACAGAATTGAATATTTGGGAAATATTAAGCTTTATAGAAGAGTTTTGTCATTCCATAGCTTGACTTGGTTTTTAGATGCCAAGCATATCTTGAACGCAATATAACTTGATAATTTCCTCCACAAATAATCTTATTCTTTGATCTCTTGGACCCTTTAAGGTAAGTAACTTACTGTGCTAATTTTTTCTTCTTCAAGGTCGAGATATACTATATCATTTCAATTGCCTTGCCATCCTATTAACTCTAAACGAAATATGTGGTCTTATCCCAACAAGAATGTTTGCAGATATCTCTGAATTTCTAGGTTTCTTTTTACTTGTTTCATTTCGTGCAATGAAGCTAGTGGAATTTTCACTGAAGAAATCCTGACTACTGAGAAAGGTATTTCCTCTATCATTCAAGTTCAAATATGATTTCTCAGCTTGATCTTTAAAATATGCTACAAGAGTTAATTATCCATTATTATTTCCATGGTGCATTGAGAATGAATTAGAGATGTTGTTCACCTCGCTCAATGGGTGAGCATATGCACTAAGGCCACAATCTCCATCGTATTTACTATTGTCCATAGGAGCATTTTGTGACTGACAGATGCAGTAACTCGAAGGAATGGAAGAATACAAAATCCATCTACCACATTCACATGTTTTTACAAATCATGATAGTAGGATACATGCTTTGAGATTTTTCATTTTTTTTACCAAACCTAGGAGTTCCTTCGAAAGAATTATTTTTTTGAGGCCAAGAATACAATACTTATGGTAAAAACGTAATTATAATACTTGGTAAAGAAACCCAAAATATTTTTGCGGAAATCTCTTTCTTAGTTAATAATCTAAGCATAACATAACATCAGATTAGCTTTAGATCAGATTTAGTGCATAACATCCCTTCAATGATAGCATTTATTGTTCAACTATGGATTCTTCATTGTCCTTAGTGGTCAACATAGTTCCATTAGGGTTCCAATAAATTTACTATTCTTGTAAAACCCTTCAGGCTTGTGGACATCTGCTCATAGTCAAACTTTCAATATTGCTCATTGCTTGTTATGCTTAATCCATTTTCCAAGCCTTGAGACTGTGATTATGGTAATAGTTTGTTGAATACATCAAATTTAAATTTACTACACATTAAATTTAATTACATTTATATTTTTTAAACAAGTCAAAATTAAATTTGGATTTGTTTTATGATTCATCACATTCAAATTTGGATTTTGTTAGAAACAATAAACTTGATTCACACATACAAACTTTATCAACTTTAAATTAGCTTCCTATATTAGAAAAAAATATAAAATAGATACTTATAGGTAAAACATAAGCTTTTAATGTATGGGGATTTTCAATTGACGTGATGCTACGCCGCGAGTGGAATGCGAAGTGCGGAGGCATGGACCATGTGGTGTGTGAAGGTGGGGACTATGTTAGAGTGCGGATAAAGTGACATTGTAAGTTGCATTATAGAGCAATGCAGAGCTCTCAATGTGGAGGATCTATCCTCCACATTTCTAGCTAGCCAGATTATTACTCTAGGCGTAGATTATTACTCTCTTTGCAAATTCTAGTTAGCCCCATGTTGTTCCAGCAAAAAACCATCCAGATGAAAGAAACCCTAAGACAATTGGAGGTAGAAAATTCATACCAAGTGGATAGAGCACCCAAATGTTAGAAAATTGTGATCCACTGATCCCTTGTTTGAACGAAATAACAAGAGCTTAGGAAAGTGGGTTGTCAGTGCTTTCCTAGTCCATAGAGCACACAACATGGAACAATTATCTACCTTAGTTAAGGAGAAAAGAGGCTTGTGAATAACTTATTAGAGTAAATGTCGTTATTAGAATGAAAATCTATAATAATGTTTCGACATTTTATGGTGTACTTATCAGATTCCCAATGATTACATGCAAATATGTTCAATTCCATTGTGTGTATTTAAAACTCATCGATTTTTTTCACATAAAATTAAATAATTACCTCGTATTCTTCTAATTTTACGAAGTATTCTTTTTAATTTTACAAATATTTAAATAATTTACTCATTTTCGGTTACTTTCACTGAGTTTCACATATATTTAGAAAATTTTCAAATACTGATTTATATTCAAAATGTATGGTTTTTTCAGCTAATTCTACCGACTATTTCACAGAGACTCGACTAATTGTTTAAAATACTTCATCGACACAAAAATTACTGGGGATGCTATGCAAAAGGAAATTATTGACAAAACACATGGACCTCATACCTCTTTTTCTGAGTATTTGCAAACAAACTAAAATAAACTGAGTATTTAATAAAACAAGATATATGCATGAATGTCAGAAAGAAAGGGTCTATTGAGGAGTCGATCTATCAAATTAATAAATGGCTATGCTTGCTAGAAAGAAAGGGTCTATCGAGAATTAGTTGCGAAGTTGCGAAGTATTTAGAGTGTGGAAGAAGTTTATTTTTCGGAAGTCCAGAGAAGTGCAGAGCTCCACACACTTGTACACAATGAGATTCCCCACACATTATTTACATCATTTTAATAATATTACAAGGTTTATAGATTCCAAAGCATCTTCTGATTACACAATTATTTGTTTAAACAAATGACTAAAATTATGAAACTCCGAACACAAGGATTTTCAAATCCCTGCCTACAACACGGTTAGTTTACGAAAAAGAAAAAAATAGGAAGAAACACATAAAGCGAAGGTTGAAACAAAATTATGCACTCATTTCCTAGTTAGAATATACCACAAGCTAAAATTCATTTTCATTATTGACAAGAAAGGAGGAGACAACCAAATACTCGAATGCAAAATACAAAAATGAATGCCATGGAGCTTAATTTCCTCTATTTACATTAAAATCAGTGGCAGTCGATGTCTTATTGGAATGGATGTTGTACACAATAGTTTTTCTATTCCTTTAAAATTTATAATGTAAATGGTGAAATGAAACAGTGACAAAGTGAAGTGAGTCCCAAACCATCAACACAACAGAACTGCCAAAAGGAAATCAGAAGAAGAAAAATAATCAAAATCTCTCTAAATGTTTGAATTCCTTGAACTTTGGTGATTCAGAGACATAATTTGAATATTAGTTTGCAAAATGGTCAAAAAAATTTCAATAAGACAAACATAAGTGAGTCCAATGAGCTAGTGTCGCCTGAAAAAACTTAAATTTTGATGGATCACTTGTTCATTTTTGTACTTTCACTATACAATTTTCTTGACTTTTAGCTCATTGTGTGGGAGTGTCAAGCTTCCCACTTCGTTGTTTCACATTCATGATCCTTTAAACTATCATTGAAGCTTGTGAAGAGCTTTCATTGTGGATAGAGTTTTGTGCAGATAGCTTTCATTGTGCAGAGATATTTATGTGGAGAGCTTTTATTGTGGAGAGAGCTTTGTATAGAAAGTTTTGTGAGAAGATATTTTATTGTACAAACAATTTTCATTGTATTGAGTTTTCTCCACACTCCACACAATATTTAATCAATTAATTAGCAATATAAATAAAGACTATGTTGCATTGCAACTACTACCCTTCTTCAATTCATATTATTAAAAAAAAAAAAAAAACATTAAATTTATAATTTAAGTATGACACAAATAAGAAAATTTAAATTTAGCAAATATTGATAACCTACCACCCAACATATTAAACCTAAAATTAATATTTGATTTATAATTTCTATTAATTTTGAGTTTAATTTATGCCTCTAATGTTTCCCATTTATTGATCCATAATCCCCACTTTCATTTTATTTATTTATCTCCCCAGTTTTTATTATCTTTTATTATTTCCCCTTTTGTTAATTATCCTAAATTATCTTATTTAACTTTGAATTTTACAGAGAAGATAAACACTCATGTCATGTTCTTCTTTTACATTTTTTTTTTTTTTTTATAAATTGATATTTTTTTGTTTTCTAATAATCATCTCCTCACTTGTTATATAAAATTTCTAAATTTAATTAACAAAAATTCAAATTATCAATAATTTAAAAAATTAAAATCAAAAATCAAAATTTAATTATTTTATTTCAATTTTTATTTTTTATTATTTAATGGTAAGATAATATATTTATATAAATAAATTTATATTGCTTATTTTAATTTATTTTAATTTATTTTAATAATATTTTTAAATTTGTTTTAAAATTAGATATTAATATATGATGCAGGAGCATTAACCTCACAAAATTCTTTGTATTTTAATAGACCTAGGGAGTCTTGTATTTTCCAAGAAGTTGGATTCTTATGTAACAGATTAATGTAATTATTAAAATTTTGAGTGATTTTAGTGAGAGATATTTAGAATATTGGATTAGTTAAATATTTAGAGGAATTTTGTAAATATTCTCGAAAGAGAATATGAGAGAATTAGGATAGTTGAAAGACTGGAAGATTTGAGAATTAAATTGTAAATCCTAAATTAGAATTGGTTTCATGATTTTGTGCATGAGAGAGGATCTTTAGGGATTAGAAGAGTCAATTGAGGACTTAGAGGATATTTAGGATTTTTTTGAGAAGATGGAGGATTTGAAACAAAAAATGGTTTCAGAACCTTTTTGGATAAAATTATAATCCTCAAGGTATAGAGGAGATTCAATTTTAGGCAGATAGGGTTTGGATTGGAAGCTTACGGGCCAGAGAGTGAGTGAAAAGGCCATAGATTAGAAAATCAGGCCAGAGAGAAGAACTCGGTGTAAATATCTGTTTATGTATATAGGGACTCGATTTTTGAATTATTAAGTATGCATTGATTGATTGAGTTTTTATTTGTGAATAAATCAGAGGGTTTGCATAATGAAAGAGATCGAATGAATAGAGTATTCGAATTTGAATGGTGTGAATTGAATGATTGATTTTTATGTGAATTAGTGTTTCTGCACAATATATGTATGCAGATTGAATCTGGAGGAATCAAATTAGAGGATAGACAAAAAACCATCGATCACAGAATGGATCAATGGTGATAATGGAACAGCGTGCAGAAAGGTATGGAGAGTGAAATTATGGACAGAACGACAGAAGATGAATTCAGGAGATTGTAAGGTCAGCATTCATGTTATAATTCTACATGAATATTGTATTCAAATATTAGTCATCAATTCACATTGAACGCAGATCCATGGCTCGATTCCTTTGAGTTTGATAGAACTTGACCTTCAATTGATACGCATTGCGTAGAAGAGATGAAATCAGATGGAATATAACATCAAAGGCGAGAAGGAAATAAGTATGTTTCTATTGTTGTATATATGAGGGTATTTATTGGTTAAAATTGAAGATTGTGTATACACCTACGAAGAATTCAAATGCGCAAATCAAATTGCTGAGCGATCTCTACAAGAAGCAACGATATTAAAATTCTTCATTGTTACCTCCGGCACTATTTTTCTTAATTGAAAACTTGTCTCATCTTATGAATCAGGTTACGTAATGGATGAAGAAAGATCATGTGATTTGATAATAGCAAGTAAGCCATGATATGATGGCGCAGAGGAACCGTGAAACGGTTTTACATTATAACAAGTGATTTTCGCATAAAATTGGAATGGTGAAATGGTTTTAAAAACCACTAAGGGTTTATCACACAACTTTGAAAGGGGTAAGCGGTAATCCTTGAGAGAATGCGATAGTGGTTATAGGGTAACACGTAGCATTGAATTTAAAGTCAAAACCACTCATATCGCAAGTTATCAAGTGTTTAATTGGAGTGTGTTTAGGCATTCAATTACCATTGGATGACTGGCGCAGATAGATAAATGAATAAAAGGTGCATGGTAAATAGTGTGGACCCAGATGTAAACAATATGTTGACATTGGGGTAAGAATTCCATTTAAAGCAGGGTATATATATATATATATATATATATATATATATATATATATATATATATATATATATATATATATATATATATATATATATATCAACATATTGTTTAAATTCATTGGCAGAAGCATAGTAAAATGTTTTAAATTAAGCAGATAAAAAATATGGGTTTATAACTACAGCAGATTGACAGGAAGATAAGGTTCTGCTTAAAGGATTTTGACAAGGAGAGTGTGCTATCCTGGGTTTTAAAGTTAAAACATGCATTTTATAATATAAAGTGTGGGTATATGCAGCTTAGGCTACGTCATTGTGGTATCAGAGCTGGAAAAGCTCTTTTGAAGGTTAATTTTTTTTTATTAAATTAGAATTGTACAGAATGCAAGTGTGATGAAGGAAGTAAGGGAAGCTCAGATTTTAAATCTGATTGGAAGCAGTTGTATATTGGACAACGTATGAAGTGAAAGCATGATAGTCTAAAATTATGAGGAAATTCATATCTGCAGAATCTGGGTTAAAAATCAAATGTGATTTGAAGATTTATAAATTTCTAGTTTGAAAGATGTGTATACAGGTACAATGGTGATGGCAGAAAGGAAAAGGAGATCAGATTTGAATCTGATAGATAGCATGCAATGTAAACTAATATTAGAAGAATTTGCAGAATCAAGTACAAATAAGTGGTGAAACAAGATCACGCAGAAATCTTGAAGGTGAGGTATTTTAATTTTGTTTGAAGATTATGTTTGCAGAATTCAGGTTGTAAACAGTTGAAGAAAATCTTAAGGAAAGAATATCACAGCTTTAAGAGCAGTGACGAAGGAAGCTAGTAAAGGTTTCTAAGTGAAAGAAGAATGTGGCAGAACCTTGAAGAATTCCAACAGAGGTTGGATAAAAAAGGACAGTTGTGTTCTTAAAAGGGGCAGATGAGTTGAATCCTAGAAGGAGTAGAGAGAATGCTCAAGAGGTTCCAGAGAATAGAGAACCAGTGCTTGCCAAAATACCAAGTGCAGAGGAAACCTTGGTAAGGTAAGTGGAAGTAGGGAGGACTTGCTGTTGCAGAGGCTTTAGTACAGCTCATGATGAATGAGTGAAGAACTCATGAATATATAAATGGAGAAGAAGATGACTATTGATAGTCATAGTAGAAATAGAAGAGTTCTTAGAGAAACCACAACAGAATAAATGTGAAGAAAGAAGATTCCAAGGCAAATGGCATACGGAGACAGTTAATTAAAGAAGAGTATGAGAGAGAGAAAGCTGAGATAGCAGTCCAACTTGAAGTGTTGCTGGATTTGTTACAAAGGAATGAGGAATACCAGAGGTGTGGTTTTCTTGTAAGAAGAAAGATAAGGTGGCATAAGCTACAGATGAAGAAAGAGCAAATGATAAATTCTCGGCTAAAGAAAAATTACTCAGAATAAATGAGTATTTGGGAAAAGACTTGAAGACTGAAACTTCAAGTGAGACCAAGAGGTCACATGATTTTAAATCTAATAATTTTTGTATGTTTACAGGTGGGAAATGTGAAGAAGGACAAACTGTTGATATCGTCATAAAAGAAGAAGATGGGACAGCCATATCTCATGTAAATGTCCATACACAGTTGGGGAAAAGTTTTACTTTTCAACATATTGCAAATATTGAAAGTAGAGGAATTTTAACTTATGATGATGACCAAAAACAGGAAGAAATAGAGAAGGATATCAAGAAAACAATTGAAAGGCTTAAGGATATTGAAGAGAAGACCATTGAAGAATTTCTGAATTATATAGAGGATTTGGAACAACAAGAAGATTTGGTGATTAAATCATCAAATGAGACCATAAGGTCTTATGGTTTTAAAACTAACAAGCTATGTGTGAATGCAGTTATTGCAGAAGACAAACCATCTTATGGAACTGTATTGAGTGAGGCTGAAAGTTTCCAAGCAAAATATGATGATGATTGTCTTTCAAATGAAGATCAATTTGATTTATTGCAACAAAATGAGTTCATAAATTCCTTGTTTAGTGAAAGAAATTGTTTCGGTGGAGGTGAGACAGTTATGTCTTATGATGAGGAATTTGTTATTGGTAATGAAAAAGAGAAATTGATTTTATTAAATGGCTAAAGGAAGAGTGATGGACAGATAACTAAAACTATCACAGAGATGGAGGATCAGAATTATATTCTGATGAAGAATGAAGAAGTAGTGTCACCAGAAAACTTGACTTGTGACAAAGAAGAAGATAGTGAGGATTGTACAAAGTTTTTTTCAAATGAGATGAAATATTTGTGGCATGAGTTAGGGATTTTGGAGAAGAGGCTAGAAAAACAGAGAATAAGTGTTCAGGTTGTAAATTCAGAGCTAGATAAGAAGGAAAAAGTTCATTATTATGAACCAGAGCAAAGAGACATGGATGATATGGAAGAGAGACTAACTGATAGTCTCGAGAGTTCTTTGAAGAAATTGAAGCAGCATACTGGGATGTTGCCAAAATAAGAAAATGCAATGAAGCCTTATTATTTTAATTCGGATAATTGGTTTATGATTGCAGGTATTATTGAAAAGACTAAAGAATGTTTAGTCCATGAGAACAAACTAAAGCGAAGAAAAGGAGATGGCAGTAAATGGCAGACTAAGTTGCAGTCCAAGGAATTGTTGAAGACGGAAGAGAAAGAAATTGTCATAAGTGACAATCAGGAAGAAGTTACCAGTTGTAGTAAACAAGTGGGTAAGGATGAAAGGGCGGCAGTAAGAATAAAAGTTCAGAAATCAAGACGTGAAAGTAATCAGCAGTCAGAAGATATATTAGACAAAGAAATTGAATTGATAAAAAAGATAATGATGAAAGTGTCTCAGAGAAAGACAGCAGCAGGAAAACAAAGAAGCAACAGCAAGAGGAAGACAAGAATAGACTGTGAAAGTATAGCTAGTGGTAAGATGCAAAATAAAGTATGGAAGCCTGGAAAAGTGCAGCTGAAGAATGATGAAGACAATGCAGCTTATGGAAAGCAGCAAAATAGAGTATGGGATCCAGAAAAACAAATATTAAAAGCACATGATCGGGAGATCATGATTATTTTTAACCTTGGGAGTCTGATGCAGGAGCACTAGGCTCAGAAAATTCTTTGTATTTTAATATACCTAGGGGGTCTTGTATTTTCCAAGAAGTTGGATTCTTATGTAACAAATTAATGTAATTATTAACATTTTGAGTGA
Source organism: Pinus albicaulis (assembly GCA_034641835.2). Taxonomy (NCBI): domain Eukaryota; kingdom Viridiplantae; phylum Streptophyta; class Pinopsida; order Pinales; family Pinaceae; genus Pinus; species Pinus albicaulis. The sequence goes on from CM076582.1 coordinate 1,463,871,774, forward strand.
TTTTAGTGAGAGATATTTAGAATATTGGATTGATTAAATATTGAGAGGAATTTTTTAAATATTCTCGAAAGAGAATATGAGAGAATTAGGATAGTTGAAATATTAATAGATTTGAGAATTAAATTGTAAATCCTAAATTAGAATTGGTTTCATGATTTTGTGGATGAGTGAGGATCCTTAGGGATTAGATGAGTCAATTGAGGACTTATATTATATTTAGGATTTTGTTGAGAAGATGGAGGATCTGAAACAAAAAATGGTTTCAGAACCTTTCGTATAAAATTATAATCCTCACCCCTGGATGCGGGTGTTTAAAGAGTCATGTACGTTGGAGCGTGGGAGATATGGCGGGTCTGCGTGTGGATTGGTCCCACCGCCACCCATATCACTGGTCTTCTTTGTATTTACATCCCAGCGATCATCTTTAATGTCGTTTTAATGCAGAGCGTCCTCCCAAGATAGACTCATAGCATTTCAAACATGAAGCCTCACTCTCGATGCATTTCTGTTCCTCCTCTGCGGGCTAGATGCTCCAAGGCGGCAACTGATCCATGGTCTCGGTCTGGCGTTGGGAAGAGATGCGCTCTCATCAGTTGCCTTGAGCTTGAACCTGGTATCCATTATACTCGCAGCCCTCTCTGCAACTCCCAGTCCATTTGGCATTCTGTTTGTGATTTTGTTCCTCATATGCCCTTGCCGTCATTTTTTGCCCGTGCTTCCAACCTCTGCTCAGCAGAATCGCATTGTTCCCTGACTACCAATTGCAACATGCCGAGAATTCGCCATCGTATGAGGTCCAGAAGAGGGGCAGGTCATGGACAGATTTCTTGTTTGCCTTCCTCTTCCAACTCTGGTTCGACCTCTAACTCTTTTGAGTTTCTCACTGGGCGCTATCCGGATACTCGGAGTGGCCGGGGCCAGAGGTCTAAGCATTCTCTCTCGGCCCAGGGATTCACCCATACCATGCCTTCTCTTTCTTTCCCCCCTGCTCACTCCCACAACGCACATTTCCACTTTCCTTGCGCCAACTGCAGTGTCACCATGGTCGCCAATTTCACCTTTGATATACGCGCTGACTCCGAGAAGCAGAATATTCAGGTTGTGGGTGAGCTTAAGGAGAAAGGCCTCAACGATCTTCTGTCCTCTTCTCCCACCCCCAATCTGAAGCAAGTGGATATCTGCGGCAATGAGGTCCATGGCACAGGAACTCCGGGTAGCCCGAGCAAAGTTAAGGATGGTGATTCCAGGGTCCACTATGACTTCCAGATGCAGGATGAAGACACCCACGACTATGGTTGTCGTATCATTGAAGAACAGTCCCCTGAATAACAGGTTTCCGAAAAGCATCTTCAGGTTTTTTACGGTTAATTGTAAGTCTGGGTTTGCTTTTTTGTGCTTTGGAGCTTATGTTCTTCCATCTATTATCTCGGTCACTATGTCTCATAGCCGGTTTCCCCTGCGTGGGCAGCTTTGCTAGGATTTTCAGTCTCTTAATAAGGTTTTTGGTCCAGTTTTTGAAAACTTCTGGTTAGTCTTAAGGTGTTTATTTGACAGAATGTTGCTTCATTGGGCAAGAACTTCGAAGGCTAAGACCTTAGTGTAACTTTTGTATTAATAATAGGAGTAGACCAATTTAGAAAAAAAAAAATTATAATCCTTAAGGTATATAGGAGATTCAGTTTTAGGCAGATAGAGTTTGGATTGGAAGCCTACGGGCCAGAGAGTGAGTGAAAAGGCCATAGATTAGAAAATCGGGCCAAAGAGAATAACCCTATGTAAATATCTATTTATGTATATAGGGACTCGATTTATGAATTATTAAGTGTGCATTGATTGATTGAGTTTTGATTTGTGAATAAATTAGAGGGTTTGCATAATGAAAGAGATCGAATGAACAAAGTATTCGAATTTGAATGGTATGAATTGAATGATTGATTTATATGTGAATTAGTGTTTTTGCACAATATATGTATGCAGATTGAATCTAGAAAAATCAAATTAAAGGATATACAAACAACATCGATCACAGAATGGATCGATGGTGACAATGGAACAACGTGCAGAAAGGTATGGATATTGGGTTTAAAAATCCAATTAAATAGTGAAATTATGGATAGAACGACAGAAGATGAATTCAGGAGATTGTGAGGTCAACAGTCATGTTATAATTCTACATGAATACCGTATTCAAAGATTAGTCATCAATTCAAAGTGGACGCAGATCCATGGCTCGATTCCTCTGGGTTCGATGTCATTACACACAACTTGACCTTCAATTAATGTGCATTGCGTAGAAGAGATGAAATCAAACGGGATATAACATCAAAAGCGAGAAGGCAAGAAGTTTGTTTCTATTGTTGTATATATGAGGGTATTTATTGGTTAAACTTGAAGATTGTGTATACACCTGAGAAGAATTCAAATGCGCAAATCAAATTGCTGAGAGATCTCTACAAGAAGCAGTGATATTAAAATTATTCACTGTTACCTCTGGCACTAGTTTTCTTAATTGAAAACTTGTCTCATCTTATGAATCAGGTTACGTAATGAATGAAGAAAGATCCTATGATTTGATAATAACAAGTAAACCATGATATGATGGCGTAGAGGAACCGTGAAATGGTTTTACAATATAACGAGTGATTTTCGCATAAAATCGGAATGGTGAAATGGTTTTCAAAACCACTAAGGGTTTATCGCACATCTTTGAAAGGGGTAAGCAGTAATCCTTGAGAGAATGCGATAGCGGCTATAGGGTGACACGTAGCATTGACTTGAAAGTCAAAACCACTCATATCACAAGTTATCAAGTGGTTAATTGGAGTGTGTTTAGGCATGTGATTACCGTTGGATGACTGGCGCAGACAGATAAACGAATAAAAGGTGTATGGTAAATAGTGTGGACCCAGATGTAAACAATATGTCGGCATTGGGGTAAGAATTTCATTTAAAGCAAGGTGTGTGTATATATATATATATATATATCTAGTTTAAATTCATAGGCAGAAGCATAGTAAAATGTTTTAAATTAAGCGCATAAAAAATATGGGTTTATAACTACAGCAGATTGAAAGGAAGATAAAGTTCTGCCTAAAGGATTTTGACAAGGAGAGTGTGCTATCCTAGGTTTTAAAGTTAAAACATACATTTTATAATATAAAGTGTGGGTATATGCAGCTTAGGTTGCGTCAATATAATTATCAATTTATATTATTTTTTATTATAGTTTTTACTATTATTTAACTTTATTAATTATAATATAAACATCACTTTATTTTTAAAAAATTAAAATATAAATATAATCTATATCCTAAATATATTTTATATTTAAAAAATAAAATTTAGTATTGCAATATACGATTATTTAGTTAATCAACCTATTCAAGTCCACTTCTAAATATATAAATAGATAATTTTTTAACAATAAAACTTACTTATCAACCCAGTTTAATTGGGTAACCAATATATATTGTGTCATTGATCTATTAATGGCGAGACTTATATGTTTACCTTTGGATAATTTACTTGCTTAAATCTAATAGTGAGCATATACAATTCTGTGCATTAATGAATCAATAGCACAATATACATTCATAGCCATTCAATTATCAGATAAAATTGATTATGGTATTAAGAATGACCCTTTGAAGTAATTATGATTGATAAGAATGGACACTTTATGATATTTGGTAGTAGAACGAAGTACATGTTGCCAAAAAATAAAAGAGTTTACTTAGGAAGGAGTTTCATTAATTATGTAAAAATATTATCATAATAAACAAATAAATTTGTGTTGTTGTAGAAGTGGTTATCAAGGAAAATAAAAAATCATTAAGCCTAGAGATAAAAGGATTAGCAAAGTTGTAATGGAATTTTTATAAATAAATAATTTAGAGAGATATTAAGTGACTATCATAGATATAAATTAAGTGTATATTATTGACGAAATATTATATAAATAATGTAGATAAAAGTTGAATAATCAATTATTTATTTTAAGCCATAAAAAAAATTTTGAATAAATTAATAAAAAATAAAAAATAATAATAATAATAAATAGATAAATAAATTAAATATTTTAAAATAAAATTAAAATATATAAAATATATATGTGTGTATGTGTGCACGGGCGAAAGTATGGAGTTGGGTTACATTTGTTGGCGAAATATGGCGTGTTTGGGTGGAAAGCAAATGGCTCGATCAAGCCTTTTTGGAGCACTCGATAGAGCTCCTTGGGCACCAAAACAAAAACTTGATCGAGGGCTAAAAAAAAACCCTTGACCGAGCTATAAGGTTCAATCAATTTATAACGCTCAATTGAGCTTTAGAGCTCGATTGAGCATTAAGGCTCGATCAAGCCTATATATATATATATATATATATATATATATATATATATATATATATATATATATATATATTGCTCCCGCAATCTCTACACCATTTTCACAAACTGCAAGAGCTCGACCAAGAGTTTAACAGTTTCTCAACCGATATTATTGGAGCTTGATCGAGCAATGGAACCTTCAAACCAATCTTGCCTACCAGCCCGCTAACATCTCATAGGCTCAAATGAAGGTAGGTACTCTGTTCTTTATCTTTCTTATTTATTTATTATTTTGCAAAATGTAACAAATTAATTTTAAAAAAACAACCACGTACAAAAACCATGAAACCATACAAAAACTACGAAAACCACAAAAAAACCCTTGAAAAAACTTAGAAAATCACAAAGCCAACCATGAAATCCATTAAAAAAAAAAAACCTTCAAAACATGGACCAAAACCACAAAACCAACCTAGAAATCCATTAAGAAAACCTTTCAAAACAACCTATAAAACACTTTGAAACCACCAAAAAAAACTATAATTTAGGTTTTAAATTTGTTTTTTACTTGTAATGTTTTTGTGTATCCAATGCATTTTGAATGGTAAAAATAATTTTTTTCTAATTATTTTAGGTCTTAAGTTTTTCTTTAGAATTTTGTGAAATAAATTTTCAATTTTTTTTCCAATTTTTTGTTAATTAAAATACATTTTAAATTTATAGCAAATTTGATGGAAAATATACCCCAAAAAACTTCAAACAAAAACAATAAAACTATAACCAATAAATAAGTAAATTAGGAGCTTGAGACTGACATGATGAATAGTTTCTCATAATGAACCTTTATTTATAAAATAAGAAATTTTATTAAATTTAAATTAATTTATATTTTAAATATTTTTTAAATAATAAATATAGTAGGATTATAGTTTTAAAAATAAAATATAACTCTCTAAAGTTTTATATATATATATATGAAAACTATATAAAATTATGTCACTATATAATTATAAAAATTTACATAACATATGTATAACATAATATGTAACTATATTTAACACATAACTATATATTATAGTTCTATAGTTTATAGAGGTCTATATTTAAAATATATAACATAACATAGTTTTACAATTATTTTATATCAGTTACGACATAACAATAATTATAGATTATAACGTAATTACTATATAATTATTATATATTTAACTAAATTGTAACGTACTTATAACATCACAATGCTATATATATATATTATGTTATGTTATGAAGTGTAGTTATATATATATATGGGTGAAAGCATGAAGATGGGTTACATTTTGTAGGTCTAATGTGGCCACGAAATTTGAAGTTTTTCATAATTGAAGTTCTCAAAATTCATATAAGCACTATGAATTTTGATTCAGAGTAAAAAGACAAATTGTAGAGAATTATTTTGTTGTCCTAATGATTTTTAAATATTTAGTGTCTTATAATATGCCAATTTCCTTTAAATAAAATGATTGTCCTCACAAATTTTCACACATTTTAAGATGTATGCATGTGTTTAGTAGCATTATTTACTCTAAAATGTGAAATTTTTAATATATATATATATATGAACTACACAGAAAGAGATATGTTTTTCATATTATAAATTTATTTTTTTATGAAAAAATATATTTTTTATTATTTTTTGACACATGTGTTCATGTAATGATTTTTTCAACTATTTAAATAAATTGAAAAACAAAAAGTCCTTTTTGAAGAGGACTCGTAAAGAAGATAGTGGTATTTTTTAAAATTTTATGGTTGTGTATATTTTAGGATATTGATTTTTTATTAAACCTTTCTAAGAAGTTAAAAATAAATTCAACATTATATTTTAAAAAAATTAGATGAAAAATATCATATGAATTCTAAAATTTCATATCCATATGCCATTGGATAGAGAATTCCTTCATGAATCCAATGTGATGAACTCCTCCACTTGAGGACAAATTTATCCCTAATTCCGCTAGGGTACAAAATGGAGTTGCAATTTTGCAAAAGGGGTGATGAAATTGTTGATTTGAGGACTTAAGAAACACCTAAATTTGAAATTTAAATAGCCTGATCGAGGGTTTTTCCATTTACATCGTTAAGAGGAGCTCGATCGAGCCTTTATAAAAAAAAAATTGAATTATCTAGAATTAAACATTTTAAAATTCCAAATCTTGTTAAAAATTTTGTTACAATGTCATGTAAAAAACTTATTAAATTTAATATTATTATTATTATTATTATTATACATGGTTAAGAGGAGCTCAATCCAGCCTTTATAAAAACAAAAAATTGAATCATCTAGAATTAAACATTTTAAAATTCCAAATCTTATTAAAAATTTTGTTACAATGTCATGTAAAAAACTTATTAAATTTAATATTATTATTATTATTATTATTAAATTAAATTAAATGATGAAACGATATTGATATTAATATTAAAAATAAATAAATAAATAAAATAAAAATAAATAAATAAATATTAATATATTTTAATGTTAATATTAAAATTATTAATTTTGGATTATTATAATATTATTAACTTTAATATAATATAAAATTTCTTATATTATAATATATAATAACACAACCACATTAATGAATGTGATTGATATACACCATAAGTGTTAACAGAAGATTTGACCATAAACACAACAAGAGTCATACAGGTTGACTCAATATATGTTACTTTCATTTAACCTATTTTTTTTCTAAATCTAATATAATAAAATATTTAATATTTTTAAAATCTTGAAGTAATCAAAACCTAGAGCTTCCTTTAAAGAAATAAACCTAAATCAATTGGAAGACGTGAAGCACTCTATGTATCTTTGATAGATGGAATATTAATATTTTGGAAAAAATTAGATAATATTTCCATGGAAAATTATAATTTCCCTCCAGGTGAATGTACACCACACATTTGAAATCTTGCATTTTTAATATCTATTATATAAAAATAAAATAAAAAATTGTTGTATGACACAAATATATATATATACAGAATCGGATACATGGTTATATTAGAATTCAAAAGTTGTTGGTTTCATGCCCAGCTGCATATTGTTTTGACATGTCTATACTGGTAGGATTTATACCATTTGTACAAAAAAATTTGCAAAAATTGGACTTTTGTTATCTTTAATAGTTCTAACAGGCCTTAAGACACTATACTTCTTGTAGCAAATGCTATAATTAAGACACTGAAACACTGCATTTAAAAACATAACTAGGGGAAATTAAATCCCTGACCTAGATTGCTGAAGAGGTCATTTTCCTACTTGACATTCGGACAGTGTTGAGCTCCAATATTTCCATGATGATCACACTAAGTGCCATCATTACTGCCATGCTGAGTCTCGATTGCAGTTCTAGGGTTATCTCCAAAGGTTCCGAGAAGGTTTTGTGTGGTAGGCCTTTTCCTGTCATGGTCTCGCTGCCAGTGCAAAATCCCCACCTCCCTTTGAATCCAAACCACTTGTTTCTCTAGGTCTCCAATACGCAGATCCTATATTTCCATCCTTTCAGCCGCGGCCTTTTCTTTGTCCCTCAAATTGAGGAGAAACGTGTTCAAATTGGCTTGCAGGTGTTCCAGTTGAGCAATCTGTCTCCTGCGTAGTTCATTTGCGGCAGGTTGCGGCTCGTTGAAGGGTCTGAAATTCGGATTTTGGTTCTCCATCAGGCTGGTATGGTAGCTTCCCTCTTCCACCGAGACAATAGTTGTTCTCTTGCTCGCCTCTGTCTGCTTCTCCGTAGCTGGGTGCAGACCTTCAATGGCTAGGGTGGTCACGAACTCAACGCTATCTAATTCCTTACTCCTCTACTATTTTATATTTCCTTCTACGACAATGGCGTGGTTATTTCCAACCTCAACTGTGAAGGTTATGATAATCCCTTTGGCATCTCTTGTCTGTTGATGTGATTCTTCATGTTCCCATGCTTCGACTGATGCAGGGAGGCGTACTTCTTATCCTCCGCAGCAGCCATCTTTTCCAACTTCTTGTTCTGGCACGAGTTGCGCAGGTTGCGATACTTCCTTCCAGCATGCGCATTGATTTTCTGGAGGGAAGGGCCTCTTACCAGAGGGGGCTTACCGTTATTCTCCCCTTCTTCCGGCACATGTCGCTTCATGCTTCCATTAGGCTTGCTGCTATTGTGGAGGCGAAGCGTGCCACTTGAATTTCTAGGATTTATATTGTCCCTCATACAGATACTCCCTTGGCATCGTGGTGTGGGGATTTGAATGCCCACCTTGCATGATTATGGAAGGTGTTGAGACTCCAAATTGGCCCCCATCTTGATTTGGCTTAGATGGAGGCGGGCGCCCTAGTTTTCTTTGTTGTCTGCTTGACTATTTAGGTCTCTTTTTACGTGTCACGTTGTTAGAGACTCAAAGTGAGGAAGAGTGGTTTTGATTCTATCCCAGATTGGATATGTGTTCCCACCCTTTCTGTTCTGGATACGCATTAGGCTAATTATAGCCCAGGAAGAGTCTCTGATAACATGGAGGGAGTGTATGTTATGTTGTATGGCAAGTTATAAGTCTTTCCAAAGCGCTAGTGGTTTCGCCTGGTTGTTAGTTTTGATGTCGAGGCCCCAAGCAAAGTCAATCCTTATTGATTCGTCGGGGTTTATTATTACCCCTCTCGCACCTTCCATCCCAGGGTTGCCTTCGAGGCACCATAAAAGAATATAATTGGTTTATTTGATTCATGGATCCAAGTTGTCATTTCTTCTTATGTCTTGCGTAACTTCCATTGCTCTGCTTGCTTCAGCCGCCTCTGACTGGGGTTTAGGGAGGGAGCCGAGCCTCTGAATAGGATCCAGTTCATTTCTTTTTCCGTCAAAACTTCCTTGTCTTCATGTTTCCATCTTCTATTGGCCAGCGTTTCCGAGAGGAGATTTTTGGGTCGTGTTGCTAGTGTGGGTTATCGATTTGAGATTTTTTTTTAAGATCGCTTTATTTCTTGTGAGCTAGATTTCCCAACATAGATATTTTGGAAGGGCTTGCCAAAATCGCCTCACCAAGACTTTGGTTCTGTGATTGCTCGGACAGGATTTTGACCAGGAGTGGAACATTCCCCTAAAGGTCTGAGGGATGCTCCTAATCTGTTTCATTTCTGAGTAGGCATTTTTCCAAGTTTTTCAGGGTGTATTCACAATGGAAGAAGAGGTGCTCTATAGTTTCTTCGTCAGTTTTGCATAGCACGCATCTAGAAGGTTCATTGATGCCTCTTTTCCTTAGATTCTCTACTGTGAGAATTTTTTTATGGGAGAGCTGCCAGCAAAAGAAATTGATTTTTGGGAGGCTCTCAGTGTGCCACACTTCTTTCCAAAGCTTTACCTCATGGGAGGCAGGACCAGTGGATCGACATCTTGGTAGCCTACTTTCGCCGTGTAGCCCAAATCCTTTCCATTCCAAGTATGGGTGTCAGGGTCGCCGAGTCTGATTGGTGCAAGGCCTTGAAGCTGATCAAGAAGGATGATTTGCTAACCCTAGAGGTTTTGGGGGAGAGGCTAAAAAGTTAGGTCCCAAGCCTTCCATCTCCCATCTTCATGCCAGGTAGAGAGGTCAGCTATAGTGCTAATCTAATGAGTTTTGTACTAGGTGTGCAGTTGATGGAGATCGTCTCTAATCCTGAGGGGACCTCCTGGGATGGAGGTGTCTTCCCGGATCTTAACATCCCTATCGTTGCCTATGCGCCAGATGATCTTTGTAAGGATGAGAGGAGTTGTTTCTTTACACACCTTATAGATCAGAGATCCTCTACCAATCAAATCATGAGAATTGAGATTGTTGGAGGGGTTGTGTGGGAGGTATTTATTGATTATCACCGATTTCCACCTTCCCTTCGGGTTGTCCATTAGCTGCCAGACTAGTTTCGCTTTCAGAGCTTTGTTGGAAAGTTCTGGATCTTTTATATCTAGGCCTACCTCAACCTTTGGGGCTTAGACCATTTGACAATTTACCATATGGAATTTGTGCTCGTTACCTTTCCCACTTTTTCATAGGAATTTTTGAATGAGTTTGCTTATCTGGTTCACCACACCAATGGGGGAAAGAAGAGTGGAGAACTGGTAAAGAGGAAGTGTTGATAATACTGATTTTATGAAGACCTGCTTACTTGTTGGGTTTAGCCATTTTGTGCCCCAACTTTCAAATTTATGTTTTATTTTGTCTAAGAATTTTTCCTAGGCGTATCTCGGGGTTCTTTCCTCTGCAATAGCCATTCCTAGATAGGTGAAGACTTTCCAATGTAAACCACTAGGAAATTCCAGAATGGTGGAAATATCTTCCATGACTACTTCAGGGCAGTTCCATCCATAGATTTGGCTCTTTCGCTTGTTGACCTCCCCCTTGAGGCCTCCATATATCTGGATAAAGTGGCTTTAAATCTTCTGGCTATGGTTTTGGAAGCCCATCCTAATAGTATTGTATCGTCAGCAAATTGAGCATGATTGATCGGCCTAACCCCCCTAGTTATAAGGATGCCTCCCATAGTTCCTGCATTAAGCTATAGAGTTAGGGTTCTGCTAAGGGATTCTTCCATTATGATGTGGAGGAGAGGAGAGAGCGGGCATCCTTGCCGTAGCCCCCTAGTTGCTTTGAAGAATCCCACGGGTCTTCCATTTAATAGAGGGGCTATCAAAGGATGACTTATGCAAGCTTTGATTCTTCTAATGAAGATTTTTCTGAACCCGAACTTCTGCATTGTTTGGAACAAGAAGGTGCATCTGAATCTGTCAAAGGCATTGGAAATATCAAGATTTATTGCCATACGACTGTCTCCTGTGTTTTTACTGGAGTGGATGGCTTCTTGGACCAAGATGATTTTGTCCATAATTTGTCTGCCTTTGATGAACCCACCTTGATTTGGTGATATGATTTTGTCCAAAATAGGTTTTAAGCGGTTTTCCAAGATTTTTGTTAGGATTTTGTAAGAGACATGGCAGAGAGATATTGGGCGGAATCGAGAGAAACTTACCGGTTTGGACTCTTTGGGGATCAGGGCCAGAAAGGAGGAGTTGGTCCCTCCACTTATCTTGTCCTTCTAAAGGGTCCAGTTCAGCATCCTTTGAATTTCTCTTATGATTAGGGTCCAAAAAGTTCTGTAGAAGTGTATTGTGAAGTCATTTGGCCCAGGGACTTTGTCTAGTTTCATCGACCATATGGCTTCTATTATTTCATACTCTTGAATAGAAGCTTCTAGTTGTACATTTTCCTCCTGAGTTATGAGATTGGGGGTGTTTTCTAGCAGATCTTTGGACCTTTCCTCCATCTCCATTCCTCTTTCGGTTTGGAGGTCTTGGAAGTGAGTGAGAGCGGCCTACTTTAGTTGGCCACGCTGAGAGATTTTGATATTTTCCTCAGTAGTGATTTCATGGACCTTGTTTTTATTTTCTCTGGCCTTGGCTTGCTTATGAAATAATTTTGTGTTTTGATCCCCCGCCTTTAGCCATAAGCTCCTTGTTTTAATCCTTCACTCTTCCTCCTCCTTTTTTTCCTGGTTGTAGAGAGCTCGGCCCAGGTCCTTCTCTCAGTCAAGATAGTCTTGGGTCACTTCCTCTTCTTCCATTTTTTTGGTGAGCTCTCCAGCTCCTGTTGAATGTTGAATGAGTGCACTCTGCTTCCCTAGAGGGATTTATTTTGTTTTTTCCCAGAGCTGCAAGGCCCTTTTGATTCGTCTGAGCTTCTCTTCCCATACATATATCGGTGATCCGTTTATGTATTTGTTCCATTCATCTGTTACTATTTTATGAACTCTGCTTTCTTGGATCCAGTGTTGGTTGAAGCGGAAGGGGATTGGTCCCCAATCCGCCTTTTCCATGATTTCCAGAAAGAGGACATGATGATCCGAGATGGGGTTAATGACTGCTTCCCCTTTGTAATCATAATTTTCCAAAATCAATTCATTTTTTATTAGAATCCTATCTAGAAAAACTACTATGTGTGCCTCGCCAGCTCTTCTGTTGGTCGAGGTATATATTTTTTATCTGGGTTTGATGTTTGTTAGGTCCCAATTAGTGATTAAGTCATCCAGATGTTCTCTGAATGGGTCACTCACCCTGTTCCCTCCCTTCTTTTCGCTTGGTCTACGGGTGGTGTTGAAGTCTCCCATAAGAATCGAGCTGCTATGATTCTCTGTTGATTTGATTCTATTTAGATAGTTCTAGAATTGGGCTTTTTCTGGGTACAGAACCGGAGCATAGATGTTGTACAAATTTATCTTTATTTTCGTTTCTTTGTTCTCCAAGAGTGTCACTAGGACATTTTGAGACTTTACATGGCTTAAGAGGATGAATATCCTACTGTCCCAAATGGTGCATATTCCTCTAAAGGCTCCTCTAGACGTGACTCCCACTACTGTGCCGTGATTCCAGATTTGAGGAGCTATTTCGAGCATCTCTGGTTCGCTGAGTTTCGTCTCTTGGATACAGATAATGGCGGGATGTAATTTCATTATGATTTCTTTCATACTTTTAACTTTTTGCAGACTTCCCAGGCCTCTGCATTTCCAAGAGACGATTTTCATTATTGACTTTGTTTTTGTAAAGCCCTTCCTGCCTCCTCTAGGAGGTGCTTACAATATTGTATCTCTTCTAGCGAGTACCCCTTGAAGGTGTCAATTCGATGCTGATGTCCTAGATTTGTGTCCCTTTCGGTGGCCTTCTCTCATGCCTTTTTGTTTGAAATTCTTCCCTTCTTTGTACCAGAATCTAATTATAATTGATTGTCTTTTTCCTTTGTTACTGTAGGACTTTCTCTACTTCTCTTGCTTCCCTCTCCTTGCTTACCTATTTCCTGGAATAGGGTAATGTTGGTGGGAATCTTATCTGGGTATACTACCATGGACCACAACATTACACTTGGTTCTTCCACTACTCCTTCACTTTCATGTTGTTGTGAGTCTGGAGTGATGAGGGGGGTGTCTTCCTCCCAGTTTTGTCCTTCTTTGTCTTTGATCTGACTCAGTATTGCAAATTTTTTTCCTCCTTTTGGATTGGGTGCTTGTTTCTATGTGTTTCCCTTGGGTGTGGTGGTCGAGTTGCTCTTATTTTTGGGCAAGATTTTTTGAGAGGATCATGCTTCCCTCCTTGTGGCAGTTGAATGCTTCTTTGTTTTTGTCGTCCCTTTTGTTGGCTTCTTCTTCTGTATTTTCCATTATTCTTGATCTGGGGTTTCTAGACTCTCCTAGGGCTCTCCTTTAGGGTATTTTCTGGTGAAGTGTCCGTATTCGTGGCATTTTTTTCACTTGAAAGGGATCTAGTCGTAATCTAGTTGTTGAATATGCAACCATCCACCATTTTCTAGGACTATTTCCGATGGTAACCCCTTTTCCAGATCCACTTCTACACATATTCTAGCACATGCAAACATCTTTCCTTTTGGTTCAGATCTGTCTACGTATCGCCCGTGGTTATTTCCTCCCAACAAGATAAGGGAAGGCGGGGAAGTTTAACCCAGACCGGGATGTAGGTGGGGATGTCGTCCTCTGGATCAAAATCCAGTGTCCATCTATATAAGTATAGTCCCCTTGGACCAAATAAGTAAGGCCCACTTCGTAATATTATGTATTTTTCTTCAATAAGTTGAAAAAAAAAGGAAAATAAGCCCTTACCTACCCCGAAGACTGAGATGTCCCCTTTGGTGAGCGTTCTCCAGTTTTTTGCAACCCCCTGTTCCATTGAGGTCGGGGACAGCCACATTTCGGTAAATTGCCCGACTAACCCCCGTTCTGAGAAGATCTTTAACTTCCTTATGAATGAAGCAGAGGGAAGCTGAACCTTCGAAGCGTTCTTCATGCGTTTGATGAATTTGGAGCCTCTATTCATGTTCTTGGATTTCTTCTGCAACGATCAGATTATCGCTTCAAATTCGGCATCGTCTATTGGTGGGGGGGGGGAGGATGGGGGTTTTCCCCATCCGAGGCCATGCTTACATATATCCGCCTAATCACTTGCATCTGCGGGCGGCATGTACATAGGTTCAGAGAAGGTCAGAAACCCTAGATCTCGATTATCTCATGAAACCCTTGTTTTGCAGAGCTCAAAAGGTCGTGGGCTTGGCCCAGATCGCTTCCAACATGAACATTCTATCATATATATAAACATGTTATTTTAATTGTTAAATTATTTTGAAATTTTGAAATATAGAGTGAGAGAAAGGGTCGCCAATAAAGAGAAGGAGAGGGAGGGATATATATATAGATATGGAGAAGAAATGTGTATGTTTGTGGGGTGATATAGAGAGATGAAGAAGGAGAGACGGAGGGGTATAGATATATAGATGGAAGGGGGAGAGGGAAGAAGAGGGAGATAGAGGGAGGGAGGGAGAGATAGATAGATATGAGGAGAGAGAGTGTGTGTTTCTGGGGGGTTGAGATAGAGAGACATATAAGGAGAGATGGAGGGAGAGATCAATGTAGATGGAGGGGGGAGAGAAAGGGAAGAAAATTTGTTTCACTAGATGCATTGATTTAAGTGTACAGATGTTGATTTCCAATCCTATTTGATTTCTTGCAAATTAGATGCATTGAATTTGTGTAGATATTGATATATAATTATATTTCATTAATTTCATTAGATGGATTCATTGCACTAGATATGTTAATTTATAATATTGTTTGATTGAACTTTCATTAGGTCCAATGATTTTAGTGTAGATGTCGATTCCTAATCCTATTTTATTTCTAGCACTAGGTGCATAAATTTCAGTGTAGATGTTTATTTCTAATTCTATTTGACTGCTTGCAGGATTAGATGCATTAATTTCTGTGTAGATTTTTATTTCTAATCCTATTTTCTTGTTTTCATTAAATGTGTTAATTTTAGTGTATATGTTGATTAGGATTGTTTGCATTAGATGCATTGATTTATGATAAATGATGTAATTAGATATATGGTGTACATTAATTTCAAGAAAATTATTTTAACAGTGTGCATTGATTTCAGTGTAATCAAAACAAAATTATTGACTACGTGCATTAAGCTTATGTAGATAACCTAAAATGAAATAAAATCAATAAAACTTGTATTTGTAACTTTTCCATCTCCAGATATTTTCAAATTGAATATATAACTTATTTCAATCATATTTGAGTTTTTACAAATTGAATAAAACTTTAATTTCCATCATAAGGAATTGATTGAAATACTTGGATAACTACTTTTAAATTTAGGAAAGTTAATAACATTATATAAAGTTATAGAAATTTTTCCATATATTTTTGTTTTTCCTATATATTAAATTTAAATATGATTGACTTATATCATGTTATGACTAAGCTCTTGTAGATAATCTCAAAATAAATAATGTTGAATAAAACCTATTTATTGTTTAAATGACATCTTATAATATTAAAATAGAATAAAACTTATTTCAATCATATTTGTGTTTTTTAATTGAACATTGAGATAAGAAATTGATTGAAATACTTAAAAAACTTGTCTATGCATTGTGGTATATGGGTGGGTCAAAAAAAAATTCATATATATATATATGTATTACGGATAACTTTATAATTCAAATAATTTTTTTTTAAATTGAACTGTAATAACATACATGTTGATTGCACTAAAAGACACTTTCTACAAGCCAATATGAAGCATGATTGGAATTATTTCCATGTTTAATATTAAATTGATACATGATATATTTTAGTTCATTTTAAGTATCAAAGTGACTTGCATGATAGCTTTTAAGATTGTACTTATTTTCTTAGTGTATGAAACTGGAAATCAAAGTTGAGCATATATTTTACTAATAAATGTTATAGTATGTAGAAAAATTATTAAATTAGCAAAATAATTTTAACAAATCCATTTAAATTTCAAAAATTAATGATCATCCATAAACAATATTAATACAAACCCATAAACTGAAATAGTAAATACATGTAACAATAAACAATCCATATGAAAATATATACAAATTACAAATATCACATGAACATCCATAAATTGAAATAATAAGAACCCATAAACTAAAATAATTTCCATGATGTACATCCATAAACTATCCATGTATGAAAATATACAAATTTTGTATCACACATGTGAATATGCCCTATGAAATGAGCCTGAAAATATACAAACTATGACACTCTAAGTACTACCATAACTTCTATGTGAGTTATGTCGCGCAAGGTAAGTGTCCATAAGTTGGTATTTCAATATAACACATTCAACTTAAAACTAATTAGATCATTATTTGTAAAAAATAAACAATATGTAAATAAATTATATTGAACCACGTTTTAAATTGTAAACATATATACAGGAATATAATGACCTCAGTCGAGTCCAAATGCAAGTCCGATAGGATGGGAGTCTGATCATGAATCTGGGTTTGGTGCTCCCCCGCCTGTGGCTCGATGATTGCGGCCTACATCGATGGACCTGCATCATCAGTGCCTCTAAACCCAACATCTCATTCATGTCTCCACATAACAGTGGCATCAATGTCTTCACTAGACCAAATGCACTTTTATGATGGATTTAATTTATCTATCAATGATGCATTGTTGCAACATGAACTTATATATATATATATGTGTGTGTGTGTGTGTGTG
Organism: Pinus albicaulis; assembly: GCA_034641835.2. Classification (NCBI taxonomy): domain Eukaryota; kingdom Viridiplantae; phylum Streptophyta; class Pinopsida; order Pinales; family Pinaceae; genus Pinus; species Pinus albicaulis. Next base: position 1,463,888,696 of record CM076582.1, read on the forward strand.
TGTTAAATAATTATGCTATGTTAAATTTTATAGTTGTATTATGTTATAGTTATGTACAATGTACATGTTACGACATTTTATGTTATGAACTATGTTATGCTATGTTATATATGTGTGTGTTATGTCAAATAACTTTATATTATATATATATATATATATAATTTCATGTTATGTTAAATGTTAAATAAAAAATAATTATAGAACTATGTTATGTTATAGAAATATAAATATATATATATAGTTATGTGATATTTTTTTTCCATAGAAAAAAATATTTATTCATACTGAATAACAGACCGGCCCCGAAGGGTTTTACATTTTCTCCTTGAGTTGTATTGGTTTGTTGGAAACTCGAAAATGATTCCATATTTTCCTTTTTACAAAAATCCGAAAAAAATATTAACAAAAATATGTCTTTTCCTTTTCTTTAAAAACTCACGTTCTATAGACTTTGTAAACATTTTTCTTGATTCCTTTCGAGCTTCTTTCTTCGCGTCCTATACAATAATAACTTCCTCTGCAGTAGAGGAGGCATCCACTATCATCAGGCATCCTAGCAGAAGATTTAGTACTCGTTTTGATAAAGAATAAGCCCCTGAGTTTAGCTCTCTGTAAACATGTTTGAAGGATAGGGAGGTGAATTTTGAGAAGAAACTCTGAATGGAATGTAAAACCACCTGTAAATGGGGGGCCAATATCTATGAGTGATGAAGAGCCTAGTCCACAACTATCTTTGAATCACCAAAGCACTGTAAATTTGTTATACCTTTGTTATTTTCCACAAATAATACTACCCAAAGAGCAGCCAATTCAGCCTTATTATTTGAGCCATGGCCGAGTGCAAAAGTTATCAGAAATTCTTTTCCCAGCTGAGATGGAGGGTGGCTCCTACACCAGCAAGCGGGGGAGACCCTTGGCTAGCTCCGTCGAGGAATGCCCAAGGCATGTCATGGTTTATGACTGGGGGTTGTATTATCCTCAATTTGTGAACTTTGGGTGGACACTTGTGTTCGTTTGTCCACTAAAAAATTAAAGTCGAAGTCAGTTCCTTCGGGATGGCTTTTTCATGAAAAATTGCCATGCTTCTTGCCCACCAAATTCCATACGTGAAGAAAGAAGGGAATGCTACAAAGGAGCTTACCCTGGGATGGCTCTACCATTGTTTCATGCGGGAGAGAACACAATCAACCACTTCAAGCCGTATTATTGTAAATGAAGAGGTTGACTTGTTCCATACCGACTCTGCATGAGAACATGAAAAGAAAAGGTGAGGCATAGTTTCATCATCAACTCCACAAAGAGAACATCGACTTGGACCTTCCCAACCACGATGTTGAAGATTTTCCCATGTAAGGATTTTATTGTTAAGGGCCAGCCATAACATAGTTTTGGCCTTTATTTGACCATGAGCTTTCCATAATATTTTCCACCATTCCTCTTTTTCTGCTGAAAAGGTTTCCTCAATAAATGATTTGTAACCTAGTTTTGTTTTGTAGGATCCAGAAGTAGTTCTTTTTGTCCAAACCAATGAGTCTTCAGTCTCCTGGTCCAGATGGATGAAATTATTAACCAGAAGGAGCACATAGGATGACCATTACTGTGATTCCTCCTCATTTAGCCTCAGGGAAACTGTCGTTTTCCATCCTGAAGATCCCCATACCTGTGGGTAGGAAGATATTGCATCCGCAATAGTGTAAATATGATTAATTTGTAATTTATTTCTAAGTCCCTCTGATAGTTTGTATTTTTCACCTGCCCCAACCCAAGGATACTTTCTAATTCTGACATGAGTCCCATTACTGATATTCCAAACATACCAGTTTCCAATCAAAGGGAATGATTGGACAAGACCCTTACATCTGATTGAGCCATTTCTGTGAGATTATTTTTTAGAACGGAACCATGCCGAGACTGAAGATCCTGGCAAGTATTTTGCACATATAATTCATCCCCACAAAGAGCCTGTATTCTCAGCAAGCCTCCATGATGACTTTACAGCTAAGGATAAACAGAAGATAGGAAGGTTTTTAATTCCCCAGCCTCCTAGCTCCTTAAGAAGAGCTAAGGTAGTCCATTTTGATAGTGGTATTCCTTCATTCTTTTTACTGGTAGTCCAAAGAAAGGAGAAACATGTTTTTTCAGATTTTTTGAAGAATTCCTTTCGGAATAACAACAATAGTGGCCCAATATACTGGAATACTTTGGAGCACAGATTTAAGAAGCACCAAACGACCCCCTCTGGATAGGCATCGATTAGTCCAATGCATGATTATTTTTTTATCTTTTGATAAAGCCAAAGCCAGTCTCTGAAAACATAAGAATTTGGTTTTAGGGAAAATCCCAAATATTTGAACCCAGACGCCCAATCTGAGAGTGGAAAGGGAAAGAAATATTTGAGATTGGACAGCAAAACCTTCGAAGTGATGTTATGGACCAAACACGACTTGTCAAATTTTATCTGCATTCATGTTGCCTGCTGATAGAGATCAAGAATATTTTTAAGATTTTTTGCATTTTCTTCCGTGGCATCAGCAAACAAGAGGATGCCATCAATAAAAATAATATGGGTCAGATATTCGAAACCCGCAATGTGGATTCCTTTAATAGTTCCTGATTCTCGAGCTTGTTTACAAATATGACTTAATGCTTCAGCAATTAAAAGGAACAAAAAAGGAGACATAGGGAATCCCTAACGAAGACCCCTAGATGGACGAAAAAAATCAGAGGGGGAGTCATTTATAAGGACAGCGAAGGATGCAGATTGTATGCATCCCATGATCCATTCCACAACCTCCACAGCCACCCCAATCTGAATTAATAAGAGCCTCAGAAGGTCCAGATTACCTTGTCATATGCCTTAGAAAAATATAATTTAAGAGAAAAGGAGGATTTTTTGTTGAGATGTATAGAGTGAAGAGCTTCTTGCGCTAGAGAGATTGCATCATGAATTTGTCGCTTATGAAGAAAACCAAACTGTTCTTCTGAGATAATTTTGCTCAGAATGGGATTCAATCGTTGTGCTATAATTTTTTAAATCAAATTTTAAATTAGATTGCAACATGAGATCGGGCGAAAATCCCCAAAATAAGAGGGGTTTTGGCTCTTAGAGATAATTGCAATAAAGGTAAAATTTATAGAGCCATCGAATTTCCTGGATCTTTGAGATTCCCTTACTACTTTTAGCATATCATCTTTCAATAGATCAAAAAAACCCAGGTAGAATTCGATGGTCAAACCATCCCGACCTGGGCTCTTTCTCTTCTGAAAGGATCAAAGAATATGTTCAAGTTCAACAGTGTCAACTTCTTTTTTTAGAGCAGTATTCATTTCATCCAAAATCATCCGAGGAAAGAGTTTAAGGACTTGAAGAATTTCTTGAATCAGGCATCCTTTCGGGGCTGAGAAAGCAGTCTTGAAATGATTTAAACCAACTTTTTATTTTTCTCTAAATGAACTGGCTTTAATACAATTTGAATTATGGATCTCCCGAATAGTGTTTTGGTTTCGTTTGTGGGATACAAATTTGTGAAAAAACATTGTATTATTATCTCCTTTCTGAATCCAAATTACATGACTTTTTAAACGCCATAAGTGTTCCTCCTTTAGGAGGAGGTCATGTCGCTTAAGTTCCAGACATTTTAGGGTGTCGAGATCAGCTTCAAATAGAATACCCATGTTATTATTGTTATAGAGGGTGGCAATATCAGCTTCAATCTTTTTTAAACTTCCTTGTTGTTTGGCTCAGAAATTTTGAACCCATCCCTTTGTTGCCTTTTTTATATGGGAAATGTTTGAAGCCAATTGTTTCATATATGAAACAGACTGATTGGAGGACAAACGATTCCAGGAACTAGTTATCAGGGACTAATCATCCTCTAATAACCAAGCCGGGTTGAGTTTTAGAGGAGAGGGAGGTTTTGGTTCAGGGGTTTCCAAAGACAAAACAATAGGGAGATGATCAGATAATCCACCGGATTCCACCCACAACTGAATTCTGAGATGCTCGACCAAGAGACCATCTAAAATAAGAAATCTATCCAGCCTTTTCACGACACCATCTTCATTTTTATGATTTTTTCACCAAGTTGGGCCTAGTTTTTGCGGTTGCACATCCACCATCCTATGGGTTTCCAACAGGGATAGAAAGAAAGGGGCCAAGGGGTCAACTCTAGCCGAGACCCCCCAAACCTCTTGTTGAGACAGGGTAAAATTTAGGTCACCTCCCAAAATCAAGGATTGTGAAAGATCGACTTCAGAGGAAAACAAAGACGACCAGAAGGTTCTTTTCTCAGAATAGGGACCATAAATATTTTTTAAGGAAAAGGAGAAGCCCATTTTTTGGTCAACATAGGTGGATCGAATATATGTCAGTTGGAAGTTAGAGGAGAGGACCGAAATGGTAGGACACTAGGCTGTAACCAAGCCCCCAACATGCCCCACAGCATCACTTGTTGCAAAAGACCAGTCTTTTAACCATTTCGACAAAAAATCCAGTACATAGGAACCTACAACCTCTGTCTCTTGTAAAAAAGGATATCTGGGGAAACAGTTTGAACTAACCATTTGAGGGCTAGCTTGAAGGGGGTGCCCCCAAGACCCCGCATATTCGGAGAAAGGAATATCATGAGGGACCCTTCTGAGGGAATTTCACTACTCCAAGGGTCTGTTGAATAGTTTTTTGTCTACCCGCACAGATATTGATTGATGTCTGATTATGTGCTTTAGAAAGGTGTTTCTTGTGACCTAAGATGATTTTAGGTGTCGGATCAACAGTCAGACCACCCTTAATAATATTTTCAAAATTATGAGAGAAGCGGGATCTCAGCTTTGATATGTAGAAAGGAGAGGGAGGGGGAAGGGTGAATTCACGGGATACAGCCAGAGGGCATGGGAGGGGAAGGATTGGAAGAAACATGGGGAGGAAGGGATATGATAAGGGGGGGAGCATGAAGAAAGAAAGGTGTCACCTTTTTCATAACGAGGAGGATCAAAATTATTAGAGATTAATGGAATGGGAGAGGCCAAAATGGACATACCTTTGTCAGAAGCATATTCGACGACGAGTACCTGCTGTGGAACATCCGTTTTCTACTCAAAAGTGCTTGACTTGGGGACATGAGTGCCAAACCGAGACTTGTGGAGAGGATCTATATTTTTCCAAACTTTTTTATATTTAGGCCTAGAGAGGTCAGGACGCAGATAGTTCATGGCAAGGTGGCCAACCTGTCTGCATAAGAAACATCTGAAGGGTAAATTCCAATATTCAAGCCTCTTTGTCCATGAACTCCCATGAATTTCGAGAACAATGCCTTCATATAAACCTTTGCGAATGTCCAGTTCAACTTGAATCCTTGCGCATCTACAGTCCAATTTTGTATCCTAGTCATCTTCCAGTGCAATGACCGTGCCAAGTTTGTTACCAATTGCTTCAGGAAGGCGACGTTGCCAAAAAAATTGTGGAAGCTTGGGAAGGATAACCCAAAATCTTTGCAGATGCTGTGGGGATCATTCAGTGTTGAAGTGAACGTCCCAATTTTGAAGAACAGGGCTAGCATGACCCCAATTCCACACATGGTCAACAAGTTTTAGTTTGTATTCTTCTGAAATTACTTTGAAAAGGAGCCATCCTTGAGAAAGCTGGTGAAAAGCTGGCGAATATCCCAGCAGGGGCTCCCATTGTTCATCAATCCATGCAAATATTACTTCAATTGACGCCATCCATCTGCAAAAACAACCCACAAGAGCGTTATCCAAGTATCCTGGTACCTCAAAGATCACAATGTCTTCCCCAACAACCAGTTTAGCAATTCCAGATTTTGGACGAACTCCTTTCTTGTCTCGTTTGGGTTTGGGACCGCACACTTGTGCTGGATCCTCCCCTATGGAGGTGATGCGATCACCGTTAGGCAGTACAGGAGAGGAATCATGTGCAGGAAAGGTGGTATGAAGAAAATCATCTGTCTGAGTGCCTTGGGAGGAGCAATGGATTGAATGATTAGCCCTGCACATAAAATCATATTGCCTTGGAAGAACGTGACTAGCCTCAAGGCTATAAATGAGATTCTTTTCATCTTCGCTCATTATGACGCACGAAGAAACAGCTGTTCATAGGAGGGAGAGAGCGAGGGACGTCGTTAGAGGCGTAATGAGAAAAAGGTGGTGACAGTACGTATGAAAAAGGAGGAGGAAACCCAGGGTCCTAGGAAAGACTACACAACCCAACAGACCGAGGACGAAGGTCATGCGAGGAACTGTAGGGTCCGAGGGATGCAGCATTTAGTTATGTGATATGTTATAACATTATAATCTAGTTAAATATGTATAATTGTATTTAAATAATTATATAGTTACATAGTTATAAAATAGTTATGTAACATTCTATGTTATTATGTGTTATATGTGTGTTATGTTAAATAACTTTATGTTATACACATATGTTATAATATACCCTTGATGTCCCTAAATGTAGAACCATTCCTAAGCTTCCACGTAACACCATATTTATTTCTCTCCCATGCATGAGAATCCATAAAATGTGTTATGTTTTTGCACTTGAACAATCGTTCAAAATTTGGAGTTATGGGGATATGACGAAGAATCTTGTAGGGCACCTTATTTGTTACTTGATCAGTTTGATATCTATTGATTCCGCATTTAGGTCATTCAAAATTTGTTGCATGTTGTTCATAGTACATAATATGATACTTAGGATATGCATCATTTTTTTAATGATCCATCACTGTAAATTTCATATGGACACATAATTCTTTGTATGTGTGAGGAAAAGTATTTGAAAGTGGGAGGATAATATCACCTAACAATCTACCAAAAAAATTTAATATAGTGAATAGTGGATATTGAATCTTATTTAAAATAGAAAAAAAACATATATTTATAAAACGAAATAGCTTGCATACCTTAAGATTTGGGTCATGCATTTGTTTGAAATTTTGTTCATACAATTCGAGATAAGAAACAACGACATAGCAGGGAGAAGATTTGACTTTAGATCTTTATATAAGGGCTTTTATGCCTTATCAATATAAATTACATCATGAATATCTCAATAGATCTCATTCAAGTGCATTTTCATTCATGCCAATAAAAATGTTATTGATCATCCTATTTACCCCTTCATTCTCAATAACATTAATGTCATGAGGAATTATCTTTAATTCTATCACCCTTCCCATATCTATTACAAAATATAGCATTATGAATTCTAAAAATATATACATTTTTTTCTTTTATAATTACATAAAAATAAATATAATTAATATCAAAATATTAAAACATTTAAAACTTAAAAAAACTAATTCATTGAACCATTGAAATATTCAATCAAGGCATGTTGCCAACACAAAAACTATAGGGCACATGTTTAAATGTGATGAAGTCCCTTGGATTTAGCAATCACTATTATGATTGGGGCGAAGCTTATTTACCAGGCTATCCAGCCATAAATGTGTCTGGGAAATAAATGCCCACTGTTAGATGGCGTACCTCTTTTAATCCTACAGTGCGCATTTATTTCCCAGGCGCATTTATGGCTGGATAGCCTGGGAAATAAGCTTCTATTTCCCAGACGCATTTATGGCTGGATAGCCTGGGAAACCAGCTTCGCCTATGATTGGTAGGAAGGAGAGGTTGTTAATATTGAAATTTGGCTTCTAAAACTTGGAAAGTACCTTAAACTTTGATTATCAAGTCCATAACTTATTATTCTATGTGTGCATTTCTTAAACTTGGATTATCAAATCGATAACTTATTATTCTATTTAAGGGTGTGCATTAGGTAAAAAAAAAAAAAAAAACTTAAAAACTTGGTGTAGAAAGTGGAAATTTTGGGTGAATATGGATTTGGGAGTAGTGTTTTATGTGTGGAAATTTTGGGTGAAGACGGAAAGTAAAGTTTAGTTAGAGCAGGATAAGTTTTTTTTTAATAATTTGTTATGAATTGTTTTTTTTTTATTAATAAATTTTATATATTTTTCTCATTTAAATTATTGAAAAAAAAAGTATATAATTATATTAAATAGATATTTTCTGGAATATAATTTTGAATCTTAATTAATGAAATATATATTTTTTATATGAAAAAATCATTATATTTAATTTAGTGTAATGCTACCAACCACACTGTAAGACAAGTGGCGATATCATACCATGTGCATTAACTATGATAGTTAAACCGCCCATCAAACGAATATGGAGTCATGTGGAGGATATGGGGATGATCACACAATTAGGAAGATAGCCTATGCTGTCAGAAGCATGGGGTAAAAGGAAATACAAGGATTGTTTCAAAATACATAGTTCAGCTTGCGAAACAACATTTCCCTCTAGTAAAAACGGTGAATTACGGTGGCGGGCGGAGACTGGAGCTTCCATAGTTCACAGGAATTTTTCTCTGGTTTAGGGGTATGTTCTTCTTCATATCAACCTCATGTCATTTGTCGTCAATAATGATATGCAACAGGATAGTGTAGTGTCTGCATGTATAGCATTTCTCTTAACCAGTTGCTCTGCGCCCATACCACCGGAGGCTATTAAGCCTTGCTTTCACGACCCTTGTAATGATGGGAAGGTTAATTAATTTTCATTGTTTCTTGTGAAGCGCTATTAATGTCTGTTAATGAGTTGTCAAGTCAGTTCTGTAGGTTTTTGTTTGTTAAATTTGGGATCTAGAAGTGGGAGAAAGGGGAACCAATCTTATATGCGGGCTTCTGAGTGGGGGCAAATGAATTTCTGTAATGTATTTTATGTCGATCTTCATAGCAATAGGCAGGGTATTATGCTTCAAATTGGTTATTTACATGCTTTCTGGTCTTGCCTTATTATGAATTCTTGTAAATCTAGGAGGCACGGTATTCTGAAGCAAATCTATCTGGGTTTTATAGTGTTATTCCATCATGGTTTTAAGCTGAAACTCTACCTTTCTTATAGTCTCGGTTCTGGTTTTCACTGTCGCTTGTGTAATTTAGAAAGACAAGGTACTCTGCTGCAAATTAGTCAGTTACATGTTCAATGTTTTGGTTTTCACTGTCATTCCTGTAATTATGAAAATCCAAAAGGCTTAGGGAGGGTAGTTAAAGTCATGCCTGTGGGTCATTACTGGGTCTGTCTATATGTCCATGTTAAATTCTGGGGTGGCAAAATTTTCGGACTTCGGCATATGTTTAGTCAAGAGGAGCAACACGAGCTTCGACAAGATGTTGTTGGTTAGAAGATAGGAAGATTAACTGTTATACCTTTGCTCTTCTATTATACAGGATCATATATTGTTAATACAGAGTTAATTCAAAAAATTACACAGTACAGAACAATGGTTAAGAGGCAGACGAGACAGAGAGTGGCTCAAAATCAAGAAAAGGGGAAACAAAAGATGATAGAACTTGAAGCAGAGACTAGAAAGCGAGGTAGGAAGACAAAGTAAGAGGTTCTAGTGAATCTCTCGACAGTATACTCCCTTAGGAATCCGTCTCAAGTCAGGAAGGTAATTCATGGTTGGGAAAGAGAAACTCAAAGCAATGAGGAAGACAATGAAGAAGAAGTGGAAATTCTGGACTTTATCACTCATCCTGGCAACACTAGAGGTCGTCTTTCACTATTCAATCAAATAGTCCATACATACTGGATCATGAAATGTCTTCTGGCTAAGGCTATGCAAAGTCTTTATCAAAGAAACGAGACTCAAGAACTAAAAATGATGGAATTGCTTCAGGATGTTGATATTCAACTCCAACATATAATGGTGACTTAGTATCAAGCGACGGACCATATCGGGCGAATTGAAGACCATATTGGATGAATTGAAAAGCAGATTCAACAACTGCAGCAAGCGAACATGCCTGGTTCTACGACGAAGGACCTAGCACCAATTGAGTCATCAGATGGATAGTATTCCAGTTTAATCTCATGTTTTTTTGTGAGTAACGTTTTTTTTGGACAGTGCTTTAGTTTTAAGTTGCTACTTTGTAAATGTTTTAAATAGTGAACTAGCTAATGTGGCGAGTAGGAGAATGAAACATTTCCAATTTTGGTTGGCTTTTAATGCATTAAGGTGGCCAACAAACCTGGTTTCCTCCGGGCAGGTTGAGGTCACCAACTCACTATCTATTATAACCTGCTTTTTGATGATAAATAGAAAATAGCAAAGTACTACCAAATTGACAATATATATATATATATATGGTGATAATATGGTATTTTGTTAAAGAGAGAATTTTTTTTGTGTGGAGCTATGGATTCAAAAAAAAAAAAAAAAATATATATATATATATATATATAATTAAAAATTAAAAAAAAAAAACATGTTATAAATTGGTATAGCCAAATTACTATTGATAATTTATAATTTCTTAACTAAACACTAATCTCACACTTAACTAACAAGCTAACAAAAAAATTTATAATATAATATTAATATATTCTCTATAAATATCTCAAGTATATATCATTAACTATGTCCTTCTTTAATGAGCAGACGTAAACATCAAATCAAAGTCCTCCTTGCACGATAGTCATCACAAAAAACAATTAAATTTATTTTATTGAAACTAATATGATTCTTTATTAAAAATGAATATACGAATCTGGTGGCACTAAGCAACACGGGATGGTGGATTGTCTACTCATTTGTCCTTTGTGTATCCTCTTTGCAAAGTAAAACATTCTATTTAAATTAATTTTAATATTTATGTCCAGAAAGTGGGAACCAAACTCGGATCTTGTGAATGTTTGATATGATGACAAGATATTTCTTTATCATTGTGAGATTTTTGTCCTTAGCTAAGGTATTACATTAATGTCTTTGATATTAAACAAATGGGACCTTCTAAATTGCTAGGTTGGTAAAACCCCTTGTCATAGGTATAAGTGGCTAACGATGTTGGAAGATGAGTGGATAGCATCATTGTTGGACTTTTTTAAAAGAGATTTGGAATCTCGCAAATATGAACTTGATGGTGTTATGTGTTGGAAACCAATTCTCCCCTATGATATTGAAAAAAATGTTATAGGATTAATAAGCATGTGGTTAACCATGTAAGGAATATATATCACTAGATTGAAATTGATAAAAGTGGAGGATGGATATTGGGTTAACTCAATGTCCAATGCCTTTTCATGGGATTGTTTTAAAATCAGAGAAGGACATTGGGTCAACTCAACACCTAATTTCTTTTGATGGGATTGTTTTCAATGAGGGCATCATTATTTTCAGCTAGCTACATTGGGCCTTTATGTGTAGAACCACAATGCCCTCATATTAGAATTGGACACTTGGATGATGTTAAAATCAAGATTTCTTCTTGTACAAATGAAGTGCTACAATCTTTCCTTGCTCAAATGTAAGTGCAATGTCTGTAATTTATCCCTATTACATAAGTCATAAGAGTTGCAATCTTTCCTTACTCAAATTTAAGTGCAATTCCTACAATCTCTCCCCCTTTGGCATCAATGGAAAAAGGTCAAGAATATCTGTAGAAAATTACCATAATGATGGGTACATGTTCCCGAATGATCTTGTGGACTTGTATGAACCATGATACTTTCTTGCTAACCTATGGTCTCCCCGTGAGACCATTCTTTTGTTTCTTTCTTGTGATTGTTCTTGTTCTCCCCCTAAGATCACCCCATCGGTATTCTTGTGGTTGTACTCCCCCAGCCCTAAGATCATGGTTTTGTTACTTTACTGTTCTTATTCTCCCCTTGAGATCACTCTCTTTTCTTTATCTATAGATATGTATTATATGTTTACTTCCTTTTTACATTTCAGATATCAGCATCAAAACATAGTCCACATACTTCATACAATAATTTCTTCTTCAAGTTTTGATTTGACAACTAATGATCTTGAAGAATATTTCTTCAAAGAATTAAATATTAGGAACCATATATAATCGAGGTCCTCCTTAACCTCTTCTCCATATTCCAACACAAATAGGAAATCTTTCTTTGTACCATTTAGAATTAAGTCTGCAATCTCATGCTATATGACTTTCATTATGACATATGTGACTTTCAACTTTGGGCTTTAATATTTGTTGATATGGTTGAGGCATTCTCTTTATATGGTCCAATGTATCCATCTAGGTATTTGATCATATCCTTTATAGCTGACCATGTCATTGGTCCTGCAATCCTATGCTTTGTGTCCAAAATTTGCACATGAGAAAAAATAACCAAGAAACTTACTTTGAAACCTAGGAAAAGAAGGAGGACTTGATCTTCTGAAGATGATTCTTGGAGGAGTCATGTTTCCTAGTTGTTCAACCCTTGCATGAGCCATATTCATTTTTTGATTTCCAGCACATGTTCCATTATTTATTGTGGATGCTTTGTGATGAACCATGTTCATTGTCTTTCCTACATAATTTCTATTTGTGGATCCTTTCTCTTAATTCTAATTCATTGCATTTTTCTATTTTCTGAAATTTCTTTGAGAATTATTGAAATGAACCTGTTAGGTCCCCATAATTTGCTAGATTTATTGAGATACAAATGGACAAGGGTAACATCAAACCAAGCTTTGTAATCCAAGGACCTAGCCTTCCTGGATTCGGAGAGGGATCTCTCTAGTAGGTGCAAAGAGGTGAACTTGTTTTGCTGATTTGGGTTGATTTTAGGCTAGATGTTAAGTGCAAGGTATTTTGATTGTTTTTGTTTGGGTATGATGCTCAAATAGATTTAGATATAAAACAAGGAAGATTGTTAATTCATTAGGAAATGGAGTCTAACAAGGTCATGATAAGTTCATCAATGGTTTCAAGAGCATTTGCAGGGCAATTTTAACTTGGTTGGTGGATCTTTTAAGGTTGTGAAGGGTCATGATGTGAACATTAAGCTTGAGAACAATAAGCTAATAAAGGGAAAAAGCTGAATCCTTTATGTACTTGTAAACTGAGAGATTTAGAAGATTTATGAGCATAGCAAGAGAATCAAAGGCATAAGAAAAACCTAATCCATTTGATTTCAGACTGAAAGTAGATAATCAACCAAGACAAATATTTAGATGAAACATAGAAAGGAAAGAAACTTATTTAACTTTCATAGATTTCATCATTAAGAGTAGAAAAACATTTAAGATGCACAAATAGCTATAACCATAGAAGGAGATAAAACCCTAAACATCTAAAGTTACAACTATGAAGGTTCCTTGAAACAAATTTAGCTAAGTAAAGGCAAAGAGCATGACTGAAACAGACTTCTTTGATAAACCTAGGTAAAGATGCTTTTAAAGAGATGATTCCAAGAACATAGTATTTTAGTGGCAATAATATGCAGGGCTAGCCATAAATCATACTTGACACTAACTGATCTAAACCATTCAAGAAATGGACAAGCTAAGAACTTCTTAGGGAGCAAGAGATGGATTCCCTAACATATCTCAACAGAAGAAAACATTGAGGTAGTGAAGGACAAACAGAATTAAGGTGCCATTAGGAAACATTTCTTAATCTAAAATTTTTGTCCTACTGCAACATAGCAAGATGGAAAACGTAATGGAAAACTAGAAAACATGAACATAAGGAACACTTCACCATCAACCAAGCTTATGGATCCTACAAACAGTCTCTATCCATCAACAAGCAAACCAGGGCATGCATGAGCTCCAAGACATCAAATTGTCATAAAAAACTCCAAGAGACAATGTATTTGCTTCAACATAAGTCATCAAAATCCAACTAATACATAAGAGCCTCATGCTCTATTTATGGGGAAAATGAGCAGGTGGAAACCCTAAGAGGCTTCTAGAAACCCTAATTTAGCCATAAATGTCATAAATGTGCTTAATGACCATGCAAGGCCCAAGACACATAAGAGATAAGATAATAAATTAAAAACACCAAAACATAACTCCCAAATCAAATCAGGAGTGATTTTCCTAAGAAAATATTAAAAAATCATCTTGCCATAAATTTGTGTGTTTTGTTGACTTTTTGGCAAAAGACAATCCAGGAGCGCAATGCCACTTTTGCAGAAAATAGGTTGTTTTGCAAGCGAGTTTTGGACCACTTCCCGATGTCGGATTTGGCTCCATGATGGCTCATTGGAAAGCCTGAAGAGTATAATTTTAAAATATACCTTTTTTCTCTCAATACGACCTCTAAAAGGTTCCCAAAAAATGGAAAAATCCAAGGCTTCCAGGAGCGCAACACCTGTTCAGAAAAGGAGGTAGAAAGGTCAAATTTTGGGTGTTTTTTGACCTTTTGAGGGAGAAAAAATGCTCCAATGGACCTGAAATTTTGTGGGTAGACTGCTAGTGACATGCAAAACCCAAAAAGGTAAACTTTAGCAGCTGAGGATGCCCCAAAAAAGAGCATAGCGCCTAGGGTGCTGTGCTCCTAGGGCCTCAAAATTTCAAAAACATAAAAACTTCTCCTGTGCGCAGCGCCATTTTTCATAGGGTATTTGGAGGCCTTCCCGGTGTCGGAATGAGCTCCATGATAGCTTTTTGGAAATATTGACTTGTATAATTTCAAAATATACAATTTTTTGCTTTATTGAAGTTGAATTTCTTTGTCAAAAGTTTATTTTCCCATGACTGGTCAAAAAGTACTGAGTGCTGGTGCAGAAATGCAAAGTGTTGGTGTGGACAACTTTTGGAGGTCTTCTACAACTCCAAATTGAGCTCATGATAGCTCATTGGAAAGTTAGTTTAGTCTACTTTCCAAAATTTTTTTTTTTTTCTATTTGGTGTTCATTTACCTGTCCAAAAACTGATTCTCCCAACACTGGTCAAAAAGTGTTGAATGCTGGTGCAGAAATGCAGAGTGCTGGTGCAGACCACTTTTGGATGACTTCCTCAATTCAAAATCGAGCTCATGATAGAACATTGGAAATATATTTAAGTCTAGTTGTTATTTTAATTATTAAGAAAGTCATTTGGACACTCCAGCTGTGAGAAAAACTGATTTTCCCAAGGTCACTCCAGAAGTGCAGAATTTCTCCCATGACACCTGTATTTTTGACATTGATCTCAAACCATGATACCTGTGTAAAAAATGAAGGAGGTTTTTCTTCTTGGCCCTAGGAGGGACAAAAAAATCTCTCAATTTTTCCAAATTCATCTCTGTTTGGTCAGGAACACAATTTGAAGCAAAACTAGCCCTAGGTGTGACACATGGCTTGTCTCTTGGAATGAATTCTTGGAAAATGACGGAGACATGATTTTTATGGGCTGGTATATACTTATTATTTATTACATGATATATAAAATGAATACTTTGCTCTTATACCTCCTTTTTATATCAAACCCTATCTTAGTTGGAAGAGGAAATTAGGGTTTGGTGTATGGGATTTTAGTACCGCCTTGCAGAGGGAGGGGAATGAAGGGGTTAAGGGTTTTATAAATTATTGGGGAAATTTTGGGGAATAGGGATAGATGTTAGGGAGTAGGGAAAAGTGGAATTTAAAGAATTGAGTGAGGGGAAGGGGTCCAAAAGGTCAAAACACAGGCCTAGTCTCAAAAAGTGTCAAATTGTGGCAATAGACTAGGTTTTGTAGGAAAATGATGATTTTGAGGGATAGGAGTGATGGGAAGTGTTTGTGAAGGTATATTAAGGACAAGAGGAGGTGTAAGAGCATCAAGATACAAGCCTTGCGGATGATTTAATCATGGAGGTCATGAAACCAAGAGAAATGCCCTTAAAAACCCTAGATAGACAATGGAGGAGTTTAGGCAAAACAAAAATAGAGGGTTGAGGCCAAAGGTGGTGAAACATAGTGATAATGAGTGACATGAGCCCATGATGGGTCTTCTAGGATGGGTGAGCTGAGATTGACACAACGGAATGATGAAATAGTGAAAATTTATCCTAAGGGTAATGAAGGCCGTGAGATTTCTAGAACTCACAATGTTCATGAACTTTGTTTCTAGAAATCTAGAACCGATACTTAGTCATATTCAGATAGTGAAAATTATGGATGACTAACAGCGGCTCCACTTGGGGAGGACAGCTCCTTTTCAGAAGGTATCCATAACTTTTAGATCTCTTGGTTTATGAAGACTAGTGCCTCATCCATTGGGTAGATTTTTACCTCTTTCACTTGCTGATGCTTGCTTGAAGTTGTGATTTTAGTAATCTGAAAAACATGATTAACATCAGCATCATCCCTACCTACCCAACCTACTTGCATAACTTTTTTTCTTCATTGGGTGCATTTGAACTGGCAAACCCTTGACATTTTTCTTTTTAAAAACAAAAATCAAACTATCTAATTGTACCCTTATCTCTTCCAAGAGTTCAGATTAGGCTAATGAACTCTTTTTATTTTCTACCTAGTCTACTCATTTTTCAAGATTAAGATGTTTGACAAACTTTATTCTCTATCCTACTAACATGAAATTGAAAGCATAGTAAATCAGGATTAGGCGATCTGACTTACCATGAGTTGTGGCATAAGAACAAGCTGCACACAAATTTTGTTTTTGTACAAACAAAACTAGAAAAACAAAGGTTGTGATTCATCATTTGGTAAGCAATCCTATCTTTCTCTTTGGTTTAGTTTTAAGCATGTGGAACCAGCGTTCTTCATCCCTAATCTACTTCTTTTGACAAGCCAAGTTTGAATGATTTAACAAGCTCTCCTTCACTAACTTATCAGCAAATAAATTGAAAACTTGTTCAGCCATGATTAGGCTAGATGACTGAACAAGACTTCTTTATGAACAAGTAGTGGCATTTATGCTTGCACACTTTCAGTAAGACTATTTTTTGGGTATGGGGTTGTACCTCTTCTTTTCATCTGCCCTCTTTTTCATTTTTCTTTGTTTTTTACTCTTTCTCTCTTCTTGGTCAAAACAATCTAAAACTAAAGGTAAAAAGATGCTCATAGTGCTGAGCTTATTTTCTTGTCTATCTATCCTAATCTAACCTATACATGATATACATTCATTTGGTGAACTCTCTTTTCCAATATAACCAATCAAGCATATGATTCCATGAGTGATATTGTTTCAGCTCTTTGAGTATGTGGAAGAAATCAAAAGGCCACTCCCACCTCACTTGTTTTCGAACAGTAGTGCTTAACATTTTTCTTACACTTTGCAACAAACTGCTCTTGACATAACATACTATTCTTTTAGATGTCTCTAATAAATCAGCAAAGGGATCTTGAAACAATACATGAACGTGAGGATTTGGAAAATAAGCTTGATCCAGGAATGCTTCTTCCTCTACTTGGCTAAGCTTGGGACTGCTTTGGGAAAGAAACCCCTTCTCTTCCTCATGATCATATGCACTGTCAAACTCATCATATATTGCCATGTTGTCCTCTAGCAAACCTGATTGAAAAGAGCTATCGTTGTTCTCTTTCTCTTGTGAAGGTTGGACATAGGGTTGAATGTGTTCTTTGTTGTTAAAATCAATACCCAAATATTGCTGACTTCTAATTGCATTAAGGTTGTTTTTGATGAACTGAAAGGAAGTGCAACAAAGAGGTAAAGATCCTTCCCTTTCTCCCAAAATTTCTGCACTTTCTTCTTCACTGTCATGGCTAAGTGGCATTTTTTGATCACTATACTTGAGCTGTGGGGAATGACTATCTTTGTCCCATAAACTAATCATTGATTGCTTGGTAGTGTTGGATTGAGTTTGGAGAACATAATCATCATCATATTTATCATATTTGGGCAGCTTATTCATAGGAGGAATGTCATCCATTATGCACACTTGATCAGCAAGTTGTTCCACCATACGAAAAGGAGAGTGTTCATGGCCAATAGCTTCTCTTTTAGCAATATGAATTGACTCAAAGCACAAGGGTAGGGACTCAAGAGGTGTTGGCTCATCTTTCATTTCTGGTTTCGTAATCCAAACAGCCATACCAAGATGATTTTAGGGGAGAATTTATGGATTTGAAAAAGGGTTTGTATTATCCATTTCCTCCCTTACTGATTCTTTAGAGAATTCTACCTTGTTTCAATTTTCAATTTTCTTGTAATACTCTCTAAATAGTGAAGCACAAGATGTAGGAATATATATAGTACTTACTTGACAACTTTCTGCATCTTCTTCTTTGCAACCTTGGTTAGCCAGTATGTTTTGATAGCTACCTTTGCATTGAAATGACTGATTTAGTTCCTCCCAAGAAAATGGTACCGACTGCTCTGAATAATCAGCACCAATCTCAACCTTGTACTCTTCCTCTTTCCTACCAAGTATATGCATCATTTTGTTGATTGTATCTGTCAACATCTCTAGCTTTAACTCTGAAGAATTTATTTTCTCTTGAGTTGCTTTGTCCTTCCTTATTTCTTCTAACCTTTCCTCTCTTTCCAGTATGTTGAATTCCATAGTAATTGCCATATTCTGCATTTCTACCAGGTTTGAAGGGTATTTTTATCTTATCTAGAATTCCATATCTGTGTCAAAAGTACATGGGTAGCGCACGAGAGCCCACCCCAAAGGTGGCTTTATCTTAGCAGGTATTGCATTGTATACCTTATTGAACCTGGTTGAAAAGTCTTGTAATGTCTCCCCTGGTTGTCTTTTTAAATTCTTGTATTCCTCTATGATGAGAACTTCATTTCCCATGATCACCCACCTATCTAAGAAGACTTGAGTAAATTGATGAAAATTGATAATTCTTGCAGCTGGAAGGTCCTTAAACCAACTCCTAATTTTTCCTTGTAATGATAAGGCAAACATTCTAATATGCACATAATCTTCTTCTATTTCATAAAGGTCAAGTAAATTCTCAAGATTTTGAATGTGTTCTTCAGTGGTGACTTTTGAGCTTTCTCCATCAAATATGGGTAGTTTATTTGCAATATTTTCAGGGAGGGCTTGGAAGATAGGAGGCAAAATCAGAGGCTTGTATCTTTCTGGGACCTTTGTGGGTATAGGTAGTGTAAAAAGATAGTTATGGTTGTTTGAGGTTTCAGCAAGAGGAGGAAAGGTAGCATGAGGCTCATGTTTCACTAGATCTTCCACAGGTGAATCTGGGGCAAGCACAGGCGTATAAGACTAATCATGGTCTAAAATTTGAGTCTTAGCTTTTTGAGGCTTGAGATATTTCCAATGATAAATGTAGATCTCATCAGTGTATTCTTGATCAGGCTTAAAGTAGGATAGAACATAGTTATAGATAAAAACAATAATTTCTTGAATCCAACTTAGGCCTGAATGTTATTTCTTTCTAGGATGACTGGTCATATTTCAGGTTCTTCCTCCAGTGGAGTCTTTAGGTCTACTGAGAGTTGTGGAGTCACTAGGTGGATGATTTCAAATATTTTAAGGTGGGTTGTTGTCCACCATCAGCAACTGAATACCAATCTAAGGATGTTTGTGGGCTTTCTAAGGTCTTAAGGATGTCGAAGATGAAATTTACTCGGAAGGTCCCACCGTGATCGCCATTATGTTGGTGTGAGCAGTGGGATAAATCCACAAGATAGTACTCTTAATGGTTTTTTGAAAGGTTTAGGGAAGTCTAAGTTTGTTTATCACTCACAGTCCCACCATGATCGCCATTATGTTAGGTCCCCATAATTTGATAGATTGATTGAGATACAAATGGACAGGGGTAACATAAAACCAAGCTTTTGAATCCAAGGACCTAGCCTTCCTAGATTCAGAGAGGGATCTCTCTAGTAGGTGCAAAGTTGTGAAATTTTTTTGCTGATTTGGGTTGATTTTAGGCTAGATGTTAAGTGCAGGGTATTTTGATTGTTTTTGGTTGGGTATGATGCTCAGATAGATTTATATAGAAAACAAGGAAGATTGTTAAGTCGTTGGGAAATGAAGTCTAACAAGGTCATGATAAGTTCATCAATGGTTTCAAGAGCATTTGCAAGGAAATTTTAACTTGATGGTGGATACTTTAAGTTTGTGAAGGGTCATGAGGTGAACATTAAGCTTGAGAACAATAAGCTAATAAAGTGCAAAAATTGAATCCTTTATGTACTTGTAAACTGAGAGAGTTAGAAGATTTATGATCATAGAAAGAGAATCAAAGGCATAAGCAAAACCTAATCCATTTGATTTCAGACTGAAAGAAAATAATCAACCAAGACAAATATTTAGATGAAACATAGAAAGGCAAGAAACTTATTTAACTTTCATAGATTTCATCATTAAGAGTGAAAAAAATTTAAGATGCACAAGTAGCTATAACCATAGAAGGAGAGAAAACCCTGAACATCTAAAGTTACAGCTATGAAGGTTCCTTGAAACAAATTTAGCTAAGTAAAGGCAAAGAGCATGATTGAAACATACTTCTTTGATAAATGTAGGCAAAGACGCTTTTAAAGAGATGATTCCAAGAACAGAGTATTTCAGTGGCAACAATATGCAGGGCTAGCCATAAATCATACTTGAAACTAAATTATCTAAACCATTCAAGAAATGGAAAAGCTTAGAACTTCCTAGGGAGAAGGAGATGGATTCCCTAACATATCTCAACGGAAGAAAACATTGAGGCAGTGAAGGACAAATAGAATTAAGGTGCTATCAGGAAACATTTCTTAATCTAAAATTTTTGTCCTACTGCAACATAGAAAGATGGAAAACATAATATAAAACTAGAAAACATGAACATAAGGAACACTTCACCATCAACCAAGCTTATGGATCCTGCAAACAGTCTCTATCCATCAACAAGAAAACCAGGGCATGCATGAGCTCCAAGACATCAAATCGTCATCAAAAACTCCAAGAAACTATGTATTTGCTTCAGCATAAGTCATCAAAATCCAACTAATACATAAGAGCCTCATGCTCTATTTATGGGTCAAATTAGGAGGTGGAAACCCTAAGAGGCTTCCAGAAACCCTAATTTAGCCATAAATGTCATAAATGTGCTTAATGACCATGCAAGGCCCAAGACACATAAGAGATAAGATAATAAATGAAAAAAAACCAAAATATAACTCCCAAATCAAATCAGGAGTTATTTTCCCAAGAAAATATTAAAAAATCATCTTTCCATAAATTTGTGTGTTTTTTTGACTTTTTGGCAAAAGACAGTCCAGAAGCACAACGCCACTTTTGCAGAAAATAGGTTGTTTTGCAAGCAAGTTTTGGACCACTTCCCGATGTCGTATTTGGCTCCGTGATGGCTCGTTGGAAAGCCTGAAGAGTATAATTTTAAAATATACCTTTTTTTCTCAATATTACCTCTAAAATTTGTCCAAAAAATGGAAAAATCCAAGGCTTCCAGGAGCGCAACACCTGTTCAGAAAAGGAGGCAGAAAGGTCAAATTTTGGGTGTTTTTTGACCTTTTAAGGGGGAAAAAATGCTCCAATTGACCTGAAATTTTGTGGGTAGACTGATGGTGACATGAAAAACCCAAAAATGTAAAATTTAGCAGCTGATGATGCCACAAAAAAGAGCGTAGCGCCTACGGTGTTGCGTTCCTAAGGTCTCAAAATTTCAAAAACATAAAAACTTCTCCTGTGCGCAGCGCCATTTTTTAGAGGGCATTTGGAAGCCTTCATGGTCTTATAATCAGATCCATGATAGATTTTTGGAAATATTTAATTTTATACTTTCCAAATATACAATTTTTTTCTTGATTTAATTTGATTTTCCTTGTCAAATTTTATTTTCCCTTGACTGGTCAAAAAGTGTTGAGTGCGCTGGTGCAGAAAACTTTTGGAGGCCTTCCACAACTCCAAATTGAGCTCATGATATCTCATTGGAAATCTGGTTGAGTCTAATGTCCAAAAATTCTTTTTTTTTTTTTTTTCTATTTTGAGTTCATTTACCTATCCAAAAGCTTATTCTCCCAACACTGGTCAAAAAGTGTTGAATGCTGGTGCAGAAATGCAGAGTGCTGGTGCAGACCACTTTTGGATGACTTCCTCAATTCCAAATTGAGATAAGATAGACCATTGGAAATATCTTGAAGTATAGTTTTCATTTTACTTATTAATCAAGTCATTTGGACACTCCAGCTATGAGAAAAACTGATTTTCCCAAGGTCACTCCAGAAGTGCAGATTTTCTCCCATGACACCTGTATTTTTGACATTGATCTCAAACCATGATACCTATGTAAAAAATGAAGGAGGTTTTTCTTCTTGGCCCTATGAGGGACAAAAAACTCTCTCACGTTTTCCAAATTCATCTCTGTTTGGTGAGGAACACAATTTGAAGCAAAACTAGCCCGAGGTGTGACACATGGCTTGTCTCTTGGAATGAATTCTTGGAAAATGATGGAGACATGATTTTTATGAGCTGGTGTATACTTATTCTTGTTTACATGATATATAAAATGAATCCTTTGCTCTTATGCCTCCTTTTTATATCAAACCCTAGCTTAGTTGGAAGAGGAAATTAGGGTTTGGTGTATGGGATTTTAGGACCGCCTTGCAGAGGGAGGGGAATGAAGGGGTTAAGGGTTTTATAAATTCTTGGGGAAATTTTTGGGAATAGGAATAGATGTTAGGGAGTAGGGTAAAGTGGAATTTCAAGAATTGGGTGAGGGGAAGGGGTCCAAAAGGTCAAAACACAGGCCTTGTCTCAAAAAGTGTCAAATTGTGGCAATAGACTAGGTTTTGTAGGAAAATGATGATTTTGAGGGATAGGAGTGATGGGAAGTCTTTGTGAATGTATATTAAGGATAGGAGGAGGTGTAAGAGAATCAAGATACAAGCCTTGCAGATGATTTAATCATGGAGGTCATGAAACCAAGAGAAATGCCCTTAAAAACCCTAGATAGACAATGGAGGAGTTTAGGCAAAACAAAAATAGAGGGTTGAGGCCAATGGTGGTGAAACATAGTGATAATGAGTGACATGAGCCCATGATGGGTATTCTAGGATGGGTGAGTTGAGCTTGACACGACGGAATGATGAAATAGTGAAAATTTATCCTAAGGGTATTGAAAGCCACGAGATTTCTAGAACTCGCAATGTTCATGAACTTTGTTTTTAGAAATCTAGAACCAATACTTAGTCATCTTTAGATAGTGAAAATTATGGATCACTAACAGAACCTACTCGGCCTAATGTATTTCTTACTTTGCATATTCAAGTGATTTGTTGCTTGATGTTATAAAATCCTGATCAACCTTCTTGGGATGTATTTCAGTTAATGAGTTTGGGGGATCGTTATTTTTGGATGCCCCACATTCTAAATAGCTAAGACTTATCTTAATAAGAGGTGACCTATTCATGTTGATAATATGATATAGGGATTCAATCCCTTTGTTGAACTTTGATTTTAGCTGCTCCAATTCTTCTCTTATGAGGACAACTTCCTCTTCCAATTTTTCACATATTTTTTCTTTCTCGTTTAGTTGTTTTGATAGAAATTCCTTTACCCTTTTTGCTTCTTCTAGGTGAACCCTGAGAGCATAAACACTATCTTCATTTGGAATCTTGTCTTGAATTTGTTGCATTAATTGACTTAGTTTTTTCTTGAAAATTTCTTATTTCCTTTAATTCACTTTTGATTTCTCCTTCAAGATCCTCTTTTTCTTCAGGTTCTTCAACCTCAACTATGAATAATATTCATTCCTTTATTCATCAGTCACACTTGCATTGATTTCAGTGTCACTTTGATCCTTTGAGTAGAAGTTATTTTTTCCTTCTTATTTTCTTCTTATTTCGATACTTGAGTTTGAATTCCAATCCATCATCACTTTCAATCATCTTAGCATTAGGATATTTAGATGCATAATGAACAATTCTTCCACATTCAAAAATTTGAAGGTAAGCTTACACTTAAACTTGGCATTTCCTCTCTTGAGCTTTCAAACAAAATTAGCTTCTTCTTCATCATAATTTGAGTCTTCTTGATCCTTTTTCTTTTTCTCTTCTCTAGTTTCCTTGAAAGTTGCTTCCTTGACTCCTGTATTGTTTTCCTTAATTCTCAACTCATATGTGGAAAGAGTTCCATGGAGTTGATCTATTTTCATCTTTTCAACTTCTGTTAGTTCCTCAAGGGTTGAGACTTTAGGACTGAATCTTGATGTGAGTGATCTCAAAACGTTTCTAAAAACATCATTATCAAATCCATCTTCACCAAGACCAAAAATGGGGTTAAATATGTTGTCTATTCGAAGAAAATATGAAGCAATATCCTCGCCATATTTCATTCTTGAGCTTTCAAATTATCTCCTAAGTGCTTGCAATATAACTTCTTTAACTTTATTATCCCCTTCATAATCAGTTTGAATTTTATTCAGTACTTCATGAGCTTACTTGCACTACATTATTTTGACGAATTCAAATTATGCCAAACCAGTTAAGATAGCATGCTTAGCTTGTGCATTATATGTGTAAACTTCCTTTTCTGTTGCATTTGTTGGAATAACATTAGGGAATTTATATTTCGTGCTCATAATTTCTGAAACATATTCTCTCAAAGGTATGACATATTTCTCCATCCTTATCTTCAAGAACTCACAATTGGTTCCATCAAACACAGAGGGCTTCCACACTATTCTAGCAGTGCCCATTTTTTCTTGATCTTCAACCTTCCATTCCTTAGTTGTTCTAGAAGGAACCTGATTTGATACCACTTGTTGGCCCAAACACAATCGGGGAGGTGGTGAATTAGTGTGGATTAAATTATAAAATTTATCAATCTAAATTACTCATACATTCATGTAGCAGTGTTCATAAACATTATGCCATTTTTTATCACAATGCATCATCATATAAGCAACATAACTAGAAACAACAATAAGGAATCACATCACAAGGAGACACAAATATTTAGGTGGAAACCCAAATGGGAGAAAACCACCAAATATTATTTTTGTCATTATTCAATTATTTATATCAATTTGCAGGACCCAACCTATGGGAGGAAACTACCCAAAAATGTGAAAGCTACCACTTGTGATAGGTGCAACCTTATTGAGGCACCAACATCAACGATGAAAGCAGTTGCTCACTGTAGGCTACAACTTGATTCACGCTCTAACCTCAAGGATGAGTAGGCTCCAACCTCAGCAATGAGTATGATCCAACTTGCTCTAGTATCCAACCTTGGGAATGAGTAGGCTCCAACCTACTCCTCCAATTTCCTTATGGAGCTCTATTTCATCTCATTTTCGAACTAGATCCACTATCATCACATATAACTACATATAAAGGGACTACCACACACTACAATCATATTCTACAAATATTTCCATTGCCATAGACACTGCCATTGTACCAATCATGTTCACTTCCATAAAGCTTGAAACCAATACACTTCCATGCATTGTACTACTATGTAACCTATACTAAAATTTCATATCAATCGCTCACATTGGTTGTCATACTACTTCCGATATTCTTCTTCAATCATAACTTCAATATGGTCATTCAAACATTTTCTCATATTTTGTTAACTTCATGAATCCAAAACACATGTAACATGCTCATAGACCTTCAAAAAAAAAAAAAAAAAAATTTCCATCAAATACGAGTCAAAATGACATCACACCCCTCTGGTCATATTCATCTCTAAATTTTGATCATCCAACATCTTCTAGATCTCAATTTGGAAAAATAATGCTCCCAAAACTCACAAAAAAAATCATAATATTCCATATATTAACATAATTTTTCTATATAACACCTATTTCTAGGCACAATTCCAGATTTTGGTGCCACTCACCACCAAATGTTAAAAAAGTGATCTATTGACCATATATATATATATCAAACCTATCAACCATCAGAGGTAGAACACATGACCTCATATTGGTCTAGATTGGATCATTATATGTTTTTAATGCATATCGAATATTTTAGAGTGGAAAAGGTGGAGGAATCAGTGCACAAGACCATTTTTACTAGCAGGGCCGAGTTTGGAAAATTGGAGTTTGAAACCTTTCAAGATCATTTTGAGCAATCAAATAATGTATTTTTGGAGTAATTTTTTTCTTTCTTTAGAAAATCACATTTTATCATATTCTACACATAGATACCTTTCAAACAATGCAAGAATCTCATCAATCATAATCTAAATGCAAAACTTATGCCACTTAGAATTTGACCTTCCTGTTTTCACCACCATAACTTGAGAGGATCCCACATCATCCCACAGTATTCATGGAAAATGGGCTATCCATGTGATTATGATGAGAAGACTCTATAAGATTCTATATTGTAACGTTGGTTAAGAGTTGAAGTAATCAAACCTAACCACTAGTAGCCTATCAGGTTTTGTTATAATTGGGCCATTAGGAGGAAAATGGGTTTCATTCTTTTCGAGTGCATTTTATTCCATAGATGAGCAAAAATATCTAAGGGATATGAGATATATCATATAGAGAGGATTTTTTCACTATAGTATCCCATATTCCACACGTCATACTTCTTTATACTCATAGTCATTTTCTATTCAAATAAAGAGAGAAAATTGACCCGACATTCTAGCTCGGTTTTCTTCTGAAAGGCTTTCCCAGGACATATCTTGTGTCAATCATGGTTTGTGAGTTTTCAATTCTCTATTCTCTATTTTTTGTATAATTTTTATTTGCATGAATATAAAATTAATAATAATGTATATATCTAGAATCCTAAAGAGAAATAAAATCATAAAAGCGTAGAATTCGGAATTTTATATATGATTTTATCAGATCTGTTGTGACAAATTTTCTAGTGAAATATCCATATTAGGTTACAAATCGTATTGGTATCATAACAATTTTCTTTGGGTATACTGTGGAAATTTTTTGGGGGCCTATATTAGCTAGGGAAAAAGTCGTAAAACCCTAATCATGGTTGATGAACTTGTGAAAGACCCAGTCATAATATAGAGGGGATGTTTTCATGGTTGGAAGCACAAGTTAAAAATATAATCCATAATATGAATCTCCTATTTTCAACCCTAGGAAATAAGCTTGGGATATTTGGAGAAGATGGGGGGTTCAAATGTAGAGGAAATATCATAGGGGACATCAGGATATCGGGAAGAAACAAAGAACCAACCAAATAAAGGACCTGAAAAAAATAAACCTATTTCATGTGTCATGAATCATTTGCATTCCATGTTCAAAATGGAAGCGAAAGTGGATATCAAGCCATAGAAAGGTGAGGTCAAAAATCTGAAGCTAAGTAACTAGTTGCGGAAATTATAAATTTATTTCAGTGTCCACCATATTGAGGAAGAACATAATATTTCATTTTCATAGATGAAATTAGAGGTTCATGTGCTCACTTGGAGGGAAATCGATACAAATACCCTGAGTTTGGAGGAAGAACCTTCAATGACTAAGTGGAAGGAATTCAAAACCCTCATAAAGTCCCAATTTTACTTTATTGGGTATGTGGAGGACTAGTGGATCTAGTGGTACTACTTCAGGAAAAATCAATGGAAGAGCGTACATGAGTGCACAAAATATTTCATAAATATTTCCATAATGTTTGGCATCTCCCCAAAGAACCTATTTATACTCCTTAAGTATCTGGGGTCCTACAAAACCCTCTACAAAATCAAGGGATGTTATTCAAGCCTTTATCTTTGGATGAGACTTGTGTATAGGCACAATACCTAGGGAACATAAGCCTAAAGAAAGGCCCAATCAAGTGGATTGAAGTAGAAGGATCAACAAGATGCTTCTAAAGAGAGGAAGAAGAAGTTGAAGGCAGGGGGGGAAGAAAAACATATGAAAGCCACAACACAACAGTGAAAATATCCCAACAACCAGTGCAACATTGATGTCCATACAGAGGAGAAGTGTTAGAAGTTACATCTAAATCTTAACATAAAGAATAAAAAGAAAGTAAATAAAAAAAAATAATATCATAGCCATTGATTCGAGAAACCAAATTGAAATAACCTCAGACGTGGGTGAGAATATTTGTGTACATTAGTGCAGAAGGAGGTGAATATGAGTAGCCATCAACAACATGAAGAGAAAGAAATGACCAACTCTTCCACATAAAGATACAGGTCAAGAAGAAAAACATTGATGCTCTATTAAACTCAGGATCACAATCCAATATTATTGCAAAAAATTTGGTCAACAAATTGGGATTGGAAGTTCGTGATCATCCAAACCCATATATGTTGGGATGGGTAAATAAGGATGTAGAGCTAAAGGTAACAAAATAGTGTAAAATTAGATTTGTTATTAGTGTTGATTTTATTGATGAAGTAGAAATACATGTGGTTCCCCTTGATGTATGTGTAGTGGTGTTTGGAATTCCCTACATGTACATGTGAGGTGAAATATTCATGCAAAGAGCCAATTAGTATTGTCTCATCAAGGATGGAAAATAATTTACCATCAAATTTCACAAAGACAAGTCAAAAATTTCACTATTAAGTGCCAACCAAGCCAAGAAATCGATCAGTTCCAACAAGAAGTATGTTATACTATTTTTAAGAGAGAATTAGTCTGTATAAGAGTTTATAAGAGGTAAGGCATCCCTGGAAGGGTGTAATAAGAAATAGAAACAACATTTGGAGTAGTTACTACATGCATATAGGGATTTTTTTTTTTAATAATAAAGGTTTACCACCCAAGAGGTAAGTGGAGCATTATGTCTAGATATTTCTGGACTCCCCATGGCCAAATATTGGGTTGTACAAGAAATTTTTTATAAAATAAAATGAGGTGAAGAAGTAATTGCCGAAACTACTAGAATAGGGTGTCATTCAACCAAGTATATCACCATGTGCGTCACCCATAATCATTGTGCCAAATAATTATGGGACCTTGTGGATGTGTATTGATTACAAGGCATTAAACAAAATCATTCTAAAGAATAGGTACCCCCTCCCCAAGATAGATGATTTGTTAGATCAGTTTTAATAAGTGAAGTACTTCATCAAGTCAGACTTAAATTCTATATATCACTAGGTTTGAGTTAAGTAAGAAGATACCTGGAACATTGCCTTCAAAAACATGCAAGGTTTTTATAACTGATTAGTCATGCCATTCATCCTATGCGATGCACCAACTACATTTATGAGATTAATGAATGGTATATTTCACCCAATTATGGATATATTTGTTATTGTCTATTTGGAGGATATACTGGTATATAGTGCTACCTGGGAGGATCACATCTCACATTTCACGCAGGTTATTGAGACATTAAATAAGCACTAACTACTTGCAAATATCAAGAAATGTGAGTTTGCACAACAATCTTTGGTGTATTTTGGGTATGTGATAGGTGGAGGAAAGAAAAATATGAATCCCGCCAATATGGAGGACATCATGAAATGGTCAGTGCCTAATAATGTTTCTGAGGTTAGGAGTTTCAATGGGGTATCACAATACCTAAGGAAGTTCATAGCCTTATTTTCAATGGTAGCAGTGTCATTTCATGCCATAACAAGTGGCAAGAGTTTATAGTAGGGAAAGGGTAAACATAAGGCCTTTGAGGAGCTAAATAAGAAGATTAGTCAAGCACTAGTTCTAGCATTACCAAAATTGTAGTAGCCCTTCGAAGTGCAGACATATGTAAGTGGGTATGTTATGGGAGTAGTCTTAATGTAGGGAGGAATGAATTTATGCTACCATTCTAAACTATTTCATGGGGTTGTTCTTAACTACCCTACCTACGACAAGGAGCTTTATGTCCAAATGAAAGTTGTGAAGAAATGTAAGCACTATCTAATGAGAAAAGATACATTAATCCACACATATCACCAACCTCTACAACACTTGTAGGCCCAAAGTAAGATACAATAGAATAGGAATTACAAGTGGATATTTAGTGATCAAGTACAATAAGGGTAGCACAAACAAGTTGGACAATATGCTTTCAATGCCACCCACATCCAATATCACAACTTTTGGAACTCTAATGCACATGGAGCCATTCACCCATTATGTATATGAAAAGGAATATTCAAAGGACAAGGACTTCCATAAAGTGTTTCAGTAGTTTTAGAGTCAGATTCATGTGAATTATGGCGACAACATTGTTGAGTACCATCCATAGGATGGGTTTCTCTACATGTTGGGTACATTATGTGTTCCTAAAGGTGGGAAAATGTAGATGATTAGAAAGTCTCACACCTCCAAAGTTGTAGGGAACTTTGGTGTAGGGAGGATAGTGGCCAACTTGTAGAGGTATGTATATTGGCCTAAGATGAAATAACAGGTAGCTAGGTTCTTTCATAAGAGGAGGTTAGGGTTACGGAAGTTATGGTTTTTGCAGGGGGGAACCTCCTTTACATTACATAAATGAACAATTCTTGGATGATACAAATTAAAAAACCTCTTTTATATATATAGGAGTCCATGGGGTCACAATATAATCCTAGCCGACCTAACAATAATAATGTAAATACACAACAATAACAATAGTGGGATATTATGGGCTGCAATAATAACAATATGGGGAATACAGGGGTACAACAATAACAATAAGGGGGCTACATTAACAAAAATAAGGGACTACACTTGTAATATAGGGACCTAATGGCATGCTTTGTTGTACCATCAAGGCTAGTAATAGAAAACAAGTTCTATATCATCCCTTACATGTACCCACTCATCCTTGAGAAAAAATTTCCATGGAATTTCTGGGAGGTTTACTAACAACTGGATGGCTATCTATTCATGGTAGTGAACATGTTCAACAAGATGTGTGTTCTAATTC
Organism: Pinus albicaulis; assembly: GCA_034641835.2. NCBI lineage: Eukaryota > Viridiplantae > Streptophyta > Pinopsida > Pinales > Pinaceae > Pinus > Pinus albicaulis. Next base: position 1,463,919,213 of record CM076582.1, read on the forward strand.
CCTATAAAAAATACCATTGGTGGGGAAAAAACAACAAACTTTTTCTTTGGACAGATATGGGTGCACTTTAGGATACCAAGGAGCATCGTTTCACACAAATATATGAGATTTATCAGTGCAAGGAATACATTGTGGGAGAATATAGACACGAAGTAGAATATTTATACAACATTCCATCCTGAGACAGATGGGAAAACAGAAGTAGTCAATGAGACTTTGGTGCATCTTTTTAGGGGTTATAATCAGAAGCATCTAAAGAACAATGGGTGAAAATATGGTATATATACAACACTCTTATAATATAGAAATCCACACTTCTACTGGTAAGTCCCCATTTGAAACTTTTTTTGGATATTTACCACCTTTTCCTTTGGATATTGCACATGGGAAACACAAAGAAGCAAGGGAGGATCTTACAATATATGACTTGAGGGCTAAATTTTTTTTTTTAAATATCGGGTAGATCCAAATATATGTGCAATAAACATTACATAAGTCACAGGAAAAATATAACACTAGGCATGACCAACATTGAACAAAGAAGTTGTCAAGGTGGGAGACAAAGTATGTCTATAGTTGAACAAGCAGGGGCTGGGAATTCTTGGAAATAAAATTAAGGCTTTGTGGTATGGTTCTTTTCATATACTAGAAAAGGTGGGTGATAATTCTTATTGACTCAATTTCGCACCATACATGTGCATTTTCTCAGTTGGGAATGTAGAGAATCTTAAATTGTATGAGTCTTTCATCTATATCAAGAAGAGGAAGAGGTCCTACCTTCTGTGGAGGATTTTGCACCAACTGCTCAGGAAGAGTTGATAGAAGATAAAAAAAAAATTCAGAAGAGCTCCATAACTAAAAGACAGGGGCAACATGACCTTTGGCAGATTAGGTTTAAAGGACAACTTCCAGGCAAAGATAAATGGTACACCTGAGATAAGGTGGAGTAAAAATTTTGTCACCTCATTCAGTAGAGAATTTTGGGGAACCAAAGCCTCCTGAAATGGGGGGTTGTGATTGATATTAGATAAAAAAAAATTTCAACCATATTGATACTTTGAGAGTGGAAAGCGTGGAGAAAACAACTCAGAAGACTTACCGGTGGGACCTAGTTTCGCAAATTGGGATCTGAAACCTTCTAGGATAATTTTGAGGCACGAAATGATCTTTTTGGGGGGGTAAAAAATTTCCAATTGCATGTGGAACCTTTCTTTTTATATTTTATACTTAAATATATTTATAGCAACATGAGAATTGTGTCAATCGGTATGTATGAAAAATTTATGCCACTTAGAAGTTGACCTTCCTATTTTCACCACCATAATTCTAGAGATGCCACAACAACCCCCGTTATTCATGGAAAAGGGGATATCCATGTGATTATAATGAAGAATACTCTATAATAATTCATATTTTATCTCTATTTAATATTTTAGATATAAACCTAACCACTATTATGCTATCACGTTGTGTTAAAACCGAGCCACTAGGATGAAATGGGGTTCTATTCTTTTCGAGTGCATTTTGTTACATACAGAATAAAAAATATTCGAGAGGGAGAGGAGATAAAGCACATAGATAGTATTTATGAATTGTAGTATCCCATGGGACATAGGCCATATTTCTTTTTACTCACATCCATTTTCTATTCAAAAAAAGAGAGCAGAGCAAACTCACCTTCCAGCTGGGTTTTCTCCCAAAAGGGGTTCCTGGGTCATTTCTTGTGTCAATCGTGGTTTGTGAGTTTTTATTTCTCTATTATGCATAATTTTAATTTACATGCATATGCAATTAACAACAATATATATATATATATATATATATATATATATATATATATATATATATATATATATATATATATATATATATATATATATATATATCTATATAAAGAGAAATAAAATCACAAAAGTGTAGATTTCACATTTTTAAATATAATTTTATCATATCGGTTGTGACAAATCGTCCAATGGAATATCTACGACAATTTACGAATCACATATACTCAACTCACAATTCCTGCCAAATTCACTACTTAGTGAGCCTTATGATGACTATCCCTTTGCATTCATATATTGTGATGGCATCAAACTTAAATGAGTCGAGGCCATAGAAGTCCTTGTGGATAGTCCAAACAACCAGCCATGAATTATACCTTCCACCTTTGATATATATTATATACACATTCATAAACATTCCACGTATAACTGGCACCATGATGCATTCAGTGATTCTTTAACCATGGAAGATATCTTTCATCTGCTATTTCTCCTTGTTATCCATTGTTTTTACATCATGAATGGAGTTTGAGGATCTAAGGGTCTGTATAGTTCCCTCCTTCTATCATTATTCTTAGAGGATCAACACATCCATCTTCACTTCTTGTGCCTGCAATATTAATTAACAAGTTCTCAAAGAAAATAATACAATACCACAACATGATGTCAATTTACCTTTCTAGGGTTTCTATGTAATTCATAGACCATCCTAGGGTTTCTTAAGTTCAAACCCTAGACCATTTTATGTCACACTAGGGTTTATCCATTCCCTAGAATTAAAAAACCCTAGAAGTCAAATTATAGGGAACAAATAGCTTGATTCTAAGGTTTCTAAATACCAGGTTTTCTTATGAGTTATTTGTAGTTCAAAATACAAACCCTAGAGCCATAAATTTAACCCTATATTATGATGGACCCCTTTAAAAATAAAAATAGAATACATACCTTATAGATACCTACCTGTGATACCTTGGTTCCTTCACAAAGGTATCTTTGTTGTCCTTATTGCTATCTTTCATACTTATTTTACCATTTTTTTTATGGGACTTTCTTTTCCACGAATTCCTTCAAGACATGGAATGATTGTAGCTTATTTCTGTTATCTTGAAGGCTACATGGTTTTTGTACAATAGAAATTCATAAGAGAATTCTTCTAATTGTACTTTCTATCTGTAGATGAATTGTTTACTTTAAAGAAATATATAGATGATTATCAGTCCCTTTTGAATGATTGATCAAGAGAGTATGAGAGGTGCATGTACTTCCTAGTTCCATTTTGGATTCGATTCTTCATAAAATGTAATTAATGATGATATGTAATTCTTGGTATTCTTGAGGATATCTATATTTATTATTTTTTTTAGTTGTTGTTGATGATCTTGAGATGCAAAAACAAAATTCGTTTTTCTTTGAATTATACCTTAATTATTTTTGAAATAATGATATAGTGTCACTTTAAATGTGGAGGTCTTCTTTCTTGGTGTAGGACTTGTAGCCATAACTTTTTCTTGATCGTGCTATTAGATTGGGTGTTTTTCAATGTCGTGAGAGATAAATGTACCTTGATGTAACTTCTTAGCTATCATACCTTGATAATTTTGTCCCCATAATAGTTGTATCTTTGTCAAATATTATATTTCCTTGTATTGACTTATATCTAGTTCTTTTCTTAAAATTCTTGCTAACAGAAGTGGATCTCAATTCTGACTATGCATCAGAGATTATGTTCTGTGGCTATTGTAGATTGGAATGATGAAAATAGTTCAGAATTTTTGTTCCATCATGAAATGATCTTAATCAAATTTGACCTTATTAAAATGCTAAATTGTTTCCATGAAAAGAAAAAATTGGGAGGATGCACAAATTCAACTTTCCTAGTTATTATTCCAAAAGAATCAAATCCAAATAATTTTTCTAAGTTTTTGCAAATATCTCTTTGTAATGCATCATCAAAAATCCTAACCAAAATTATTTCCAACAAAATGAAACCCCTCCTTCCATACTTTATCTTGGAGAACCAGGGTGGATTTATGCAACACGGGAATATAATGGACAATATCATTTTGGTACAAGAAGCTATTCACTCCAACAAATAAGTGGGACATGAAGGAATGGTAATCAATTTGGATATCGCTAACACCTTTGATTGGGTAAATCACTCTTTTCTTTTCTCTGTATTCTTTAAGATTTGGTTTAGTCAAGATTTTTTTCATTGGATAAAGGCATGTACTGGATTCCCTCGTATCGTCCCCCTTATTAATGGGAATTCGACCCCTTTTTTTACGGCCTCCTGAGGTTTGAGGCAGGGTTTCCCTCTATCCCCTCTCTTATATATCATTATGTCTGGAAGTGTTAGCATACTAATCCAAGCGGAAAGGGTGTTTCGACACTTTCCAGGGATAAGAATACCTAAGAATGTCAAGGATATTAACTACTCATAGTTTGAAAATGGTACCCTTCTACTATGGGGCATCCAAAATCATCGCTTCCCATTTCAAAGAGGCTTTGGATTGATATTTGAGACTATCTGGGGGGTTGGTGAACAAGAAAAAAAGTCTTATTCTTGATTGTAATAGTTCTGAAAGCACCCTTATTCAAATATCTTGTTTTTTTGGATTCATGTTAGCAAACATTTGGAGATATTTTCCATACCTCGGTCTGCCAATTTCTTTGGGTCATTCCCTTGGTGAGGAATGGGAAGTGGTTCTTCAAAAAATTAAAAAAAAAATTCATTCTTGGCGAGAAAGGTGGTTAAATGTTTCAGGGAAATCAATTCTCATAAAATTTGTATTATCTTCTCTTCCCATATATATTGGTTCAGGTCTTTTAGCTCCCAAAATTTTAATGAACAGTATCAGTTGCATGATAAGAAAAATTTTATGGCGAGGAAGAGACGATGAAAAACAATTTCACCTACTAAAGTGGAACACACTCAAACTTCCAAAAAAATGGGGGGGATTAGCAATCAAAGATCCAGAATTCATGAATTTGGACATAGGAGCTAAGTTGGTATGGAGATCACAAACAGACCCTAAGGAATGGTGGAACTAGGCCTTTCTCAAGAAATACTTCCATAAGAATCATCTGCTTAGTCTGGAGGAAGAAATATGGAAAGAGATAGGAAAGAAAATATCGAAGCTTTGTAAAGTCTCATCTTTGGTGGTGTTGGAAAATCTGGGGTGGAAAGTGGGGAACAGGTGATGTATCAGAATATGGAAAGATGGTATATTCCTTGGGGATACATTTAGAGACTCTCCTGAGATGAAGGAACTGAAAATATGGATGGAAGAAGAAGGGATATGCATATTAGAAGACATCTATGTTTAGGGTAATAATGGTAAATGGGTGGGTTGGTCTTGCTCAGATCACCCCCCATCAATTGTCATATTTCTGGAACGAGGTGGTCAAGGCCCTTAAAGGGTATGTTTTGATTGCTACCGACAAATTGGATCGAGGAATATGGAAAGGAGGTAAATGGAGGTATTATACAGTAAACAATGGGTATGAAATTATATTGAAGAAACTTCTGCATCCTCAAGCCTAAAGAATATAGGTTAGAGTGTGGGACAAGGATGGAATTTCAAAATTAAATAGCTTTTGTTGGGAGTTGATTCATAATAAAATCTTAACAACAGAGAAACTGAAAAAAATGCAGATTCAGGGGGTGCGTTCTATGTGGAAACGTAGAAGACATAGCCCATGTTTTCCACCACTGCCACTTCATTTTGAATGTTTGGAGAGAGGCCTTGCAACATATTTTCCAACTTTGCGCCATCCCATCCAATTGGTCGGAAATGTTTGAAAATTGGTTCTCTCATCCTCCATGGAGTACTTATGGTTCATATTCATCTATTTCTAGATGATGGAACTCTATTTTGAAATACATCTGTTGGGTGGTATAGCTCACTAGAAATCATTTCATCTTAAAAGGAAGAGATCCTAATGCCTCAGCCACATCTTGGAAAACATCCCAACTATTATTTGATGTTGTGTCAGTGAATTTGTTTGACTCTAGTGATATGGATGGATATTCAGAGGCAGAGAGAGAATGGCTTAAGGTAAAAATTCAAACTGATAGAAAAGGATGTCCAATCCAAGGTCAAAATAAGTTCTCATATCTCATTCGTATGGTTGGAGATCAGTTTGAGAAATGGAGGAAAACTTTGTGTCGGTTTCAGCTATTCTTTGATGGGGCAACGAAAAGGAATCCGCGGGACACTGGAGCGAGAGGGGTTATTTTTTATTTCGATGGAAAATTTTGGAAAAAATATACCTAGGGATTGGGAATAGCCACAAACAATTAGGAGGAAGCATATGGTTTGTGGCAAGGGATAAAATCTGCAACAGTCGAAGGAATAACCCAATTATCAGTTTTTGGAGACTCCCTTATTACTATTCAAAAATGTATATATTGGTCTAAAAAGAAAGATCATGATCTAAACCCAATTTTGCAAAGAATGTTTTTATTACTTGATAAGTTTGAATACATATAATTTTTCCATATAAATAGGGAAAACAATAGGCCCATGGATGATCAAGAAAATTGGGTCTTCACCCTAGAGAAAGGCAACCTTAGAGTGGATGAAGGCACAATAACCAAATGTCACATCCCATGAATATTATTAAATGGAGATCCTAGATCAGCAGAAAGAATTCAGAGAAGAGTGTTTTATCTGACAGGATGCTTAATTGCATAATATATATATTGGTACATTTGTTACACAAAGGACGGACTGGAGATATGTTGGATCCTCCAATCACCATATGGATAATTATTGAGAAACATGATAGTACTGAGGAAATTTGGGAGTTCGTTGGTCAAGATTTAATGCAGATATGTAGTGAAGGAATGGTTCCTTCTGAGTTCAAGGAGGATTGTCACAGATTATTCATGTGGGAATTTTTATTGAATCAAGAAGCAACAGAAACTAATCTGATTACACGCAAAGCATTAACGAAGAGCATTGAATCAAAAGTGACCTCTAACACTGTCAATTTTGGATTGATCCTGACTATAAGGATATGGTTACAGAGATCATATGCATTGTGGATTACATCACACCCTCTTTACAATAAGGTTATGCCTTCTCCATCTTGTAATGGAGCGGGAGACTCCCCTGAGAATTCTGGTGCATTCAGGCGTGAAGTGGAGGATATGATCTCCAAGATTGGAGGGAAAATTTTAACTAAAGTCTGATCACACTTTAGCTGTGTAATGGATCATTTAGAAGGCTTGAGGAAGGACATGAAGATTTTCCAAGAAGCATCACAGGTCATTATGAAGAATATCAAGAATCTGGATCGGAAGGTGGAGAACTCAAAATAAAAAGTGGAAATCGTGGTTGTTTCAAACCTGAAGGAATCATTTGGTATAGGGGAGGGTGGATAAAATGAGAAATATAAGGGTGAAAAGGGAGCTCCTCCTTTGGATATCACGACAGAACTAAAAATTCAACAAGTTCTAGAGCATATTGAACCTAAGGAAGTCTTCCAGCAAGAGGAAGCTAAAGCGAAAGAGATGGAAGAAACAGGACAACATGCACCAGAATAAGATGATTAGTGGGTATATATATGTAGTTTTTTGATGTTATGAAAGTATGTAAAGTTTAATGGTGTTTTTTGGCGAACATATAAGCTAAATGTTGTAGAAAATTTGGGTCAGAAATCTCTGAAAATTATATGCCTCTAGTTAGAGTTATTCTGAAGGAATATATAATTGAAATTGCTACTGAATGTATTGGTTCTGACCAAAATCCAGCTTATTTAATAGAAATATAACCATTACTTTTGAAAAAAACAAACAGGGGAGGTGCTCTTAATCTTCTGGTGAGGATGAGTCTCGAATTGCATCCCATATTGTCCAGGGTGTTTTCTATCCTTTGTTTTAATTTATGTTATAATTTTTATATATTATAACTAGTTTTTTGGTGGTCGTGAAGGTTTTATGTTAGTGAGTCCTTTGGAACTGATATAAGGTCATTTCTCCACATTGTTTCTATTGGGAAGCCCTTTTTGAATATTATCCCTCATGTTTTCACCTTTAGTGATGGCCCTATTCTTGGGATTTGGTTCCTTCACTCCACTCTAGCGTGCCTCTTATTTCTCAGAGTGAGGGGACTCATAATGAACAGTTACATATTTTCATTAAAAAAACTAGTGGGAAATCTCGCACATATTGGATTAGAAATAAGGAACTTGTCTTCGACTTAAAGGAGGTTATTGAACAAAAAGGAGGCATTCCCACATCATTACAAAGTATGTAATTTGATGGGAATGTCCTACAAGATCATGTACATATAAAAAACGTTTACATCACAAATAACTCAACTATCATTTTGAATAAAAGGCTACGTGGGGATTCTCCTCGTGCCAGGACATCAAATGGATCTCAAGTATATTTTAAGGTTTCAATTCAAGGGAATACCACTTTTCCCCTACAAAAATGTGTAAAAATATTCCAAGGCCTTATATTGTGGATAATATGGAGCAAGTTTCATCCATGAAAACCAATTCTTCCTTGTTTTATACTCTTCATTCAAAATTCGTCGTTTTCAGATTTATTGTATTTTGGCCTAAACCCGAAGTCTTATTTCATTGGGTGTTCATCTCTTAGACACTATAATGTGAATTTTTTTATGCGCTAAAGGATTTTTCATTATACAATTTGAAACACAAAGGAATTGGAATTTGTTCAAAATGAAGGACTGTGGTTTTGGGGTAGAGTTGGTTTATCTATTACTGCATGGTTTTTAGGTTTTTATGCCACTATAATGGTGGTTACAATTATGCCATTTTGGGTTAGGCTTCCATACCTTCCACTTCCATTCTGGAACCACAAATTTCTTGAATACAAAGGAAATAATTTAGGCAAGTTAAAAAAATTGGACCTGAAGAGGTCAAAGAATAGCCACTCCAATTATGTCATAATATGCGTGGAGATATATCTTAGTAAAGTGCTACCAAATCACATAACATTGTAACATGGGGACTTTCAATGGACACAAGTGTTAAATTATGAGAACACAACATTTCGATGTCATGTATGTTTTCAAACAAGGAATTTGCACGACACATGCCCATTGTCCAAAAAATCAGCAAAAAATAAAAAGAAAAAGAAAAAACAAGATACGTCAAAAGGTTGGAATTTCACTGAGACCCCCCATCAGATGAGGAAGAGGAAGAAAACAAAGAGATAGAAAAAGTGAAATCATAAGTTAAAGTGGTCGCAAACATTGCATACCAATTAGAGGTTGACACTTAGATACAACAATTATATCAAACTCCACTAGAACATCAGATAAATATGACACACAATGAGGAAGGCATGGTGGGAACAAATCATTTCCATATATTAGAAAGCTCAGATTCAGACAGTTGAGATGTTTGTCATTGATTTCAAAGTGAGGGCTAACCACGGTCAAAGATAAACAATTGATAAGTTGTTAGATTTCCTATCCAAATGATAGTAATATGATGAGCCCACATAAACAATTCCAGACACAAACCAAGAAACGCATTAGGAATCATTTCCACAAATGAAGGAAAGTGAAACATAACACAAGTTTCTAGTATTATCAAATATCTAAGAATCAGTTTTGGCTACTATACTTGCAATCCATGGACTACAATCCTCCTTGTAAAGGCCTTGTGGCATTGAACCCTCTCATTCACTATGCCCTCAATTTAATTGTAAAGAGATTCCCAGAGATCTATGCAACCATCAATGTGTGTATCTACAAGTTGCTAATTTTCTTCTTTGAAATGCCCAACAGCAAAGTTGTAGCCTTGTGTTTATGTATATAAGAAGCTCTTTGATTTTTTAATGTATGCACCGGAATGATCTTAACAGACCTTCACTGTAATACCCTTCTCACAAATAATTCCTGACGATATGGAGGTTGATTTCCTATACAAGTCCACCCCTAAATGCAACTAAAAAATATTAATACACATGTCAGCTTCATTAAAACCACTAGTTAGCTCCTATATGGCGTGGCCCTTCAAAAATAAATATATATTTTTTGTCTCATGTCAGCCCCTATCCAAGCTAAAATATGTGTCTCTTCACACAGGCCAAAACACGTATAAGTATGAAGATAAACTAGTCATTCTAGCCATGAATTCAGTCAAGCATAGTAAGAAAGTAATTCATAGATATGAAGTGAGAAATCACAAGACACCATAGCAAGAAAGATTAGTTCTTTTGGGTGAATTTTTTGTGTGATATTTGTGGATTCATGGGCTATCGTTGAAATATTTTTTCAAAACTCCCTAATAGGCATGGAATTTCAGCCTAACAGGCCTACAACTGCATCCTTATCAAACTTGAAAATATGGACTGTAACTTGAGCTCAGACCTATGACAATGGACCACTTCAGAACTTTGGTAGTGGTTTATATTCGGACCAATAACATCATTGTGATTTTAACCTCAGAATAGACATGTGGCAAAGGACCCCTCATATTTGTGGTTTTGGAGCACAATTGTGGACATTCCTTGCCCTTAACTCAAACTGTGAATATTTAACTTAGAATATAGTGAATTAATTTGGACTATAGAGATTCTAACTCGTACTATGAAAGTTCGTAACTTGGATTGATTGGAATTTTAAATACTCAAATTATGGAGGCATCTAGTTTCTGACTAAAAAGGCTTGTGGAGGCACCTTGTTTCTGCCTACAAAGAATCTTAAAGTGTAAATATTTGGATTGCAAACAAAAATTTATAAAGTGATACCTTACTTAATAGTTATAGACCTTGGGAGACCTATGTAGGTGGATTTGGCAATAACATAACTTGTATTGATCGTAAGCATATTTGGGGATGAAGTATCCTTATTGAATACCTAATGAAGTATTGAAGAAAAAACATTTGCAAAAGCAGTTTTAAAGGCCCCTTGAAGTTTATCTTGAAGAATTTTTGAAGACACTTGAATAAATAGCATTGATGAAGCCCTCATGAAGTAGAATTGTTAAATTATTTTTTTGGAAAACATGAAGAGTTTTGGAGACACATACTAGCCATGTTGAAATTGACCTGGATGAACTAGCCATTGAAGCATCTTGAAGACTATTTGAGTTGAACCAAACCTTGGAGTTATATTCAGGACTTGTTGAAGAAGATATTGGAAGTCCCAAAGAAATACCAGAACCATTTTGAATAATTGAAGCAGAGGGTTTGCATCCTAGAGGATTAAAGTCCTCACACAAGGTGGTAGTTGTGTGGAAAACTAGGTTGGAGCCTGAATTGTTGAGAGGATTGGAGTCCTCAAGAAGAAAAATTTGGATCTTAGTGTAGTACATGTTGGAGCTTGATTTGAAATCAAAGATTGGAGTTTTTGTCTAGGGTTGGAGCACTGACGTAATTATTAGTGTACAAATTCTTGTTGTAAAAATTAATTGGAGTCCTCATCATTATTGTTAATATTGATATTCCTTTGTCGTACATTTTTTTTCTCGTTTATTAAGTGATGTTAACTGGAATAAAATAACAATTGTAAAATAAATATCGATTCACTCCCCCCTCTCAGTATTTCTAACAATTGGTATGAGAGTGACGGGTCTTGAGTTCAATACTCACCTGGATCACGCAAGGGGGTAGATTGTAGGACATTGGGTTCAATGCTCCACATGTGTTTTGTGACATGGACTAACTGCCTCTCATGGATCCTAACTTTGGCGATTGTAGCAGAGACTAATGCCTGCAAGTTTAGATCTAACGACAATCGTGATTCCAATAAAAAGCTAGGGAAATGCTTTATAGTGATCTGGGGAAGAGTTATTTAACAATTTCTAAACAGAGAAGCTCCTTGAAAAGGTTTCTAATCAATTAAGAAATAAGAAAGAAAATTCAAGAGCTAAACATATACAAAATGAAGAATATAAGAAACTAATTATCAAACAGGGAGTATATCCAGAAGAAAAATAAGCAATCAAAGTGATACTATAGAATATTGAATCAGAAATGCAATCCTTAAGGAAGAAATTTAAAATGCCTCGGTCAGAGCATGTCCAAACAACTGAGCTTACAAATTTTGAAAAGGAAAAAAAGTAGCTGCTAGAAGAATTGATTTAAAAAAACAGAGAAATTTTTATTTTACAAGAGAAATTCAAGATTTTAGAACAGTTAGCTAAAGATCATGTATATACCATAGTTTTGCCAACTGATTCAAATTCCTAAGATCCTTCAGAAAAGTTAGCAAAGTAATGGTGGATCTAAGAATTCCAAAGGTGGAGTTAAAAAATATATGAGGTACTTTGTCCCAGACATAAAATTTGTTGAGTATTTAAGAAAAAGATTTGAAAATGGAAAATGAAAGCAGTGACAGTTTAGTTCAAGAAAACAGAGTTTCTCAAGTGGAAATAACAACTCTGAAATCAAAGCTAAAGGGTAACATTTCTCTATTTGAAGCCAAAAACATTGTGGGATGAATTTATCTAGGAAATTCATTCAGTTTGGGAATACATTCAAATAGATGCTAAGCATAAATCCTTGTTGAATAAGTTTGAGCTAGTTATCAAAAGTATTAAGCAAGAAATAGAAAAATATGTGCCAAAGGCCGAAAAAAAGTAATGATATGGCTCCAAAAGATATCAACACCTTGGGAGTGATAGGAAAAACCATAATTATCATGGAAATCAAGAAAGTAATGACAACAAATATTTTTAGAATTTAAGCTTCAAATGCACAGAAGGAGGTCCAAAAGGCAGTCTCAATGTTTAACAGCAAGTTTGACCAAAGGTTGAGGGTTAGTTTACCCAATTTCTAGAACCAGTGAGGAGAATTACTTTCCTGGGAAGATTATTAAAAATAATTATTAAAGGTCAAAAGAAACGCAAACAGGACACATGAAAAGTCAGAAAGTATACCAGCGGAAACCATTGTCAATTATTTACATCTAGAGTTCAATACCTATGGTTGATGAAGAAATTGTTCATAGAAAAACCTAAGTACACAAAGCATTCTAGTTTGAAAATAGTGTGTCAAGGGTTGATTAGATGTGATATTCCAGACAAATAAATTTTGGAAAAGTGTGAAAAGTTTATCACTTCATCGTGACTGAGATAATGGTACATGTTTTATTTTTATAGTTTAAAACTTGCACAATTTCTCATATGTGGGAAAAGTCTTGTATTTAAAATTTTGTAAAATAATCATCAAACAAAATTTATTTAGGTTAGTTAGCATTTTTCACGGTTATTCTCCATAACTGAAGTATCTTTGATGTATTATTTAATGAAAAATAAAAATGGAGAGGGGTCCGTAGTCTTGAAATTTTGACTTGTGTAATGGTTATGCTTCCTTGAAGATAACAAAAATTACCAGTTTGATTCCACTCTGGTAGATTATAGTATGTGTTTCTTTTCTTCTATGAGTTCCATCCTTATTTTTTTCTTTTGAAGCTAGTGTCTAATTGTAGTGGTTTTACTTGAATAAGGCAGATTTGTTTATGTTTCTTTAAAAATTGTATAAAATACCTGTGGTTTCCATTAAGAGAATCCTTAAAGGGATCTCCACGACTTCAACATTCCATTTTTTACTTATAACTTCCATATTTTATTTCCTAGGGTTTATAAGTTGGATTCTTAAAATCCCAAGTTATAAACCCTAATTATTTCTAATTCTTTTTTTCAATAACATTTTTCAAATTTTGTAATCACTAATAAGAGTTCATTCTCGGTATTAAACTCTATTTCCAATATTAAGTCCTCATTGCTAAAAAATGTATATTGTCTCTAGACAAAATTTTAATAATTTTTTTAACCAAAAATTGTCTCCAAGGTCCAACATTATGGACAAAAAATAGCTGGTGGATATGTTCGTCTTAAGAATGGAGGTGTAACATGTTACATGAATTTTGATTTTCAACAACTCTTCATGCAACCTAAAGTTCTGAAGTCTGTTGTGTATGGATGCCAAGAAAAAGTATAGCACTGAATTTTTAGGGTTTTCTAGGTCCAAAAATACATGTCATCATAATACCTTAGAAGCTCTACATAACATTTTCAATAATAGTATGTTCTGCATCATTTCACCGGGTTGAACATTGTCCTGAATGCAAACAATGTAGAGTAGTATGTTTCCATTATAAATTTTCTAATATCGAATCAACTTTGGTGTGCAACTAAGAATTTGAGGATTACTATTATAAATTCCTGCAAGGAAGAGGATGATATTTGGAAGGTCATGGAGACACTCGATCAAATTCATAACAAGTGTTTTAAATTGAATTGTGAAGGGTATCATACTTTAATGAAGGTTTTGGAAAATTTTAACATGGCCATAACTACTTTAAAAGTGTTTTCTGAGATGTTGGTGAATGGAATTAGACCAGGTATTTTTACCTACAATATAATGATGTGTGTGCTTGGTAAATAGAGTAAATTGGAGGAGGCTTAGAGGCATGGCATCTAAGGACAGGAATATGGCAGATTTTTTTGGGCTATTGGTGGAGGGTTGACTTGGAATTGGATGAGTTAGTTTTCATGCTTATATAGGTCAATTTGTATATGAATTGGATTTTTATTCTTGACGAAAGATTATATAAGGAAAGAATTGCTAGGTTTACCCCTTTTGGGTTTTTCCATGGCCTCTAGCCTAATTTCTGGTGTCTCTTGTCTTTGATTTCTTGTGCACTGTTATCTCTATTTGAATAGCTAAATTTTTAATGTATAATTGCTTGATGATTTAACTAAATGAAATTAATACTAAGAGAAAAACATACACATATCTTTCATAAGTAATTGTCATGATAAAGAATTCTCTCTTGCACTAGAATTTCAATAGCAAGATCTAGTGGTTGAATATTTAAAGAGTTTGATAAACTTGTGGAAGAAAATAAATATTAACAAAATCTAAAACATATGAATAATAATAGAACAATCACACGTTATATCCAATATTTGGATATATTTTATGAAATGCAAAAGGTAGGGTTCACACCTAACAGGGAATGACTACTCAAGAGGAGAAATTCCTCCACATGCTTTCCAACCATGTTACAATTGTGGATGACATCTTTCTAGAATAAGAATACTTCTTGTAAAACACCACCACTTAAACCCCAGTGAAAATTGTTCACTTGTTAATCCAATCTCCCTTGTACATTTAAAGAGATGGGAAAATTTAAATTTTTTGTCTTTCAATCTTGAATTAGATGTCACCTTAGCGTGAGTATCAATGAGACATTTTCAGTGATATAAAAATTCACCCTTCTGACCTATAGATAAAAAACTATGGCCATTTCAATTTCCAATGAATCTGATGACGCCACATCATCAACTTCACCATGTGGTGCCCACATGGTCGTCCTAGCCAACAACGCCACTTAGCACCGGTGTATTAGCTGTCGACATGTTCATGGGTTAGGTTTTACCATTCCCTGTGCTTTGCATTAATACACTAATATATATATATATATATATATATATATATATATATATATATATATATATATATATATATATATATATATATATATATATATATATTAATAAATAATCCTAGTATACACTTCCAACAATTTTCCCGCCTCTGGGCTTGTTACCTCAACTCATTTCCCTTTTGCATTCTCACAAATGGTTTCAGGGTTGACCCTCATTGTTTACCTACATGCAAGTCAATTGGCAGAGCGTTTATCGACATAACCCTTTTCTGTATCCCGACTCTGGTACCCCGAAATTTTGCACTTGCACACATGAATTAATTCGGGGTCAATGCCCTAGGATATTATGCCTTGTGGGACCACTTCCCCACACCCTAGGTGCCTTTCCATCAGACCAAGGCTCCTTGTTGGCTCCATGATGCCCCAATATTACCTTCACTGGGATTTTTCCCTCGCACCTTTCGTTTATGACTTCGGGATGGAGTCCTGGGGCACATCATATGGGCCCCTCTGCCCTTTGCCTTGATGTATACCCCATCTTGTCATACTTTGTATCATCCTGTTTTTCTTATTACAGTTTTGTGACCCCTTTTGAGGGTGATTTTTTTACGGATTATATATGATAGACTTATATGTTATGGACTTGGATCGATCATTTGATTGAGGAACACTATTATATATATATATATATATATATATATACATAGTGATATTTCCTCTTGTGGGTGTCTATGTGATTGTGGTAGCAGGCTACCCTGCTAATACCCACATTAACACTCTCTTATGCATATAAAAATGCAATTCAAATTCATGTCCCAATAAAACTCAAAATCTGGGCAAATTCACAATATGCGGAAGCTTATCCTTTCCTCAAGTTTATGGTTATGAAACCAAACAACCAAGATTTCAATTCTCATTGCGGAAGCTTATATTTAAACAATGGTTAAAACCCATATTATAAAGACCATCCAAGCATATTCAAATTAACATTCGAATAATGCAATTAACCAAAGTAATAAACTTCATCTCATAGCATTTTCATTTTTTTAAACCAAATATCAAATGTAAAGAATTGATATCAAAAACGACTTTGGATAAAACCAAAGACCAAACATATATTATAACTCTCAGGCCCCACCGCAAATATGACATACCTTTTTGTTAACATCCCTGCATCTTCGTTATGCGAACTCCCTTAGATCTCCGTTGTATAACATCGAACGAATATCGCATCCATTCGACCTCCTCATATTAACTCACCAAAATAACGCGAAATTCATGGTCTTTAAAAACCATATTTGCCACGCATCCTACGCCCAATATCATCGCGTTCAAAAAGGCATTACCACTTACCAGGTTTTTCATATGCGAATACCATACTTGGTTTTCTGAAACTGCTTCAGGGGTTCACGCTCACAGTTTCACTCCTATGTTTTATTAAACAGTTCTGCTTTAACCTTCATCACGGCATCTCTGTAATTGAGCCATTGCTTACCTTATGGTTCTGCCCAAATATTCAGCGCTATTCCATCGTGACTGCAACTCTGTGATTTAACTACGCCTTTAATTCATGATTCAGAACACAGCTCCAACATATCTCATCATCTCTTGTTTCATTGCACTGGTTCTTTAACTCACGGGTTTCGCAGCAATGGTTTTTCTACAGGTGTCATTTACAAGGCACCTTCCCTCTTGACAGTTTATCAACGCATCCAACGATCCATGCTGCAATTAACCAACGCTTTTTATTTTGAATATTCGTCTTCAACTCTTCACTGCGGCTTCATAAGTTCGAACACAGTCAAGGTTCCATCAAATTTCCAAACCTGCAATCACTTATTGCTCAACGAACCATCAATTTCCCACTTGAAGTTCTGCTTTCAAGACCTGCGCTTTCGCTCACTATGGATCTCTGCACTTTATAAACTCGATCTCGCTTTCGCTCACGGCATCGGTTTCATTCAACTTCAAACCTACTCCAGGTTTTGTTGAACAGGATTTAACACCCTTTATCCTTCATCCACGTATGGATTAACTTCCATATCTAATTTCTGTGGTTCAAATCCACAGTAAACCCCCAAAACATGATTTCCAAATGTGATCTTCAATGCACTGTGTATTCTCAAACAGTATGCCCATTTCTACTTGAATGCCCCTTTGCGATATTAATTCAATTTATAATTATATCCAGGAAATTTCTTTAAATAGCATCGATCTTCTCTTTGAGATCGATGCTAAGTTTCTAAATCACACAACACTCAATTAAACGAATATTCACACAATCAAACATGTAATTCGAACAATAATTGACAGAATTCTTCTCTGTTTCGTCAATCCCAATTGCACACAATATCATTCATAATGAATACAAACTTAAGAATCTAGTTCCCTTACATTAACCCAGTATTTACATGGATTTTATCGGCCTGATCTTCTGTATCAGTGGCCTCTTTCCTATTCTACCGCTCTCTTCTTGCCCCTTTCTAGGCTTACAAAAAAAAACCTATTCTTATTCTAACCCACAGTCTCTTCAGATCTCTAATATGTCTCTTCAGGTCTCTAATCTGTCTCTTTAGATCTCTACTCTTTCTCTTCAGACCTCTAATCTGTCTCTTTAGATCTCTACTCACTCAACTAGTCAAATTGTCTCATGTTCTCAACCATTCAAGAACATTTACAATTCCTCACAAGATTTAATTAATTTTAATTAAAAATCACTCAAATCACTCATAAAAATCCAACTCCCTTAAAAACATGAAACCCCTAAGTCTTATTAAATTAAAATGAATTTATGTTAGCCTAATGCCCTTACATCAGACTCCCAAGGTCAAAATTATTCATGATCTCCTGATCATGTGCCTTTAATCTCTGCCTCCTGGATCCCATACTTTGTTTTTTTGTTGTCCATAAGCTGCATTATTATTTAACTGCACTTCTCTAGGTTTCCATATCTCATTCTGCAACTTTCCTCCAGCTATGCTTTCACATTTTGTTCTAGTCTTTCCTTTGTTGAAATCTCTTTTCTTTCTTGTTGTTGTCTGCTTCTTCTGAGACACCTTTATCATCAACCTTCTGATGATTTCAATTTATCTTTCCAGCTTATCTCCTGTTTGGAAATTATTCTACATTTTGTTTCTGCCTTTACTTTCTACTGCTGTAGCTGCTTTTTCTTTTGCTGTTGTTACTGCCTTCAAGATTGTTGCTGCTGTAGCCACCATAGATGTTGCTTTAGCTACTGCTCTTGCTGTCCCACATGTTGCTGCAAATGTTGTCTTAAACATTGCTATCAATGTTGCCACTCCTGCAAATGTCAATTCACATGTTGTTGCAAGTGTTACCTCCCCGATTGTTGCTGCCTCCCAAACCTCCTAAATATCTCTTAAAATATCTCCCTCTGCAACAATTTTCTTTCATTCATCACCTTCAAATTTACTTTTAAGACATTAATTATCATTTGATTCTCTACTTGTAGTAACATACTCATTTAGTCTTCTTTGTATACTAGTAAGTAAAGTCAACTTTTGTAAAATAGTATATGCTCTTATTTCTTTCACAACTTTAGGCAATTTCATTCTAGTGTCTGCAATTCCTTTCTCTTGTTTAAATGTTTCCAGCAAACATTTCAACCATTCCCTTCTTTCTTGTTTCTTCTCAAACATTTCATCAATATGCTGCAATTTAGTTTCAGCATAAACCTCTTCTTCTTCTTTGACAATCTTCAGTAATTGTCCTTCACCTTCTTTATTGACTCTGGTAATCAAATCAAGTTCTTCAAGCACTGTATCTTCATCCTTTATCAGAATGGAATTCTGATTCTTCATCACTGTAGCAGTTCCAAAATTCTGTCCTACAGAATTCTCTTGGTCAATCAAACAAGTCAATTCTTCCTTGTCACCAACAGTAACAAGTTTCTGCATATGAGACATGACTGTCTCACCTTCTTTCTGCAACAGTTCCTCTTCTTTCAAGACAACCCCAAGAAATGGATTGTCTTCTGCCATTCCTGTAAACATAAACAAATTGTCAATTTTAAAATCACAAGACCCAATGGTCTCATTTGATGATCCAGTCACCAAATCTTCTTTCTGCAGTTCTAAGTCTCTTTAAAGACCCAGAAAATCTTCATTGTCTTTCTTCTCAGCTTCCTTCACTATGTTTTTAGCTAACATAGTTTCCCTTTCATTAAATTCTCTGACATTTTCCATTTGTTGTCTTTCTTTGCCTGCATAATTAACATATGAATTATCAGCATTAAAATTACAAGGTTTCAATGCCTCTTCCTCCTCTGAAAACACATCAGTATGTTGTTTTGAGTTTCCTTCCAAATCCTTCCTCAGCCAGACTGTCGGCCAGTCTCTCCTTCTTTCCGTCATCTGCTTCATGAATGTCTCTTTGCTGTGATTCACCAAAATGAACATCTTCATTTTTCTGAACCATTCTTTTATCTTCTGTTCTTTGATTGTCATTCATGAAAATTTTCCTTCCTTGCTTCTTCAACAAATTATCCTGTGCTTAGATCCTCTGTTTCTCCAATTCTCTTCTCTGAAGATCTAATTTCCTATATAATTCAACAATGTAAATTGGAATAGACTTCGGAAACTTCACACTACTTTTCATACCTTCATTTGTCCTTGATCAGTCATCAGATGGTCCTTCTTTATCTGCTCCAATATTTTGCTGAATATTCTCATTAGACTCTTCTACCTTCAATTCCTCCTGAGGTCTTGCTATCTTAGAATTGATATGAACAGATTTCAGATTCAATTCCCTCTCTTGGACAAACTTTAAAGCTTGCTCATTTTCCTTTTTTGTACCTGCAAACATACACAACTCATTAGTTTTAAAAACACAAGACTTTCCAGTCTTGTTTGTTTCCTCAAGAATTTCCCCTTGAACAGATTTGCATGTGGAATCCTCAAATTCCATATTTGACTCAAACAATTTGAGTTCTTCCTTCAATAAGGAAATCTCCTTTTGCCTCCACTTCATCTGCAATGGTTGCAAAATCACTCTCTTTCCCTTCAGTGGAAAGATCCATTCTCCTCTCTAGTTTTCCTCTTTTTTTAGCCATTCCTGTAGTACCTCCAGTTGTACTTTCATCACTGCAATTTCTCTTTCTCTAACCTTATCAGTCATATTGCCTCTGTGGCATTCTTTAGAACCTCTTCTCTGATCCTCCATGATCATCTTCTCCATGAGCTACTCACTCACCATGAGTTGCACTAAGCCTCTGCAACAACAAGCTCTCCTGTTGCCACTTACCTCACCAACCCTTCACTGGACTTGGTCTTTTGGCAAGAATTGGTTCACTGCCTCTGGAACCCTTTGAGCACTTTCTTATGCTCTCTCTAGGCTATATCCTCAACTCACCCTCTCTTGATAACACTTCAGTTGTTCTCCTTATCCAACCTTCAGTTGAATATTAGGTTCACTTCCATCACCATCAAAAATTTGTCTTCATCATATCTGCAATCATAATTTTCAAATCAGATTTAAAAATTATCCCACCTGCAAGATCTCTGCATGATATTATTCTCCATTCATTTCTGCAAATGTCTGTTCACTACAATTCTGTGTATCTGCTGCATATCAGATTTTAGAATCTGATCTTTCTCCTCTCATCACATATGCCTTCAGATTTAATAAGAAAATCTTCAATTCAAAAGAGCCTTCCTGATCTGATACCACTTGGTAGCAGGCTACCCTGCTAATACCCACATTAACACTCTCTTATGCATATAAAAATGCAATTCAAATTCATGTCCCAATAAAACTCAAAATATGGGCAAATTCACAATATGCGGAAGCTTATCCTTTCTTCAAGTATATGGTTATGAAACCAAACAACCAAGATTTCAATTCTCATTGCGGAAGCTTATATTTAAACAATGGTTAAAACCCACATTATAAAGACCATCCAAGAATATTCGAATTAACATTCGAATAATGCAATTAACCAAAGTAATAAACTTCATCTCATAGCATTTTCATTTTTTGAAACCAAATATCAAATGTAAAGAATTGATATCAAACCCGACTTTGGAAAAAACCAAAGACCAAACATGTATTATAACTCACGAGCCCCACCGCAAATATGACATACCTTTTTGTTAACATCCCCGCATCTTCATTATGCGAACTCCCTTAGATCCCCATTGTATAACATCGAACGGATATCACATCCATTCGACCTCCTCATCTTAACTCACCAAAATAACGTGAAATTCATGGTCTTTAAAAACCACCTTTGCCACGCCTCCTACGCCCAATATCATCGCATTCAAAAAGGCATTACCACTTACTAGGTTTTTCATATGCGAATACCATACTTGGTTTTCTGAAACTACTTCACGGTTTCACGCTCACGGTTTCGCTCCTCTGTTTTATTAAACAATTATGCTTTAACCTTCATCACGACATCTCTGTAATTGAGCCATCGCTTACCTTATGGTTCTGCCCAAATCTTCAGCGCTATTCCATCATGACTGCAACTCTGTGATTTAACTACGCCTTTAATTCATGATTCCAAACACGGCTCCAACATATCTCATCATATCTTGTTTCATTGCACTGGTTCTTTAACTCATGGGTTTCACAGCAATGGTTTCGCTATAGGTGTCATTTACAAGGCACCTTCCCTCTTGACAGTTTATCAACGCATCCAATGATCCATGCTACAATTAACCAACGCTTTTTCCTTTGAATATTCATCTTCAACTCTTCACTATAGCTTCATAAGTTCGAACATAGTCAGGGTTCCATCAAATTGCCAAACCCGCAATCAATTATTGCTCAACGAACCATCAATTTCCCACTTGAAGTTCTGCTTTCAAGACCTGCGATTTCACTCACTATGGATCTCTGCACTTTATAAACTCGATCTTGCTTTCGCTCATGGCATCGGTTTCATTCAACTTCAAACCTACTCCAGGTTTTGTTGAATAGGATTTAACACCCTTTATCCTTCATCCACGTATGGATTAACTTCCATATCTAATGTCTGTGGTTAAAATCCACAGTAAACCCCCAAAACATGATTTCCAAACGTGATCTTCAATGCACTGTGTATTCTCAAACAGTATGCCCATTTCTACTTGAATGCCCCTTCACGATATTAATTCAATTGATAATTATATCCAGACAATTTCTTTAAATAACATCGTTCTTCTCTTTGAGATCGATGCTAAGTTGCTAAATCACACAGCACTCAATTAAACGAATACTCACACAATCAAACATGTAATTCGAACAATAATTGATAGAATTCTTGTTTGTTTCGTCAATCCCAATTGCACACAATATCATTCATAATGAATACAAACTTAAGAATCGAGTTCCCTTACATTAACCTAGTATTTACATGGATTTTCCCGGCCTGATCTTCTGTATCAGTGGCCTCTTTCCTATTCTACCGCCCTCTTCTTGCCCCTTTCTAGGCTTACAAAAAAAACCCTATTCTTATTCTAACCTGCAGTCTCTTCAGATCTCTAATATGTCTCTTCAGGTCTCTAATCTGTCTCTTCAGATCTCTACTCTGTCTCTTCAGACCTCTAATATGTCTCTTTAGATCTCTACTCACCCAACCAGTCAAATTCTCTCATGTTCTCAACCATTCGAGAAAATTTAAAATTCCTCACAAAATTTAATTAATTTTAATTAAAAATCACTCAAATCACTCATAAAAATCCAACTCCCTTAAAAACATGAAACCCCTAAGTTTTAGTAAATTACAAGGAATTTCTGTTAGCCTAATTCCCCTGCATCAGATTGATTATGTGGAGTATTTAACAGACCATAATATTGTTGATTATTTATGATGTATATGATTATACATGCTTGACCTTGCATCTAGCAGGATTTAGCAGGGAACTTAGTTACTGCCGAGAAGGATGCTCAGATGACTGTGGAGGTCATGTATACATTTGGGTAAAATGTGATTGAATTAAATTCATTATGAATTTTTTTGATGCTTTTAATCTTATGAGGTTATGATGTACAGGTCTAGGGAAACAAGGCCTTGCCAACAGATCATCATATGCATATGAGCTCACAACCACTACCTTGAGGCAAACCATATATATTCAGAGAAGAATAGATGAGAATATATGGGAAATATTGGGGCGTGGAGTCCTAACTTACGAAAGATCAAGGCATGGAGTCTTGGATCTTTGGAATAGGTCAAGTTGTAGAGCATTGATTTTACTAGGACGTGGAGTCCTAAGTACAGAGCAAGGGCGTGGAGTCCTAACAAATCAAAAGAGGTGCACAATAGGGGTGTGGAATCCCTATTCTCTGACTAAAAAACACTACTTAAGGGATTACATCAACCAAGTGAATTAATCTAAGTTAAACTTTAAGTTGAATTATATCCAATTTACCCACTTTAGAGGATTATTCAAAATAAATATTATTTTAATGCAAAATATTAGTTATCTACTTTTGAAAAATAAATAATAATAAAAATCCCTAAGTAGACACATGGGTGGTGAATATTACATAATTTATGTACCTAAATAAAAGGGAAAAATTTGGAGAGGTTCCACCTTTGGGGGGTGGTGAATAATACAAACTTTTATAAAAAAAAAAATTGGTTAATTTTGCATGAAGGGGGTGAGGTGTCACTCCACTCCATGCTTATATATATGGAAGGATTTTTCCTCATGGGGGAAATGGTGCCAAAATGACTACCCGATTCTTAAATTAAAATACCATTAATTTATCCTGGTTGATTGAGATTAAGTGGTATGAGAGGAAGATAGGATATCTTCCTTAGTTTGCCCAAAATTTCTCACTATTGTTGAAGTTGGTACTCTTTGTGAGCTCATAGAGCTTGGGGTTCCAAGCAAAAAAGTCTCCTTTGGATATGGTTGGGTGGTAAATGTGACTGGTCTGTTGGAGTTGGCTAGCTGAGTACATATGTTGAAATTACAAAAGTGTAAGAATATGTTTTTGTACAACATGGTAGTGTTAATTGTAGTTTTTGCACTGTGATCCATTATAAGTTTACTTATTGTTCTTATTTTCAATTCGTGGATCTCTTCTTATTAGTAATTATTAATTTAAATGGGTTGTGAGCAGACAACATGGTATTGTTAATTGTAGTCTCTATATATGTTATCCATTATAATTTTACTTACCGTTCTTATTTTTAATTTGTGCATCTCTCCTTTATTGTACATTTATGTTTATGAAAGCATATGTTGAACAAGAGTTACTGTTTTTTTATTTGTGGATCTCTGCTTTATTGTACATTTATGTTTATGAAAGTATATATTGATCAAGAGTTACTATTATGTTAATACATTTATGTTTATGAAAGCATATTTTGAAGAAGAGTTACTATTCAGTTAAATAAATTTATCTTGAAATATAGCATTTATTCTTTTTGCAGAAAAGAAAGTATCCTTTGAAATGTAATGCTTATTCATTTTGCAAAAAATAAAAACATATATCTCTGCTTAATTTTTTTTTGTCTACTAATGTCAGTGTGCTAATATCATTAAATGGAAAGGTGGATGATGTTCTTAGCTTCATGGGTGTATATATTGGTGTGTTACATTATCTTTGGTTAACCGCATGAGATAAATTAGTGTGGTAATCTTTTGTAACTTTTACTATAAAACCTTACGTAGATAAATTAGTGTGGTAATCCTCTATAACTTTTGATATACAAATATTCTTGGAAAGTATGCGTTTATGATTCTTCCCTTTGAAATATGTAGTTTGAAGTTTCATTATTGCCAAAAGTATTGGTTCCAAATAGTTTCTGAAAGAGGTTTGATTCCTCCATTTGTAATACGTAGTTTGAAGTTTTCATTACTGCTAAAAGTATTGTTCCCAAATATTTTGTGAAAGAGTTTAACCTTGGTAATATTTTATAACCTTAGTAATCTTTATATGCATTCTTGGCAAATTATATTTTATGATTTTTCCATTTGCATTATGTAGTTTGAAAGAACACTATGTTTTGCTTGTTTGGACTCTCTTTGAAAAGGAGTACTTTGAGTCTTTTTGTAGGTTGGAAAGATATACTTTGATTTTGTTTCATGAAATATGCAAAAGTAACAATAAGAATCTTTAGTTGAAATAGTACATATTTTTGGTAATTGTGGTCAATCACTTATGGACACCATACTCTGGTATTAGTATCCTTCCTTGACAGGGATGTTATTTGAATACTAAATTGAATTTATTTTAGTGAGTTTTAGATTCAATGGCATAGCCTTATTTTTTATGCTTTTAAAGTAATATAAATATTACCATATTTTTAACTAATTGAAATTGTTTGTAATTTATGAATTATTGAATTTATTTTACTAAGTTTCAGGTTTAATGGCATAACCTTCTTTTCCATGTTTTTAAAGTAATATAAGTATTACCTTATTATTAAGTAGTTGAAATTGTATGTAATTTATTAAATTGAATTTATTTTACTAAGTTTGAGATGCAATGGCATGGACTTCTTTTTCATGCTTTTAACATGTATAAATTTTTCTTTTTTATATATATATATATATATATATATACATATATATATATTCCTTGTAATATTTTTCACTTTAAATGCTATGATATTTAAAGATTAAAGCACACATAATTTAGAAGGTAAATAAGATTACTAATTTGGAAGTAAGATAAATGGATTTGAAATTAGAAATATTATTCAATTTATAGTATTGGAGATTTATAAAAGAAAGTATTCTAGTGGGGGCAACAATATATGAGCCAAAAGAAAAGGCATATTTCTTTCCATCACTAGTAAGAATTTCTGACTTAAGTAAATAGGTTATTAGAGAAGAGGAAATAGAGATGAATCCTCATGTTCTGATCATTAAATAAAATGGCAGAATTTTATGTTTAAAATATAGGGTATTTTTGCAAAGAAATATTATCCAAATGAATGGATCAAATGTTAAACTCTGAACTTTATGTTATGTGGAATTAATGTTTATGATATGATGAGTTCTCCTGAAAATTTTGAAAGACTTAATAATTTATGTGAATGTTTTTTGATAGGATGATTTCTTCTTCATATTTGGAAGACTTGTACTTTACGCGATGATTAATGTGTTTTTTTTCATGTATTATGAAAGGCTAAAAGCATGATAGAAAGTCTATGTAATGTATTGTTAACATATATAAATAATATGGATCTATTTTCAATATTTGTATGAAACATGGATATATTTTTTGTCAAAAAAAATTTACAAATATATATATATAAACATTCTTTTTTTGGGTAACTTGAGTTACATACCTAGTTTGAAATTGAAGAATATTTGTAGAAATTTACAGGGTAAGTTCCTTAGATCAAAAACCAAAGGTCACCGCTCACAAACATATCACAAATCAGTACACCAGTATTATCACGTGGTTAAAACCCTTGAAGAGCGAAACAGTCCATGGCCTGAGCCAACGTGGCCACTTCAGGCAATTTATTAATATAAAAAGAAAATTTACATATGTTTCTCTCATAAATGGGGTACCAGACAAATGACCCTCCATGTCCTTTAAATAGAGATCATGGACCAATCGGGTGTTAAGCCACGGATCAAGTGTCATTAATACCGAGGAGAGAGTGAACCGTTGGATCACTACAAATCATGATCGTCAGATTATAAGTTATAAATGTACATAGTAAAGAAAAACACTTTACCTAACTCTACACTAGACTAAGTTATTCTTAATTATTTCCTATATGTCAGAATATCCTAACATCCCCCCTTAAGAACAACTTGGGATAGAATTGAAGGATTTACAAGGGTGACACAAAAGGAGCCTATTTCCTATGTGTCGAAATATCCTAACATCTCCCCTTAGGAACAAATTGGGATAGGATTGAAGGATTTACAAAGGTGACACAATAGGAGAAGGAAGGAGGCATTAGAGCCTATCCCCCCTTAATGATAACTTTCCTGAACTCCAAGCACGGATCGAAGTTTGGTAAACTTCGCTTCTGTGAGAGCCTTTGTAAAGATATCGGCTACTTGATCATTGGTTGGACAGTACCGCACTTAAGAACACGATCATGAATGAGCTTTTTGATGAAGTGTATGTGAAGTTCAATGTGTTTCATACGCTGATGCTGAACTGGATATTTACATAGCTAAATGGCACTCTAATTATCACACCAAAGTGTAGTTGGATGCTACTGATGAAGACCAAATTCAAACAGGATCTGACGAAGCCACATGGCTTCAACTGCACCACGATACTCTGCTTTTGCTGAAGAAAGAGAGATGGCACTTTGTTTCTTACAAGACCAAGTAATAGGTCCTGAACCAAGAGTGAATACATATCGTACAGTAGACTTTCTATCGTCAAGGTCACCAGCCCAATCAGAATCAATGAAACCAATCAACAAAGGAGATGCTACTGCATTGTACCTCGAATATATCTAAGTATTCTTTTATTTTTTTTCTAGTGACTTTCATGAGGTTGGTGCATAAATTGAGCGACAAGACCAACGGCAAAGGAAAGTTCAGGACGGGTATGGGTTAGATACAGAAGTTTACCAACAATTTGACAGTATAAGGTAGCATCAACTTCAGGGGTAGTACAAGTGACTGAAAGCTTGAGCCAGACTGAAAGGGAGAAGGGGCTGGCTTACAGTCTTCCATGTGAAAGTGATGTAGAATATCTCAGGCATACTTGGACTGAGAGAGGTTAATACCTTCTTTGGATTACAAGACTTGAATACCAAGGAAATAATGCAAGTGTCCTAAGTCTATAATTTCAAAATTCTTTTTGAGGCTAGACTTCGCATGGTTTATATGGTTGGGATCACTACCAGTAAGGATAAGATCATCAACATAAAGAACAAGGATGGTGAAGGACTTACCCACTTTCTTGGTGTAGATAGTGTTGTCAGAATGACACCTAGAAAATCCATTATCTAATAGAAATCTATCATTTTGGCATACCAAGTCTGAGGAGCTTGCTTGAGACCATAGAAAGACTTCCTAAGGCGAAAAACAAAGCTAGAGTCATTTTGGATAAAGCCAGGGGGTTGTTCCATGTAGATTTCTTCATGTAAATCTCCATGTAAGAAGGCGGATTTAACATCCATCTAATGGACTTCCCATTTAAAGGAGGCAACAAGGGAAAGAACAAGGCGAATAGAATTCATTTTGGTAACAGGGGAGAAGGTTTCAGTATATTCAATGCCTTCAACTTGTGAAAATCCTTTAGCGACAAGACGAGCTTTATGTCTATCCACTTTTCCATCTGGTCCAAACTTTGTTTTGTAAACCCATCTGCATCTGACAATTTTTCTTCCTTTTGGAAGAGGAACAAGATCCAAAGTATCGTTTGCCAATAAGGAACGATATTATTCATTCATAGATTCATCCCAATATGGATGACTGGAGGCTTCTTCAAAGGTTTCTGGATCAGGATTTTCTAGAACTTGATCCAAGAAGGAAGAGGCTCTTTCGAACTGAGAACGTGTACGTCGTCAATCGGTAGGGTCACCTGCAAGAGAATCTGCTACATCCTGAGTAGAGCGGACCCATCTTGGAAGCTGTGGAGTAAAAAGGAATAATTTCAAGATGTGGAGGAGGATTGTCATCCTCGTTGTCATCATCTGAACTAGAAGGAATGCTACTAAAAATAGAAGAGAGAGAGAGAGAGAGAGGTGGCACATATGCCGAATCAAGCTTGTAGGCCAAAGGTGGCACACTGGCCGAACTAGGCTCGCAGGCCGATATTTTTTCATCAAATTTTACATCTCTTCTAATGATTATATTTTTGGATTATGGTTGAAGAAGTCTATATCCTTTGACATCTTTAGAATATCCAACAAAAAGAATTTTTCACTCTTAGGTTCTAAGGCTTTATGTTTCGCATCTGGAATATGGGCCCAAGCATCAATTCCAAAAACACGAAAGTGACTTACATCTGGTTTGATTGAGCTCCAAGCTTCTTCTAGAGATATATTCTTTAAAACCTTAGTAGGAGTGTGATTTACTATGTAATTTGCACAATTAATTTCTTCTGCCCAAAAATTGAGACTAAGTCCTTTAGATTGAAGCATACAATTAGCCATTTCTTTTAAGGTGTGATTCTTCCTTTCAGCTACACCATTTTGTTGTGGAGTATATGGAACAGTATGTTGCAATTGAATGCCAGGCTCAGTAAAGAAGTTGATAAATTTGTTGTTAAACATATTCTCCTCCATTTTCTGATCTTAACTTGAGAATTTGATGTCCAGATTGTTTCTCAACAAAGGCCTTAAAGGCAAAGAACATGTTAAAAACTGCACTCTTGAGTTTTAAGAAGTATACCCAAATGCGTCTAGAAAAATCATCAATGAAAGTTAAGAAGTACTTGCAACTAGAGAAAGAAACAACAGGAAGTGGACCACATAAATCATTGTGCACAAGCTGCAAAGGGGCTGAAGCGTGCCAAGAGGCAAGTTTGTCAAAACTATCCCGATGATGTTTTTCAAGTACACAGCCGGAGCAAACACCATCTCGGCAAGATACCATAGGAAGACCCGTCACCATATTTTCCTTACATAGAGTTTGAAGAGAGCAATAGTTTAAGTGACCAAATCGTTCACGCCAAAGTTTGCTCACTTCATCATTATGAGCAAAAAAAACGAAGGGAAGACATGATGACCCAAATTTGTCAAACTTATACAACCTTTTGGAATCATCAGCAATTCCAGTAGCTAAAATATGTGTAGGATCTTTGAGGTCCTTGATTACAACATCATGAGGTGAGAATTCTACTATTTTCCCTTCACCTGAATGAGTTATCTAATGAACAAAGAGAAGGTTGAATGACAAGGTAGGAACACATAGTAAATCATTAAAGTGACCATTATCTAGATGAATGGTTCCAGATCCTACAACACTAAGAGATCTATCATCACCAACATAATTATGTTTGGTGTTAAAATCATTTAAAGAAGAAAACATGGCTTTATTTTTGGCCATGTGGTAAGAAGCTCCAGAATCAATGAGCCACTCATGAGAATGGGAAGAAGGAGATACATTTAATGCATAACCAGATCTTGATGCTTGAAAACCACAAGCAGAAAGTGTCATTCCTGAAGATGAAGGTGAAGAGTGCTCCAAATTGATGTTGTGCTTCTTCATTGCTGCTTCTAAGGTTTCCATCTTCTTAAAACATTTGGACTCTATATGGCCATCGTGATTACAAAAGTTGCAATGTCTATCTATCTTCTTCCCTTTGTTTTTATTTTCCTTATCATTTTGGTGAGTTCTTTTTCAGTTTGCGGTTGAAATTTCTTAGGACCCTTGTTTGGTCTTGGACCATACTTTTTAGGATACTGCTTCTTGGGATTCTTTTGATATGATTGTTGTTGGGCTACTAAGGCTTTCTTAGAAGTGTTTCCAGAAGTGATAAGACCAAGGTGTAAGAGTTTTTCTTGTTCTCTTATCAAAGAATCGAAAAAGGCATCAAAAGAGGGGTTCTTGTAGGTGGTTCCTGAAGAAATGATGGCTTCTCTAGTGGAATGGAAGGTGGAAACAAATTTAGAGTATGCCGGTCCAAGCTTAGAAAGAATGCAATAGATGACGCTAACATCTTTCTTTTTGACCTTACAACCTTCTAAAAGAATTATAAGGGTCTTGAATTTGGACAAAAAATCTTCAATAGAGGAGAAATTATTGGGTTCCAAAGTAAGCAACTCGTTTTCAAGCTGGTGGGCCCTAATTTGATTTTGAATGCCAAAGACAGTATTTAGCTTTTCCAGGGCTTCATGAGGGTGGCAATGTCAAGGATATGAAATCGAAGATCTTGAGAAATGGACATTCCTATCAACCCTCGTGCTTGATCTTGTTTATTTTCCCATTTAGCGACTTTATCATCGTCGGAAGGTTTAGTTTCTTTTCCTGTGGCTATTCTATAAAACCCTTTACTTCCAAGTATATCTACCATGTGAGGTAGCCATTGGAAATAATTGGTGTTGTTAATAATAATCGGGCATGCACTTTCCATTTGTTAAAAATATGAAGCTGAAAAAATCTGAAACTAACTGCTCCAATGGAAAGATATCGAAAAATTGGGCTGATTAAAAAAAAACGGCTCAAAAAGCGGCTTTCAGATGAAGAAGTTATGCATTTTTGAAAAAAATGAGTTGTAGATGCCGAATAGTTATGGGAACAGTTTGAAATTTGGTGATGAAGTTCAACTTTTAAAAAAAATCTCGCCCCTTTAACAAAAAATATTTTACAAAAGAAGCTTGAGAAGAGACTTGAACCCAAGACCTCTATTCTTATAAACTAACTTCTCACCAAGTGAGATAGTAAAAAGATTCTGTAATTGTTTGAAAGGAGGAAGAGTTTTTTCTTTTTTTTCTTTTTTTATTCTTTGGTGTGCATGCATTTTCCTCACAAAAAACACCAAAATCTTCTTTTCTTTTCTTTTTTTTAATCTTCCGTGTGCATGCTTTTTCCTGCACAAAAAACACAAAAATCCGAGTAAAAAAATAAACGAAATGCAAGTCTTTCTGTAGAACGTTAGATTTTCGGTTTGCCTTACCGGCAACTATCTATTTTTTCACTATTTCTGATTTCCTGAGATCGCACAAAGACGCGGGGAAACAACATACGTAGCAAAAAAAAACCTTCTTCATGTTTCTGATTTGCCGAGATCGCACACAGTGCGGAGCAAAGAGCATACACAAAGAAGAGAGTATAGATCCGGCAAATAAATAAAACCTAAAAACCCAAATAAACAGAGGGAACCAAAATAAGTAGAACTATTAACAAATATAATTGCAAAACAAATACGTTATACCTCTAGATCTAAACTATCATAACTTGGGCAACCGGAAACCGTTTCGCATGAAACGAAAGGCGTTCCTCACTGTAACAGACACTCCAGACACAAAAGAGTAGTTCTTTGGGCCCAAAAATGTTCAAAAATAGTAGATCTAGAAAACGGAAATTGCATGCAATCAAACCGGCTTCGGATTTGGATCAACAACGGATGCAGCCCTCAAACTAGCTCTGATACCATACATAAATTTACAAGGTAATTTCCTTAGATAAAAAACCAAAGGTCACCTCTCACAAGCAAATCACAAATCAGTACACCAGTATTCTCACGTGGTTAAAATCCTCGAAGAGGGAAACAGTCCACGGCCTGAGCCAATGTGGCCACTTCAATAAATTTATTAATATAAAAAGAAAAGTTACATATGTTTCTCTCATAAACGGGTTACCGGACAAATGACCCTCTATACTCTTTAAATAGAGATCATGGGCGAATTGGGTGTTAAGCCACAGATCAAGTGTCGTTAATACCGAGGAGAGAGTGAAGCTTCGGATCACTACAAATCGTGACCGTCGGATTATAAGTTAAAATTGTACATAGTAAAGAAACACACTTTACCTAACTCTACACTAGAATAAGTTATTCTTAACTATTTCCTATGTTTCGGAATATCCTAACAATATTACATACTTCTCCGCTGCGGTAACTTGCCACGTATCCCCAAACCTTTTATCCCTGACTCTCCTTTTAAAGTAACTTTGGTGTAAATCCAGGGTAGTACCTCTAGCTAAATCGATGACTCGTTGCAACTACTCCCATCTGACGGTCTACAATCTGCGGACCATCCACCAATATGATTGTGATAAGGTGTATTAATGGAAACACCCACTCGGCAGCTTCTATGTTGAAACTTTGTCTGCTCGTCGAGATAAGATCTAAGAGAATGAAACTATAAGGTTGGGTTTTCGAGCCTGTGTTAGTAGAAAATCCATCCATAACAATACTTATTCATAATAAAACTAAGGTAATTTTGCACATAACTTGGGCCATAGCAATATGCTCGATTTTTAATCCAGTTGTTTTTGTAAGGCATTTATTCCAATCTGCGATATGTGCCATTCACGAAAGGAGTCAATCATCGCTCGACTGTGATGGTTCTACAAAAGTTCAGGCTTATGCCAGAGTCCAAGCATGGTCAATAAGGTTTTCTAAGTACAATCCATTTCTATCCATCCTAAACTTACAACTATGTTTCCTGTTTCGTGCTCGACGTGACACTAATAAAGTTTATTGAACGAGGACTTGTCCATTTAGGCTCTCAGATATTTGTGGTCGCTCGGGTCCTCTATATCATACGAGGAATGGATCGATATCATCCCAGAGGTATAAAGGCCTCTATTGAATAAAAAATAATCACAATAAGCATTTAAGAGCACCCAAAAGCATATGGTGTCAAAAAGGGTTGCAAGGAGATCGGCCTTCCTCGAAGCAGGAAATTGCCCTTTTAAGTCTGATAAAAAGCATAAACCATATATGTAAGCACATGATTGATAATATTATAAGCCTACAAACATAACCTTATTATGGACGGCAATTCTAGGCATGGGTTGCATAAATGGTCATCAGATACCCTTTACCACAGGCTTGGTGACTCCTAAAGGGCCTCCAATGCTCCTAACACACACCTTAGTGCAACCTAAGGCATATTGCGACCACACAGGTGGTTATATACACATATATAAGTGTTACCTGCATGAAGGACAAAGATACAACACTTATGAAGGGTTTCCAGGAAATTGGCTATTAGCAGGGACCAGAGTATGATTACCCACAGGAAGGGTACCAATCAAGTTGAGAACCCTGGATATAACCAATAATTCAAGCAAGGATTACCACAATATTCCAACACTGAGAAAACATCTAGACTATGGCTCCTAGCCTTAAGAGATGCAACCTTGCAGAGAGCACAAAGGCATAAAATCAAGTCAACAAAACTCACGAGGTTGTTCCTCACACAACATAGCATATGGATTGTGTCCTTGATATAATAGATATATATACCTAACACCAAGGAACACATCAGTGGAGGCTTGAAAAATATCCTCATATAAAATAAAAGGTCAACAAAAATAACAAAGGAGAAAACCATCGGCACGTTGCAAGCATAAACAATCAAAAGAGAAGTTGTAATCAAAGTATTCACCATACTGTAATAAGAAAAAGGTCCCCATGTTAGATATTATTGTGACATAACAAACATTGTTACACGTTGTCCCAATTCCTTTAAACAATAACACAGTATATTAACCAATCATGTTAATATTATTCATACAGTGACGTCTCATGCATTATTGACACCATTACCAAACTAGAAATGTAACATACATTCATTTTTTGTGGGAAATTGTACAAGGAACACTTATCTTGTAAATATTTGGGTAACTGAATCCGGGACTATCACCCTTAAGCCAAACTCCAAAGATTGAGGGGTCATTTTCTCAAGGGATGAAACACAACATACAATTTCTCCAGGGACTCCATAGATATCTCCACCTCCACCCTGCAGATACGTTGCAAGTGGCAATGCACAAGGAATCGATAGACTTACTATATCCACCTTGCAAAACTCAACATTTTGGTTCCACCCAACTTGGGGACTCCATAAACACAACAAATCAAACATACAGCAAGAAATTCATCCGGAAATCTTCCAAGAATTTTCTCAGGAAGAATTCCTCCACCCCAACCCTTCAATATTTTCTGAGAATCACCATCTCCACCCTCTAGACACTGGAGACTCAAGAGGAAATTTCTTCCCCACCTCAAAGTAATTTCTGATGACTTTTTGCCAACCAAAATTTGTCTCTTTCTCCTATGTATTCTATTTACGTGCTCTCTATTCTCAAACTAATCGAGCCTCCTCCTCCATGCTGCTCAAATCCAATATTGTTCTTTCTGTAGTTCTAGACCCTCCTATTCGTTGTGTACAAAATTTGATCTTTTTTTCATTCAAATTGTTGGCCAATAATTTTCATTGATGAAAATATAAGCACGCTTGACGAATGATGCACTATTGGAGGATTATAATTGATGACATACTTGATGACATAGATGAAATGGATAGTTGACTTGATGACATAGATGACATGGATAGTTGTTGAGCGCACTCTTGTTTTAAGAACAGTCACAAAGAAAAATATATTTTGACACCTTGGAGGCATCCTATCACATTTTCTCCTTAACCATATTGAATGTGACTCTTTCCTATTTCCAATGAGCCCTCACTCAGATCCTTACTCCAAATAGTCTAGGCGAAATTGATTTTTGAATGTTATATATCCTATTTTTGAAATCTAGCCGACCTATACCCTATCTATCATGTCGACCTCCCGCCAAGGGTCACATCCCTTCATTTTCGTAACATAATGCATATAAATAAGACCACAGACTTCATTTCTATCCATCTAATTCAGTCATGATCCTCAGCGAACAAGATACAGTTCACGACTCCTGAACTTGAAATAGAAGACTGAAAGGCTAAGGAAGATTTGTGATTAGGTTTGGATCTAAGGACATTACAGTTTCGATGGAGTTTGATTAGTGAGTAGTAGAGCCAAAATCTGTGGGATCACAATCTCGATGGAGCTCGGATTGGTTGCCATCATTGCAATAAATACCTTGTTGTAGCTAAGATTACCCTCGGTGTATTATTGTTGTGGTTGGACCCTTGTGCAACCTTTCCTATGGCTCGTACCTGAATCCCTCAGACCTCCTGTGACTTGAAATAGTAGCTCGGAACTGGTGCAGTATCATTGTAATTGCTTCGGACTTGCTTCACTGTAACATATTTCGGACCCATTGTAACTACTCGGACATGTTTGTAGCTCTGGATTAAATCACATTCACAGGACTTGGTATATACTCCACAAAACTCATATTTGTGCTATATTCTTAGGCTCGGATTACCCTCATACATGTGCACTCGGATTGGAGAGTTGGCACATACTCACAGTAACTCAATCCTGTTGTATTATTTGGCTCGGATATGACAGTCTTATAAATCTTTTTTGAATAAAAATAACCAGTGATGGAGGCCTAAGGCTCGGTCCTTTATACACATGTGGATATATACTAGATCAGTGAAGGAGGAGATAGCTACAAGGATAGAACTCATATACATTCCAACACTTTGAGGTAACTGTGGTGGAATCATCAAGGCATATGCAGTCAATGGTGGAGGCCTAAAGATTTAAGAACATTGGACAGTCAAGCTCTAATTGTTTTTGGAACTAATTGGACACATGAAGCATTGAATAGTGAAAAATCTTACGAAGATATTCAAGTAAGTTAATTGCTCATTTTTATTAATAAGACTAAAGGGTTGGTGATGTTATCACTCCATAATTTCTCAAGGCTAATGTTATAGCATCATTTTTCACCCTCATGTGATTCATGATTGTCTCTTTGGCCTTGGGCACCCTTACCCACAGACTTCAATAAAGTTCATAAAAAAACAGTGTTTGAAATCCCATACGCGGATATGCCCAGACTTTTCTGCGTGTATACGCGAGTCCAGAGATACTTTTCCACGTATGCCATTAAAATCATTAAAAATATATATATAAATCCCTATTTTCGAGGCTGGGTTGATGGTTATTCCCTTAATTCAACCACCCCAGCCCGTGGCCAACTGTTTCCAACTGATTGAAACTACTTTGAGGGAGTATAAAAACCCCTCATATGCATGGCCTAAGGGAGGGAGGAAAATTATAGATATTATACTCTATTGGAGCCCGATTCAAGTCTGATTTCTCGTGCCTCCTACACTTCCCAGATTTTTACAGGAAGCCCTTGTTTCCTGGAGATGTTCATCAGCTTATATGTCATCTCATGTGCACAAGTCTTGAAAGAATCCTAGCGAGGCAAAGGTGGGACAGATCCGGACGACGATCTGTTCGAAGATCGTGAAAGGATTCAGGTGAACTCTCCACCTTTCTATTATTGTACATGTTGTTCGTAATGAAGAAGAACCATCTTGTTTCCGAATTCACGTGTTAATATCTGCTTGCATATGTGAAAAGATTGTTAATTAAACATTTATTATTGTTTATATGATGTTTCACATGGATTACACTGACATTTAGGAAAGATATATGTTGTACAACTAGATTTTCGTGCATGTCTCTTCTTGATTTCCAGATTGAAGAGGAAGAAGAGTTGTTGGGGGTTTGGACCCTGCGGGATCTACATCAAACGTAGGATCTACGGGTGAGTTCTACAATCTGTAATATCTAGTTTTTAGCATACAAGTTTGATTGTGTGAGTCCTTCTTGAATAGCATGCCCCGATCTGTGGAGGTTTTTGACCCAACGACCTCTAGGGAGTTATTTCTCGAAACAGAACTGGTGACTCCACTGGGGAACGCATTCTTGTGATTCCCCTGTTGGGTTATTTCAGCTGTTTTAAAGGTTTCCGAAAGTTTTAATCATTATTTCCAGTCCAGTTATTTTTTTCTCAGTCAGACTAAAGACCTGGTTCTTTAGCCAGGCTTGATCATTTTTATTTTTCATTATTTACTTTTCCATACGTTAGTTTTCCTGTACACAATCGCGTAAACACGCAGGTTCTGTTAAATGAAGTCGCGTATACGCGTGTTTCCTTTTCCACAGTCGCATATGCACGCCTGTTGAAAAACTTCTAAGTAGCGTATGCCTGAGCAAATTTTGAAATTTTTGGTTTTTTGACTTTTTGGTCTTGTCTGCCTGTGGTGACCTATTTCTGCAGTATCCCTTTAGTCTCTGGATTATGTTGAAAGTGGTTATTAGTATTTTTCTCTCTTGTTTGGTTGAAGACTAGCTCATTTGGAAAATCCTATTTTTTTTTAGTGCTTGCATTTCTGGTTCGAGTACCAAGATCTCTTTTTGGAGATTCTTGGCTATTCTGCTTAATCATGACAGATAGCTCCTGCTCGTATGCTCTTTCCTAACGTTATGTCTTGCTTTGCATTTTGATGTTTGCCTACTTTTTGGTTGGTTTTCTTGATTTCATTTGACTAGGTCTTGTTGCAATTTTTTGAAGAGTCATTTTTGGTTCTTTGAAGTTTTGTTTGCTGCAAGTTTGTGCTATTATACCGCGCTGAGTTACTGAGTTTCTTGTCTTCCTTTTGCTCGTATAAATCTTGCTACTAAGTGGCATTATAAGATTTGGAGCATTTTTGTTGGAATTTTGCTTGAAATTCGGAGATTGTTTGGCTTGGTAATTAGATAGTTTTCTTGGTCTCTTTGAAGCCTTCTTTTTATAAAATTCAAAAACTCAAAAACATTTTGTTTTGCCATTGCTTTTGTTTTGCATTTTTGTTTTGGTTTCTTTTCATCTTTTGAAGCCTTGTTGAGATTTTTTACCTTCGGTTTCTGACTTGATTTGGGAAGGGAGTTTTCATTGGTTTCTTTCTCTTATTTCGAGCATATTTTGGTGTCTTTATACTTAGAGTTTCTGATTTGGGAACTAGCTTTGTGGACAGCCGGAAAAGTGATAGAACTGAGGGATTCTTGAAAATTTCTCTTTGCTTTATTAGATTTTGCATCTTAGAGTTGGCATGCTCTTAGTAATTTGCATTAGGTGGACTTGAACATTTGTAGTCTTTTTCATAAATTTTGCGAGTGTGAGGTTTGATATCGGAAAAGAAAAATAAGTCTCGTAGAACCCGTGTAGAAATTTCTTTTCATCGAAAGGCAATTACTGCATCTGCATGTAGTTTGGTTTTCATTAATTTCTTTTCTGCGTCATAAAACATCATGAGTTTCATTTCCATATTCCCTTGACTTAATATAACAGCCAACTAAAATAAGCGCAATAATTTAAAAAACAACTAGCAAGTTTTTTATTAAGTGTCATACATCAACTAGCTAGGTTGTAGGGCCTTGGATTAGGTGAGTGGAGAGTTAACTCTCCAAGGCCGCTCAAACTAAAACATAGAAGTTTATTAAATGAGCAAAATCCAACACCGTTAGGTGGACCGGGAAAGCTCTCCTCCAAAGAGTCAAGCGCGAGGGAAAGTGAAGGTTGAGAAGAGAGATACCCCCTCTCTGATTTGTTGGATCTTGCCTTAAGACCGTTCCGCCCGGCTGCTGACACGGATTGGTGCCCTTAGTTTCCATTCCTAGGTATCACACATGTGACTACGGGGAGGGAATACCCGTGGTACTTGAGGCAGACGTCATATCACTTTCAACAGTACTTCTGGAGGGTGCCCCGACGAAGCTTGGGTACTTGCACCGGCAAAGGCTGTTGTTAGGAGGTCGGCGTAACTGTTTCTCTTACCTTCGCTAGTAGGTTTGGGCCGTCATTATCCTAGACTACTTTCGGGAGGTCCTATTTTTCGCTTTCTCGTATTTTGGTGTCCGGTCCTAATAACTCAGAGCGGAAATACCTGAAGGCTGCTTGCTTGGTTGCATCTTAGGGATTTTTGTAGTGAGTGCTCTTTGCTTCTAGCTTGCTTAGCTTTATACTTTTTTTTGAGTCTAATTAATCTGTTAAAGTGGCTGATCAAGTGCCTCATCGATCAAGGAGTATCCGGGGGTTATCTCCCGTGAGTGCTGAGCCTTCTTCAAGAAGGCGTAGGAGTAATATAGCAGGTGAATATCACTTTGTGGTATCTGACGCAGCGGAGAGAGATCCTCCGCTAGGGCTTGAAGGTTTTGTAGTTGGTTCTGGTGTTGGTTCCGAGATGGGCACTCCGCTAACCTCGAGAGTCTTATTTCTAAGAGAAGCAGAAGAAGAAGTAGAAGTAGAGGAAGTACCTCAGCCTCCTAAGTCACTTCCATCTCCTCTTCCTCCTAATTCTCTGTTTGTTGTTGAGTACATCGGACCTGAGTCTGCAAGACCAGAAAGTCCTTATCCATCTCATTCATACCTTTCGATGGCCACGACTGGGAACGCGGCTTTGGCTGTGAGTGCCGCAGGCATTCATATTCCTGCTTCGGTAGAAGGTGGAGGCACAATGGCTATATCTTCAATTGCTTCTAGTACTGTTGTGTTTGGCTTTGGCTCCACCCAAGCACAAGCTTCTCAATCTAGTCCCTTTTGTTTTGGAATGCCCATTAGTGGGATTCCTTTGTTTTCCTTTTCCACTGCTGCAGTTGCATCTACACCCATGTCTTCTTTGGCTAGTGGGTCAGCTTCTTTTCAAGGGTTCCCCTTCGGAAGTGGGCATATTCCTAGTTCGAATCCTTCCTTAGGGTCTTTTCCTTTTACTTCCTAGACTCAGAGTTTTAACCCTTGGTCTGGAGGTCATAGTTCGACTACCTTTATGGGTTGGAACCCTATATTTACAACAGTGGGGGTTGGGAATCAGTTTTTCGCTGGTCAGCAAGGGAATGGTCCATTCACTTCGTCGAGTACTTATCAGGCTTTTTCCCCTTTCTCTAATGCTTGGAACCCCTATCAGGGGGTTTCCTCTTCATTCACTACTTCAATGGGGGGCACTGGTCCAGTCTATGGTAACTCTACGTTGGGAGGGGGTCCTTCTCCAAATGCTGGGTCACAAGGATCGTCCTATGGCCCAACATTTTCTACGAGCTCTTTCTGGCAACCTGGTGCCTCATCAAATCCAGGTTATTCTTTTTAGAATGTTGGGAACCCATCCCACCAAAGATGGAATTATCAGGCCCCTCCTCGTTTACCTTTTCTGGCAACTTTAAACTTGCCAGATTTATCGAAATTGACAAATGATACAATCCGATATAGTCCGGGATGGCCTCCGATTCCTACCAAACTACCTTCAGACATTCCAAAGTTTGAAGGCAAGAATGGAGAGGACCCGGCTGATCATATCACCACTTTCCATATTTTGTGTTCATCTAACTCCCTGATCGAGGATTCGATTAGGTTGAGGTTGTTTCAACGCACCTTGACTGGAAATGCTGCCAAGTGGTACATTGAGTTAACTGGGGGCAATTTTGCTACTTTTGGAGATCTGGCTACTATATTTCTAAATCATTTCCAGTTGCATGTTTGTTATGATGCCGGGACAGAACTCCTGGCCAATTTTAAGCAGGACAAGGCAACCCACCTTTCTGATCATATTCAGGAATGGTGGAGAAGGAAGAGGCTCATCAAAGCTTATATTCTGGGATAATTCCTCTTGGAATGGTTTTTGAAATCTTTGCGGCCAGATATTTCTAAGGATGTATCCCTGTCAGGGGTATTTTCTGAGGAACAGGCTATTTTCAGGGCCCAGCAACTTGAATTGATATATTCTCAGTCTGGTGTCCTTCATAAATATTTGCCTGACGCTCCCCACTCCAAATTAGACTTGTCCAAGACTAAACCCGGTCCTCATGGTGATGGACTTATTGGGTCGATCGATAGCGGTGCAGCTAACCTGGTTAGTCAATTGCAGCAGTTGTCTATACAATCTGCTTCCTCTGGTCAGGCTGTGCCTGCTGAGTCATCGTCTTCTCAATTTTTGTCGGTAAATGCCGTCCAGACTTCCAACCATAAAGGAAATCAACAATCCGAAGGGAAGAAGAAGGGACGGAATAATAATAATAAAAAGGGCAAGGATGGGAAGGGTAATGCAAATAAATCCAACGAGCATGTTGGTGAGGGTTCAAAGGATAAAAAGAAAGTTAAGTTTCCATGCAAGTTATGTACTGGAGACCATCTTACTCACCTTTGCCCTAAAATTCAGGATGTGCAGCGCTTGTTAGCTCAGCAGGGTCCTGCTAGTTCCCAGGCTGTGTTGACAAACCCTTTTCCCCAAGGGAAACAGCTAGTTGTTGGCGCAAATCAAAATTCTGGGGCTTCCTCAGGGGGCACCCAGGAAGGGGAAAATCCGTCAAACATATATATGATGAGTGCTCACGCGGATATCGCTACGAGATCCTGTGATTATGGCGAAACTGAGTCTTCGAAAGCTAAGGGTGCTCCCGATGGTACTGAGTCGCTTCATATTACGAGGCCTGCTGTTGAGCCTATACCTCGGATGCCAAAAACATCTACTAAGCGTACGACGATTAATCCAAATGCCAGGGCTGCCCAGAACTACTCTGTTGTAGAAGATTTGGCGTAGAGCCCTTGTGCTATGTCTGCTCTTGAGGTGCTCCAGTCTTGCCCAGCTCAGCGCAGTGCTTTACTCAATGCTATTGGGGCTGTTGATCCAAAGAACTCTCTTGTAATTACATTCGATATGTCTAATTTTAAAAAGAGACTCCCCAATCATATGGATTTTCATATCAAATCGTCGTTTCGGAAATTCAATATCTTTCGGACGGTCGTTGATGAGGGTGCTTCCACGTGTGATGTCTCTCGCATGTTGGAAGGGAATTGGATCTCCCGCATCTGTTCCATCTGCTACTCTTTTGACTGCGTTTTATGGTCATTCTCACAGACCGCATGGCATTATCCCAGCTTTGCCCATCTGTGTTGGGGGAAAAACTGTAAATATAGAGGTTGAGATAGTTGATGCAAGCTTGGACTACAACCTTTTGTTGGGGCGAAACTGGATTTATGAGATGGATGCTATTGCATCCTCATTATTTCGGATTATTTGTTTCCCTCACGAAGGGAGGATTGTTACAGTTAACAAACTGGATTGTTCTCCTGTAGACCCGAATGCATCTACTGAATCAACTATCCCAAAGGTGGATGATGCCAAGCCGCCTGTTGAGAATTTAGGGGTTGGAATGTATTCTTCTTTGATGGGTACTTTCGATTTTCCACCTCCTACCATTCATATAAATGCAATTTCATCCTCCAGGGCTCCTATTCGAAGAGAGTTCTTCAGAACTCATTATTTTTCGGACCCTTGGACCTTACCTTCCCCTACCTCCACATTAGTGGAAGGACAAGTGGGTGGAATGGAATTTCCGATGTCTGCAGCTGAGATTGCTTATCAATCTATTGTTGACTCTGCAGAGTCCATTCTAGCTTCTATTTCTCGAGAGGAGTTGGATGGCGATGTGGCTCTGGCTTGGACACTTAGTTCTTCTTCCGCCCAGGATTGCCTTGATACCACTCTTCCATATGAAGAGGCCATCCTGGAAGCTATGACTGGTGTAGATAGACCGTGGGACGATTTGCATCATCGGTCTTACTTTTTACCTGATTTGAACGAAGTTGAATCAAGTTTTCCAAGTCTTTTGTCTCTTGGTCCTGTTCACCCAGTCCTGAACCCTTTAGCACCAGCATAGGCATATGCTGAAGGGAACATGGCTGTGATTTCTCCGACTATCCAGGTGAAAATTTCCAGGGATCCCAATGTTATAGAGAATGTCTTCATCGGAGCTGAATGTTCCCCTAAAGAGATTCAGATTTACACCGATCTCTTTAAAGAGTTTAGGGATGCGTTCGCTTGGTCTTATGAGGAAATGCCTGATATAGATCCATCTATTTTCCAGCATGAGATCAAGACTTACGAAAATGATAAGCCTGTGAGGCAAAAGCTTCGTCCATTCAATCCTAGGAAGGCTGCAGCTATCAAAGCCGAGGTGGAGAAGTTGCTTAAGGCGGGATTTATTTTCCTTGTTCCTTTGACTAAATAGGTTTCGAATCCTGTTCCCGTGGATAAAAAACAAGGA
Organism: Pinus albicaulis; assembly: GCA_034641835.2. NCBI lineage: Eukaryota > Viridiplantae > Streptophyta > Pinopsida > Pinales > Pinaceae > Pinus > Pinus albicaulis. The sequence goes on from CM076582.1 coordinate 1,463,962,707, forward strand.
ACAATTCGAGTTTGCATCGATTTCAGAGACCTTAATAAAGCATGTCCCAAAGATAATTACCCCACACCATTTATAGATCAAATTATCGATGAGTGTGCCGGTAATGAGATTTTATCCTTCATGGACGGTTTCTCCGAATATAATCAGATTACTATCCGTCCTGAAGATCAGCATAAGACTGCCTTTATTTGTCCCTGGGGTACTTTTGCTTACAAGAAAATGCCTTTTGGTCTTAAAAATGCTGGGGCTACTTTTCAGCGGGCCATGTCATATGCCTTCCACGACATCAAACATATTATCGAGGTGTATTTGGATGATTTAGCTGCTTGTTCTCGAAAGAAAATCGATCATCCTGCTCACCTCCGTCAAGTATTTGAACGATGTCGTTTCTACAAGATTAGGGCGAATCCGAACAAGTGTGTTTTCACGGTTATATCCAGTTGGTTATTGGGATTCATAGTGTCTACGAAAGGGATTAGGGTAGATCCCTTCAAGGTTGAGGCAATACTTCGGTTGCCTCCCCCGTCGTCTATTCGTCAACTTCAAAGTCTACAAGGAAAAGCTAATTTTCTTCGGAGATTTATCGTAAATTATGCTGAAGTTACCAAAGGATTTATGAGATTGTTGAAGAAGAGAGTTCCATTCTTTTGGGATGACTTCACTCAGCGCTCATTTGATGCTTTGAAAAAAGCATTGACCTCTACTCCTATATTGAGTCCACCTAATTATAGCAGGGATTTTCTTTTGTATCTTGCAGCAGCAGAATCTACCATCAGTATGGTTCTGGTTCAGGAGGACGATGCTCTTGCAGAGCATGTTATATACTATCTTAGTCGAGGCTTGGTAGGACCTGAACTTTGATATACTCTGATAGAGAAACTGGCTTTAGCAGCTGTTCATGCTGTACAGCGACTAAGACATTATATTCTTCTACGAAAAACGTATGTTTTGGCAGCAGCCAATCCATTTCAGTTTGTTCTCAGTAGGCGAGTGATTGGGGGCAAATATAATAGATGGATTGTGATTTTACAGGAATTTGATCTTGAGTTTATGTCTGCCAAGTCCAAGAAATCATTGGTTTTCACAGAATTAATCTCCGAGTTTCCCTATGGAGAAGAGATAGTTTATGATGAATCCTTCCCGGATGAACATTTGTTTCTCATCTCTTCACAAGATCCTTGGTATGGGGATATCATTGTGTATCTTTAGACTGCGAATTTTCCCTCTACTTTTTCGAAAGATGAGCGTCGTAAATTGCGTCACTTGGCTAAAAATTACTTAATTATTGGTGATGCTTTATACCGTCAAGGGTTTGATTCAATCCTGAGACGTTGCTTAACTCTAGAAGAAGCTGAGGCTGTGCTGAATAATTGCCACAGTGGAGCTTGAGGTGGTCATTTAACTGGGCTTGCTACAACCCAAAAAAATTTGTGTGCTGGATACTTTTAGCCTTCAATTTTCAAATATTGTATGGAGTCGGTCAAAAAGTGTCATCTGTGTCAAGTCTATATGTTGTGTAACCAGCTCCAAAAATAGAAAAAGAGATATCAACGCCTTAGAAATGAGACACTTCGAGGGGGCAACCTCCAATACATTACATAAATGAACAATTCTTGGATGATACAATTTACAAAACCTCCTTTCTATATATAGGAGTCCATGGGGCCATAATGTAATCCTAGTGGGCCACAATGTAATCCTAGCCGACCTAACAATAATAATTTAAGGGCACAATAATAACAATAAGAGGGTTACACTAACAATAATAAGGGACTATACTAGTAATATAGGGACCTAACATGCCCCTCTCCTTCAAAAAAAGTGTTGTCCTCAACGCTTGAGTAGCTCTGGGTGCTTTTGTATAAAATTCTCATCCTCCCATCTAGAATCTTCAATGGGTAAGTTCTTCCACTTGATGAGATATTCTGAAATTGATCGATTCCGTAGTTGTTGAGTTCTTATTTCCATGACCGCTTCCGGTTCCAATATGATTTTTCCTTCCTCATCAAGTTCTGGCAATATTGTTTGAACTAGAATATTTTCACCTATAACCTTCTTTAATCACGAAACATGGAAAATTGGATGTACTCGCAAAGAAGCAGGAAGCTCCAATTTGTATGCCATAGTACCAATCTTTTGCAACACCTTGTAAGGACCATAGTACTTTGGCGATAATTTATTATCCTTCTTATCGTGCTTGAGGGACATTTGTTTATATGGTTGTAGCCATAAAAATACCCAATTTCCTACATCAAAACTTCTCTCGCTGCGATGTTGATATGCCTGTTGTTTCATTCGATTTTGTGCCAAATTCAGGTTATCCTTTAAGAGTTGGAGAACTTCTTGCTGATGCTCGATGTGATCTTCCACTGTTTGAACCTTCGAATTTTCCCTTAAAGATGATGTGATGGATGGTGGATGATATCCATAAAGTGCCATAAATGGGGTCATTTTTGCTGCAGTATGGAAGGAAGTGTTATACCACCATTCAGCGAGAGGTAACCACTGGACCCATTGTGTTTGTTTATCAGATACAAAACAACGAAGATATCCTTCCAAACATTTATTTACTATCTCAGTTTGACCATCAGATTGAGGATGATAAGATGAGCTATGAGCTAATTGAGTACCCAAACAAGAAAATAACTCCGTCCAAAAATTTCCAGTAAAAATGGGATCTCTGTCGCTCACAATAACCCTTGGGCTTCCATGTAGCTTTGAATTCTGTCCATAAATGTAGTAGCAACTGTACTTGCTTTAAATGGATGAGATAATGCACAAAAGTGTGCATACTTGGTAAGTCTATCAACTACCACCATGATCACATTCTTTCCTTCAGACTTAGGTAAACCTGTGATAAAATCCATTGAAATCTCCTCCCAACGTTGACTTGGAATGGATAAAGGTTGTAGAAGTCCCGGGGTCTTAATTGTCTCCACTTTATTCTGCTGGCAAACCAAACATTCCGCCACAAACGTTTGAATATCAGATTTAAGGCCATCCCAAAAAAATTCTTTCTTCACCCTGTGGTAAGTTTTTAAAAATCCTGAGTGTCCTCCTAAAGGAGAAGTGTGCAATTCCAGAAGAATCTTTGTTTTAGTTGGGAATTCTTACAAAGATATAAGCGATCTTTGTACCATAAGGAATCATTTTTCCAACTAAATGTATCAGATGTACTAGGATCTTGCTGCAACTTTTGAATGAGTGTTCATACATCTTTGTCCTTCTTCCATTCATCTCTTGCTTCAGTTATCCAATCTGGTTGGATAATAGAAATGGCACAAAGCAATGCTTCCACCTCTTCATTCTTTCTTGAGAGTGCATTTGTAACAACATTAAGCTTTCCTTTTTTGTAGATTATTTCAAAGTCATAACCCAACATCTTTGTGACCCATTTTTGCTGCTCTTCTCATGATAGTCTTTGTTCCAAAAAGTGTTTAAGACTATCATGATCAGTTTTTACCTTGAAGTGTCTTCCCATTAGGTAAGTTCGCCATTTCTTTATTGCATGCAGTATTGCTAACATTTCCTTCTCATAAATAGGTTTCTGTAAATACTTTCCTTTGATTGGACGACTTTCAAAAGCAATGGGTCTTCCTTCCCGCATTAAAACCGCACCAATTCCATTTCCTGAGCCATCACATTCCACAATAAAGGTTTTTGTGAAGTCTGGCGTAGCTAAGATCGGTGCTAGGCACATTGCCCCTTTAAGATGTTCAAAGGCCTTAGTTGCTTCAGGAGTCCATGAAAATGCATCTTTCTTCAATAATGTTGTTAGAGGTGCTGCTATTCTCCCATAATTCTTAACAAACTTGCGATAATAGCCTATTAACCCGAGAAATCCTCGCAACTGCTTTATTGTCTTTGGGACTTTCCATTCCTTAATGGCTTTAATTTTGTTAGGGTCTACTTTAACACCCTCGTGAGATATAATATGACCCAGATATTCCACCTCTTGTACTCCAAAGAAACATTTGGATGTTTTTGCATATAATTGTTTCTCCTGCAATAGTTTGAGCACTCTGTCAACATGTTGAACATGATCCTTCCAAGACCTGCTGTAGATTAGTATATCATCAAAAAATACTAGCACAAATTTTCTAAGGAACGGTTTGAAAATGGAATTCATCAACCCTTGAAATGTAGAAGGTGCATTGGTAAGGCCAAAAGGCATGACCAAAAATTCATAATGACCCTCATGAGTTCGAAATGTCGTTTTCGGAATATCTTCAGTCTTCATTCTAATTTGATGATATCCTGAACGAAGATCCAACTTGGTAAAATAAATTGCTCCATGTAATTCATCCAATAATTCATCAATCACAAGAATGGGAAATTTATCTTTAATGGTGAGTTTATTGAGCTCTCTATAATCCGACACATTCGCCATGATCCATCCTTCTTGTGTACCAATACTACAGGAGCAGAGAAAGAACTTTGGCTAGCCTGATGTTTGGAGGAACACCTCCTGGAATAAAATGAATAGCATGATCATGATCACAAATATGTGCGAGTCCTTTGAGAGTTTCAAACACCTTGGAATCATTGTCCAAGACTTTTTGGAAATTTACAGAAATAGATGATTTTGATGTTGGAACTTCTAGTGAGAATAATTGTGTAATTACGACTCGTTGTTCTTTCTTTAGAAGATTTTTCATAACATTAGAGCATATTATCTTTCTCGGATTCCCTTCGATACCCCCTAATTTGACTTTCTTTTCTTCTGAAAAAAAAATCAAGAAAAGTTCTTGAAAATTAAAAGTTACTGTCCCCAAAGATTGTAACAATTATACTCCTAGTACAACATCAACGCCTCCCATTGGAATGGAAATAATTGGACTATTCAATACATATTCCCCCATGGTTAGTTTTATATTATGGAATTTCTAGAGAAATTTGTAGTTCCTCCATTTTTAGCCATCACTTGACGTTATGGTGCTAGGTATAGGAAACAATTAAATTCCTTGTCTACCTTACAATGAATAAAACTATGGTGCTAAATTAATTAATCAACACTATTACCTTTTTCTTCTTGATTTGTCCTTTTATCTTGAGAGTTTTAGGAGTGGTAATTCCCGCCGCTGCATTACACAATATGGTCGGATTCATTTCTTCCTCTTCTAGGGCCGGTTCCCCGGTGTATATCCTCTTCTTGTTCATTTTCTTCTTCCTCTCTCACAATTTATGTAAAATAATTTCTTCTCAGCACACTTATGACCTTTAGTGTATTTGCTATCACAATTGTAGCAAAACCCCTTTGCTTTTTTTTCTTCCAATTTTTGTGGTGTCAACCTTGTAGGTTGTGAAAATCTAGGCGTGGCAACACTTCCTTCTTTATAGAATTGAGTGGTAGGCTTCCTTGTCGCCATTTTTTTACATTCAACTTTTCTTGCCAACCTGAATGCCTTCTCCAATGAATCCAGTTCCCAGTTCCAGAACGCAAACTTGATGTTGGTTATCCTTTTAAAGTGTCTATGAAGAGAGATCAATCCTATGTTCTCCGGAATATCGCTACCCTTATATTCACTCTTGGAAGTCCTCAATGTGTTGCCCCACTAAACCCTTTTGTTTGAGATTTATCAATTGGCTAAAGAAGGTGTTGCCTTTTCTAATTTCATAATGTGCTATCATTTCCTCCGCAAAAATTGACCAAGTGACAATTTTTTTACTGAGCAAAGCCATCGATACTATACAAATTTATTCTGTTCTAAATGTAAAGTTGCAATGCATACCTTTTGTGTGTTTTGAACATTATTGAGATCAAAATATTGCTCCATCTATAGTATCCATGTTACGAGATCCTTGGCATCAAACTTCCTCATATCCATCTTTGGAATATGGTGGTTCTTCCATCCAACATTAGAGTTTATGAAATCACGATTAACATATATTTTGTTCTCATCATGAGTTTCCTGTGCTATCTTTTCTCCATTAGAAATAATTTCTTGTATCAACTTAGTAAAACCTTCGATGTTTGATTTTAGATCATCCATTCTAGCTTTCTCCATGCTTTGCCTTCCATTCCATCCATCTTAGCTTCCATGCCGCCTTCCACGCCATCCATCTTAGCTTCCACGCCTTTCTTCAAACCGTCCATCTTCACTTCCACGTTACATCCATCTTAGCTTCCATGCCTTTCTTCAAACCATCCATCTTCACTTCCACGCCTTTCTTCAAAACTTCCATTTCATTTTTTGCTGCTCTTTGCGAGAGTGAAATTTGTTGCACTTGTTCTTGTAATTTTGATAGATCATGTTGCAATTCTCCATCTTCATGAGTCATGGTAGAGCCTTCTGAAGGCTTGATGGGTGTTGAATTCTTTTTAGGGGCCATTTTAGAATTCAATATTGATATCTATTCTACAATATGCCCTTGGAATCAATTCAACTTGATTCTTCAAACAAGACTTATACAATCTCAGAAAAAAATACACACCTTTATTTCATGAAGGAGCTCGATATTGAAATTGAATTATCTCTCGTACTAAAATCTCTATATCTGAAATTTAGCCCCGTAGTAGCCCTCTCTCGTTTCTTTCGAATGCCATAGGTCTGACCTGATTTGGATTCTCCAAGACAAAGTTGTGTCCAATCTCCACAATGACCTAATTATGGACTGGTTCAGTAGAGCGAAATTGTACGACTTGCCACGTGTCACTGTTTCGTCCTTTGTCTCTGAAATTGATATCCAAGAAACTACAGTCTTTTTTCTTGCGACCACGTTTTACAACACTCCAATCAAATGCCTAGAGAGAGAGTTATTGAACTTTTCCCACGATCACCTCTTTGAGATGAAATTCAGGAGCCTGAAAAAGCACTACCTTCCACAGATCATATCTCCAAAAATATTGTGAACCAAGCTCTGAAATTTTTTGACGACTTTCCTCAGGATTTCAGCTTCGCACCATATGAATTTCACATTCTGAATCTTCGTAGAAAAAAGTTATAGCGCAAATGCCACGATGACCTGTTTAGGAGCCTGAAACAAGACCTGACTTCCACAAATCATATCTCCGAAAATATTGCGAACCAAGCTCTGAAATTTTTATACAAGCTTCCTCAAGATTTCGGCTTCGCACCCAAAAAATTTCAGCTTCTGAAACTTCGTAGAAAAAAAGTTATAGCGAAAATTCCACGATGACCTGTTTGGAGCAGCGAAACCCTAGAATCCAAAACTCTGATACCAAATGTTGTGTAACCAGCTCCAAAAATAGAAAAAGAGATATCAACGCCTTATAAATGAGCCACTTCGAGGGGGAAACCTCCAATACATTACATAAATGAACAATTCTTGGATGATACAATTTACAAAACCTCATTTCTATATATAGGAGTCCATGGGGCCATAATGTAATCCTAGTGAGCCACAATGTAATCATAGCCGACCTAACAATAATAATTTAAGGGCACAATAATAACAATAAGGGGGTTACACTAACAATAATAAGGGACTATACTAGTAATATAGGGACCTAACACTATACTCGAAAAATGCGCGCTCATCCAGCTCCGCTTTTTCCAGTCATTACTGTCGGTCCCTTTACAAAGTGGGGTATTGATTATACTACTTGTAACCCGCCTTCGGTTAAAGGTCACGAGTACATTATTATAGCAGTAGACTACTTTACGAAGTGGGTCGAGGCTATGCCTACTTTTGGGAATGATGGTGAGACAGCAACTCTTTTTCTTTTCAACCAGGTTATTGCTCGTTTTGGTATTCCTAGAGAGATTGTCACTGATCATGGCAGTCATTTTCAGAACAGCATGATGGCCGAGTTGGCTCTAAAATTAGGTTTCCGGCAGGAGCATTCGTCTCCTTATTATCCTCATGCCAATGGGCAAGTGGAAGCCGTGAAAAAATCCTTGAAGAACATTCTTCAAAGGACGATTGATAAAGCTCGATCCAACTGGCATATCATGTTGTATCCTGCACTTTGGGCATACCAGACGTCAGTAAAAACTGCAACTGGCTTTACTCAGTTTCAACTAGCTTATGGGCTGGAATCCATATTCCCCATTGAGTGTGAGATTCCTTCTCTAAAGTTAGTTGTTGGGCTTCTTCCTGACACTTCTAGTCTCAAATAATGTCTCCTTCATCTGGAACATCTTGATGAGCAGCGTCGGGATGTCGCTACGATAAATGAGACGCATAAGAAACGAGTTAAAGTTCAATACGATAAGGCGGTCAAACCTAGGGTTTTCTCGGAAGGTGACCTCGTTTTGGTCTATGCCCAAGAGAAGGATGCCCTGGGCACAGGAAAGTTTAAATCTATGTGGTATGGCCCCTTCATTGTTAAAAAAGTCCTTAAAAAAGGCGCGTATACCTTGGTTGATTTTGAAGGAAATGAGTTGATAGATCCCATAAATGGGCTCTATTTGAAAAGGTATTATGCCTAGGCTTCGGCCTGGCATTTTTCTTTTGTATATAGTTAGTTTTGTTTTGTACATATCTGGTTTTTTGGTCTTTGATGTGATGGTGATGTTTTTGGTCTGCTTTGGCGGGTTGTGTCAAATGTCATGAGTCATTATGGTTTCGCCGATGGTGCTAGTAGACACACCCGGAACTTGGCTTTCGCGGATTGGGTGCTTCATCATCCATCCGGTCAGCTGTTAGTATCAAGAGGAGTCTGCATTGGTCCTGCTTCCAATAATGTAGCAGAGTACACTGCAGTTATTTATCTACTCTCAGAGGCCATATCTTTGGGTGTTGATTCATTGGTAGTTTTCTTGGACTCCCAGCTGGTGGTGTCACAGTTAAACAATACTTATCGGGTTCGAGATCCATTCTTACTCCAATTGTTTTTGAGGATACGTTTGTTACAATGATCATTTCAGTTTTTAACATTCATTCATATTCCTCGTACAGATAATTGGATGGCAGACTCATTAACTAATCAAGCAATTGATTGGCATATTAATCATTCAATACATTAAATTTAATCATCAAAAACATCATGCATTTTTTATACATTTGTCACATCACATCATAAACCGTTGTATATATATATTATCAGAGTGTTCAAAAACTATACAAAATTTTGGATCCATATGTCATACAAAATCAGGGCTTATGCCCGATCATGTTCAGTATAAAAAATATACAGTCATCCAGTAGTCATGTCTATCTACTCCTGTGGCCCCTGCCCAATATTTGTGTTCCTATAGAACACGATTGCAGTAGCGACACGGCGGAATAATCGCACCCAGTCACATGGTACTCCCACTACCCGTCTCTGGATAGCCTCAGGTAGATCTTCCACTGCAGCCATAGGCACTTGGCGAGTCAAACCCTCCAAGTTCCTTTGAATATCATGGAGGGTCCTGCCTAGGTCTTCAGTATCCGCCTCGCCTCTGCGGCGCTTGTACCGTGGGTAGCCCTCAGGACAGACTGGTCCAATATCTGTATCATGGTCATCATAATATTGTAAGTCATTTTGAATCCAATCAAAAAACATGTTTTGTTTTCACATTTTTTCACATGTATTGAAAAAATCATCAAAAAAATCATATAAATTCAAAAATTGCAATCTCACCGATTGCACCCCATGCCGCGCCAGGTGGAAGGACGAGGTCTGGATCACCGTGGAAATCCATCCCGGCATAGGGGTAGTCTTCCACTGCGATGACTTGTTCCTCCCACCATTGGAAGAACTCGTCGTCCCAGGTGGTTCGGGGAACTTCACTTCCCCCCAGTCTCTTCATCAGATTAGCCCATCGGGCAATTCTTGGGTCTCTTGGGCTATTGATGGAGGAGATCACTTTGGGTCGAAGCCCAGGAATCTTCTCAAAGAAGAAGATCGTCAAAATGGTTCCATACCCGAAATGCTTTGTTTTAGCTTTCCGGATGGAGATCAGTTGTTTCTTCATGTTGATTAACAGAGCTGTACAGCAATCATACAGGTGAACCAGGCATTCCACAGCTATGCTCATCTCGGTCCTGGATGCTTGATGCAAGGAAGCAGATCCTGCTACCCTGCCAATGGTAAACAGGAGAATTTTCATGTGCAAATCTCTCAAATATTTTATATCAATCTGAGTCCCTACCTTTTTGGACTCCTCTACATAGTAGACGTGGACATAGTCATCCACCGTAAGCCCTCCCAAAGGCTTGCCATGCAAATCTACTAGGTCTCCCCTCCGTGAGAGTCCAGTAATGAAGTAAATGTCTTCCACCTCTATGTGTATAGGCATTTGGTCTATCACGAAGCAATATTCCTCCGGTTCCTAGTAATTTACCAGCATTTCAAGCAACCGGATGTTACTTTTCATATTTGGCATTTTGAAGAATTTTAGCAGTCCGCAATTTCGGAGGATGTCGAGCGATTGTTGATCTTGCATCACTTCATTATCAATTGCACTATGCTCACGTTCCCTCCAAGTGATGGTCATCCTGAAAAAATTCATTTATTTGCTCATTAGATGCATTTTTTTACATTACGGACTGCGCATACGCGACTTCCCTTGCAGACAGTCTTGTATCATACGCAGGTTCGCCCACACGAACCCGCGTATGCGCAAAGCCCTAAATCAAAACAATGTTTTTTACAGTGAAATTTCCAAATTTTAACTCTATTAATGGACAAAATTGATAATAATGATGGATTAAGAGCTTACCTAACTAATCCGGCGAAGTTTGACCGTTGATTGCTCCTATTTTGACGAAAGAGGGTTTTTCTCCAGAGCTTTTTTTCCCAAATCAGCAAGTAACAATGAACCAAATATGAGGTAACATGTGTATTTATGCCTAGAAATTGAAAATTTTTGCAAAAATTTGTTATGCCTATTTTTTCAATCTATCTTAAGCTGCATAACCCAGATGCTTGTAAGTGTCAAGATTGGTATATTTTCAGGTACATTTTGATAAAGTTGAGATTTTTCCGGTTTTTTTGATCCATGACTGCTGACCTGTCATGACAGGTATATGATCTTTACTGGCATATAGGTTATGAAATCCATTTTCCGTTGCATTTTGCATACTAGCCTCCATTCTGATCACTTGCCATAGGGTTGATCCCATCAAGTCATGAGTATTTCACCCATTTCACTCGCCGATTATTTAATCATGCCTTGGTGGTAAAGCCTTCCTTTACATGGGCTTCCTAGTTAGTTCTTCACTAGCATTTGTTGCCCATGCTGCATTTCATGTAGGGTCGGGAGTCCTCTTTAGTCCCGCCATGAATTATGTGTTGAAGCTTCATTCTTCTTCTTCTTCACTATCATTTTTTCTGGCTATTACCCTAGAGGCTCTCTAGTGTCATTGAGTTGTATTACTGCATTGCATATTGGCTACTTGTTTATCCTGGCCTTTAGCCGACTTCATTTGGACTCGCTATTTAAGCCATCTTTTGACCTTGACTTTCTGTACAAGTTAACCATTGCCTGCACATAGCTATCGCGACTTGACACCCTTTTTACCCATGGATGGAACATTCCTTTGAGTATCACTTACCAGTTTCCGCCACCTTGCATTGAGCATAGGATCGTTCCTATCCCAGGAACTAGTGCATCTATTTCTTGATACTCGTTCTATCCATTGTACCATAGCATTCTTTTATTCTTTTTCAGGCTTATTATATGAAAAAGACAAAAAAATCAAATATAACAAAAAGAGCGAGAACGGGATGTAACTTCGTAATTTGATGGCAGTACAGTGTCAGTTTGTCGCCCTTGAACAAAGCACATACACTTATATATTTCCTCCATTTGGGATGGTTTTTAGTTTTGACCTAGGTTCAGCCTTTGCCTTGTTTCACTGGTCAGTCCTCCTCCAGTTGGTTATCTCTTCCAATCATATGGAGAGTTTGTTTTTGCCTCCTGCATAACAGACTTATACAGTGTCACTTTTTACTGCCATGGTCATCACGAGTCGTGCTTTTGTTCAAGGGAAGTTTAACCAGAGTCGGCCATTCTGCGGTGTCTCTTGACTCATTATTCAGTCGGCCTTCCCGGTCTTGTCAGTATCATGTTCTATCACATCAGATGTTTTGGTCTTCTGCTCGTGCTGGTTTGAGAAGGTCTCCATTGACTTCTTGCCGGCGGGTTTGTCTCTTATAGACTACGACACATTGCTCTGAGAGCAAACCTAGAGCCGCACCTTGGGCCTATTTCCATCATTGATAGGTGACCTCGTGCTCAGCATTTGATCATCATCATGGGTCTTTGACTGAGTGGTTTCCCCTGTGTTCGACGTCAGCACACATTATCACACTTGGGATTCGTGCAGTACCTGGATCTCCATTTGACCCTATCGGTGGATTTCTCGCCTCTGTGTCAGCTTTCATTATTGGTTGGTTCAGAGGGTTTCTTCCGTGCGCTAGCTTCATCTTGTGCATGTCGGAAACGTACTTCAGTTTGGTTCCGTCACTCTACTTCGTCCGATTCCTTCCAAATCTTGGCCTGCGGGTTACACTCGCGCTGGACTGATGTGGGATGCCTTAATGCCTTCCTTCCAACAGATCTTTTCCCATCGACTCCGACTCATTGCTCTGGGAACAAGATCTAGAGTCTTTTTGTCAGTACCTTAGGGTTTGCAGTCATCAGTGGCAGACTCTTCGCTATCGACAGTGGGGATTCATCATTGCCTCCTGATTGGTATATTCTTCCAAGTGTTCGACTTCAACTCATTCATTCGCACTTGTTAGATTGTACTGGGGCACCTTGACATTCATTTTCATTATCGGTGGGTTGTCTCGCGTTTGTTAATGGTATACATTATTGACCGGTAATCAAACGATTTATCACATGGTCAACTTCAGCTCATTTATTCCCATTGTGTAGAATTGTGCCATAGATATCGATGAAGACCTCGGGTTGCATCAGCATCTTTCGGTTCACTTTTGACAGTCCCATCAGTTTCTGTCAGTGATGCCGTCCACCCTTATATGTTGCAGTGTCAGTACAGCAGCATCCTATATGTTGGCTCCCGAGTTGCATGATTGTACCATGTGTTCCACCCCTTATGATTTGGTATCTGGAGATTCAGTTACTTTTGTGATCAGACATCTATTTTCAGCATCATTGATCAGTTTGATATATGTGATACTTGGACATTGATTCTGACTTGTACTTCCAGGCCGTGCTCAGTTGATTCATTATGTACTTTCAATTCAACTATACTTGTATACATTCTAGATCTATTATGTACTTTCTATATGGATATATTTTTGACTGAGCATGGGTATGCCCGCCTCAGACATGAGCTGACTCTCTGTTTTCTTTCATTGGTTTTTGGTAGGCTTAAATCTGGTGAAGTCCTCTCTTGTCCTTGCGAAGTTCTTTCTATGCACATAATACATTTCGGCCATCATGTACCCTTTCTGACCTCATATATTAGGGGGCATCTGTTATAGCATCATTTTTCACCCTCATGTGATTCATGATTGTCTCTTTGGCCTTGGGCACCGTTACCCACAGACTTGAATAAAGTTCATAAAAAACAGTGTTTGAAATCCCATACGTGGATATGCCCAGACTTTTTCGCATGTATACGCGAGTCCAGAGATACTTTTCCACGTATGTCATTAAATCATTATATATATATATATATATATCCCTATTTTCGAGGCTGAGTTGATGGTCATTCCCGTAATTCAACCACCCCAGCCCGTGGCCAACTGTTTCCAATTGATTGAAACTAATTTGAGGGAGTATAAAAACCCCTCATATGCATGGCCTAAGGGAGGGAGGAAAATTATAGATATTATACTCTGTTGGAGCCCGATTCAAGTCTGATTTCCCGTGCCTCCTGCACTTCCCAGATTTTTACAGGAAACCCTTATTTCTTGGAGATGTTCATCAACTTATATGTCATCTCATGTGCACAATTCTTGAAAGAATCCTAGCGAGGCAAGGGCAGGACGGATCCGGACGACGGTCTGTTCGAAGATCATGAAAGGATTCAGGTGATCTCTCCACCTTTCTATTATTGTACATGTTGTTTGTAATGAAGAAGAACCATCTTGTTTCCGAATTCACGTGTTAATATCTGCTTGCATATGTGAAAATATTGTTAATTAAACATTTATTATTGTTTATATGATGTTTCACATGGATTACACTGGCATTTAGGAAAGATATATGCTGTACAACTAGATTTCTGTGCATGTCTCTTCTTGATTTCCAGATTGAAGAGGAAGAAGAGTTGCTGGGGGTTTGGACCCTGCGGGATCTACATCAAACGTAGGATCTACGGGTGAGTTCTACAATCTGTAATATCTAGTTTTTAGCGTACAAGTTTGATTGTGTGAGTCCTTCTTGAATAGCATGCCCCGATCTGTGGAGGTTTTTGACCCAACGACCTCTAGGGAGTTATTTCCTGAAACAGCCAAAGAAAGAAATCACCGAGATAACTACAAACCTAATTTGGAGTTTAGGATCTAGCACTCCTAAACTCAGAGAGGGGTCTCTCTGTATGATTTATCTTTATTTGAAATAGATATTAGGCTAGTTGATAAGTACATATTTGGTTTTTCAATTGGTTTGGTTAGAAATGCAAAGGAAGGCCATTGGGCAATGGAGTCAAAGAGGCTTGGGTGATCAATTTGCAGAAGTATGAAGCTTAAGTGGAACAGGGAAAGATAGACATTTCTATTGGATCTTTTAGATTTGGATGGTGAAAATGGTTTCAATCGGGATGAGAGAGAAATTAAGGGTTCTCATATCCGGATATCAAAATGAGAGAAAAGAATCGGGAAAAGAGGGCAATGAAGGATCCTCTAAACTGGATAATGAAAGAGGTCAATTGAAATCAGGGAGCAATGAAGAATTCCCTAATCTTTATATCAGAAGAAAACATGTAGATTACTAACAGTTAAAGGCAGATTGTATGATCTCAACTGATTCTGGAGTAATACTCATGTTAGACAATTCAGAATTAAGAAAACAATGAAATGGAAACAAAAGAAAGCACATATATGTCGGGTATGTGTTATATTCTTTCCACGACTAGTCACGCGCAAGGGGGGGTCATAGGGGGGGCGGTAGCCCCCCCTGTCGGGGTCCAGGGCAACGCTCCGGCGAAATTTTTTTGGTCCTTAATTTCCGGTGGGCGATCCGCGCCCATGGTTTTGTGCATGGTTTTGCACATGGTTTTGGGGTACGATGGTTTTCAGCCCCTGGTATTTTTGT
The DNA here is from genome assembly GCA_034641835.2 of Pinus albicaulis. Classification (NCBI taxonomy): domain Eukaryota; kingdom Viridiplantae; phylum Streptophyta; class Pinopsida; order Pinales; family Pinaceae; genus Pinus; species Pinus albicaulis. The sequence goes on from CM076582.1 coordinate 1,463,977,832, forward strand.
AGATCCGGTCAAGGGAACTACGGTTATGTTCTAATCCAGGGTTTATGGATTGGGGTTTATGTATGCTTCGGAATGTATATATATGTGTGTTGTAACAATAAAAGGAATATAATGAAAAATCAAGCTGGTCGTCCCGATTTGGGATCCAGGGGAAAATCTATGTGTTTATCTGTTTTATGTTTTATGCTCTCGCTATTGTTTATTTTCTGTTATAAGATTCGTGTGTAGATAATTTCTGTTCAGGGTTAAAACCTACAATATACAATAAGGAAAACTTCACCAATAGATATGGCACATGAATCTTGAAACAATTGCTCTTTTATTAATAAAAATAGTCACTTGAACTTAGTGGACTGCATCACTCTGAATGGTGAGGTTCCTAGTTACAAAATCCAACCTCTATTACTTCAAATGATGAAGTATTTATATAAATTCTAAACTGAAATATCTTGAAAAAATATCAAGATTTCTTACAAATATCTCCAACTGTATTACATAAATAGAACTCAAACATAGGACATTCAAAACTAATGAATCTACTTGGCACTATCCTTGTGGATTGCTGCTGACAAAGAAGAGAAATTCGAATTTTATAGCAACTCTTATTTGATGAGGTGGCATCCTAGTCACTAACTGTCTTTGAGCTTTTACCTCCCAAATTTTTGAAACCTAGGGTCTATAAATCCTTTTATATATCTCAATACGAGATAGATATGTAAAAATTGAAAGAGGTTATTGTATATAAATATGTTTTTGAGATAAACCTCTCTCAGTTTCCTAAAATTCTGCTCCAGTTGTTCACAATAAGCTCTGCAAAAAGATGTGTAAAAAATAACTTTGCACAGTTCAAAAAATAAGCTGTGAAGATGTGCATATATCTCTCATTTTGTAATACATGTGCATAAAGTGAGTGTTAGGTCCCTATATTACTAGTTTAGCCGCTTATTGTTACTAGTGCAGCCCCCTTATTGTTATTATTGTAGCCCCCTCTAACCCCAATATTGTTATTATTGTGCCCTTACATTGTTATTGTTAGGTCAGCTAGGATTACATTGTGGCCCCACTAGGATTACATTGTTGCCCCATGGACTCCTATATATAGAAAGGAGGTTTGGTCATTTGTATCATCTAAGAATTGTTCATTCATGTAATGTATTGGAGGTTGCCCCCTCGAAATGGTTTATTTCTAAGGCGTTGATATCTCTTTTCTTCTATTTTTGGAGCTGGTTTCACAACATTTGGTATTAGAGCTTTGGATTCTAGGGTTTCGCTGCTCCGAACAGGTCATCGTGGAATTATCGCTATAACGTTTTTTCTACAAAGGTTCAAAAGTTGAAATTTTTAGAGTACGAAGCTGAAATCTTGAGGAACATCGTCGCAAAATTTCAGAGCTTGGTTCGCAATATTTTCAGAGATATGATCTGTGGAAGTTAGATATTTTTGCAGGCTCCTCAATTTAACCTAAACAGGTCATCGCAGAATTTTCGCTATAACTTGTTTTCTACGAATGCTCAAAATATAAAAATTTTAGAGCGCAAAGCCGAACTCCTGAGGAACATCTTCGCAAAATTTTAGATCTTGGTTCGCAATATTTGCGGAGATATGGTCTGTGGAAGTTAGGACTTTTTCAGGCTACCAAATTTCATTGCAAAGCGGTGATCGTGGGAAAATCTTCATAACTCTCTCTCTGAGCGTCAGATTGGAATTCTATAAAAATTGCACGCAATAACATGGAATTTAGTTTCCTATCTATCATTTTCAGAGCCTAAGGAGGTAGCAGTGACACGTGGCAAGTCATACTAGTTTGCTCTATTGAACCAGTCCATAATTAGTTTTTCGTAAGAGATTGGGCACAACTTTGTCTTCAAGAATCCAAATCAGGTCAGACTTGTGGCATTAGAAAGAGGATTCAGAGGACTAACTCAATACCAAATATTAGATATTGAAGATCCGAAATCATAGAGATAATTTAGTTTCAATATCGCGCTCCTCAAAAGCAAGAAAAAGGTGTGTATTTTTTTTCGAATTACATAAGTCTCGTTTGAAAAAAATTAGTTGGAATTTATTCCAAGGGCATATTGAAGAATAGATATCAATATTGGGTTCTATAATTGCCCCTAAAAATAATTCAACACCCATTAAGCCTTCAGAAGGCTCTACTATGACTCATGAAGACAAAGAAACACAACAGGAGATATCAGAATTACAAGAGCAAGTGCACCAAATTTCGCTATCGCAAAGAGAAACAAAAAATGAAATGGAAGTTTTGAAGAAAGGCATGGAAACTAAGATGGATGGTTTGAAGAAAGTCGTGGAAGCTAAGATGAATGGTTTGGTAGCTAATATGGAAGGCATGGAAGTGGGCATGGAAGCGAAGATCGATGAAAAAATGGAAAACATAAAAGTAGACATCGAAGGTTTGGAAAAGTTGATACAAGAAATGTTTCCTAATGGCAAAAAGATAGTAGAGGAAACTCATGATGAGAACAAAATAAATTTTAATCATGATTTCATAAACTCTAATGTTGGACAGAAGAACCACCATATTCCAAAGATGGATATGAGGAATTTTGAAGGCAAGGATCTCGTAACATGGATACTACATATGGAGCAATATTTTGATCTCAATAATGTGCAAAACACACAAAAGGTACGCATTTCAAATTTACATTTAGAACAAAATACATTTGTATGGTATCGATGGCTTTGCTCCCATAAAAAAATTGTCACTTGGTCAATTTTTACGGAGGAAATGATAGCACATTATGAGGATACAAAGAGAAACACCTTCTTTAGCCAGTTGATAAATCTCAAACAAAAGGGTTTAGTGAGGGAGCACATTGAGGACTTCCAAAAATTGAATATAAGGGTAACTAATATTCTAGAGGAGCACAGGATTGATCTCTTCATAGGTACTTTAAAGGATGACATCCAACATGAAGTTCGTGTTTTGGAACCTGATTCATTGGAGAAGGCATTCAGGTTGGCAAGAAAAATTGAATGTAAAATTATGGCGACAAGGAAGCCTACCACTCACTTCTATAAAGAGGGAAGTGTTGCTACTCCTAGATTTCCACAACATACAAGGTTGACACCACAACAATTGGAAGAAAAAAGAGCAAAAGGGCTTTGCTACAGTTGTGATAGCAAATACACTAAAGGTCATAAGTGTGCTGAGAAGAAATTATTTTACATAGATTGTGAAGAGAAAGAAGAAAATGAACAAGAAGAGGATATACACCAGGAACCAGCCCTAGAAGAGGAAGAAATGAGTCCGACCATATCGTGTAATGCATTGGCAGGAATTACCACTCCTCAAACTCTCAAGATAGAAAGACATATCAAGAAGAAAAAGGTAATAGTGTTGATTGATTCGGGTAGTACCCATAATTTTATTCATTGTAAGGTAGCCAAGGAATTGAATTGTTTCCTATACCCAGCACTAGAATGTCAAGTGATGGTTGCAAATGGAGGAACTATAAATTTCTCTGGAAAATGCCATAATATCAAGCTAACCATGGGGGAACATGTATTGAATAGTCCAATGCTTTCCATTCCAATGGGAGGTGTTGATGTTGTACTAGGAGTACAATGGTTACAATCTTTGGGGACGGTAGCTTTTAATTTTCAAAAACTTTTCTTGAAATTTTTTTCAGAAGGAAAGGAAGTCGAATTACGGGGTATTGCAGGGAAGCCGGGAAAGATAATAAGCTCTAATGTCATGACAAATCTTCTAAAGAAATAAAAACGAGGCGTAATTGCACAATTATGCTCACTAGAAGTTCCAACATCAAAATCATCTATTTCTGCAGATCTCCAACAAGTCTTGGACAATCATTCCAAGGTGTTTGAAACTCCCAAAGGACTCCCAACTATTTGTGATCATGATCATGCTATTCATTTGATTCCAGGAAGTGTTCCTCCAAACATCAGGCCTTATAGATATTCTTATGTCCAAAAGAGCGAAATTGAATGTATGATTGCAAAAATGTTAGAGGCTGGTATAATTCAACCTAGTCAAAGTTCCTTCTCTGCTCCAGTAGTATTGGTGCACAAGAAGGATCGATCATGGCGCATGTGTCCAGATTATAGGGAGCTCAATAAGCTCACCATTAAAGATAAATTTCCCATTCCTGTGATTGATGAATTATTGGATGAATTACATGGAACAATTTATTTTACCAAGTTGGATCTTCGTTCAGGATATCATCAAATTAGAATGAAGACTGAAGATATTCCAAAAACAGCATTTCGAACTCATGAGGGTCATTATGAATTTTTGGTCATGCCTTTTGGCCTTATCAATGCACCTTCTACATTTCAAGGGTTGATGAATTCCATTTTCAAACCCTTCCTTAGAAAATTTGTGCTAGTATTTTTTGATGATATACTAATCTACAGCAGGTCTTGGAAGGATCATGTTCAACATGTTGACAGGGTGCTCAAACTATTACAGGAGAAACAATTATATGCAAAATCATCCAAATGTTTCTTTAGAGTACAAGAGGTGGAATATCTGGGTCATATTGTATCTCATGAGGGTGTTAAGGTAGACCCTAACAAAATTAAATCCATTAAGGAATGGAAAGTCCCCACAACTATAAAGCAGTTGCGAGGATTTCTCAGTTTAACAGGGTATTATCGCAAGTTTATTAAGAATTATGGGAGAATAGCAGCACCTCTAACAACATTATTGAAGAAAGATGCATTTTCATGGACTCCTGAAGCAACTAAGGCCTTTGAATATCTTAAAGAAGCAATGTGCCTAGCACCGGTCCTAGCTACGCCAGACTTCACAAAAACCTTTATTGTGGAATGTGATGCCTCAGGAAATGGAATTGGTGCAGTTTTAATGCAGGAAGGAAGACCCATTGCTTTTGAAAGTAGTCCAATCAAAGGAAAGTATTTACAGAAACCTATTTATGAGAAGGAAATGTTAGCAATACTGCATGCACTAAAGAAATGGTGAACTTACCTAATAGGAAGACACTTCAAGGTAAAAACTGATCATGATAGTCTTAAACACTTTTTGGAACAAAGACTATCTTCAGAAGAGCAGCAAAAATGGGTCACAAAGATGTTGGGTTATGACTTTGAAATAATCTACAAAAAAGGGAAGCTAAATGTTGTTGCAGATGCACTCTCAAGAAAAAATGAAGAGGTGGAAGCATTTCTTTGTGCCATTTCTATTATCCAACCAGATTGGATAACCAAAGCAAGGGATGAATGGAAGAGGGACGAAGAAGTGTGGACACTCATTCAAAATTTGTAGCAAGATCCTAGTACATCTGATACATTTATTTGGAAAAATGATTCCTTATGGTACAAAGATCGCTTATATCTTTGTAAGAATTCCCAACTAAAACAAAAGATTCTTTTGGAATTGCACGCTTCTCCTTTAGGAGGACACTCTGGATTTTTAAAAACTTACCACAGGGCGAAAAAATAATTTTTTTGGGATGGCCTTAAATCTGATATTCAAAATTTTGTGGCGGAATGTTTGGTTTTCCAGCAAAATAAAGTTGAGACAATTCAGACCCCGGGTCTTCTACAACCTTATCCATTCCGAGTCAACGTTGGGAGGAGATTTCAATGGATTTTATCACAGGTTTACCTTAGTCCGAAGGAAAAAGTGTCATCGTGGTGGTAGTTGATAGACTTACCAAGTATGCACACTTTTGTGCATTATCTCATCCATTTAAAGCAAGTACAGTTGCTACTACATTTATGGAAACAATTCAAAAGCTACATGGAAACCTAAAGGTTATTGTGAGCGACAGCGATCCCATTTTTACTGGAAATTTTTGGACGGAGTTATTTTCTTGTTTGGGTACTCAATTAGCTCATAGCTCATCTTATCATCCTCAATCCGATGGTCAAATTGAGATAGTGAATACATGTTTGGAAGGATATCTTCGTTGTTTTGTATCTGATAAACAAACACAATGGGTCAAGTGGTTACCTCTCGATGAATGGTGGTATAACACTTCCTTCCATACTGCAGCAAAAATGACCCCATTTATGACACTTTATGGATATCATCCACCGTCCATCACATCATCTTTAAGAGAAAATTCTAAGGTTCAAGCAGTGGAAGATCACGTCGAGCATCAACAAGAAGTTCTCCAACTCTTAAAGGATAACCTAAATTTGGTACAAAATCGAATGAAACAACAGGAAAATCAACATCGCAGCGAGAGAAGTTTTGATGTAGGAGACTGGGTATTTTTACGGCTACAACCATACAAACAAATGTCCCTCAAGCAAGCTAAGAAGGATGATAAATTGTCACCAAAGTACTATGGTCCTTACAAGGTGTTGCAAAAGATTGGTACTATGGCATACAAATTGGAGCTTCCTGCTTCTTCGCAAGTGCATCCAATTTTCCATGTTTCATGCTTAAAGAAGGTTATATGTGAAAATATTCCAATTCCAACAATATTGCCAGAACTTGATGAGGAAGGAAAAATCATGTTGGAACCTTAAGATGTCACGGAAACAAGAACTCAACAGCTACAAAATCGATCAATTTCAAAGTATCTCATCAAGTGGAAGAACTTACCCACTGAAGATTCTACATAGGAGGATGAGAATTTTATACAGAAGCACCCAAAGCTACTCAAGCATTGAGGACAACACTTTTTTGAAGGAGAGGGGCATGTTAGGTCCCTATATTACTAGTTTAGCCCCTTATTTTTATTAGTGTGGCCCCCTTATTCTTATGATTGTAGCCCCCTCTAACCTTAATATTGTTATTATTGTGCCCTTACATTGTTATTGTTAGGTTGGCTAGGATTACATTGTGGCCCCACTAGGATTATATTGTGGCTCCATGGACTCCTATATATAGAAATGAGGTTTGGTCATTTGTATCATCCAATAATTGTTCATTCATGTAATGTATTGGAGGTTGCCCCCTCGAAGTGGCGTATTTATAAGGCTTTGATATCTCTTTTCTTCTATTTTTGGAGCTGATTTCACAACAGTGATATACATTTTTGTAGTTTGGAATCTTAGGAACATAAACCTCCTCCAGTTTTGCACGATTCATTTCTGATTGGCCACAATCTGCTCTGAAAAATGATGACTAAACAGGAATTTTCTGAAAAAAAATGTTTTCAAATATTTTTAAAATTTTCCAAAACCATAATGGATGTTAGAAAAGTGAGAGAGGTTATTGTATATGAGGATGTTAAAAAGAAAAACCTCTTTCATATTCTGAAAAATATTTCTCATCTGTTTGTTTCTTCCATTTGTCTTCTTTCACTTGTATGTAACCTTCTGCTGAGTAAAAGCATTTCCTCTCTGTCAGAACATCATTGTCTTTGTGTAAATGATTTCTTTCTGCTCTGTCTCTGATTTGATTTAATTTTCTCTTGGTACACAAATTTATGTTGAATGAAATATTTTGACTTCAGATGATGAGAGTCCGGAGTAAACAGGTTTGGTGACTAGTATCCAAATTGTTTGTCCAAGTCTTGTATAATCACCTGCAAAAAATGAATCAATAGTTAATAACACAGTTTTGTCGAGAAGGGATCATGGCTTCTAGGCATGGGGGAAGACTGCGAAACAAGTCTGAACTTAAATGGATTTTCAATTCGGTGTTTGCAATGATATTCTTGTTTATGTAATTCAAACAGAGGTAAGGGAATGGCGGAATCTCATATTGTGGAAACTCTGTGATTCTTATATTGTACAGAGGTATTTTTTGAACAGTGATGGCTTTGTCACAGAGTAGGGTGCATATGTTAATCGAAACATAGGAGCGGACAGGTTTATCACATGGCTGGAGACATTATCACAATAGTCTATCACATGGTTCAAAAGGTGGTTTATCGCAATGGGCAGGAGAAACCGTTGGGTGGTTTTCGCATGAGCGAAAGGTGGTAAGCGGTAAGGCTTAGATCGATGTGATTGAATATGGGAATGACGCATGGAAAGGGGAGGAGGAACAAAACAACCTATTTTGCAAGGTCTCGTGGTGTTAACGGTCGGGCTATTGGGAATGCAATAATGAATATTAGGCGTTGGATTAGCTTATGTTGATCGGACGGCTGTCGGGGTTGAAAGTTTTCAACGATGGTGGGGCCAAGAATTGGTATGCGGAGGAGATATATATATGTGTGGGGTTACTATAAAAATAGGAATCGGGATTTTAATATAGTGGGGGAATTTAGTGAATATATGAAGTGAGAATTTTGATTTAATGTAACGAAGGGAGAGAATTTTGATTTAGTGAATATATGAAGTGAGAATTTTGATTTAATATAACGGGAGTGAATTTAAACTATAGGGAAAAATAATAAAATGGGTGTGAAGAAATATATGTATATAAAATAAACTATAGGTGGGAATTAGGAATGTTTTTAGGGATGGATTAAATCAATATCAGGGGGAATCCAATATAATATGCTAATAAGTGAAAATTGATAGCGGGATAGGTTTTAATGGAGTGAGCCCGACATATTTTAACCATTAAAACTATGCAAAAAGTGGGTTTAAAGCTAAGGAAAAGGAGTTTGAGGAAAGGGGAAATGGTTGAAATAAGGGGAAAGAGGTATTAGTAAAATGGAAAGGGTTAAAATGGGGGGAAAGGGATATTTTACAAGGGGGAAAATGTATTTAGAAAGGAAGTTAGTAAATGAAATGACCAATTTTCTACCATCCATGCCTTGTGAAAATTGTTTTTACCTGCCCATCATCTATCCTAACATTTTTCCTTCATTTACATGGTGCATTTGAGCTTGCAAACCCTTATTCATTTTTCTTTTAATAGCAAACTATCTAATTATATCCTTATTTCTTCCAAGGGCTCAGATTAAACTATTGAGCTCCTTATTTATTCTCTACCTAAATATTGATCTGCCAAGATTAAACTGTTTGGCTAGATCTTTATTCTCTATCTAATAACATGAAATTTAAAACATGAGAGGTTAAAATTAAGCTATTTAACCTTCATGGATTGCAGCATTGTAACAAGATGCACACAATCTTTATTTTGCAGAAAAAGTAAATAGTAGTTGCATTTGAACTTGCATCACTTTCATGTTTTATTTTTTCACTTTTTTGTCGGGGTTCATATTTTCTTTTCTTTTTTATCCTTTTTCTTTCAGTCCTTAGATTTTTGTTTTAGGACTTTTACCCTCTTTGCATTTTTTATTTTATTTTTCTAATATGGGAAAATAATTTGTAGAAAGCGAAGTATGTACATATTACAAAACTAATAAAAGTCAATTCAAAATTATGAATCCTATTATTATAGGACCCTAACAGGTGCCCAAGGGGTGGGAGCCTCTAAAAATAAAGGTTGGATCCTTGAGAAGGATATGGTTGAAGCCCTAGAGGTTGGAGCAGCACAAAAGTCCAAGTTGGAGCTTGGAAACAGGTTGGAGCCTAGAAGATTGAAGGGTTGGTGCCCTCAAACATCATCGTAATCAATTTTTTGTAAAAATGGATTTGTGTCCTTTCTTGTTTATACTAAAATCATTATTATTTATTTCCCTTATTATAATTGTGTAAGAATCTTAACTAGTAAACATAGCAATTGAAAATAAATACGAATTCACCCCCCTTTGAGTATTTCCAACAATTGGTATCAGAGCCAGTTTCTTCATAATCAGCCTAACAGTTGGAAGAAGGATTCTTAGGGCATAATGAAGAATCATGAAACAACGAGAATGAACCCCCAATTTGATGGAACAAATTTTGGTTTTTGGAATCATAGGATGACATTCTATTTAATGTTTCTTGACCTGAAGTATGGCAATCAATTTTGGATGGATATAAAGTTCCACCAACTCCTCCAACAGATCAAGACGGAAGGAAAGTTTATATAGAAAATGCTAAAGCACTAAATTCCATAACAAGTGGAATTTTTTATTCATAATTCACAAAAGTGATAAACTGTGATTCTGCTAAGGAAATGTGGGACAAGCTCATTGTTATCTATGATGGAGACTCCAGAGTAAAAAAGGCAAAACTCCAAACTCGTAGAAGACAATTTGGGAGTCTTAAGATGGAAGATGAAGAGGATACTGCATCTTTTTTCCTTCGAGTGGATGAAGTTGTCAACTCACTCAAAGGACTAGGAGAAAAATTTGAAGAAAGCGCAGTTGTCCAAAAGGTCTTGAGATGACTTCCGGAATAATTTGACTCCAAAGTAAGTGCCATAGAATAAATAAAAGACTTGGACACTTTAAATATGGATGAACTTCATGGGATTCTCATTGCATATGAAATGAGAAAAGGAATCCCAAACTCCAAGGAAGTTGCATTCAAGGCCTTGAAGTCATCAAAGAAATGGAGAAATTATAATTATAGCAGTGATGATTTCAACACTGAATCTGAAATAGCACAATTTGTGAGGAAAGTAAAGAAAGGATCCAACCACAAAGGTAAGCATCCTCTAATTTGTTTTAAATGTGGAAGAATAGGACATTATGCTGCAAAATGTCCTCGAAAACATGATAGTGATGATGAAGACGAATATAAAAAGAAGATGTTCAAGAAGAAAGGTTTTAATAAGAAGAATTCCTTCTCCAAACAAGATGACTCCGATGAAGAAGAATTTGTGACTACTAAGAAGAAATCAACTAAAACAAAATATGACGACTCTGATGAAGAATATGACTATGATGGAAGCAGTGAAGTATTATTTATGGAATTTACAAATGAAGATGATTCCGAACAAGAAGAATAAGGAAATGTGGATGATTTTCTAATGAGTGCCATTGAAGAAAATGAGAAATTACGAAATAAAGTCATTTCTCTCAAAGTGGAAAAAGAGGAAGCAAAAAGGAAGGAAGAATTCTTGAACAATAAAATAAAATAAAGAGAAGAAATTTGTGAAAAATGTGAAGCTGAAATTGTTACCCTAATAAAAGAGTTGGATCAAGTTAAAAAGAGTTGGAAAAGCTCTCAAACTCTTGATAACATCCTAAATACTCAAATACCTCAACATGACAAGTTTGGAATTGGTTTCAAAGGAGAACCATCAAGTACAAAGGAGAATGTAAATGAAAAAATCCAAAGAAGTTATGTTGACATCCTTTGCAGTCATCCAAAACAGGAAAAGACATCCCACCAAAAGCAAAGGTCCACCTTTCACAACCCAAGAAATGAAGGAAGGTTACCTCCAAGGAAGAATAATACATCAAGTCAAGGTTATCCTAACAGGGATCAAACAATCCTTCTTGGTTATTGTTTTCATTGTAAAAACTTTGGTCATCGAGCTAAGCATTGAAAAGCTCATAAGGATAATACTTCAAGATATAATATCAATTATAAAGGCAAGCCACGTAGCCTAAAGGAACAAGGACAAATCAAGACTTATAATTATTTTGATCCTTTGGCTAAGTATGATATAGTTTGCTGAAAATGCAAGGATTTTGGCCATGATGCACAAAAATTTTCTTTCAAAAGAGAAGAATTGAAGAAGGAGGAACCCACTATTGATAAATGTGGACTAGCTTTATGTGAACATAGTGATGAAAACCGATGGTTTGTGGATAGTGAATGTTCAAGGCACATGACAGGTGACCAAAATAAGTTTATCTCGTTAAACAAGAAGGATGGAAATGTATATTTTGGAACTGTATATGCTAAAAATTCTAGAAAAGGGGTTGTTGCTCTCGTTAATGGAAAGGGAAAAGCTCAAAATGCACTACTAGTGGAAGGACTCAAACACAATATTTTAACTGTTAGCCAAATTTGTGACCAAGGAAATAATGTTATCTTAAGTACTTAAAATTGTGAGATAAGGAATTCCTCCTAGGGAGAACTTGTGGCAAAAGGAGTAAGAACACCAGACAACGTATATATTTTGAGTAAAATTCAAGAAGATAAATGTTGTATGAGTCGAGCAGATGAAATTTGGTTATGGCACAAATGATTGGGGCATCTAAACTTTGATAACTTGGTTAATATCAGCAAAACAAATACAGTAAGGGATATTCCAAAACTTTTCAAGCCAAATCAAGTTGTGTGGCCCATGTCAAAATGGAAAGCAAACTACAACCTACTTCAAGACTAAGGAGTTCTAAACATAGAAAACATTTGGAGATCATACATGTAGATTTATGTGGACCCACCAGAACTCCAGCTCTACAAGGAGAAAGGTACTTTTCTCTATCTGTGGATGACTATACTAGAATTATGTAGGTATTCTTTATAAAATCAAATCCGAAGCATTTGAATGTTTTAAGAATTTCAAATCCCTTGTAGAAAATGAAAAAGAATCAAATCTTAAATGTCTTAGAACAGATAGAGGAGGAGAATTCACTTCAAAGGAATTTGGTTATTTTTGCAAAGTACATGGAATCAAGAGAGAGCTCTTTGTTACTAGAACTCCTAAAAAAAATGGAGTAGTGGAAAGAATTAATAGAATTGTACAAGAAATGGGAAGAACAATGCTACTAGCAGCTGATTTGCAGGCCAAGTTTTGGAGAAAAGCAATCGAGACAGCAGTATATACCTTAAATAGAAATCAACTAAGACCAAATAATGACAAAACTCCTATGAGTTATGGGAAGGAAGACCTGCTTCAATAAAATATTTTAGAATTGTTGGAAGAAAATGTTTTATGAAGATCGATGATGACTAACCAGGAAAATTTGATTCTCGAGTTGATGAAGGAATATTCCTTGGATATTCTGCAAGGAGAAAAGCTTACAAATGCTACAATAATCGACTGCTAAAGGTAGTCGAAAGCATTGATGTAAATATTGACAAAGCAATTCCAGAAAAAGAAATTGAAGTCCATGAAGAAGATTCTATTTTTGAGGAAATCGAAGAAGAGTCAGTAAAGGAAGAAAAAGATCAAGAAAATCAAAAGGAACCATCTCAAACTCCTCCAAAAGTGAAATTCCTCCACAAACACCATCTGGAAGAGCATATTATTGGCAATGTAGATGATGGCATACAAACCCGAAGAAAGATGACAAGTTCACCAAAAAAATATAATATTGCCCTTCTATCCATGATAGAACCAGAAAAATTTACTCAAGCTAGTAAGGACCCTCATTGGGTAAAAGCTATGGAAGAATAAATGTTTCAAATCGAGAAGAATGAAACATGGGAGCTGGTAACTCGTCCAAAAGATAAAAATATAATTAGATCCAAGTGGGTGTTCAAAAACAAAATGAAAGGGGATGGACGAATCATCAGAAATAAGGAAAGACTTGTCTGCAAAGGATACTCACAAATTGAAGGAATCGACTTTGAAGAAACCTTTGCACTGGTAGCCCAATTGGAAGCCATAAGAATGTTTTTGGAATTTTCTTGCTCAAAAGGATTAAAAGTCTATCAAATGGACCTGTAATCAGCATTTTTGAATGGGGACCTAAAGGAATAAGTCTACATGGAGCAACTGGAAGGGTTGGATCTAGCATAAGGAAAAGAATTTGTATGTAAGTTGAAAAAAGAATTATATGGGTTGAAACAAGCTCCTAGAGTTTGGTACACAAGAATGGATCATTATCTACAACAACAAGGATTCAAAAAGCAAGTGGCACAAAGTAATCTCTACATGAAGAGGGATCGGGATATATTACTAGTAACTCTTGTAAATGTTGATGATCTTATTTTTGCCAGCAATGATGATGAGATGAGCCATGTATTTTCTCAAAATATGTCGAAAGAGTTCGAAATTTCAATGATTAGTGAGTTATATTACTTCCTTGGACTACAAGTAACTAACACTAAAGCAGGTATGTTCATATCCCGAGCAAAATACCTTAAAGACATGCTTAAGAGATATGGGATGAAAGAATGTGCACCTACGAGCACATCGATGACCATAGATTGAAAACTGAGCAAAGATGATGAATCCCCCTCGGTAGATGCAACTATTTATAGGTCAATAATTGGAGCTCTCTTATAATTAAACAGTACAAGACCCAATATTATGCAAGCAATAGGAATGGTGGCAAGATTTCAATCAGCTCCAAAGCAATCTCATTTGTTGGTTATGAAGGGAATTCTCAGATACTTGAAAGGTAACCTGATTTTGGTCCATGGTACCCCCAAAGCACAACTCTTACCGTGACAACTTACACCGACGTTGATTGGGCCGGAATCGTAGATAATCGAAAAACTAACTAGTGATGGATACCTAAGGCTCGGTCCTTTATATACATGTGTACATATATACTAAGGCCGGTGAAGGAGGAGATAGCTACAAGGATAGCACCCATATACAGTGCAGCACTTTGACGTAGTTGTGGTGGCATCATCAAGGCATATGCAGTCAATGGTGGAGGCCTAAAAATTGAAGAACATTGGACAGATAAGACCTATTTGTTTTTGGAACTAATTCTACATATGAAGCATTGAACGGTGCAAAATCTTGTGAATATATTCAAGTAATATTATTACTCATTTTTATTAAGAAGACCGAAGGGTTAGTGCCCTAGGGGTTGGAGCCTCTAAAAATCAAGTTTGGAGCCTTGAGAAGGATAGGGTTGAAGCCCTAGAGGATGGAGCCTCACAAAATTCCAAGTTGGAGCTTAGCAACATGTTGGAGCATGGAAGATTGAAGGGTTGGTGCCCTCAAAAAACATTGTAATCAATTTTTTATAAAAGAGGATTTGTGTCCTTTCTTGTTTATAATAAAATCCTTATTATTTATTTATCTTATTATAATTGTGTAAGAATCTTAACTGGTAAACATGACAATTGAAAATAAATATTTATTCACCCCCCTCTCAGTATTTCCAACACAACTCCACTCTCCTACAACTCCCAATTCGCTCTTTGTTGTGTTGTCCCTTGCAGTTCTAACAATATTTTCCTTGTGTAACATTTTGACAATGACAATGCCAACAAATCTTGAAAACCAATGACAAGTGATCCACGACTTCCTCTTTGTTACTCGTTTTATATGTCCAACCAACTGGTTATTCCTCCTACGGGCTTCATTCTTCCCCATTCAGCAGTGTTTCCATCAATGCATTTATTTCGGGGTCCTCTTATTGTTTTCATTTTCTTCAAGAGAGCATGGTCTTGCGTACCATCCTTGCAGTTCCATTAAATTCAAGAACCAGTCCATCAAGGCATACAACAACCAACCTTCAATGATTGTCCCAAAAATTCAATTTTTTTGTCTTTAAGAGAAGTTACACCATCCCAAGCAAGCAACCTCCCCAATCTCTATAATTTTTGTCTCATTACTTAGCCCATTTTATGAAAGTATTTACATTACATACATGAGTTCAAGAAATTGGGGTTGTCACACTTGCAATGCATATAAAATGTGTTAAAGGTAGATGAAGAATAAGAAAAATAATAAAATAAATTAAGAAACACTTTATGACTAAATAAAAATTAGACAAGAACGGGGCACATGAATACCTAAATGGGCTTATCTTGGTTTGAAGAATAATTTATTGGAGTAATCTAATCTTGGAACACACATTCCTTGATTTGACGGAGCAACAACGAAGTCAACATTGACTTAGTTGTTCATCTATTAGAACAAGGGAGGTTTGCTCCAAGACTATCCAAATCCTAAATTATTCTCTATTGAATAGGGCCAACCACGTGAAGGTGACTAATATTATGGCCCTCCCTCCCTCACATCACTCGCCATTCCCCAGTACCCAATCCATCTACTATAAAAATTTTGATAGCGACACATTAAGATTCATGCATAGACACTAGCAAAACAGAAAATTGATAAAGAAGCATATTTGTTGACATTGATCCTCTTTCAACTTCTAAGAAAGTATATTTCATATTTTTCTAACATACGTACAAAAAAATATGCAATAACTCATTCAAAAAATATTTATACATCAATGTATTTTTATACAACAACCTGTCTTATACAATACATTATAACATTGTACATCATTTTTTTTCCTCTTCTTATTATGACCTACATAATTCTTAAGTATTTCATCTATTTCTGCCTTTTCATATTTTGGTCGGGGTTGTTCTGATGATGATTGTAATTGGCTCCTCTAACACATTGTACACATGGTTGTGATGTTCTCACGAAGTCAAGGATGATGTGGTGGAGCATCACCTACAAAAAATATTAAATTTATATGGTAAGTTATTGAATATCATTGAAGCTTTTTAATAATAGAAAATAACTTTGCAATATGATTATTTACCTTGTGCACTAGTCGACAATCTTGTGATGATTCCCTCGTGGTCATCTTCTGGTTGAGGATCCTCTTGTATGACGTGTTATGCCAATCAAACCACAAAATTTACAAGTAGAGAATCGTAAATGAATAAGTAAAAAATTAGAAATACATACTTTATAAGTACAAAATTATTATGTATATGATTAATATATAGCCCTATTACCATTGTGGGCCTCATCTTTCGATGCAATGTCTTGTGGTTGCACCCCACTGTCATGGGGTTCCTCGGGAGAACCAAATTATTCTGGTCGATGTGCTCAGTATTCATGCGATCGTCTATATTTGTACTACTCCCATGCTAATTAAAGCAAAGTAACACCATAGATTTATATCAAACATGATTGTATTTTATAAGTAATGAAAGGTTAATGTGGATTAAGTTTTATTTACCCTGTCCTTCAAACTAGATCTTGGGGTTTTCCAATGCCTTTTAAGCATGCTACTATGCCTTTAAATCTGAACTTGAAACCAATATGGAGGTCTTCCTTCACGGCTTCTATTCTTAATGTGTCACCCTGCACTGCATAAGACTCAAGAGTTTTGATTTTTGTTATTTGCTAGCACAATTACTAGAATGTTGGAAGACGATATAAGATAAAACTGTTAAAAAGTTTTGGGTACTTAAAATTCGTGTTTGTAGCTTTAAATAGCTACCTAGCCAATTTTGTAATGCCCATGCTTCTCAAACCTTGCCTTGGTTGCCTTCGAAGTGTCAAGGAGCCTATGAAAATTTTCAAGTTTGTTATATACTGCAATTTTATTCAAAACTAAAAATAAATAAAGTATTGAATTCAATATGTAATTTATACCTTGTTTGACCAAGTGGTGTTTTCGCTTATTCTCTCACATGCTTCCACTTTGCGTTCTCGATGAGGCCCTTCCTTTCCATCTCAAGAATCAAGGGAGGGTGCTCATACCTAGGGTTATATATCAAGTTTTTCCTATATTAGTATCGTAAATTTTTTAGTTGTTTTTCGATTGCACCAGTGACCTTGGTTTTATTGAACGTATCTACCTCGAATAGATCTTCAAGGTAGTCTAGAACCTCTTTTTTAAGGTTTGAAGTTTGGAAATTCCACCTTTCGCATATGGTGGGCCCAAAAATATCTAACACTTTGTCGTCCATTTTTGTATAAAACAATTTGTTACCTACATGAAAAAAGATACAATCATTAGTTTGAAAATAATAATATATATGACTTATGTTTTATATTAAAAAAAAACATTTAACAGTTAAAACATTAAAAAATACCATGATTTTTTGGTGTTCTTATTGAAAGTCCTTCGTCATTCACCAAAAATGTGCACGTAATTTTTCTCGTGCTCTTAACACATGATGCTCCACGAAATGAACCCATAATGGAATTAGTACTAAGGTCACCTTTGTCACCACCTGATCCAGAGTCCGGTTGTGTGTTTGGCTTAGGGGTCATGTGCTCATGGGTCACAACCAATGGTGTTGACCCAAAGTCAATACTAGGAGCATAACCATTTGAAGGTGGAGAAGTGAATCGATACCTCGCAGATATATGTTGGGTACTAATGTTGGCCAAACGCTCATGTCATTTCTCATCCGTTCCATTAGTACCAACACTAAATTTAGGATTAGCTGACTGATGCAGGGGTCAAAGTTTCTCCAAATAAATCTACATTAGAAATAAAATATTCTTTTTATTAAATAATGTGAACGTTAAAAAACAAACTTTCCTATCTAAACGTATGACATAGACAAAAAGAAAATCAATTTAAATATGGTTATTACCTTGTATGACTCAAGATCTCCTCTCAATTTTTTGATCCTAGCCTCAGTCACAGGATGGTGATTCCTACTGCAAATCAACTCCATAATTTGTTTGTTCATTTTCTTCACATACTTTCTTATTGTCACCTCAAGGTTGGGGATGACCACAAGTCGTCCTCATTAAGTACGTCATCATCATGGGACTCGTGTTGAAAATTGTAACTAGGTTCAGTCTTCATAATGACTAGTAATGATGAAGACAAAGATAATAAAATGTATTTTGTAAAGTTGACTCATGGGTTTCATGAGCAAGAAGTTTTTATTATAGGTCAAAGACTTATTCTTGATGTATTTTAGGGATTTTTCATCTTGTCATAAATATATAATTTAGAGTCATGTATATGAAGAGGTTTTACACTTGTAAGAACAATTTATTGATGTAAATGTATACTCCAAACCTTGTCACTATGCTCCAAGAAGTCAACCTAGAACATGTTGGAAGATCTCATAAATAAATTCGGCTCACACACCCTCCATCATGTCGGCGTAAAGATGAGGATCAACCCATATATATCAGGATGGATTGCGGCTCCTTTAACACTCAATAATTCGGATAAGTTCTGAAATGTAGTACAAATTAAGGGCATGTATTTGATAGAAGAAGAGAAGCAATTCAGCAAAAGGAAGAAGACATTTCAGTGAAGATATAAAGGCCCTAACATATCTCAATTCTGGGTCAAGGTCTGAAGCATATCCAGTGTGAAGGTCTCGATCTAAGGAACTGTAGAAGCAAGTGCAGATCAAGGTGTGGATCATAGTGTAAGGAATAAAGGTGCTACAGCGTAAAGGATAAGCATGTTATAGCATGGAGCAAGTGCTATATGGTATGGAGTCTCTCTTTGTTTCAGACTAGGTCTGCACCTCAGTCACTATTAGTACAGTGAAGTTTGAAGGGTATCTCAAGTACATACACATTTTGATCTAGGGTTGTCTAGAAGTATAGAGAGTTGTTGGAAGGAGGCCGGAGAAGGAGACTCTTGAAGAAAGGAGGAAACATCTTGTCAAGGGAGATTGAGTAGAGACCGAGATTCTCCGAGTGACAGTGCAAATCAAAGGAACACAGAAATGAGGAGATCTAGAAGAGCAAGAAATAGTGACAAGGTATTGGAGGCATATTGGTGTCAAGGGTTTGTGTCATGGTCATGGTACTTGTCAATCGAAAATCTAGAAGAAGAATTAATTTTGGGCTTTCCTCTCCAAGAGGGAGAGGTTTTGGCCCTGGCTTGAAGAGCCAAAATTTTGTGTCTCTTGTGTTTTGATAATTGACTTGATGAAAGACATAATAAGCTAATAAAGACAAGATCTAATTAATAAAAGCATAACAATTATAACACAAGTTATCAAGTAAGAGAATTGAATTAAATTGTGCCCTACCAAATTCTCAACAACTCGAACTAAATGTTTCAACAAAAGAAAATTTATTATTTCGATTATATAAACAAATAATCGAAATTTCACAGTAAATGTAAAACGAAATTGTTATTTGTTTACTTTTGAACGTACGGGTGTTTTTCCATGCGGATGAGACTGCCACATAATCATATAATTAGGGCAATGAAACATTTTTTTAAAATGTTAAAGAATAAGTATGAACATAAGCATTTAATTGATGGACATATAAATGCACACAAACATGATGAATAAAGGACTAGTCCTATAGCATGCACATGAGTAATTATGGCATTTTCAAACCCTAAGTTTTTATGGCAAAGGAACTGCATGTATGGGACTATGAGACAAGAAAAAATAGCACAAATTTGAATTAATTTGAGCATTTTAACAGTGAATTTCTCAACTTACCATGTTACTTCTTCTTATTGGTGCAAGATTGTATTTTTAAACATAGCATATAAGAATCATTAACGATAGGTTACGTACCGCCACCATAATGGCAATGTTTGTATCTATTTGATTCAAATTATAATTGGTCAATAACCATTCTCCTGCAACTATTGATGTTATTGCACAAACGAAAACATGGTAGTCTTTCACGTGCCTCAAATATGCAATTGGATTGCTTATTTGTTGTCTCAGGTTGTGTATTGTTTATAAACCTTGCAATACTCCCAGATGCTTTTGGCCTTTTATCAATATAGATAGGCGCTCCTTTACGTGTTCCTCTCTTTGATGATAAGTATAAGATAAACAAGATCTTGAAATTGTATGTGAATGTGTTAACACTGTTAATTCAATTAACTATTTAATTGAATTAATCATCTTAGATTGCTTCAATTAATGTTATAGGCTGTAAATCTATGTTTTCAGTGACACGTTATCTTTCTAGTTCAAATCAATGTATGAAAACCTAGGTTATTTAATATATAGCTTAGTTTAATTTATGTTTCATTTATTCTACATATTGTAATAAGTCAACCGAACGCCACTCACTCTATATATCTTCCATACCTCTTAAATCTTTATTTGTTGGAGCAATTCCATTTTTACGGGTAATTAGACCCAATTGAACCAACTGAAACCACCATTCCAAATATAAAAGAGTTTTATTTGGGGCTCTGACCGAGTGGTCTCTCTAATGTTGATGAAGGTCAATTTTCCATTCACATAACTGAGAGAGACAATATTTACATGTTAAGATAACTTATTGGGAGAATATATTAAGATCCATGGACACATTTTTTACCACTGAGCACTCAAACAAATAATTACTAGTGATTTCTAATGCAAAAAATAAGAAGCAAAGATCATATGTAACCCACATGAATTCCTGGAATCTTATTGAAGTGATAATGTCTATACTATTGAGAATTTCTACATTGGACCTCTATGGAACAAACCTAGACATGAATTCTCTCTTAGTGAAGATGTTAAAATGATCATAGTGGGTTCATCAAGCCCACATTATGAAAAGTGGTTGGGTAGGATAAAGGGTAATGTCTACAAATATTTGGATGTTTCCACTAAGATATACAAAATAGTCATTCATTTGTGGAAGCCCATAAGAACAAGGAAAAACAAAGTTTGTTAAAAAAATGTGTAAAAAGAACACAATAGTGAGTTGTTGAAAGAAAAATAATGGTCTCCATAGATGAATAGCATCATATGGGCATGGTCATCAAAGGCAGGATGAAAGGGAGAGGTAATAGAAGTAAATTGGAAGGGAATTGAAACAAACGAGGTACAACGAGAACAAGTTGAATAAAATTGAGGGAGTGATAATGATGTCGACAAACGAAGCTCTATTTGAGCGAAGAACTAAAAAACCTCTACACTTGTCATTTTTTAATGCCTTATATCCTAAAAGAACTCATAAATTAGTAGCTAATTTCAATTTTTTTCCTAAGAAAATAACTTGTATCTTCATTCATGATTGAAAGGAAAAGATATTTTGCATATGCACAATATGTGAATTCATCAAGGATCTGCCCAGATCCTTTGTGGAAAATACATTATGCATAAGAGAATTCAAAAAGAGCCTAAAAATAGAAAAGGTGCAAACTACCAAAAACTAAAAATTTATAAAAAAAGGGGGAGGATCAAGTAATGGGGTCACTTGTCCTCCCCTTCTTCCCTTTATTTTTTAAGACCTATAGTCATTCCCCGGAATTGGGATCCACTAGAACCATAGCCAAGTCACCCGTATAGACCTTAGATGGATGCTCCTTATTTGTGTTGGACATCGGGTTCAGCGCTCCCTGTGTGTTTCACGACATGGAAATCGTGATTCCAACAATTGGTATCATGGTCATGTTGAAAAATGTAACTAGTTTCGATCTTCATAATTTCTATTCTAGTCAAGAAAAAGAAAAATTATTTATAAAAGAAAATTTGTATTGATTTATTAAATCATGGATTTCATGCTTGGGTCAATGATCAATAGGTCAAGCCTCCATTGAAGGCCTTTAGAATATTAGTTCAAACAAAGTCAAATTCATTATGTAAGAAACCCTTCTTGGGTTCATAAGTGTCAAAGAAAGAAATTATTGTCTTATCAAAACCCTCCTCCATCAAGTCACCTTTCAAGTTGGCCTCAAATTGACATTATGCAAGTCGACGCCTCCAGTTATTCATGTCTGCTACAACTACAGATAGAAACAATTATATATACCCTATTGAACTCGGTTTAATGAGAGAGTGTCAAGAAGTTTGGATAACAATTGCAGAGAGTGAAGAAAAGGCTATTTAAATTATCTATAGGACAAAAAGAAGAGAAGTAATTACAAGGTCAAGTATTCATAAGGTAACTATAGGCCAGAGATTCTATCTATTACAGGGTCGAGACTCCTTAAAGAAACTATAGGACTGAGATTCTATCCAGCTACAGGATTGATATTTGGTATAGCTACTAGAATGAGGACTTACATATGAATACATGACTCATGTGTGACAGGACTCATGTGTGACTACAAGACCGAGGTTCCATATGATAATAGGACTAAGAATTCATATAACTACAGGACTATATGTCAAGATGACTACTACTACAGGACCGAAGTATAAGAAAGCCAAGATGAACTACTTGTCGTTCATCTTGAAGGACCAACACGTGTGTTAGGATGACTTGAAGGATGGAAGGTATTATTGGTCTAGGTTTCAAGGGTCTTAGTCTATCTCATTTTGAATTACTAGTGAAGAGTTTGGACTAGGTTTTCCCCTAGAGAGGGGTTTTTCCCTAGATGCTTTCCTATATCTTGTGTTATGTTTTTGCTTGTGAACTTCATGGATTGGCATTAGTCTTAATGATAAGAACATAACATATTAAAAGGAGATATAATAAGTAAAACATCATAAGATAATGTCATAATAAAAGAGAAATCAAGTTAAATACATGATGCCCTAGATTTCTCAACATGGTATCAGAGCTTGGTTCATTTGAAATAAGGGTAGAAAGGACACATTGGCTTAAGATCAAGAAAAGAAGGATATCTAGCTAGGACCGAATTACTAAGGGCCAAGACGACTAAAATCTAGACACGTATACTAGCTCTCTCCACAGTAACTATACCGCATATTTGAGCATAAATAGCAGAGGTAGAGTATCTTAGAGTGAAATTCTGGATTCTCCTTTAGAAGATCTAAATTTGTGATGCCATCTCAGAGCTTTAAAGTCTAGGAGTGTCTGCACTTGTGGAGGGACCAAATTTATGTTTTCAGTATCACATAAATGGAAAATATCAGTGCAAGTTTGGGATTATAAGCACATGAAGAAATTGATCTCTTGCTCCAGCGTGTGGAAAAGGTCATGAAGATTTCATCAACAGTCAAATAAGTATTATCTTATTTTGTATGTCTCTAACCTCTGAAAATATGTATTTAGTTAATCAAGGAGAGCAATAAATTCAATAGAGAACGAAGGTATGAAATTCTTAAGGTATGTGACATTGAAGTATCATTTCTTATAAGGTTTAGCATAAAAATGCTTTAGGTTAATTTTATTTTCTTATGATGGACTTTAAGATTGTTAATATATACTCTTGTTTCTAATTTATGATATCCAGGGCTTGTAAGTGGGACAATGTCCCTAGAGAAAATGAAGTTTGTAATCCACTCAAGGCAATCGAAACCCTAGATAGACTTCATGTTATTATACATGTATATTTTGTTTGTACTTGTCAATAAGTATTGCAAGCATAAAGATAGAATAAACAAAGGTTATGGAGGAGACTTCAAACGATAAACTTGAAGCATGAAAGAAATTATGTTGTAAAGGAAGCCCTTTAAGGATCGATGCCTTATAAGGTTTGTTAAGGAACAACTCAAGGTATGTCTTAGACTATAAGATTTGTTATAAAGTTCTCTTCATGTAAAAGGTATGGTCATTCTTCTTTTGAAATTTGAAATTTCCCTTACATTACTGACATCGTAATGCCTAGGCTTTTGAATCTTAAAGATTCTTGTTAGGGTAACTAATCATTAGATTGAATCTACCCTCATCGTATTATTTTTTTCTACTTTGTTTATGAAACCCTAATCTTAGGGTTCACTGTAAAACCCTAAGCCTCTTGACACTAAGGGTATGTTGATGAAATCTTAGTCTACTTAGGGTTTGTACAATAAAATTATATCCTTTCTTAGGATATGATTAATGTTGAAACCCCGATCCTCTTAGGGTTGCTAATAAAGAACCAACGGTGAAAAGACTATTCTTGTAATATTTATGGTTTTGGTATTGTTATGGAAAAATCCTAGTCTTCTAGGGTTCATTGTTATTGTCCTAGTAATAAGCCAAAACCTTAGATATTTTAAGTTAGGGCTTGTTGCTATTGAATCAAAACCCTATATTTTTAGGGTGTGGTGAATTAGGGTTCATAGACAAACCCTTGCAATAACTAAAAGGAGCTCCTAGGAATGAAACCCTAGGTATGTATTCTTCTACTCAATCAAATCCCTAGCTTGATTGAAATTGTTGTGTATCTAACTTTGATGTATTGATGTTTATTTCTAGGTTTACCTAAGTATTAATGTAAGTTTCTAATATATTGTTGTGCATCTAACTTTGATGTATTGATGTTTGTTTCTAGGTTTACCTAAGTATTAATGTAAGTTTCTAATATATGATGATGAAACCCTAGATATGCATAAGCTAACTTGAGTATTGATGTATCTAGGGTTTATGACAAAAACCCTAGCAAGAAGTTGAAGTCTAGAATGTAAAAATATGTCTCTTGCTAATTATAAACCTAACTAGGTTTGGGAATTTGATGCTTCCGTTGTACACGATAAACATAGTATAGTTGTCTTTATGATTTTGTCCTTGTTATTAAAGTTTTGAAGGTACATAATCTTCAAAGATGATGAAGATGTTCATATGATAATAAGCATGATGAAGGAAGTTACAAGAATGATGATGATCAAGATGACCTTGATGTCGTAAGAAGGAATGAAGATGTGTAAGGTTCTTTGACGATATAGAAGAAGGAAATGGTTGATCTCCCTAAGTTGAGAGGGAGGGCATATTATGATTGTGAATACCTTGAAGTAAGAAAAATTACTACAGATGAATGTTCATGTTTCATGAAGTTATAAGATTTGAGGATGTATTTGGTGTTGTTGAAGAAACGAAAGAAGAAGAAAAGCTTTCAACAAATTTTATATATATAACTTGAAAGTAGCATCAGAATAATTGAAGACCCTAAAGGTTTGTGTTTACTTATATTTGAAAGTTTATTACTAATTGGGGTTTGTGTTAATACAGGAAATTCTCTCCATAAAAAGGTTGAACACTCTAGAAGCATCCTTGGACAAATGGATATATCTAATTTAGTTGACGAGAAGAGATAAAACATCTTCTGGCAAGATGCTTGGGAGGACATTTGGTCGACCTATGTGTTGATGTCTAGATCCCGAAGAGGGAGGGTGGTGTTAGTCATGGAGCTTCAACCTTGGATACGCACGTAGATCCCTATGTTGGTGGTAGAGCTTAAAAGCATGATGGTACCTAGAGTTGGCTAAAGTTTGAGTCCCCTTAGTCCCACCCAGATAGAATACCCTATTCGAGTATCTAGTCTGTAGCACTAAGTGTGCTAGAACTCTTCGTAGTTCATATCATTTTGAGATATTCCATGTACCTCTATGTATGTAATTATGAATACCTCCCTAGTTAAGAGGGTGTTGAAAAATGTAATTAGTGTCGGTCTTCATAATTTGTTTTCAAGTCAAGAAAAAGAAAAAAATAATAGAAAAGAAAATTTGCATTGATTTATTAAAGCATGGATTTCATGCTTGGGTTAATGATCAATAGGTCGAGCCTCCATTGAAGGCCTCCGTCAAGTCACATTGCAAGTCCGTTTCTCCAGTTATTCATGTCGGCCTCAAATTGACATTCCGCAAGTCGGCTTCTTCAATTATTCATTTCGGCCTCAAATTGACATTCTGCAAGTCGACTTCTCCAGTTATTCATGTCGGCCTCAACTACATACATAAACAACTATATATACCCTATTGAACTTGGCTTAATGAGAGAATGTCAAGAATCTTGGATAACAATTGCACAGAGCAAAGAAAGGGTTATTCGGATTATCTACAGGAAAAAAAGAAGAGAAGTAACTACATGATAGAGATTCTATCTTTTACAGGGTCGAGACTCCTTGAAGAAACTACAAGACCGAGATTCTATCTAGTAGCTACATTATTGATATTTGGTATAACTACTGGACCAAGGACTTCTATGTGACTATAGGAATCATGTGTGATTGACTACAAGATCGAGGTTCCATGTACAGGGCCGAGATTCCATATGATGACAGGACTAAGACTTCATAAATAACTACTTGTCATTAGCATATGAAGAAATGGACCAACATATGTGTGTTAAGCTGACTTTATGGATGGAAGATATTCTTGGTCTAGGTTTCAAGGGTCTTGGTCTATCTCATTTTGAATTACTAGTGAAGAGTTTGGACTAGGTTTTTCTCTAGAGAGGGGTTTTGCCCTGGCTATGTGCCCATATCTTGTGATCCCTTTTCGTTTGTAATCTTCATGGATTGGCATTAGTCTTAATGATAAGAACATAACAAATTGAAAGAAGATATAATTAGTAAAACATCAACTAAGGGACATGATCAAGATGACCTTGATGTCGTAAGAAGGAATGAAGCCATGAAACTTGATTCTTCGATGATATAGAAGAAGGAAATTGTTGATCTCCCTAAGCTGAGGGGGAGAGGATATTATGACAGAGAATACCTTGAAGTTAGCAAAAGTACTACAATTGAATGTTCATGTTTCAAGAAGTTAAAATATCTGAGGATGTATTTGGTGTTGCTGAGGAAATGAACGAAGAAAAGCTTTCGACAAATTATATATGGATAACTTGAAAGTAGCATCAGAATAATTAAGGACCCTGAAGGTTTGTGTTTACTTATATTTGAAAGTTTATTACTAATTAGGGTCATGTACATTAAGTGTGATAGAACTCTTCGTTGTTTATACCATTTTGAGATCTCTTGTGTACCTCTATGTATGTAATTATGAATACCTCCCTGTTTAAGAGGGTGTTGAAAAATGTAAATATTGTCGGTCTTCATAATTTCTATTTGAGTCAAGAAAAAAAAATTATAAAAGAAAAATTATATTGACTTATTAAAGCATGGATTTCATGCTTGGGTTAATAATCAATAGGTCAAGCCTCCATTGAAGGCCTTTAGGATCTCTGTTGAGCGAAAGTCAAATTCATTATGTAAGCAACCCTTCTTGGGTTCATAAGTGTCAAAGAAAGAAATTATTGTCTTATCAAATGTTGAGAATTTGGTAGGTCGACGATTAATTCAAATTCTCTTCTTGATAATTACTTGTGAACTCACTTCTATTACTTATGTCTTCTCTTCTTAGCTTATTAATTCTTTCATCAAGTCAATTACCAAAAATACAAGAGACACAAAATTAGGCTCTTCGAGCTAGGGAAAAACCTCTCCCTCTTGGAGAGGAAAATCCACAAGAAATTATTCTTATAGACTTTACGATGACAAGTACCATGACCATGACAAAAACCCCTTGACATATGAATTCCTTCAAGACCTTGTCATTTATTCTTCATTGGCTCCTTAAGATGATCCTTCTTTCCTACACCTTCTTGCACCAATCTACACCTTCTTGCACCGATCTACACCTTTCAGCACCAAGACTAGAGATCTCGGTCTCTGCATGTACTCTTCCTTTTTCTGGTTGTGTAAAATCCTTCCTTGCCGTTAGCACCTTATTATATGTTGTCCTATTTAATGCGGCCATGTTCTTAGACTTGACACGGTCCTCTTCCAAAACTTCACCCAGTCTCTTTTACACACTTGAACACAGTGTTAATTCCGCACTTATACAACCCCTATTTTAACGCATTCCTTAGCCTCAGAATTCAACGCATTCCCTCAGGGGCTATGTATATGTCTTTGTCCCTTCCCATTTGTATTACGCACTATGTAATTCACACTATGTAATCCACACTATTAAACTTTAGACTTCAACGCATTCCTTCAGGTGCTATGTATATGTCTTTGTCCCTTCTACGCATCAATCATAGACTTGATCTCACACTTATTGCAGGTATATATCATCGAGCTCATCTCATACTCGTCTGCATTCTCTTCTCTCAAATGAGCCGCAGAGCTACCTTATATAATGACCTTTCTTCATCTATTTTAGGCTGACCTTACAATCTGTTTGTAGGCCGACTTGTAGGGCTTGTATTCTAGCATGAAGGAGGTTGACTTGAGGGTTGTCTTGAGCCATTTCTTCTTGGTTAAATGACAAGGTCTTGAGGCATATTCCTTTGACTAGACTCTTCATATACATGACCCTTAAATACATTTATAACCAGAAGACAAATCATAATGGACATCAAGAAGAAGTCTATTGACCTATAATAAAATCTTGCTCATGAAACCCATGAGGCAAGTATACCAAAAATATATTTTATTGTCTTTTTCTTTTTCTTTACATAAATACATAATTACATAGTCAATATGAAGACTGATCCTAGTTACACTTTCCAACATCAAAAACCTCCTCCATCAAGTCACCTTGCAAGTCGGTCTCAAATTAACATTATGCAAGTCGACTCCTCCAGTTATTCATGTCAGCCTCAACTACAGACATAAACAACTTTATATATCCTATTGAACTCAGCTTAATGAGAGAATGTCAAGAAGATTGGATAATAATTATAGAGAGCGAAGGAAGGGATATTCAGATTATCTACATGACAAAAAGAAGAGAAGTAATTACAAGGTCAAGTCTTCATAAGGTAACTACAGGACATAGACTCTATCTATTACATGGTCGAGAAACATTGAAGAAACTACAGGACCGAGATTCTATCTAGCTACATGGTTGATATTTGGTATAGCTAATGGATCGAGGACTTATATATGACTACAAGACCGAGATTCTATCTAGCTACAGGATTCATATTTGGTATAGTTGATGGATCGAGGAATTATATATGACTATAGGATTCATGTGTGACTATGGGATCAAGGTTCCATGTACAGGACTAACGTTCCATATGATGACAGGACTAAGACTTCATATAACTACAGGACTAAAGGTTAAGATGACTACTATTTCAGGATTGAAGTATAATAAAGTTGAGATGAACAACTTGCTATTACCATATGAAGAAATGGACCTATAAATGTGTGTTAGGCTGGTTTGATGGATGGAATGTATTCTTGGTCTAGGTGTCAAGGGTATTGGTCTATCTCATTTTGAATTACTAGTAAAGAGTTTGGACTGGGTTTTCCTCTAGAGAGGGTGTTGAAAATTTTGTAGGGTGATGATTAATTCAGATTCTCTACTTGATAATTACTTGTGAGATTACTTATTTCACTTGTGTTTTTTCTTCTTAGCTTATTATATCTTTCATCAAGTCAATTATCAAAAACAAAAGAGACACAAATTAGGCTCTTTGAGCCAGGGCCAAAACCTCTCCCTCTTGGATAGGAAAACCCGCAAGAAATTCTTCTTATAGACTTTTAGATGACAAATACCATGACCATGACATAGACCCTTGACCCTTGTATGCCTCCAAGACCTTGTCACTACTTCTTCATTTACTCCTTGAGATGATCCTTCTTTCTTGCACCGTCCTGCATTTTTCTACACCAAGGCTAGAGAGCTCGGTCTCTACTTGGTTCCGTACTAGAAAAACCGTGTCATAAATTGTCTTGCTTTGTACCTTAATCTAGTTGACTGTATACTTGACTTATTTCTTTTCACTGAGAAAATCACCTTATGATATCTTTACACATCTTATCATAATCCTTACTTTAGCATAGTGCCCTCTTGCACTTCTTATAGTTCTTCCTTATATTAAACACTTTCATATAACCACCCTTCAATACGGTTCTTCTTTGCACTTGAATGTTGTCATATTTCCGCACTTCAACATTTTCATATATAGACCTTCAACGCAATCCTATTTTCATACTCTAATGCAGTCATACATCAAAGATTATTCCTGTGATCTGGTCTGCATAACCTTCACATGCATATTATGTTATGCTTCCATTCTACACAATTTCTTCACCGTATTAGCCATTTTCTTATGTCCGCAATCCGTATCCTTTTTCTCTTTAAACCTTATCCAGAAAACTCAGAGAAATCTGAAGTTATGTGTTCTCTTTTCTGCGCAGTATATATAGAGTATATATAGTTGATCCAACCTGTATTTGAGCCAACCTCTCCATGTGTAGTGAGGCCTACTTGAACACTTGTTTATAGGCTGACTTGTAGAGAGTATCTTCCTACATGATGAAGGTTGACTTGAAGGGTTTTCCAACGTTGATCTTGATCATCATTTGAGTGCAATATTCAAGGCTTGTGTGACACAGTGTGGAGGCATACAAGTGTGACTTGAATCTTCATAAACACGACTCTTTAATTAATACAATTTATGGCTAGGAGACAAATCCATAATAGACATCAAGAAAAAGTATATTGACCTATAATAAAACCTTGTTCATGAAACCCATGAGTCAAGCATACCAAAAATAAATATTTTATTATCTTTGTCTTCTTCTTTACATAAATACATAATTACATAGTCAATATGAAGACCTATCCTAGTTACACTTTCCAACACTCCCTCTTAACTAGGGAGGTATTAATAACGGTACATGGTCACTTTCAATTTGAAGAATCTCATAAGAAGAATCAGATTGGTAATCGTATTTGTATAGCATCATATCGACCAACATTGTCCTAGTGCAAGGCCTTGACTAACAACCCCATCTTTCAAAGAGACAATCGGATAAAATGTTGGTGAGACACATGACTTATAGACACCATAGTCATTGTCTCTCCAAGGTACATACTCCACCCAGGTGTTCCCAGAGTATGACCATCTTGGAATATTCTTCTCTTGGGTAGCCATCCCTCAAATAATATCAGTCCCTATCTATTCTTATCTTGAATGCCCTATCACATTCTCAAAGAGTATCGAATGCCAGAAGATTGCCCAATCCTCCATTATGTCTTCCAGGTGAAGACTAGAATGATATATCTATCCATTCTCTCCACATGGCCTTCACTAAGACTTACAGTGGTTAGTCCAGGTCTAGTGCATGACACATGAATCAGAGAATCATATACGTCACCCCCTCTTAGCTCAGGAAGGACGTACTTCAAGTTTCTTCCAAGTAAAAAAATTACCACCAAGCTCTCCCTCAACCAAGGACTTGCAGCAGCAATGGTGAGACACCCAGCTGCTCATGAAGAATTCCTCCCCTTGATGCCATGGATTTCGAAATTGAGGAATCTTCAACTTTTGGCTTCATAGGGCACAGATCATCCATCACTTTCAGTCACAAGTCATGTCAACCATCAGAAAGTGATTCATCAGTCTTTCTCATCTGGTCCACCTTTATGCCATGTTGCTTTCCTTCGAACCATCTCCAAGGATCTTACATCCTTCCACATGATTGGCAACCCTGCATAAACTTATCCAGATAAACATATACATAAGAACTTTTAAATCAAAAGTTCCCTCGTTGATGATCTTTCACCATGACATCTTCTTGTAGGCATTGGCATCCTCTATTCAGATTGATACATCTAAAGAAATTTCTTGTCAAGGATATTCTTGTTTACCATACTTCTATCAAAGTCCACATATCTTCCCAGGAGATCTCCTAGTCAAATATTCTTAGCTCGCAAATGATAACCAGCTCTTTACATGGTTTAGCTTCATGATCTATTCAATTCTTTCTACGCACAGCTTCATACACAGGAACTTCCAGTATCCAGTTCCTTGTTTGTATACAACTACCTCATATTCCATAGAGTACATATTTAATTTCATCTGTTAGTGGCAACCTGTGCACCGTAAGACATCCTCCTTCATAGATCATACTTCTAAAGATAGAAGCCCATTACATGGAACCATATGACATGAATTCACAGTAGCCAGTGTCAGCATATAAATATATGTACCTCATACATTTTCCCTTTGAGTCATCTTATAGCAATTTTACTAGAATAAATAACTTCATTCCCTTGACCTGCTTCATCAATATGTCATCATATGAATGTTGGTTTATGCTCTTTAGAAAAAATGGATAGAAAGCCTAGAATAGACTCATCCTCCAATTAGTCTAATTGGTACCCTAACAGGAAAGAAAATAAATAAATAATTTGATTGGATTTCTCTGGGAGCATGGAAGCTGGATGGGGGAACTTTTCTTGGGAAGATGAGCATCCTTTGGGAGAAAAATATTGAAAATCTAGGCTCCCTGAGGGAAGGTGAGCTTATGGTACAAATCCATAAGGGAAGTTGTAGAAAAATGACTAAGGGGCTCATTTTCAAGAATTAGCAACATTTGATTTATGGTTTCTCAGGAAACTATGACCAAAATGTCTCCATTCTGGGCAAAAAAGGTTCTATGAGCAGGAGTATATCTGACTTGACACCACATGATGAATTCATGGCAATGGTAAGTATGTGAAAATGAAAATATTGGTAACAGGGATTACCAAAGGCTGATCTCATCCACCTGGTCTATATAAGTTTGTTTTAACCAGTGATGTAATTTGAACAAGTCAAATTTACACTTGGTATCAACAATCTTGTAATATTGGTCTGTTAGGGGCATATGGTCGAGGTTTGGGGTGGCATAAGTATTAGGTTTATCCTCTTCGCTTGGTTTTCCATTGGTGGATTTTCCCTTTCCTTTTGGTGCCATGTTTGAAATTTTTGGGGAAAACAAAGGGTGAGAGAGACTCAATGCAGATGGTATCTGGAGGGATAATTAGATACTTGTCAACAATAATTGGGCTCTGAATTCGATGGTGATAACGGATGCTTGTAGTAGTATGGGATTGCAAGAGCTGAGGTGAGTACCTATAATAAAAAGAAATAATAGTGCAGTTAGGAGAATCACGTGAGGTAATTCCAGGTTATTTTATAACAATGGATTGATTACCATTGTGGTTAGACCCATTACATAACAAGATTTAGAGGAATTAATGGTGAAACAGGTAATCAACAACGGGGATAATGAAATGGGTGAATTAACAACGGTAATGGTTAATGTGAAAATGAAGGAAAGACAAGTGGCATAGCTTAGTTGGTGGTGGATAAAACATGAGAGATGACGTGGTGGACCATTGGTGGGAGCGAAGGATAGAGAGGCAATTTTCAGAGGGGGGGCGGGAGTAGTGGTATGTGGTTTTGAGGGGGAGGGGGTGGGATTGAAGTGATGAGTGCCTGCCATGTAGTGTGGGGCCTGGGTAAAGAAATACCACATTTCAGACCCCCCTCGGTTGTTAACGAGAAATGGGAGATATGGGTGCAAATTCAATCCCTTGCCTTTGATCCAGGTGGGGACGATCGTGGTCGTTGAAACATGTGATCACCATACCACAAGCTGACAAACTACTTTTTCATTTTTCAACTTTATCATAAAACCCAAAATTTAACGCTAAACACTTTAGTACAAATTGTTAATCTTGTTTAATGAAATGATTAATTATTATAAGCATGAGCTATCTATCCTAAATTATATCTAATTAACCCTAAGGGAACATTTAGTCTTGCAAGCCCATTTTATTGTTTAAAGATACATCTTGCTAATTTCTACTCTAACCTTCTATTTTAATGAATTAATCAACATTAGACATTTTGATTAATCCTTTTACTTACCTATATAATTCTTAACCAAGCTTAAACTATTTGGTTAATATATTCACTAACCTGAGAGACATAAATTCAATTTCTCTTGGTCATGATTAAACTATATGATTAAAGCAAGGGTCTTTGATTGTGGAATTTAAACAAGTTGCACACAAAAACCCTAATTTATTTTTCAATACTGATTCTTTTTTCTTTCTAGTGACATTTAGACTTTCTCACTTTTATACTTATTTTTCTTTTCCTGGGTTATCATTTTTTTTTATTCATTCATTCCATTTTTTTTATATATACCCTCTTTTCATTTTTTTTAATATATGTTTTTTTCGAAATCATTTGCAGAATGCAATATTATTTACAACTTGAAATAAATTGACATAAGGTGTTCAATCACCATTTGATTCTATGAATCATAGGACCCTAACGAGACCCATCCTAGGGTCCTCAAACCATAATAAAATTTACACATAATTTCACAACACATTTAAAAAAAAGAACATATTTAACTACACAATATATTTGAAAATAACATATTAAAATATTTATTTATTAGAATTTTATATAACTTAACCAAACAATATGAATAATACCTAGTACATTGGCTCGGGATGTGGTGCTACCCCAGGGACCTCCCAACTAAATATGACACCATGCCAACTAGGAATGTCTATCCGACTTCCTAGCCTAGGGAACCCCATAGGTTATTTATCCCTCTAATCCCAAGTCCAAACCACAATCATAGTGTTCTTGAGTTCCCAGTCCCAACACCCATCCAATAGCCAATTTCTCCAATCCACCCCTTTACCTCTTTGATGAAAAAAATAATCCTCCTAATATCTTGTCCAACAAAACCCCCCCGGCGTACCCAAGGTCCAAAAACTAAATTCCTCCTGACCAAAAGAATGCCCCAACCAAATAATACGCTCACACTTATCTCCCCCCTCATGAATGTTACCAACCCCCTCTTTCTCTCGACACACCAACCTACTATTGGCCCCTGTCATCCCCCACATATTCCCTTATCAATAAATTAATTTGAGGAAGTCAAACTTGTTAAGTCATAAAGAATGATAAAATAATAAAATAATAATTCTACAATAATAAAATAATAATAATAATTACTCAAAGCTCAATCAAAACAAATGGATTCATGCTAATCCTAATTAATCCAATATAAATTAATCATAATACTATAAATCATTAATTGTTTATCAATCATGATTAAGGGTTAATCATTTAATTAACCACTAATAAAACTTAATACTAATAATAGAATAACAATGTATCCATGTGAGGTGTGGGTATGTATCTAGCACAGAAGTACCTCATACATATACTAATACTATTTATAAGAATCAATCCCATAATTCAATCACTTAATAGGAAGATTAATACACTAACATAAGATAATAAGACCAAGAAGTGAACATTACATACACCCCTCATTATGAAAAAATTGTCCCAAAGTTAGACTCAAGAGGATACAAGCAATCAGGAAGT
Source organism: Pinus albicaulis (assembly GCA_034641835.2). Classification (NCBI taxonomy): domain Eukaryota; kingdom Viridiplantae; phylum Streptophyta; class Pinopsida; order Pinales; family Pinaceae; genus Pinus; species Pinus albicaulis. The sequence goes on from CM076582.1 coordinate 1,464,012,864, forward strand.
AATGTTGCAATCAAACATAACAAAATAGGGAGAAAGATGTAGCAAACAAAATTTAGGTAAATCAAACAACGACGTCAATTCCCATCTAGAATCCCCAACTAACCTATAAAATCATATCCTCCCTAACCTACTCCCACTCCCATCCTACCCATCCTCTGTTGTAATATACTATGGAATAAACTATACTAATCTAACCACTGATAGAACCAAAATAGTGGAAATGTTGACTATATTGACCTAGCTTCCCCAATAGAAAACTATAATCGTCATCACATGTCTAGGGGAGTGTTTACATAATTGGCCTTCCACGATTCTAAGATTGGAGCTTACATGATGGGAAATGCCTCTTCCCTTCCTTAAGGACTAGGGTCAACACCTATCATGGAGCATAGTACAATTATGGTTTGGTTACTTGGCATCGAATAATTTAGTCGGGTAGTCATGTCGCCTACAATTTGCACCTTACCCCATTTCATAATAGTGCATATCAAATAAATACAAAATATAATACAATGATACACATCATACAATTCCTTGTTGGATGTCTCAACATCCACCAATTGGTACATAGATCTCTAGTTATCATAAATTCCCCTTCCAATTTGTAGGTTAGTTCTCATGCAAAAATATACGTAAAAACTCTCTCTCTCTCTCTCTCTCTCTCTCTCTCTCTCTATATATATATATATATATATTAGAGAGAGAGAGAGGGGTAATCTTAGCCATCACATTATTAGATCTACTATCCACATAGAAAAAATTATCAATTAGCATCAACACCTTGGGAGTAAATTATACATCATATAAATCATACATTGGATAAATCATATAGAAGTCCATCCCTCCAATGTTACATAGTGTTAATAAAAAAAACATCATGAACATAGAAATAGGGCCTCAACATAAGTAGCTATCTAGGTCAAAATGGGCATCAAGTATGGTCAAAAGGTGAGGGGTAGGTTCTATGTATAACCTTTGTAACTTCCCATGTAGAAAACCATGGGATATATGTGTCCCACTAGACTGTAACTTGGTCCACTAAGTGATGCCTAAGTTTTCGAACTCTATGGTCCAATATGCATAACAATTCAGCCATAATAGTTCACATGGCCAAGACCTTCAATTCACTCCAATCGATTTTGTGGGATTCATAATAAACATAATGTCTTATAATATATACATGAAAAACATCATAAGTTCTTTGTAAGTGGGGTGGTAGTACACGATGATAGGAAACTGGTCCAATTTTCTCTTTGATCCCAAAGTGTCCTATAAATAGAGGTGACAACTTTTTCCCTTTCCCAAACCAAATCGTGATTTCATTGGGTTGTATATGAATAAAAACACAGTCTTCCAATTCATAACTTTGATTGGTCCTATGTGTATCGACATAACTCTTCTGGTTATCATGCGCTTCCTTTAACCTTTGTCAAATTTTCTTTACCTCCACTTCCATTTCTTGAACCAACTTTGGTTCTACTATTACTCTGTTCTCCAAACTTTCCAACTCAATGTCATCTTGCATGGTCTCCCATATAGAGTTTTTTTGTGACAAAACAACCCCATTTATTATAAATTGGGACCCTTCCAAAAATTGGTTTCCCTTTTATAAAAACCCTTTTACATTTAAAAAAAACCTTTAAAAAACCCAAAAAAATAAAATAAAAAAACAACTTTTAAAAACCCTAACTTTCCCTTTTCTAAACATTTTATACCTAAATAAAATTAAAATTAAAACATTTTATACCTAAATAAAAATCAAATTAAACCTAATAAAATGTATAAGGCCTAAAGGTCGAGAATCACCACAACTGAGTCTGTGAATAAAACAATGTATATAATATCAAGGTTGCATACATAGTTGACGACATTATTTCATTCCACTCCTTTACCTTGTCCTACCTTCCACCTAGTCTCAGAGATTATATCTCAAATATTTCTCATGAAGCTCCACTCAAAAACTCTGAGATATAACTCTTGAGACAACCTTTTCCAAATAATTAACATAAGCACATCTATGTCAATGATTTCCATCTCGGAAGTCTCCTAGAATATTTCTCATAGTTCACTTATTAAAATCACCAAGAAAACTCAGCATTTATCCCCGCGCCATATGTTAATGTGCATCCCGTCGTATACACTATTTCATTCGTCTTGATCCTTCATTCCCTCCACGTACTGCCAAAGTTTTTAAACTCATAATTTTTAGCGAGTGAAACTTTGGGTTTTCCATTGGGATGCCTAAGTTAGTTAATGTTTCATTTATTGTGTCATGCATCCTCTCTCATTCTTCTGCAACATGCCAATTTTTGTACGTTCTCCATATCATCTCGGAGGAAAAACCCTAGTGTTTTCTCAAAGATCTCCTTTTCGTTTCACAGAGGATTTTATTCCCAAGATGACTCGTATGGGCACGAAGATGGATAAGTTAGCATACACACCTATCCCTTGCATGACACCTATCTATATCACAGGGCTATATTCCTCTTGGAAACTCGATAAACACATTTTTTTTGTTTAATTGCATGTCTTTCAATCTTAGTACGCATTGTACTCTCGATTCCATAGTTGTTCAATTGACACTTATTAAATGTTATTGTGAATTAATTCATCGAATATCCATTATGGTGTTGTAAATCATAATTCTAGAATTTTTGTTTACAACCTACAAACTCTTTGAAGCCTACTGATTTGGGGAGATCAAAGAAAAATTTGTCTGTACAAAAACCTTTTTGACTAGTCATGGAGGAAATTGATGATAAAACCCATATTCTTTCTTGTTCTTAAACATGGTAATAACGGTGGAGGAGGCAAACATATATAATTAAAATAGTATGTACAGGTCTCTTGAGGATGAATTAGCAGACACCGAATAGGAAGATACAACCCCTATAGTAGAAAATGAGGACCAAGGGGGGTTAAAAAGCCAAGAACATAGATTAGCAACTGCCACGAGGTTAGGGTTACTTAAAGTAGGCATTATAACAAGAATACTACCATATACATATATTATACAATGGGAATTAGATCATATCAATACGACTAAAGGGAAAATTAACACTACTCGTGGTACAATGGTCGGTTCCTTCCAACTTCTAGATATTCAGGGAATGTATAAGCTGCCCAAAGCTAAACTCAACTATGACCCTAATTATGTTAAAACAATTGTTCATGAGGAATGCACAATACTTGATAGTAATGTGGCTAGTTTGATAAAATACCAGAGTAGAGATCCAAATGAGACCAAAGAGGAATTTTCTTGCAAATATGTTATTACTTCTTTATGCTCCCCTTTTAGTTAATTTTCCTCCATTCTTTGTAGAATATATGGTATGAGGGATGTTTCTCACTTTCCCTAGATTGGTTCCCTCTTATTTAGAGACCTATAAATGGATTTAGTTTCAATTGTGTCGATATATTATCCAGTAGCATTTCCCAACATATTATCAAATTTCGAAGAGAAAGGACTCTTATGCATAAACCTCCTTTATATATGTTTTCATATATCATGGATTCCATTTGTATTTCCATCTCCTTTCCAATAATGAGTTGGAGTTGGACACCTGCTGAATCTTTTCCCATCCATGTCTATCATAATATATTGTGAGAAGTAAACTATTAGGACCACGTGTACCAAATATATCATTATGCCATGATTTTGTTCATCAAGCCTTATTCAATATGAAACCTCTAAGGATGTCTCAGTCTGCTATGGATTGTTCACAAATAATTATAGATTGGTAAGGATAATTTCACATATGTTAGATTAATAAGTTTCTATGGTGCCCCTAATGCTCTACTCCTCTATATATCAGATGTGCTTCTTTGCAGAGAGGTGGAATATCAAACAATGGGTACAAGAATTTCTCTTGAATTACGAAGGTCATCTAAGAAGCTACGACCCACATTCCTAGTTCCAATTAGCATTTATTCTCTTTATAATTTCCAACATGTAGAGAAAATGTTAGTTCCGTTTTATGCTTTTAATTTGGCTACTATTATTCTCAAATTTTATGATATTTATATGGTAATTGAGAATATAACTTCCATTGTTGGTATCAAAAAGTATGTACATGAAACTTTGATATATGATGATGTATTTAAAGAAGTTGGTTCCTATCAGGAGGTGTGTACAAGAGATGAAGAGATAACTCCAAAACATTATCAACATTTTATAGTGTACAAAGACACTAGGAGAGCTCCATTGCCACTAAGCTTACGACATGCAGTTGGAGAGGCTATTGTAGAAAAATATCCTAGCTCCTCAACTCAAAGATATTTTACCTAGAAAAATCCAGCACAAGGAACTTTATCTTCAACAAATATAACTCTTGTGAAAAATAAACTAGTTGTATCAAGAAGAAAAGTAGCCCATGCTAATCCTCCCAAAAAATGATTTCACAAAATACACTAGGCAATGATACGATTAAATATTGGCAAGAGTTTGAGAAGATAACCTCACAGTATCTAATGCAGACATGCAAAGCACCAATTATAACCAAAGTTCCTAACAAAAATATTGAAAAGAAACAATTGACGTCACCTCCATCAAATACTTTAGAATCAAGTCTCTTAGATCGTGAGGTGATTTTTAAAACACCTATTCATGTATTTCTTGTTTCTTATTTTTTTTTATATCCAAATCTTGTGTCTCAATTCCAGATACAAGAGATGCCACCTATTGAAGTCTTTTATAGATTTAAACAACATGCTATATTAAGGAGAAGAAAAAAGAAGAGTGAGACAATTGAAACACGATATTTATCAACAACTAATTCCCTATCAGCAACACCTTAGGAGGTGGTTTGGGAAGGATTATCAATGGCCCCAGATGTAGTAATTGAGGAATTAGCTTAGTATGCAGGAGCTTACTCTAATGCAAACATCGATAAAACTACTAAGGTCACACAATTCATTAGGAAAAAATATGAAAGGATTCATCAACTGGATAAATATTCTTAATATATGCAAGCTTAATTGACTAATTAAATGCTAATTTGAATATGAGATCAAGCATAAATATATCCAGATAAATGAATTGTAGGAGAAGGCAAAGCTGGTTGAGACAAGTATAATATATCTTTCCAAATTTAAGCATGAAGCCCATGACATGAATCAACAACTACAACATGAGAAACAAATATTTTGTGATAAGTTGAGCACAATGTAGACTCGAGAGAAACTAGTTAACTCTTTCCTTGATGATTTATTTGATATGGAAGCTCACTATGATGAAGAAAATGTAATATTAATAAGATTTTTCTATGGGATAACGATCAAAAGAGGTACTTACCAAACTTTCCTAGGATTCATGAAATGAAAAAATATATAGTTCTACATGTTTGGAAGACCCATATACACTTCCTTAAAGGGTTGGATAGAGATGTAGAAAGAATTTCTAATTTTTTGGTCCAGTCTATTTCTTAGTCTCTTAAAGAGACAAAAATTCTACCCATTGATATAGAGGAGGCTCTATCGGAAGCACAAGTATTGAAATAAAAAATAGAAGGTGATAGAGAAGAGTATCGTGATAGAATTGAGTAGTTGTTGAAGATGAATTTTGAGCTAATTTGGGAGTTTCTCATCAAACCTCATAGTTACCTTCAACTAATGTAACTAATGAACAAATTACTTAGTTTCTACCAATCTTGGAGTCTCAGGTATATATCTAAAAAGATAACATTTAACCTTTCTCACCCCCTGAGTTAACACATCTTCGAGAAGTATATGATCGTTGACAATTAACTAATGCCTTTTCATCAACAACTGCTCCATCGAATTAAAAAGTTCATTTAATTTTGAAGGTTGTAACAAGTTTCTATTTTAATTAAGTTTGTTTGTTATATGTTGAGAGAATTCCAAATATGAAACTAATCTCATTCATGTTTTGTAAAATATTTAAACAACTCTTGAGCTTAATGCAAAGGATTTTGAATTTTGAAAAGGAAAGGCCCAATCACACTATTGTACTTTTTTATTTTTTAATACAAGCATTGAATGAATTTTTATTCCATTTTTCAACAGAGTAGAGTGGATTTTGTACTACTCTTGAATTTATTTTTCTCAAAATTTTGATTGGAATGCTTTAAATTGTATTTATGTTTATGATTTAATGATTTAATAATTCACTATTATCTTATTATTTCCTTCATTTATAAGAATAACAATGTATAATTTTTTATTTTTTTCTAAGTAGGAATAATTCTATTGATATAATAAAAAAGGATTACATTCGACACAGGCTCACCGGAATTGCTTGTGGTAGCCAATTCCAACCATGACAAAGTTCAAAAACTCAAAATATGGACTACCCCAAGTGGGGAAACTAGCCCAGAATGTGCTGCCCACCAGGGGCAAACCAGCATGAGCCATCATTGTCCAAAAATAGAGGAAAATGGGCGTATACAAGAAAGACATAAAAATAGTAGCGTAAAAGCTTATAGAAGTAGGATACCTAGAGATGAAAAATCTTCCGTCGTTGTTCATGTTTCAAACATCTGGGGGAGGCTCCTCGATAATGTAGCAGTTGTATTCCTCAGAGGAATCCTTGGAATTCTTCATCTGTTGCGCTGACGGCTCTGGCATTGAGGCTGAGCATCCTGCAAGCTCTTTCTTGTCTTCTACTTCTGAACATTCCCCACAGTCACTGCCTAAGGAGTACAATGTAGTTTTTTTCGGAAGAGCTGCCTATTTTTTGGAGAGATGGTGATTGGAATATGAAATAGTGGACTTACGCAAGCACTTCTAAGAGCTAGACTCCATTTCACAAGAGTGGACTTCCGGGAGGTGAAGAGAGATAGAAGAAGAAACACATTGCTGGTCTCATTCCTCAAAAGCATCCAAACTAAGCATGAGTTTATCAGGTCGGTCCTCATGGAGGGGAGAGTGACAGTCAGCCAGAAAGGAGATGGGTGGATGGGAGGCTTGGCCTCACCCTCGGCCCCGGTGACAATCCATCCTATGGCGTCGAGGCATGGTGTCGCATGAGAGTCGTGAGGGGATACTGAACAGCGTGGAGGGACGAGATGGCAATGCAGGGGATGCGTGAGGGGAGACAGGGTGGCAAGCACAGAGATGGAAAGATACATCCAGCTATAGAGGAGGCAAGCAAGGCAGAAGGAGGTTCTGTGAGCTAAGCCTGGAAACCTGCACATATAGGCGTCGAACAGAGGGAGCAGGAGGATGACAAGGATCCATGATTTGATGCATAGGCCTGCAGGAAGGATGAGCATTAAAATAGAGATTAGGTGGAGAATGAATGTCGCCGGAGAAAATGAAGAGGCTTTTAATACCAAGTGCTCAAGCCATGCACAGCCATGTGGCTGTGGCATGCACCACGCACCAAACCTCCACCTGTCAGTACTAAACACCCACATTCGGGAGTTGTGATTATTTTTGCACCAGCTGTTGGCTTGAGGGGTCCTGACCCAGGTTCGGAGGTTAAGGTTTTCCAACAAACCCCTATACTACTGGCCCTTTCGGCAATGACCTGCTTGCGCAAGCCAAAGTCTCACTTGAAGTAGTATGGGAGGGTGCTGGAACCAGGTTTCCGCACCCTGAGAGAGAGTAGGTAAGTCAAGCAGAGCTGTGTTCCTAGCTTACCAGCTTCATATTTAACAGATCTTAGTTACAGACTTATATCGCAGAGCTCCTAGCTACTAATTACCTTCGCATCCACGTGCATAATACCAAGCTACCAGTACAACAACTATAATCACAGTAATCGACAGATCATAGATTCATATAATAGGAACAAGGATACTTTCGCAGCTATAAAATAGATCTATTCGTAGATTCACTAATCAGTATAGTCCATAGTTAACATAGCTACTATCAGTCATAGATCTAATCAGCACTTTCGCAGCAACACTATCATAGGTAATATCATAAACGCATGACAATAGATCACAGTAATACTCCATATTATAATAAAGATAGGTCCGTAGCAACAACGAGCAACCAATAGTAAGTGTTATAGATTCAACAGTTCGCATCAACAGTAATACATAAACTCAGATAACGCAGAGGTACTCTAACCAGATTCACATATATTAGCCTCCAAAACAGAATACAATCCAACACAGCCTACGCACACAGCTAGTAGGGTCCGCACACAGCAAGATTGAGGATCTCTACGCACACAGCTAGCAGGATTTCTTACCTTAGCAACCCAAACAGATGTAACAATTTGCAACTATCATCAATCTCTATTCTTCTCTGCCTATGACTCAAAATGGTTTATCTATTTATATCGACTTATCCTACGCAACCAATGGTTCGCAAACCATGGTTTACAGATCCTTGGTCTACCCTTGACCTGTTACAATTTATTAGGGGCTTTGAACCACCCCAAAACCCTTGCGTTATACTAAATATTACAAAAATATACAAAAATGGACAAAATTCGCAGCTTTTAGGAGACCCTGTTCCAACAGTCCCCCAACACAATCTTGTGACTTGTCTCGACTCATTGTGATGGTGGGGTATCCACCTACACCTACAAAAATCTGATCGCCTTGACTAATGGAGGCACCATGCCTTCACTCTGAGCAGCAGAATTCTGTGCGATGTCGACCAACTTTTCTGAAATCGAGCCTTCCATCATGGTGGTGACACTCTGCAGAGTCTGGTTCAGCTGCTTAACAATGACATCAACATCTTGTGAAAGCTTGAGGGCCTCAGTATCCCCACGCTTTAGGCAGTTGCTGAGGGTCTTCTTCTTTTTCCGTAGTTCATCAATATCATCTTGGAGTGCATGATTGGTGCGCAGCTGTGTCAAACACTGAGCATGAACTAAAGTGGGCAGGGTTGCTTCCAACGTCTCGAACTCTTCTTCTTTCTGCCGCAGGTCCTGGTTGATGCCATGCAGGATCAGGTCGCATTGGACCTTGGTCCATAGCTGCATGGTCGTTTCTAATAATTGGGCACCCTGCGCAATTTTCCCTGTAATGGTGTTTGTAGCCATAGTGACCAGTGCAGTTCACTGGGCCCATACCTCCGGAGGTGTTTCAGGCTGCAACTTAGCCTGGAGGTCGGCAATCTGTTACTCCATTCGTGCCTTGACCATCTGAAATTCCTCCCGGGAGGCCTTCAATGCTGCAACCAACCTTTCAGCCTTCATCTGAGGGGTGGCTGTGGCCGAGATCTCTGTGGTAACATTTGCGCAAAGTTGGTGAATCACATTTTCGAGCTTTGTGGTGGCGAGGCACACTTCAACGTTCTTTGCATCAATTGTTTGTTCAACCACTCTGAGATGTTGGTGCACTTGTTGGTCTCAATGTTGAATTTCTTGAAATACAGAGGTGTGGAGACCCTGCAAGGCCTCATGAGGTAGCCTAGCTAAATTTAGCTGGACTTCTATACTGGCCTGGACTTGGATTCCCAAGTTGAGTGGAATGATCACAAGAGCTGCGCCAGGTAGAGAGTAGAGACAACTTTCATCTGTAACTAATGTTTCACTACCAATGGCTAAAGGTGTGCGTACGTGAGTTACACAGGTCTGCAATGTATCTATCCTCAAATGTAGCGCACAAAGCTCGGCCTGGATTTTGTCGACCGAAGCTTTCTGCTGCTCCTCTAAGGCTACCCACCTGTCCTCCGTAGCCAAAGTGACTGCATCAATGATTTTTTCAAGGTCTCCATCAGTCAACGTGATCGTCTCGTCTCGCTCCATCCACTGAGAGCGCTACTTCTTGTGGGGTGTTTTGATAGGCTCGCTTGTTTTCTTTGTGCCGCGGGGGGAGGCAGGTCCTCCTGCATCCAGTCCTTTTATGCCTAGGTCTGGCTGTGAATCTACCTGAGTCTCCACCTCGATGTCCTTCTCAAGTGTCTGCTTATGCTGTGCATCCTTTTGTGCAGTCACGCCCGTATCTTGTCTGGTACTCTTGGTCGTGTTAGCACTACTGGTGCACTGGTATGCTCCATCTCAGTGCATCAACCTCAACGATTGAGTCACTGTCCGACTCCTGCTCATACTATGACTCTGTCTCTGTCATGGCCTGGAACAAGATATTGGCACTATGTATACTGATATAGATGCAGTGAAAAGAGAGTTATGATGTGTGTTTCAACACCCAATAAATATCCCACCGTCAAAACACCATAAGGAAACAAACCATGATAAAATCTCAGTTTTAAATGGATTGGAAAAGGCACAATCTCTGTTTTAAATGGAAGTGAAATTTTGATCAAAGGGAGCGGGCAACTTTCAAAATATTGAACAAATCTTATCAAAGGAGATCATGGCATCATATAAATGTTTTTGTCCATGAGTAATAGCAACAAAAGTGTCAATGGGAAGTTTGAAACAAAGTCATGAGAATGTTTTTACATTGGGCAGTGAGACATAATACAACCACAGTCACCATTGAACAAAGGTTTTAAAACATGGTATAATAATAACAATGGTCACAATGGCATAATAGGCATGAGAACAATATGGTTTTGATATTATATGGAAGGTTGGACATATCACTGATATAAGATAAGCAACAAACTCATGCAACCACCCATATCATTTTAAAACCCTGAAAACGATATTGCCATGACTGTGGGGTTTAAATCCTCAATTTGAAATGTTTGAAACCACCAACGATGCCACCGGTGCATTTAAAAACATCAAGCAATTGCAAATAACCTGTTTGAAGGCCGATGAATCGATCCCAAGCAAGACTGGGCGCTCAAAATGAAGTTTCGAACCTCTGTATCTGCGTGGGTCGTGCAGCCTCTGCGTGGGTCGCTCAGCCCAGGTGGGTCGCGCACCTGCAAACCTACACTGCTGAACTGACTCTGTGTGGGTCGCGCAGCCCGGGTGGGTCGCGCACCTGCAAACCTACACTGCTGAACTGACTCTGCATGGGTCGCGCAGCCCAGGTGGGTCGCTCTCCCTCAACGTGGGTCGCGCAGCCCCAAAACTCTGTCCACGCACTTCAAAACTCTGAAATCGGCCCTCCACTTTGCAAACCCGATTTGGGAGCTATGAAATTGGTTCAAATGAAACTTGTTTGGCTTTTATACATGTCACAAATATCTTCACAATCAGATTTTATTTCAAATCTAATTTCAAACCCATATTACAAATGTTTTTGTAATTTTCACTTTTGGCTTTTCAAATACAAACTTCCTTTGGCTTTTTTGAGGTCGATACTAATGATTTTGCTGTCTTCTTGCAGGGATATGGCTATCTTGGCTAGAGAAAAGACCAGGGGTCTGCTTTTGACAATGTCTTCATGGCGGAACAATTACAAATTTATTACAAAATGATAATGACAAATTTCTAGTTCCAAAACAGAGTTTTGGACTAGAAATATATATTTTTAAAATGATGATGATAATAAAAATAGAAATCACAAGTACTGGACTTTCCTCACCTTGCAGGCTTTATGACTAGTATATAAATGACTCAAAAACCCTAGACACCAAGACCTAGGACACTTATTGACATTTTTAATGACCATATATGTAATGAAAATGACTATGAATGATTTTTTGAGGAAAATTTTTAAATAGCGCTGCAGGTATAAACATGAGGAAACATAAGACGACAGACCCCTTCGTCAGTTCCATGGCATGCTCCTAGTGAAATGCAACGAAGTGGAACAAGCGAGACACCTAATAATGAATATGCAAAAGACGAAATGATCACTGACGGAGGGCTGCAAGGACCAACTCTAACATTGGCTCCAATGGGGATGGTGGCTCCATGGAGATGCCAAGAACAGCAAATCTCTGGGGGAGTCAGACAGTGCCTCTCATCCATTGGGCGATGGAATCATTATTTCAACTGACAAGACAAACTTTGGACAATTTTATTGATTGCAGATTTGACTAATGATAGACTGCAATTTGACTAAAACTGACTAGACTCAAACTGACATGACTTTAAATAAGAAGACTGATAAAACTTAACTTTACAATCTCAAACCAACCAACCTCTATTTCCAGAATTATAGCCTTCGCTCCGGGCCCCAGACTGAAAATGAGAGATCAGTGCACACTTGCAATGAAACAAAAATAAAATGATATATACAATGACAATGAGATCAGCAGCAAGTACTCAGAAATAATAGCGCTTCAACAACCGACCATTGATCGGTCCACCAGGACAATCATCTCCATTCATTTCTTTGAGAAGAAATGCATTCTGCCCCCGATACGCTGCAATCTTAAACGGTCCCTTCCACAAATTCTCAAATTTGCCATGCTTTCCCTTATCCTCATTCTGAGCATCCCATTTCAAAACTACTTCATCCAACTGAAACTTATCTGATTTTGCCTTTCTGTCGTAGATCTTCTTAATGCGCTCCTGCAACTTGAAATTATTTTGAAATACCTCCTCTCGTGTCTGCTGTAAATGAATCATCTCATTAATCCTCCGCTGCATAGGATCCTCTTCACTTCCCGCTTCTTGAAGCAATTTGACCACCGGGACAGCAAGTGAAGTAGGAAAAACTGTATCCGTCCCATACACCAACTCGAAAGGAGACATGCCAATAGAATTTTTCTGACTTACCCTATCAGCCCATAATGCATTCACCAACTTTTTGTGCCAAGCCTTCTTGTTGATTTCCAGCAATTTCTTAATGATATTCACCAAGGATTTGTTGGAAGATTCCGCCAAACCATTCCCTTGCGGATGGTATGCGGTTGAATGTCCCAAGGTAATATTGTACTTAAAACAAAAATCAACCATCCTCTTAGACTTAAAAGCTGCTGCATTATCTGTGATTATTTTACTAGGACACCCAAAGCGTGACAAAATATTGTTTTCAAGGAAAGAGATAATTACCGCATCAGTGGCCTGTCGAGTGGGAATCGCCTCAATCCACTTCGTGAAGTATTCTGTAGCTGTCAAGATCCATCTATGCTGTCCGGAAGATGCTGGGTGGATTTCTCCGATAAAATCCAATCCCCACTGCTGGAATGGTGCATTAACTTCGATTGGTTTTAGAGGCAAAGGCTGTAGTTTATGCTTCCCTTCGAATATTTGACACTCATGACAATTTTTAACAGCCTTGAACACATCAGAAAACAAAGAAGGCCAATAATACCCTGCCCTTAGGATCTTATTCGCTGTGGTCTTCCAAAACAAATGACCTCCACAGTCACCTTTGTGAAAATCCTCCAAAACTCTTTGAGCTTCCTCCTCTACCAAACAATTCAACAACATACCCCCGGGGTCTTTCCAATACAATGCAGAATTCAAAATGCAGAATTTAGTAGCTCTTAACTTCAATGTTCTACTCTTATTTCGAGGCATACCAGGCGGTGTAGACAAATTCTGAAGCACATATAAAATGTCAGCATACCAAGGAGAAGAAACAAAAATATCGGATACCTGAACTGACGTACTTTCCTCATCTTCATCAGACATGGCAGTAATCAAATTTATGTCTAAAGCATGCAGATTTGTTTCAGCCATGAGCTTGGCGAGTCCTTGTCCTTTGATCAGCTTGGTCGGTTTAATCTCCACATCGTACTCTAACAATGCAGCAATCCACTTACCTCTTCTTCCTTCTGGACCTGCCTGTACCAAAACATCTTTAACTGCTGCGTTAGGAACATATGTTGTAATATGGGAATGCAATATGTACACACGGAAATCCTTCAAAGCCTTTACAAGCGCAAGTGCTTGTTTCTCAATGATATTATACTTCAATGCCCCATCTCTTATGATCCGACTAAAAAAAGCGATGGGCTTCTCAACTCCATCCCTTTTTTGCATCAAAACAGCTGCCAATGTATGCTCAGAAGCGAAAGAAAATAAAATGAAGTCTTGTGTGTAATCGGGGCTGATTAAAATAGGGGCTGAAGAAAGAGCTATCTTTACCAAATTGAATGACTTAACTGCCTCTTCTGTTCATCTTACCTGACTGTCCTTTTTCAGCATGTTCGTGATTTCTCTAAGGTGTTCTGCAAGATTGGGAATGAAACGACGCAGAAAATTCATTTTACCATTAAATGACTGTATCTCTTTCTTGTTACGGGGCTGTTCAATCTGCTGAATGGCCTCAACACGTGCAGGATCAACTCGAATGCCATCTTTCGAGATGATGTGGCCAAGGAGCTTTCCTTCATCCATGGCGAAAAGGCTCTTCTTTGGATTCAGCGAAATGCCATATTTTCTGCACTTCTGGAAAACAATCTTCAGATGATTTAAATGTTCCTCATCAGAATTAGAAAATACAGTTAGATCATCAAGGTAAACAACCAAAAACACATCTTTCTCATTGGCAAAAGCCATGTCCATTGCACGCTGAAAGGTAGCGCCTGCATTCTTTAAACCGAACGGCATCTTGGCGTAATGAAATGTTCCCCAAGGAGTGGTGAACGCAGTCTTGTCACGATCATCTTCCTGCACTAAAATCTGATTATAACCTGAGTATCCGTCGAGTAGTGACATCCTTGATGCTCCAACTACTCGTTGCAATATGTGATCCATCTTTGGCAGCGGATAATTGTCCTTTAATGATACCTTATTCAGATTTCTGAAGTCAATACATAAACGGATCTCACCTGTCTTCTTTCTCACGGGCACCAAGTTTGATATCCAATCTGAAAATCGAATAGGCACAATGATTCCTGACTTATACAACCTATTTACCTCTTTTTCGATCGATGGTAGTAGCTTTGGATTGATCCTCCTCAACTTTTGACGAAAAGGCTTCTGATTTGGTTTGATGGGAATAGTATGTTGGATGATATTGGTATCATATGTTTTAAGATCTGAATAATCCCACGCAAACACATCAGAAAATGAAGATAACAATTTTACGTATTCTGCTCTTACCTTTGGTGACAATGACTTTGACAATTTCACCATCTTGGGATTCTCAGCTGTCCCAATATTTACCTCTTCGACACCCTTCTCTGTTGGCCTCAATGTAGGTTTGCGGGCTACATCATCTTGATCAAACAACTCTTCCAAAGGAATCAATCCCTTAGGAATGATGTTATCCTTCAGTTGCAGCACATCCATTTGATTTATCTGTATGTCATCAATACCATCATCAGATTCTGTATCTATGGAGGTATCTTTAAACTTACCCTTATTCTGCAGAAATTCACTAATCTCCTCATCATCCTCAAAAACTTGCCAACATCGCTGATTGTCTGGAACGGTGGGCCGGTGTTTCACATGTATCTCAAACTTGTTGCTGGAATTCATTGGAATCTTAAGATTACTTGCTGCCTTAGCAAGTCCATCAGCAACACCATTTTGTATGTGGGGCACACATGTCAAAGTATAATCAGAAAATAACTTCAGAATATCCAAAACTGCATTTCGGTAAGCCCTCATGCGAGGATGCTTAGCCTGAAACTCACCTTTAACTTGCTTTATCACTAATTCTGAATCACCATATACCGCAATCCTTTTCGCATTCAACTTCTTGAGAATCTTAAGGCCAGCAATAAGAGCCTCGTATTCCGCTTCATTGTTAGAACAATCGAATGCAAGCTTGTAAGAACACACTCTCACATTGCTCGGAACTTTATCAGGAGCGAAAAATGGACTTCGAATCCACACACCAATCCCAACACCATCGCTGCCCACTGCACCATCAAAATCCATGGTCCAAAGACCATCTTCATCGTCCTCTAAATGCTGAAACTGTGTCGGCTCTGTTTTTCCTGTTTGCTGCCCATTGTCTTCAGCTGATTGCTCCAAAACAGCTTGTTTTTCTCTTCTTTCTTTTGCAAAACTTCTCTAAAATTCTCATTTATTTCTGGTATGTCTTCTGCCTGAACTAATTGACTTTCTACATCATTAAAACTATCAGCAAGCAACACAAACGACTCTAAATCAGTATGTACATAATTCACAGGATGATTGACTGGCTTCTCTTTGATAGTTATCATGTATTTCATCTTCTGCTCACGATACAACTTTCTCATTTGACCGAAGACTGGAATTGTAGCATAAGAGAAATCTAATTGAAGTGTACCTTTCAACTTTTCCCCCCAAGATCTTGCAAGGAGCATCCCGAAACGTGGAGGAATGTCAGCAACCACCGCATCCATCAAAACATTCTTTGTTGGAATTTGATCTAAACTTACCACCAAGTCTTTGATGAGTCCTATACACTTTACCCGGCTGGAATCGAATGAATACAAATCATGATACTCTCTTGTAATGTCTAATCCCAACTTTTCCGTGATTGCCTTTGGCATCAAATTGTGTGAAGCACCCGAATCGAGCATAGCATTATGCAATATATATTCATGCAACCTCAAACTGATGTAAAAAGGAGGAACATTACTGTCAGGAGACTCACCATTTAATGTAGGCCCAAAAATCAATTCCGGCTGATCATCCTCAACATTTACTGTGTCAATCATTGGATCAAAGTTCAGAATTTTGGTGACTTGACTACGGTAGCTGCTGTTCTTCATAATCTCCGTCAAAGGAATGGATATTTTTAGTTTGGAAATTTCATTTTCCAAGCTAAATGCTGAAACCTTCTCGACCTCTTTAACTGGAATTTCCTTCCTTTCAGCCTTGTCTTTCACTATACTTGACTGATTTACCTTCTCAGCTGATGATACTTTACTTGCTGCGGGGTCAATTGTCTCTTTCCCTCTTTTCTGTGGTATTGGTGAATCTGTCTTCAGTGCTGAAGCTTCCTTTCTTTTCTGAATGGGATTTATAGGCACATCTCGATTTCTCAATGAATACTGCTTCTGCTGGGCAGTCAATGCATTCAAATATCCTCTTTGGTATTCATCTGACTCTTCCTCTAAATCAACATCATTTGTTAGGATAAAATCCTCATCTTTTTGAACAACTAAACTTTCACCATACTCCTCTTCCTCAGTAATATAAATAGGCAAATCATCAGGAGTGAAGAAATGATTTTGCTCACCTGACACATCATCATCATCATCGGAATCATGACTCACAAAATTCTGCAAAAGAGGAGTCTTAACCTGCTGTTGGGCTGCTGGCTCTTGAGCTCTTTGTTCACGTTGCTTAATTCTGAATTGTGGCTGCTGCTGGCCACAGAAATTTGGGTTCCGAAACTGTGTTTCTGCTTTGTCAAGATTTATTCTTCTTAAAGCCTTTTCCAACTCACGAGCTAAGTGCTGTTCTGATATAGATGTAGAAGGCTCTTCCTTTATTGTCACTCTTTTCTCTGCTTTCAACCGTGCTCTTTTATCATTCAGATTTGCCTCAACACTGACAGCGACCTTATGCATATCTTCTAAAGTAGGTGGATCTCTATCACGAAGGGAATAAGCCATCTCCGGATCAAAGCCATCCGGGAATTTAAGGAGAGCAGACTTTTTGGACGGTCTCAAATCATCTGGAATAGCATTATACACTGTATTGAATCTAATGATATAATCCTGAACAGACTCACCAGGATTACTTTTGAGGTTTGTATATTCTGAAGTAATCTGCAACGGATCCTTTTTCATCTCCCATCGGTCTAAAAACTGCCTCTGAAGTTCTGCCAATGTATCGATGCTTCTTTGTGGCAAGGCTCTGAACCATTTCCGTACCTCTCCTCCAAAGGTTTGCACAAAAAGCCTCATAGTCACATTTTCTTCATCAATCTCGAAACGATAAAAGAAATCTGCCATATTGTCTACATGCTGTTGTGCAGGAAGACTCTGTGGAGTGCCATCAAATGTCGGGATCTTACTCTGATAGTCTGCGGGCATATCATTCAACTGCTAGGGTAACACAAGAGGTGCAAAACGAGCAGCCATAGCTCTTGGTGGATTGAAAACAATCTGTTGTCGAGGAGATACAGGAGGAGTAGGAGCAGTAGGTCTATGAGATGTATTCAATGGAAACGGAGAAATTACTATTGATTGCTGATCAGAAAACTCAGGCTGAACCGGAATGGTAGGGACAAAAGGAGGTTCAGTAGGGATCCGTGAACTTGATGCAATTTCAGATGGGTCAAGAACTTGTGAAGAAGATTCAGTAAATTCAAAAGTGTTAGTATCCTCAATAGAACTTTGCAGCTGTCTATCCAAGTATTGTGAAACAAATCTATATTGCAAATCTTCAGTAAACAATGGATCTGGGACTAATCTTGACAATTCGGTTTCGGAAAAATTCACAAACAAGGATGTTTCAAACCGTGCATCAAAGGGGATTTCATCAACATATATGATTTTGACAGGACAGGATGCAGATCGGGTAAGCACTCTGGAACTCTCAAAACTCAATTGGCTTTCTCTTTCAGAACTCTCTTGGCTCCTTTGTTTTCTAAGGGTCCTTGGAATTAGATTCGGATTTTCGAATATTGTTGGTGGATCAGGGTCAGGATTCGCCCTAGTATTTCTTCTTGAAGCCAGTGTATTAATCTTCTCGGAAAACAAAAATTACAAGGAACACAATCAATTATTTTCAGCCTTTCGACTTCTAGACTCAATCATCCAAAAGGTCTAGAACGAATAAGTATACTGGGGTGATTGACAAATCAAGTACTGAACACACAAGCTTACCGGAGATCGACTGAAGCAGCGTTTATCTACTTCCGCTTATGCATAACAAAAGCGTTTCGAAAGCTACCTGGCGTGACTTCAGACTCCGTCTAAGACTCGTGGAACAAACACATCAACAAGCAAACCATTGAGATTTTTCCCCAATATGGTCGCCACTATGTTAGCACTACTGGTGCACTGGTATGCTCCATCTCAGTGCACCAACCTCAACGATTGAGTCACTGTCCGACTCCTGCTCATACTCTGACTCTGTCTCTGTCATGGCCTGGAACAAGATATTGGCACTATGTATACTGATATAGATGCAGTGAAAAGAGATTTATGATGTGTGTTTCAACACCCAATAAATATCCCACCGTCAAAACACCATAAGGAAACAAACCATGATAAAATCTCAGTTTTAAATGGATTGGAAAAGGCACAATCTCTGTTTTAAATGGAAGTGAAATTTTGATCAAAGGGAAAGCAAAGTAACTTAAAATATTGAACAAGTCTTATCAAAGGGAGCATGGCATCATATGAATGTTTTTGTCCATGAGTAATAACAATAAGGGTGTCAATGGGCAGTTTGAAACAAAGTCATGAGAATGTTTTTACATTGGCAGTGAGACATAATACAACCACAGTCACCATGGAACAAAGGTTTTAAACATGGTATAATAATAGCAATGGTCACAATGGCATAATGGGCATGAGAACAATATAGTTTTGATATTATATGCAAGGCTGGACATATCACTGATATAAGATAATCAACAAACTCATGCAACCACCCATATCATTTTAAAACCCTCAAAACGATATTTCCATGACTGTGGGGTTTTAAATCCTCCATTTGAAACGTTTAAACCATCAACGATGCCACCGGTGCATTTAAAAACATCAAGCAATTGCAAAAAACCTGTTTGAAGGCCGATGAATCGATCCCAAGCAAGACTGGGCGCTCAAAATGAATTCTCGAACCTCTGTTGATGCGTGGGTCGCTCACCTTCTGCGTGGGTCGCTCAAACGCCCTGTGGGTCGCGACCGCAAACCGCCCAGACCGCCGAATCGGGATTGCGGTGGGCCGCCCAGGCTCGTGGGTCGCACTCGCAAACCACACCGCCGAATCGACCGCATGGGTCGCGTGCCTCAGGGTCGCTTTCCCTCAACGTGGGTAAGAACAAAATCATCTGTCGCACTTCAAAACTCGAAATCGGCGCTCCAATTTGCAAAACACGATTTGGGTGCTATGGATTTGTGAAAATCAAACTTGTTTGGCTTTTATACTTGATACAAATATCTTCACAATCAGATTTTATTTCAAATCTAATTCTTCGAACCCATATTACAAATGTTTTTGTAATTTTCACTTGGCTTTATCTGGGCACACAACCTCCTTGGGCTTTTTTGAGGTCGATACTAATGATTTTGTCAGTTTTCTTGCAAGGATAACACATATCGCTAGAGAAAGACCGTGGGTCTGCTTTTGACAATGTTCTACAAGTGCGACAATTACAATTTTTTACAAAATGATAATGACAAATTTCTAGTTCCAAAACAGAGTTTTGGACTAGAAATATTTTTTTTTTTAAAATGCTGATGATAATAAAAATAGAAATCACAAGTACTGGACTTTCCTCACCTTGCAGGCTTTATGACTAGTATATAAATGACTCAAAAACCCTAGACACCAAGACCTAGGACACTTATTGACATTTTTAATGACTATATATATAATGACAATAACTATGAATAATTTTTTGAGGAAAATTTTTTAAAATAGCGCTGCAGGTATAAACATGAGGAAACATAGGACGACAGACCCCTTCGTCAGTTCATGGCATGACCCTAGTGAAATGCAACGAAGTGGAACAAGCGAGACACCTAATAATGAATATGCAAAAGACGAAATGATCACTGACGGAGGGCTGCAAGGACCGACTCTAACAGGTCGCACCTCTGGTATCCATGATGATGAAAGGGGGGGTGACTTTTAATGTGCTGGTTCCTTCGACGCCCTTTGCGCCAGTTTTGAAGCCAATCTTCCAGTTAGGAGGCTAGAGTGCAGTGACATTGTCAACTTCTTCATCTGCCACCATATAACAGAGTGAAGTATAGGATTTATCCTTGTGTGATCTGATCTAGATGTTGTGCATAGTGATTTGAAATGCCGCAATGCCCTTGTATCTATCATACACGACAGGGGACAGCCGTGGTCGAGAGTTAATGGTTGCAACCAAGCTACTCTGAAAGAGGACCTAAAAAACTTGGTTGTCCTCGAGAAGTTGCGGATCCTTAGAATCCCATAAGTGTGCATAGCGAGTCCCCTCGCACATGTCCGAGGCAAGCTTAGGGAGGACTGACTCCATAGGGGCTTCCCAGGCAACCAACGCTATGAGGAATAGTAACCAGGAATAGCAAAAGGCACGACCCTGCTCCTAGGACTCGTGGACATTAGTCAAAAACTCATCACACAAATACTGGGCCCAGTTAAAACATACCCCTTTCCCGCATTTGTCTACTAACTGAATTACGTAGGCTGGGATAGAGGTGACCTGAAATTTTCTCATCATTTTGCATGCCAACAACATCGTGCCCAACTATGTGCCTTGGTCACTGACGGACTTGATTATAAAACCCTGAATATTTCACTCCACATGGTAGGTCTTGCGCACATACTCAATACTTTCCGCTCATACATTTTACCCATGTGCTCTAGAGGGTTGGGGTCGTGCATGGGAAGGCCGATAATTATGTTAACCAACACAACGTCGATGGAGATCTTGTCCTGGATCCACAGGCACCCATCATGAATTAGGGAAAGCAATTGTTGGGCTAGTCGGTCCATGATGTTGTAGTGACCAAAGTGTGGCATCATTAGCAAGTTCAGGACCCCAGACCCAGCCAATCCACATAACCAGTGCTGAGGAAAAATTTTGATCCCATCGTCTGCCTGAATTGTGTCAAGGTATAATTCAAGCGCCAGCTAAGGGAAGGCCTCCAAACTGGCCAAGTCGTGATCATCGAATTTGATCTCGTGAAGCTTCCCAACATGTTCACCAATGATAGGGACCTTTCCCATGGTCTACGACATCTGAAAATAAGTGAGCAGGCCGTCGAGGTTATTTGGCGTGCGCGTCGAGGTCTTGTGCAGCCGAACGAAGGGAGGTAACCAGTTGATCAGGTCGGCAGGCTAGGCCTCCTCCCGAGTAGCACGTGCCTGGGGTGTCACCTTTAGGGATTTTACGTTCCATGGGGAAGTACGAGGCTTCCCCCTAACCCATTTTGCGGGTTTTAGGGGCTTCCCTGAGCCTTCTACTTTTTCCTTGCCCTTCTTTGTGACTGGGGTGGAGAAAACTTCTTCAGCCTCATACTCAATCTCCACCACTTCCTCAGTGCCTTGTTCTGCCAAGATTACTGGTTCCGATGGTTGAGAAGGATTCGTAGTCGTCATCCTGGCATGAAAGACAAGCTCAAGATTGTTACTGTCAGAGGGAGCAGGTTACTCAAACATGAAAGAGATGCTATAGACACATAAATTCTTACAACACAGATTCGTCCAGGACAAACATGCCAAGTACGAGCTATTCAAGCAATACAAAACCCTTGTCTTATCTATCCCACCTATTTTATAGCTTTGGCGATCGCCCAATGGTAGGGTAGATTTCACGTGGAACTTACCATCAAGTAAATGGTAAAAAATCTCCAGAAATCACCTCATTAAATGCCACCCGCCCGCCCCATCCAACGGTAATTTTTTCTTTTTACCCGATTTTACTATTCCAACAGCTAGTTTTTGCACCTTGGGTGCGCTCAGCATACCATTGCGCTCCCAGCGCACCCCAACACTTTGAGCATACCTCCTATGCTCCCAATGCACCCCTGCACTTTGAGCATACCTCTTGTGCTCCCAGCGCACCCCTGTGCTTTGAGCATACCTCCTGTGCTCCTAGCGCACTAGCTGCAGTCTGAGCCTATTCCTTCCAAATGTAATTCTATGTCCCCATAGCCCAACCCAAAAGATCTTTTGTGTTGTTTCCTTGCCTGCGTAGTGACCTCCTTCTATGCCTTCATGAGCGTCTGCCAAGATATCATGCCTTTCATGCCCCAGAACATATCTGCGCAGCACATCATCAGTGCCTAGTTTATATAAATGACCTGTGAAAATGGTAAAATATGTCGCCCGGGTAACCAAATCCTTCTTTTGTGGTAGCAAATATTCTGCAAGTGCCATGCCTGTAGTCAGGAATTGAATAATATTAGCGAAGTGCACATCAACGACCTTAATGGCGAATAGATGCACATCAGGAAATCCTTCCTCCAAGTTAGTGGGTTCCTCGCCCATCTTAATTTGGGACAAGTGATCCGGCGTAGCATTCAACTTCCTTGGCTTGACTATGATTTCAAAATCATATTTTTGAAACATAAACAACCATCTGCAAATCCCCCCCGCCCAACACAGGCTTTTTCACCAGGTACTTTAAATATGAATGATCTGTAAACATCTTAAAGTGTCCTCCTAACAGATAGTGATGATACTTATATAGTGCATAGACCATGGCCAACCCTTCCCTCTCTGTGGTTGCATAATTGTGCTCCTCACTCGAGATTTTTTGACTAGAAAATGCGATTGGGTGATCAATGTCTCCGGTGCCAGGCTATGTAAGGATCGCTCCCAGGCCAATCCCCGAAGCATCAACATGAACATGAAATACTTTTTCCCAATAAGGAAAAATAAGAATAGGTGCAAATACCATCTTTGCCTTGAGTAGCTCAAAGCTCTTCTGGCACTCGTCATCCCAAAGGAATGAAACATCTTTCTTACGCAACTTTTCCAAAGGTGTTGTGAGCAGTGCATATCCTTGAATGAATTTTCTGTAGTAGCCCGTATGTCCAAGGATCGAACGTAGCTATTTCTCAGTTGTAGGCACTGCCAGATTGATGATAATAGCCACTTTCACAGGCAACCCTTGTCGGAAAACCATATGTCTGAGCAAGATTTCGAAGGGTACACAGAAGATACATTTCTTTATATTTAGGGAAATCTGGTGTTTCTAGTAGGCATCCAACATCATGCGCATGTTCAAAACATATGTCTTTACTAAGCCAAAGATAGTCCAATCATCGAAATACACTTCTAGGAATTTGTGGATGAATTCCTTGAACACTACGACAACTACCCGCGCGAATATAGCAGGGGAATTCTTGAGTCCAAATGGCATTACGGTATACTAGAAGGATCCCCTTTCATTGGCAAATGTATTTTTGTTACGATCTTCTAGCGCAATTCTGATCTCATGGTATCCTGAGAACCCGTCAGTGAATGAGTACGCTTCCTAGCATCCTACGCTATCCAGGATCTCATCGGAGAATGGTGTCGGAAAGGGGTCATGTACGCAGGCGTCATTTAGCTTGCGTAAGTCCACAAAAATTCGTATTTCTTCCTTTTTTTTCTTTTCCTGAACCACCATCGGACTTTCCCAATCCCACTGCTAGACTGGCTCGACAATACCTGCGGCGAGAATTTTATTAATTTCTTCTGTAACCTTCTGCTTATACTTGGGGTTCATCCGATAAGGCCGCTGCTTTACAGGGCGCGCATCTGGTTTCAGCGTGATGCGCATAACCCCTAGGTCTCCTGTGATCTCTTTGAGCTCCGAAAAATTGGTTGCGAATAAACCTTGATATTATGTGAGAAATTCAGCAACTTTGCTTATAGAGTCATCATCCCAGTAGTCCCCTACTTTAGCCAACTTAGGCTGCTTTTCCATGCCAATGTTTACTTCCCGCAGTTTCAAAGGCTTCGTCACATCCACAATTTACAGCGGAGGTCCCGCAACTTCGCGCTCCCCCTCTGATTTTGGGATAGAGATTTTGCGCAGATCCTCATCGCACTCTTCTATAGTTATATTCCAAAAATTGGCAATATCCCACATCTATGTTTCCCATGTGGGTATCTCATATGTTGCGTAGGGGCTGGATTCATCAAATACAAAGGTATCGATATCCTACAGAACTTCATCAAGTGTCTCCTGTTCTCCTGTTAACCCGAATATCCCCAAAAATTTGTCCTTTAAGGCTTCCCACTGGTGGGTGATCCAAGAGGATCTTGTTCAATTACAGTTCAGTGAAAGGTCCTTCAGTGTCATGGTTGTCATTTGTTTCAAATTTAGGTTGAAAAGGTGTAAAGTGGGTTAAAGCTATGGTGAAATACCTTAAAAATTTAAAGGTTTATGGTTAAAGAGTAACCTAGATCTAAAAACCTAAGGACCTAGATCTAAAACCCTAATAACTAAGCCTAAAACCTAAACAAATAAACATTAAACCCTATGGTTCTAAAACCTAATCACTAAAAACATTAAACCTAAACCTTTTAGACTTTATATTTAAAGCCCAAACTAAATTAAATAAAACAATGCTAACTAACCACGGTGTATAGACCGTGTCGGAGATATAAAGCCATGTGAACAGACCTGGCTATCTAACTGCAGCAGAAAGGGTTATGGTTAGCACCTCTCAGGTTGTAAATGTCAAAGCCGTCAGTTATGCCACGTCAGGAATGGTTGCCATGTGACAGGATAAACAGGAACCGTCACGGTTAAATCGGAACCGCCGGGTGTAAATCATGACTGCCGGGCGTAACCCCCGTTCAAGGCGCTCTTCACATGCCGAGTATATCAACTCCACCCAGTTAGCTAACCATTAGGATAAATTTTTATTATATGGTCTAGTTTTGGGTTTTTGAATTTATTTCAGCGCCTAAGGTTAAGGGATTTTATCCTAGGTATTCAATAGGAGATAGGGTTCGAGACCCTTATCACTTAAATTTCTCAACCAAGTGCCAAAATTGGCTATCAGTGGTTTGTTTTAGAATTATAAAGCCATGAAAAATTGCTTGTTGAGGGACAATGGTGTATTTTGGAGTTCAGTTTCAGCAGGACATAGGCAGTTTTGTTTGCAACATTGCTTAGTTGTCTGGTGTCGAAATTGAGCGCAGAGATAGGCGTCGGAAAGGTGAGAGAGAGAAATTTCTGTTTATAGAGTCCAGAAGTGCCCGTGAGCACATTCATTCTAATTCATTTCTATGTAAATTAATTCCTCACGATCAATCCTAATAAAGCAGACGCGCACTTGAAAGCAGACCCAGAGATGTAGTTTGTTATCACCAAAAAAATTTGTTTTCAAAACATTGTATGTCAACTTTGTTTTGATCATGGTCTAAATAGTTCTGAAAGTCATTTTAGTATGGTTAAGGGTATGTCATAGTTTTTAGAGGTTTAGTGTTCATCATCTAAATTCAAATAAGGTCTTTATAGGTCCATTCCATGGTCAAAAAATTCACATTTTTCATTCAAGAGTCATTTAAGTAAGTTTCGGGCTAATTTTCTGCAATTAGCTAGGAATCCACAGTTTCGTAGTGCCGTTAGTTCAAAAAGGGAGTTTTGCGCTACGAAAGCGCTGCTACTTTCGTAGCGCAAATTGCAAAAATTACACTGTGAGCGCTACGAAAGCACAGTTTCTTAGCTATCGTGTCAAATAAGCCGAGATCTATCAATTTCAGTTGGGGAATGATATTATAGGGGTATGGTGAGTCATTTAGTTACTAGATTCATTGTACGTACCTATCCTACAGTCATCATAGTCATGATAGGATATCAATCAAACATCATTTAATCATGAAGTGACATCTATAATTCAAATTTTTTGCCTAATTGAGTCATCTCTATTTCCTTTACCTTCACATATGTTGTCCGAGTTCTGAAGCAATAAAGATAATTTTGTGGTTGTTCTATTCAAAAAAAAATTTCACCATTAACAAGTGAGTTTTTTCATCAAATCAAGCGAGGCTATTTTACAGGTTTTAGAGAAGCTAACAATTTTTCTTTTACAAGAAACATGGCAGAGGAGAAGAAGGTCGACAGAGGGGAACATTGTCTAAGATACGAGCTTGAGAATGCAAATGCTATTGTTGAGGATCAAATGGTAATGTAGGCTTTTAGCAAAGCTGGATGTCTCAAATTTTGTGAAAAGTTGCAGGGTTGCCACACTCAGGTGTCCAAAGAGTTTGCTTTACATTTTAGTGGAACCACTACCAAAATTGGAATGATAAATATTCCAGTTACACCTGAGATCATAGTTTCTGTGACAATGATACCAAGGGGACAAGAATATTGGTTTAAAGGTTTTAGGTTCGACATGGAACCATGCAAGGAATTTATGAAACCTGAATATGTAGATATGGACCTGAACAATGCAATACCTAGAAGTTGTATCAAGGACAACTATGCAAAGCTGCTATTAAATATTCAAAGATATTTCACTTGTGAAGGCAGGTACCATAAAGTTTACACTTATCATTTCAAACTGTTGTTGCATTTCATAGGTATGATATCATTAGATTTACCATTTTACTTGCATAGAAGCCTTGCCAAAATGGCTGACAAAGTCCAAGATAAATCTAATGGCTGTGAAGCATCTTTGTTTCATCACGATTTGATAAAGTTATTAGTTTTGAATGAGCTTAAGAAAATAAATAGGGATTGGTCCTCCTTTTTATTTATGAGTGGATTTGAAATGGAAGCCCTAACCCCAGATATAAACCCTAAGATTAAGGGGAATCCTTCACCACCAGTAGCAGAATCCAGTCAAACAATGGTTACTAAAACAAAGGGTTTTGTAAAGTTGAAACCAAGGAAACAGGTTGAAGATAGAACAGAGAAAACATCAGTTCTTGTTGCAGAAACCCCATCACCTACAAAACAGAGAGTATAAAGGGTCAAAGAAAAAAAATAAAAACAAGTGGCCAGTAAGCAGGAGATCCAGAGAAAGACAAGAAGCCAAGCAACAGAATCAAAGGGAAAAGCAGTTGTTTCAGTGATAGAGGATAGCCCAATGATGAAAGGAGACTTGGATGATATACTTCATGCAATTGATATAGAAGAATCACCCATTGTGCAAGCAGATTTCATTGAAGTAGATGAACACAAACAAAGAAAAATTAAATCAGCAAAGAAATTGGAATTTGAAGGTGAGAATGTAGCCTTTGTTTTTCAAGCTAGAAAACCTTTAACCAGGCATGTAAAGAAATTCCAAGAAGGTAGTAAAGATATCCAATTAACTATTGAAGCAACCAGAGTCCCTGAAGAGGTGGTTGATCTCTCATCACCTATAGTGGAGCATGCAACTAGTAAGATAATGAAGGGAAAGGAACACATTACAGAGTGTCAACTGTTGGAAGAAAGGTTGAAGCTAGAAAACCAAGAGATGGAAATGATGAGAAAGAGGACCAGAAAGCACAGCATTGAAAAGAAAGAGTTCAAGAGGATGAAGGTTGTTTTGGAAGGTCAAGCATTTTCTAGGTTAGAGATTCCAATCAGTGCAGAGCAGTTTTTTACATGGACAGTTCCAGCCATTAAAGAAGAAAAATTTGTTAGAGTGATCAACACTCATTTGAGAGCTAGTAAAAGAAATCTAAGAGGCCAAGTGGAGGATTTGGAGCTACAATTAAAATAGTCTCAAAATGAGCTAAAGAACAGAGGTACAAAATGACAAATTCAAAGCAAACTCAAATGGAAAATGAGGAATAAATTTTATGAAGGTTATGTTTTTAGTCCAAACAGATGATGGTTTTGATGAAGCCAGTGGTTTTCTAAAGTTGTGGCACCTTTTTGTTTCAAAATTTGAATAAAATCTGGTTAAAATTACTTACACAGCAGTTTCGTAGTGCACACAATGCAAATCGGTGAAAAGCGCTACAAAACTGCTGTAGCAAGCTTTTTCACTCTCTCTCTTAAATTTTGGAAGGGAAAATATCTGTATGAAGACTTGAAATTGCTAGGGAAGTTGTGCTAAGTGATAATGAAGATAAATCTGAAAATAAGAAGCCAAAATTTTGAAGATAAAGGGTTAAAAAGTCTATGCTACGAAAAGCGCTACGAAACTGTGTTGTTTTCGTAGTGCATGTCTGTTTTGGTTATTTTGGGCATTTCAATGATGATTTTGTATAGCTAGAATCTATGGATGATTTTGAACACATGTTATTTCAAATCCTGACAGCAAATAATTTCGAAGCCATAAGTTCATGGTGGTTAAAGTGTCTCCAAAGCTTGAAGAATCCTAAGCCTAAAAACAGGGGAGCAGTTTCCTAGTTTGCAGGAGATCAACATCATCAGCATTATGGTCATAAAAAGTTGGAGCTCATCATCAGGATTCGACTTAATGAAAATATAGGTGGAAAATGATGTAATTAAGTTTATAGAAGGTTGTTTGAGTAGAGTTAAAAGAGTTCTAATTCTATTTGTAATAGGACTCAGTATTAGGTTTACAGCTGTTTTTGTAATAAATACCATGTTTTATGGAAAGATAGGTGTCAAAGCATAGGAATTCGATGTATATAGCTATGGATAAGCTTATATTATTATGTAAATGATCTATAAAAGATCAAGGAGTCGAAATAGAAGGGGTTGGACATTTGTTAGCAAAAAGACTATGTTTTTTGCAAGTGACTGTTTTCAGCTTAATACAGATTTTCTACTTAGACAACTCAAGATTTATGAGGAGTTCTTGTATGTTCTTTTTCTGATGGCATCTTTTCAATATTCTATTGCAGTGGTGTTTTCTTATGTTAATCAAAATTCATTAATGATGCTCTGACTTCCTTCGTAGACAAACTGACTGTGTGTTTCACTATTCTATATGTGTATTCCTTGACTTGAACTCTGATATGCCTTGACTTCCATGCTAGGTAGATTGTTTTGGTTTTGCTGAAGCTATTATGACTCCATAAGCCCAATATACGCTTGCTAATGTGATTTACAACCAGTTTATATCATTTATCTGCTTTTACCCCATATAGAGTTAGCCATCTACATATTTATCAAAAATCATAAACCTTTGAGAGCCCTCTCAAGTTTAGGAGGCTAAGCCTCAGCCAAAATCTTGGTTTGAAATAGTTGCACAAGATTAGTTTGATGAGAAGCCTATTAGGTCTGATTTTTTGATAACATATTCCACCAGGGACGAACTCCGTAATCATCTGTTTGCTTCTTCTTCTCTTTGTTTTATGTTGTGTTTTAATCATTTATTTGCTGCTGGTTTATGTCGTCTTTCACTTAAAAGCTTTCTTCAGTTAACAATCAATCTTAAGGACAAACTAATCAAACTACCTTAGCAATTTAATCAATCACATTCAGATCATTGGGTGAGTTGATGTAGCTCCGCATCTAGGTACCATGCGGTGGGAATTGGTCCCAAGGCATGAATAAGCAAGTGAACCCATTCTTCTGTAGTACGATCATACAATTTCTCCATCTAGGCGAAAAAATGTTCACGTGGATCCCCTGGGCCAAGAAATTTCTTAACGCACAAGTCGAACGAAGGCTCAAATCGTAGGACCATCATATCCTGACATTCCTCCCACTCCTAGAATGCCCCCTTATGCGTGTCCCACCATTTTGTAGGTGTTGTGCGCATGGCTAGATTAAGGGCCCGTAACCTTCATTCTCTGGGCACCTCAGCTTCGAATGTTTGTAAAAAATATTTTATACTACTGAAACCATAAAAGTAGGGTAGTTCTCTTACCTCTGAAGATATGCAGCGGAAGTCCCTTGTAATTCGCAGGTAGCGAAGCGCAGAGACACCATGCAGCCGGTTTTTCCAATTTTCCATTTCCTCATCGGAGTCAAAGAAGCATTCACTATCTCTTTCCCAGCAAAGCACACCATCGGCCATAGGATTGGTCTAGTATTCATCCCTTTCAGATAACTTATAGATGTGATCCACCTATTCTTTCTCATGCATTGACTCTGTGTACCTCTCTCCTTCTGCGGGATATAGCGGTACTATCACCCGTGTTCCCTCATTTTCAAACACCATGCTCCTTTTTTTAAGTTGATAATACTGCCCATATCTATGGCCCAGTCCAATCCTTGGAGTGCCGGGTAAGAGTCCGCATATTCTACAATTTGAATGAATTCAAATTCAGCCCGGACCTTAACTCCTGCGATATCTACTATGATCTTTAATAGTCTCCCCAACGGGATGATCTTCTGTTGGTTGGCCATGCGTAGCTGGATAGTGGACCATTCCAACTTAGGTTCTCCCATTCACTGCCAGGTTTTTTTAGGTAGTACGTTCGCATCTGATCCTACGTCTAGAATGACCCAATCCATTTCATAATCACCGATCTACGCGATCAACCGCATCTCCCTACCAGTGTGTCTCTTATGCTTAGATAGTTTGTGCACATCCTTAATTTCCATAGCTGAGGTTGTTTTTTTCTGCGCATCTGTTTATCAAGGCTTAGAGGTTTTCTACAGCCCTTTGGTTGCGTAACAGCTTCATACATGCCTGCAAGATTGGTTTGATCTCATCATCTGCTTTGGGGTTCACAGGGGCGTGAGGAGTAGGTGCCTCAGCCTTAGAAAAATCTTGGTGAGCTGCGACAAAGGTTTCATTTTCTTTCTGTAAGTCCAAACCTTCTTGTTTAACAACCGCTTTATGGATGAGAGGCTCCACCTCATCCTTCTCCGTAGCTCCTCCGGTGGCCATGTCGTTGCGTGTTATAACATTAACACTTGGTCCTTCATCTTGAGGTTTTTCCTTGACCCTTTGTATATTCTGCGTAGGTGTCTACTGCTTCTCCTGTATCTTGGCCATTAGAATTGGGAAATCTTCAATCACATGATCCAGCTGTCTACAGTATATGAATGATTTTCTCGCAGGGTTCACGCAGTCCCTTGAAAAGTGCCCTATTTCCCCAAATTTATAGCAAATCAGTTGTCCTGTCCCTATACCCGTGTTTCCACCTTGGCCCCCTCTCCTGACCTAAGTTGGGGAGCCATCGATGCCCAAGGGGGATCTTGGTGAGGATAGATCCGACTGTACCCTATATATATTTCCTCTATCTATCATCAGATCATACGTCCGACAGTTCTGTTGATCATGGCCTACAGATCTATAGAACCTGCACCATTGTCGCTTTATTTCTGGGACATATGTGGCAAGGCGAGGGCAGTGGTTGGTATCGTGCAGCCTAGCAACGTGACAACCATTGAATCAAAGCAATGGTCCACTTGGTCCTGCAGCTTCCCTAGGTCACAACGGACTGGGTCCCCCAGCCTGTATGTAGTCTACTAGCAGAGGACAATTATCCTTGGTGTGTCCATTCACCCTCCACCGTATGCACCATCTTTCAGGGCTAGCCTCTGTTCCTCGCTTCTTCCACAGATTTTGGATCTCCATATGCATTGCTTCTATTTGGCCTTGTATCTTCTACACTCCTAACTGGGTATCATCTCTTCGCGCAACTTCTAGCTTCATCGAAATTTTCAAGGCCTTTTCCTACGATTCAATGGCTTGGTGTCCCATTGGCACGTGCAGGTGAGGCAACAACAGAGAAATGAACCAATCCGTGTGCTGCCTTTCATTGTACAAAAATCCTCCTTCTCTAATTTCCTTCTTTAACCATTGGTCAACCTCCCATATGGATTTAGACGGTCCTTGCTTGATATCCTTCAGATTGTTCACTATCTGAGAGTAGGACTTGGGCTTATTGAACTAATGTTTCAAGGTGATTTTAATCTCTTAAATGGTTGCATTCACATGCTGGTCAATGTATCCCATGTACCAGTCCAAGGCTCTCCCTTCAAAGGAAAGGGATAACGGCGCTCTTTTCACTACGTCATTAGCTACATTTTGCGCAGTCCATATTAACCCTGCAATGAGCCAGAACCGATCCAGATCTTCATCCCCTATGCCTTTAAAAGTGGGTAGTTTCATGTGCGAGGCCATATCATCTTCTGGTGGTGGAGGCGGTGAGTTCTTACCCTTATGAGGGTTCGACTGTGGCGTAGACAGAGAACTCCGTGCAGTAGAATCTCTTATTGGAATGTAGACAGATCGATCTCCTTCTTTATTAGTTCTGTAGTATTTACCAATGCGCGTTGTACCCTCACTTTGATCGGAGCTCATTCACTTTGTGTGGCTACACAAAATTCTCTTTTTGCACAATAATATCTTAATCAGCAATGGTAAGGTTTTCAGAAACTTACCCTGGAGACCCTTGAAGAGCCTTCGCTTTGCTTCAAAATAGGAAATGAATTGATCGATGGCAAACTCTATCACAAACCCTCCTAGCACACTATCCACCCAGTGATCTACCATACGAGTGATGGTGTTATCAGTCTTTTCTAACTGCTGGATCCACTCTGGAGTCCACTACGTGACCCGTTCATCCTTCCAACACTTTTGGAAATCTACGAGCCTTACAAGCCACTCTTGAAGCTTGGTCGCAAATGTCACAAAGAAAATTTTGTAGATCTCTGTGAAAATGTACTTATTCTTCCACTTTTCCACTGTCAACCTTGTGCTGCAATTCTCTTTTATCACAAATTCCTAAAAAAAATTTTCAAACCACTCTTCAATTTCTTTCTTCCCAAGTTTCCAATATTCTCTTGGCATTACTTGATCCCTCTCACAAAATTATCCCGGTCCCGAAAATGGAACCATTTGTTGGCTCGAGGGGTCCTGATCCAGGTTTGGAGGTTAAGGTTTGCCAACAAACCCCTATGCTATTGGCCCTTTCGGCAGTGACCTGCTTGTGCAGGCCAAAGTCTCACCTGAAGCAGTATGGGAGGGTGCTGGAACCAGGTTTCCGCACCCTGAGAGAGAGGAGGTAAGTCAATCAGAGCTGCATTCCTAGCTTACCAGCTTCGTATTTAACAGATCTTAGTTACAGACTTATATCACAGAGATCCTAGCTACTAATTACCTTCGCATCCACATGCGTAATACCAAGCTACCAATACAGCAACTATAGTCGCAGTAATCGACAGATCATAGATTCATATAACAGGAACAAGGATACTGTCACAGCTATAAAAAAGATCTATTCGCAGGTTCACTAATCATAATATTCCACAGTTAACAGAGCTACTATCAGTCATAGATCTAATATTCAGCACTTCCGCATCAGCACTATCACAGGTAATATGATAAACGCATGACAATAGATCATAGTAATACTCCGTATTATAATAAAGACAGGTCCGTAGCAACAACGAATAACCAATAGTAAGTGTAACAGATTCAACAATTCCCATC
Organism: Pinus albicaulis; assembly: GCA_034641835.2. NCBI lineage: Eukaryota > Viridiplantae > Streptophyta > Pinopsida > Pinales > Pinaceae > Pinus > Pinus albicaulis. The sequence continues at coordinate 1,464,046,407 of CM076582.1, forward strand.
AATAGTAATACATAAACTCATCTAACACAGAGGTACTCTAACCAGATTCGCATATATTAGCCTGCAAAACCCAATACAATCCAACATAGCCTGCGCACGCAGCCAATAGGGTCCGTACACAACAGGACTGAGGATCTCTGTGCACACAGCCAGCAGGAGTCCTTACCCTAGCAACCCAAATAGATCTAAAAATTTGCAACTATCATCAATCTCTATTCTTCTTTGCCTATGACTCAAAAAGGTTTATCTATTTATACCGATTTAGCCTACGCATCCAATGGTCCGTAAACCGTGGTTTTTAGATTCTTGGTCTACCCTTGACTCGTTACAATGCATTAGGGGTTTTTACCCACCCCAAAACCTCTGCGTGAGACTAAATATTACAAAAATATACAAAAATAGACAAAATTCGCAGCTTTTAGGAGACCCTGTTCCAACACCAGCTGAGTGCAGGTAGAGAGGAAGGATTCATCATTGATACTGGAGAGGAGGCTCGAGAAGAAGGGGAGATCAGCTACCACCCCTATGTTAGCCAGAAGATCTGCTGTTTTGTTGGCCAAATGAAGAACATGATTTAAGGAAATGGCATTGTGAATCTGCAGCCATAGCTCTATGTGTTCAAAACACAAAGTTAGATGCCAACTCTTGCAGAATTTGGAGGCAGATGCTCCAAAGAGAAGGTGAAAAGTAGTGTTGATGATGATATGTGAATCGCCCTCTACTTATAATGGAAAGAAGTTGTGGTCTTGAGAAATATGTAGGCCTTGTAAGAGGTCCTCCAATTCGGCTGAGTTGTTGGTGTCCCACCCAATGGAACCATAGAAAATGATAAGGGGGTTCCCTATTAAATCCCTGAAGATCCCTCGATGACCTACTGCACCAGGATTTCCCTTGGAAGCACCATAAAAATTCATCTTGAAGAGGCCATGGGGTGGAGGAATCCACTTTCTAGGCGAGTCAGGATTGCTAGTGGAGGGTAGAGTATCTGCTGGGTGACAGGGGACAGGGAGATTCCAATTGGCCCATTTTAAGCTTTCCAGCAGTTGAACGGGGATGTTCAAGTCCTGCCATTGTTGCAAGGCAAGGATCTCCTTAATATTATTGCACAATTTACTCCAGAGATTGTCAGTAGGAGTATTCTGATCTTTGAAGATGCGTCTATTCCTCTCTTTCTAGATTTTCCAGAGGAGGAAGCTTGGGAGGAGGGACCAAAGCAAATTAAGGAGCTTGCTATTGAAGGGGTCGATCTGCCATTGCCGGATAGTACCTGTGATGTCTCCTTGGATCCTACTGGTTCGTCTGCAAAGAGTGGCGATATTATCCCAATGAATTTGGCCAAATAAAATGTGTCAAAGAGATGGATATCGGTTTCCTCCTACTGGAGACAGTTCAGACATCAAGAGGGGCTGATGAAACCTCTGTTGAGGAGGTTGTCCCATGTTATGATGTGATGCTTGCTGAGATGCCAGAGGAAAGTAGAGACTTTGGGCCAGATGCCAGATCTCTAGATCTATGTCCAAATCAGGTCTGAGGGATTCTGATCATTGTGATGTAGTAGATGATAGGCTTCTCGAGTGGAGAAGGAACCTTGCATTGAATGTCCCCAGCAGAGGATATCGAGTTCATTTGTGCCTCTAATTTTTATTTTTCTGAGTTCCATATCAATATCTTCTTGACTTTCCTCAAACCAATTTTCTTGCCATTGAGCGGCAGGAAGCTAGTTGCAGTAAACTGAGATGAGGGAGGGCTGCCAGAAAAATTTCATTTGATTGTTATGCCTTATACTGAGCACCACTTGCCACTTGGTTTTTTGAAAAATGGTGGCCAGTTTGGGCATTTTCGGCCACAAATATTCCCAGAACCAAGCCAAAGCACCTGAACCAATTTCCCAGAAGTTATGCTCTTGGATAATGGCCTGATTCTGCTTAGTGGCGTTCCATATCAGAGAGCCAGGGTCTCCAGGATTGAAACGGATAAGGTCCTCCTGAGGCCGATTATCTGCATATTTGGAGGTCCAGAGCCAAGCCCAAGGGGTGGTGGGCTTGGAAAACCATTGCCACCAAATGCGAGCTCCCATGATAGCATTACTATGGTTGGGATCCCACAGTCCTAGTCCCCTAACAGACTTGGGAGAGAAAACACTATTCCAATTCACCAAAGGCCATTTCCTGTGATTTCCTGTACTGCCCCAAAGGAAGTTCCTTTGCAGGGTTCTGATGCTTTTGATGACCCATTTGGGGGTTGCTAGCACTGAGAAAAGGTACAAGGGAATGGATTGAAGGACAACTTTGATTAGGACAAGTTGACCAACAATATTAAGAGTTCTATGAGTCCAGGAAGAGAGGCGAGACTCAAGTTTTTCCAAGAGGTATTTCCAAGTGGAGTGATTGACGGCAGAGTCAATGAGAGGAGCGCTAAGGTACTTAGAGGGGAGAGTGGCATTGGAGAAGCCCGGAATTTTGGCAATGTTGCATTGGGTGATGGCAGGGGTATTAAAAAAGAAGAATTATTATTTGTCTACATTGATGGTGGTGCTAGAGGCTTTCAAAAAACTGTTAAGAAAGGATTTGAAAGTACAGGCTTCTTGAAATGAGGGATGGACAAACAACATGTCGTCATCAATGAATTATTGATGAGTGATGGGGTGGTCGTTATGTAAAAAAATTCCTCTGAGAGATTGGTCTAGGGCAACATGTTGAATGAGGTGTCCAAGCCCTTCTGCCATAAGGACAAACATAAAGGGTGAGACAGGATCACCTTGGAGAATGCCACAAGTGGGAGAGAAGGGGGAGGAGGGAGCACCATTAACAAAGATGGAATAGAAGGGGGAAGATATGAGACTCATGATCCAACAGGTCCAAGTGGGGCTGAAGCCAAACGCGAGAAGCATGTGTTTGATGTAATCCCAACTCAGTTTGTCAAAAGCTTTAGAGAGGTAAATTTTGAGAAGCATGTCAGCTTTCTTCAAGGTTTTTAGAGAATGGACTACTTCATGAGTGAATGATCCCATCCAGAATTTGACGACCCTCCACATAGACAGTTTGATCTGGAGAGATGAGCAAGGGGAAGGGGTTTAAGTCTATTGTTAATCACCTTAGAGATAAGCTTGTGTATGACATTGCATAATGCAATCGGTATATACTTGTTAGGAGTGACCACATGCTCTTCCTTGGGAACCAGAGCTAGGAAGGTAGCATTGAGTGAAGGAAGGATCCAATTCATGCTTCTAGACTCCTCTACCAAACCCCAAACTTCCTGTTTAATGTTGTCCCAAAAGAAGTGGAAAAAATTTGAAGTAAAACCATCAAGACCGGGGGCCTTACCATCTTTAAGTTGTGTCATGGTCTGCTCGACTTCTTGCAATGTCACCGGTTTGAGTAACATTGTATTGTGCTCTTCTGTGATTAACCTTGGTATGTGCTGAGTGATCTTGTTGATAGTCAATATCCTATTTCCTGGAGGCTCTTGGAGGATGCTCTTGAAGTGATTGAGGAGATCTTTTCTGATATTTGAATGGTCTTCCAACTTGTTTCCTTGACTGTCATTGAGGATAGCTATTCGATTGTGCATGCATCTCTGAATGGTGGAACAATGAAAGAATTTAGTATTCTTCTCCCCTTATTTGAGCCACCTAATTCTGGATTTTTTCTTCTAGAGTATATCTTCTTGTAGTCTACGTGCATCCAGTTGGGTTTGGAGTTCTTGTTCTTTTTGCGCAAGTGCCTCCAATCTTTCTTCTTGAATGATGCGCAACTGCAGTTCCTCCATTTGTTGTTCCAACTCTTTTTGTTGCTGAAATATGTTGTGAAAGGAGGAGTGATTCCATCTCTTGAGAAGGTTCTTTAGAAACTCGAGCTTCTGTTGGAACTGATACATTTTAGACCCTGTTGGGGGATTGTAGTTATTCAACTAAGAGTTGACCATGTCTTTGAATCCCAGATGCGAGAGCTAGAATTGCTCAAAATGAAATGACCTCTTAATATTCTCTCTAGGGCATGACCATTATAGTTGGATTGGCCAATAATTAGAGCCAGAGGCAGGAAGAATAGTAGAATAGATGTCTCCCCCTAGGTGGATCGCATTGTCCGATATGAGAAAACTTTCTGGTTTGTACGCTATCTACTGAAATCCCTTTCTCATGTTGTTCCAAGTGTAAATACCATTGGTTGAGGGGAGGTCAATTAGCTAGTTTTTTTGAATGAAATATTTGAAGTTTTTGTTGTCATCTTCTAATATGATCCGTCCTCCTGATTTTTTTTCAAGTTTGGTGATCATATTGAAGTCGCCTCCCATTATCCATAGGGGGTGAAGACGATGGGAATTAGGATTTCAAGGGAGTTAAGATGTTAGGTCCCTATATTACTAGTATAGTCCCTTATTGTTATTAGTGTAACCCCCTTATTGTTATTATTGTACCCTTGTAACCCCCATTTTTTTATTATTGTGCCCTTAAATTATTATTGTTAGGTCGGCTAGGATTACATTGTGGCCCACTAGGATCACATTATGCCCACATGGACTCCTATATATAGAAAGGAGGTTTTGTAAATTGTATCATCCAAGAATTTTTCATTTATGTAATGTATTGGAGGTTTCCCCCTCGAAGTGGCTTATTTCTAAGGCATTGATATCTCTTTTATTCTATTTTTGGAGCTGGTTACACAACATTTGGTATCAGAGCTTTGGATTCTAGGGTTTCGCTGCTCCAAATAGGTCATCGTGGCATTTTCGCTATAATTTTTTTCTACGAAGTTTCAGAAGCTGAAATTCATAGGGTGGGAAGCTGAAATTCTGAGGAACCTCTTCAAAAAATTTCAGATCTTGGTTCGCAATATTTTTGGAGATATGATCTGTGGAAGGTAGTGCTTTTTCAGGCTCTTGAATTTCATCTAAAAGAGGTGATCGTGGGAAAATATTTATAACTCTCTCTCTGAGCATCGGATTGGAGTGCCGTAAAAAATTTTCACTATTAAATAGACTATAGTTTCTTGGCCATCAATTTCAGAGCCAAAGGACGAAACAGTGACACGTGGCAAGTCATACAAGTTCGATGTACAGAACTAGTCCATAATTAGGTCATTGTGGGAGATTGGACACAACTTGGTCTTGGAGAATCCCAATCAGGTCAGACCTGTGGAATTCGAAAGATAATTCAGAGGGCTACGTTGATACCAAAATTCAAATATTGAAGTGCTACAAATACAGAGATAATCCAATTTCAATATCGAGCTCCTCAAAAGCAAGAAAAAGGTGTGTATTTTTTTGCAAATTGCATAAGTCTTGTTTGAAGAATCAATTTGAATTGATTCCAAGGGCATATTGTAGAATAGATATCAGTATTGGGTTCTAAAATATGCCCCGTAAACATCCAACACCCATTAAGCCTTCAGAAGGCTCTACTATGACTCATGAAGATGAAGAATTGCAACATGATCTATCAAAATTACAAGAGCAAGTGCAAAAAATTTCACTCTTGCAAAGAGCAACAAAAAATGAAATGGAAGTTTTGAAGAAAGGCGTGGAAGAGAAGATGGACGGTTTGAAGAAAGGCATGGAAGCTAAGATGGATGGCATGGAAGCGGACATGAAAGACAACATGGAAAACATGAAGAATGATTTAAAAGAAGACATCGAAGGTTTGTCAAAGTTGATACAAGAAATGTTTCCTAATGGTGAAAAGATAGTAGAAGAACCTCATGATGAGAACAAAATAAATGTCAACCATGATTTCATAAAATCTAATGCTAGCTAGAAGAACCACTATATTCCAAAAATGTATATGAGGAAGTTTGATGGAAAGGATACTGTAACATGGATACTACAGATGGAACAATATTTTGATCTCCATAACATGCAAAACACACAAAAGGTACGCATTGCAACTTTACATTTAGAACAAAATAAATTTGTATGGTATTCGATGGCTTTGTTCTATAAAAAAATTGTCACTTGGTCAATTTTTATGGAGGAAATGATAGCACATTATGAGGATACAAAGAGCAACACCTTCTTTAGCCAATTGATAAATCTCAAACAAAAGGGTTTAGTGGGGCAGCACATTGAGGAATTCCAAAAATTGAATATAAGGGTAACTAATATTCCAGAAGAACACAGGATCGATCTCTTCATAGGCACTTTAAAGGATAATATCCAACATGAAGTTCGCGTTTCGGAACTAGATTCATTGGAGAAGGCATTCAGGTTGGCAAGAAAAGTTGAATGTAAAATAATGGCGACAAGGAATCCTACCACTCAATTCTATAAAGAAGGAAGTGTTGCTACGTCTAGATTTCCACAACCTACAAGGTTGACACCACAACAATTGGAAGAAAAAAGAGCAAAAGGGCTTTGCTATAGTTGTGATAGAAAATACACTAAAGGTCATAAGTGTGCTGAGAAGAAATTATTTTACATAGATTGTGAAGAGGAAGAAGAAATGAACAAGAAGAGGATATACACCAGGAACCAGCCCTAGAAGAGGAAGAAATGAATCCGACCATATCGTGTAATGCACTGGCAGGAATTACCACTCCTCAAACTCTCAAGATAGAAGGACATATCAAGAAGAAAAGGGTAATAGTGTTGATTGATTCGGGTAGCACCCATAATTTTATTCATTATAAGGTAGCCAAGGAATTAAATTGTTTCCTATACCCAGCACCAGAATGTCAAGTGATGGTTGCAAATGGAGGAACTATAAATTGCTCTGGAAAATGCCATAATATCAAGCTAACCATGGGGGAATATGTATTGACTAGTCCAATGCTTTCCATTCCTATGGGAGGTGCGAATGTTGTACTAGGAGTACAATGGTTACAATCTTTGGGGACGGTAGCTTTTAATTTTCAAGAACTTTTCTTGAAATTTTTTTCAGAAGGAAAGGAAGTCGAATTACGGGGTATTGAAGGGAAGTCGGGAAGGATAATAAGCTCTAATTGCATGACAAAGCTTCTAAAGAAAGAAAAACGAGGTGTAATTTCACAATTATGCTCACTAGAAGTTCCAACATCAAAATCATCTATTTCTGCAGATCTCCAACAAGTCTTGGACAATCATTCCAAGGTGTTTGAAACTCCCAAAGTACTCCCACCTATTCGTGATCATGATCATGCTATTCATTTGATTCCAGGAAGTGTTCCTCCAAACATCAGGCCTTATAAATATCCTTACGTCCAAAAGAGCGAAATTGAACGTATGATTGCAGAAATGTTAGAGGCGGGTATAATTCAACCTAGTCAAAGTTCTTTCTCTGCTCCTGTACTATTGGTACATAAGAAGGATGGATCATGGAGAATGTGTTCGGATTATAGGGAGCTCAATAACATCACCATTAAAGATAAATTTCCCATTCCTGTGATTGATGAATTATTGGATGAATTACATGGAGCAATTTATTTTACCAAGTTGGATCTTCGTTCAGGATATCATCAAATTAGAATGAAGACTGAAGATATTCCAAAAACAACATTTCGAACTCACGAGGGTCATTATGAATTTTTGTTCATGCCTTTTGGCTTTACCAATGCACCTTCTACATTTCAAGGGTTGATGAATTCCATTTTCAAACCCTTCCTTAGAAAATTTGTGCTAGTATTTTTTGATGATATACTAATCTATAGCTGGACTTGGAAGGATCATGTTGAACATGCTGACAGGGCGCTCAAACTATTGGAGGAGAAACAATTATATGAAAAAACATCCAAATGTTTCTTTTGAGTACAAGAGGTGGAATATCTGGGTCATATTGTATCTCACGAGGGTGTTAAAGTAGACCCTAACAAAATTAAAGCCATTAAGGAATGGAAATTCTCCACAACCATAAAGAAATTGCGAGGATTTCTCGGGTTAACAGGGTATTATCGCAAGTTTGTTAAGAATTATGGGAGAATAGCAGCACCTCTAACAACATTATTGAAGAAAGATGCATTTTCATGGACTCCTGAAGCAACTAAGGCCTTCTTAAAGAGGCAATGTGCCTAGCACCAGTCTTAGCTACGCCAGACTTCACAAAAACCTTTATTGTGGAATGTGATGCCTCAGGAAATGGAATTGGTGCTGTTTTAATGCAGGAAGGAAGACCCATTGCTTTTGAAAGTCGTCCAATCAAAGGAAAGTATTTACAGAAACCTATTTATGAGAAGGAAATGTTAGCAATGCTGCATGCACTAAAGAAATGGCGAACTTACCTAATGGGAAGACACTTCAAGGTAAAAACTGATCATGATAGTCTTAAACACTTTTTGGAACAAAGACTATCATCAGAAGAGCGGCAAAAATGGGTCACAAAGATGTTGGGTTATGACTTTGAAATAATCTACAAAAAAGGAAAGCTTAATGTTGTTGCAGATGCACTCTCAAGAAAGAATGAAGAGGTGGAAGCATTGCTTTGTGCTATTTCTATTATCCAACCAGATTGGATAACCGAAGCAAGAGATGAATGGAAGAAGGACAAAGATGTATGGACACTCATTCAAAAGTTGCAGCAAGATCCTAGTACATCTGATACATTTAGTTGGAAAAATGATTCCTTGTGGTACAAAGATCGCTTATATATTTGTAAGAATTCCCAACTAAAACAAAATATTCTTCTGGAATTGCACATTTCTCATTTAGGAGGACACTCAGGATTTTTAAAAACTTACCACAGGGTGAAGAAATATTTTTTTTGGGATGGCCTTAAATCTGATATTCAAAAATTTGTGGCGGAATGTTTAGTTTGCTAGCAGAATAAAGTTGAGACAATTAAGACCCCAGGACTTCTACAACCTTTATCCATTCCAAGTAAACGTTGGGAGGAGATTTCAATGGATTTTATCACAAGTTTACCTAAGTCTGAAGGAAAGAGTGTCATCATGGTGGTAGTTGATAGACTTACCAAGTATGCACACTTTTGTGCATTATCTCATCCATTTAAAGCAAGTACGATTGCTACTACATTTATGGACAGAATTCAAAAGCTACATGGAAGCCCAAGGGTTATTGTGAGCGACAGAGATCCCATTTTTACTGGAAATTTTTGGACGGAGTTATTTTCTTGTTTGGGTACTCAATTAGCTCATAGCTCATCTTATCATCCTCAATCTAATGGTCAAATTGAGATAGTAAATAAATGTTTGGAAGGATATCTTTGTTGTTTTGTATCTAATAAACAAACACATTGGGTCAAGTGGTTACCTCTCGCTGAATGGTGGTATAACACTTCCTTCCATACTGCAGCAAAAATGACCCCATTTATGGCACTTTATGGATATCATCCATCATCCATCACATCATCTTTAAGGGAAAATTCGAAGGTTCAAGCAGTGGAAGATCACATCGAGCATCAGCAAGAAGTTCTCCAACTCTTAAAGGATAACCTGAATTTGGCACAAATCGAATGAAACAACAGGCAGATCAACATCGCAGCGAGAGAAGTTTTGATGTAGGAGATTGGGTATTTTTACGGCTACAACCATATAAACAAATGTCCCTGAAGCAAGCTAAGAAGGATAATAAATTATCGCCAAAGTACTATGGTCCTTACAAGGTGTTGCAAAAGATTGGTACTATGGCATACAAATTGGAGCTTCCTGTTTCTTCGCGAGTGCATCCAGTTTTCCATGTTTCATGCTTAAAGAAGGTTATAGGTGAAAATCTTCCAGTTCAAACAATATTGCCAGAACTTGATGAGGAAGGAAAAACCATATTGGAACCTGAAGCGGTCACGGAAACAAGAACTCGACAACTACGGAATCGATCAATTTCAGAGTATCTCATCAAGTGGAAGAACTTACCCACTGAAGATTCTAAATGGGAGGATGAGAAGTTTATACAGAAGCACCCAGAGCTACTCAAGCATTGAGGAAAAAACTTTTTTGGAGGAGTGGGGCATGTTAGGTCCCTATATTACTAGTATAGTCCCTTATTATTATTAGTGTAACCCCCTTATTGTTATTATTGTACCCTTGTAACCCCCATTTTGTTATTATTATGCCCTTAAATTATTATTGTTAGGTCGGCTAGGATTAAATCGTGGGCCACTAGGATTACATTATGGCCACATGGACTCCTATATATATAAAGGAGGTTTTGTAAATTGTATCATCCAAGAATAGTTCATTTATGTAATGTATTGGAGGTTTCCCCCTCGAAGTGGCTTATTTCTAAGGCGTTGATATATCTTTTCTTCTATTTTTGGAGCTGGTTACACAACATAAGAATGGCTATTTTTTGGGTGGAGGGTTGGTGAAAATAAACATTGGTTAATTGGCCATGGATATTAGTTCCAATCAGATGGAAAGTGACTTGGATGAAGTTGTGAGAGGCATGAATATCTGATAGGGTAATGAGGAGGGGGTTCCAGGCAATGGATAAACCTCCTGAGGCACCTGTAGCATCCATTGCAGTGGAATTGCATCCTTTCCATAGCTTGGTGATGATAGAGTTTAGGGTAGAACTGTTACATTTGGTTTCTTTCATAAATAAGATTGTTGGTTTGTCTTGCATGATTCTATTTTTGATCATTCGATACTTGGTAGGGCTATTGAGCCCTCTAATATTTCAAGAGGTGAGCTTCATTGAGAACTGTGGGGGATTGGCTGGAAGAACTTGGTCAGCTTAGGATATCTCCCAGATTCAACTAGTAATTCCCCCAAAATGATGGTTCTCTAGAGATCTGTGTGTCACCCCCTTTTCCGCTTTTCCTTCAAGAGCTTTTTTCCATCCCAAGGGATACCTTCTTGAATTCCCAAAGAGTTGCATTGTTGTGCTTTGAAGAGAACAACTTCCAGGCTCTCAATCTATCTAGAGGTATCTTGTCATAGGCTTTGCTTTTGCAGGCTATCTCCATAGATAATATGTCTAGATCTCCCAGATCTATACTTTCAGGTTCTTTGTCCATGTGGGAGGTTTTTTCTTTGACTTCCTTGTTCCTTCATTCTGAACTGCTTGTTGTTGTTTTCCATCTATATCCATGAAAGTGGAGTTCTAGATGAATATCTCCTTGTCTTTGCTGGATTGGCTAAGCTGCTGGCCTTGAGTCTGAGAGGTTGCCTAAGAGGGGGTGGGATCAGGGATGAGCAAAGGAGTTGGAGTTTGTTCCGGGATGGACTCTTTGGAGGGGCCAGAGTTTTGAAGGGAGGTTTCCCCATCTTGGGAGGGTTTTTTCGCAAGAACGTCAAAGTTGTTTCTAATTGAGGGCTGAGAGGCTTTAGGGGAAGAAGTAGGTTTTTTTGTGTGCCTTTTGTGGGTAAGAACTTTGGTAAATCCATCTGTATGAGTGCTTTCTGAGCCTGGGGGGAGGTTTATGGGATTGAGTGAGTGGGTAATATCTAAAGCGATGTTCGTGCTCATGGCATCTACGGTAGCGAAAAGGAACGTGCTCGTAATATATGGTCTGAACCCATTCAAAATCATCATGATAGAGAATTACCGAAGAAGGAAGAGCTTTGGCCAGGTGCATTTAGACGTAGATTCTTACATATGTGGTGTATCTCTTGATCTTGGTTTCTTCTTCTATCTTGATGAACTCCCCCAGGTTTTTTCCTATGTATTTTAGGGAGTCTTCATCATAATATTACAGTGGAAGGGAGTACATCCGGATCTAGACTAGTGCCCAGTTGAAATCCTCCTTGTCTGGATTGAACCTTTAGACCTAGTCTCTTAGAAAGAGACCTGCATAGTTGAAGAAATAGGGGCCCCCATCCATGATGTGATTTATGTCCTCAATGTAGTTGAAGATAGCGTTGAAGAAGCCTTTTGGTCCAAGCTACAGAGTGACATGTCCTTTGGGCTTCCATTTGGAAGCTATCCAACCTTGTAGAGATTTCTAAGTGGGCTAGAAGCCTATAAATTTACCAATGAGGGCATGGTCTTCATGCACTGGATATTTGCATTGATGCGGTGGGCAAGTAGGTTGATTTTAGGTCATTTTGCCGCAATCAAGATTCATGTGGAGGATAATCCTTCCTCTAATCCAATTTGACATTTTGTTCCTTGTATTTGTTGTTTTTTTCATCTGATAGGATTTCTAGGGAGCTTGTAGGTTCAAAATGCAGAGTCTGGGCATTGAGAGACGCATTTGCATTGTCGTTGGTGGTATCTTTGGGCAAGGGGGTGTGCCTACCCCCCCATATGGTGTCGCCATTAACAGCGACCATAGCAGCGGATATCTAAGATCCAGGGAGTCGAGAAATTCCACTGTGAGGGAGAGGAGGGGCCCTGACGGCACCCGTTATAGGGTTTAGGAAACCCTAGGAGTCCATTAGAGAGGTGCCCTGTACGATTTATAAGTTTTTATGTGAATGTTGTTTAGGTGTTTTTTCAATTAAGTATTTCATTGAATTAAACATTTTTTTACAGATTTCTCTAAATCAACGAAATAAATTTAGATCTAAATTTTTAGTTGTTAAAGTTATCTTTCAGTTTCACATATACATAAGTTACCAGGTTGTATATATTTTATGTGATATAGTCTAGTTATAGTATCTTTTCTTTATTGTATTCATTTAGAGACATTAGACCACTTTTCATGTTCCCATTTAGCTTCCATATCCTAAAGTCTCCATTTGTTGGAGAAATACCCATAAAGATAATTGGGCCCATTTAAACCAGTTAGAACCACTAGCCCAAAATGAAAACACTCTATTTGGGGCTTTGACCAGGTGGTTTCCCAAATGTTGATGAGGTCTTTTTTTTCCATCAACATTTCTGGTGCTATAAGGAGGGCCATTTGATTGTGAATGGAAAGAATATCATACAAGAATAACACTAGCCATTCAAATAGTTCATCTCTAGCCTTGATATCTACCACAAATTCTAGATCCCCTTCAATATCTCCTCCCCCATCATATGAAGTTGCAGAACAATCACACACACAACCATATGAAGGCATATATCCACTTCCTAGTAATGTACATTGAACAACTAATGAGCCTTTAGTTAATACACCTTTTCCTCATGATCCTTTTGCATTACGTAAGATCAAAAGTATTATTTATAATATTGAATGTCTTAGAATGAGGACATCAGCTTGAAACATTCAAACCATAAAAATGAAGTGTTACATCTTCATTAAATATTTTTGGCGTCCTAACCATAACTCAAAGGGAAAATTTAGGAGTAAAAAATTTTGAATTTCCACTAGGTACACACCATCGAAAGAAAATTATGTCAAGTTTTGATTCAACAACTAGTGAAACAACTACTCCCAGTTCCCATCCTCATACACCTACCATTACCCTTTTGACTTCTCAATCTATTTCTCCTTCATCTTCATCCATCTCTCCTTCTTCAACTCAACCTATAATATCTTCCTCTGTTACAGTCATAGTTGGTCCTTCATCATCCACAATCACTTCATGAACCACTATAACCACTTTGAATGCCATTTTTATTGGAAGAATCCCTGCAATTAATATTCCTATAATGACTCAAAGACCCTGGGAAACACTTGGAGTAGTAAATATACCTGGTCAAAAACATCCTTTTCCTAAACATCTGAAATGCTAGCTCCCAAATTTTAATCCTGATAACAATGTACCTCCCTAGGAACATATAAATAATTTTATATTAGTTGTTAATTTAAATTATGTTCAGGAAGAAGATGTGGTTTGTATATTATTTCCTCATACTTTTGAAGGAAAATTTGTTTCCCGGTATTTTATTTTTCCAGCTAATTCTATAACTAATTGGGATACTTTTGAGGATTTTTTTTTTTTTTTTGCCCTGAAAAAGTTTGGTAATGATAAATCACCAAATTCATTAATGATAGAATGGTCCAATATAAATATGGGACCCAAAGAGAGTTAAATATTTTAATATAATATATAATAAATTTTTGAATAAGATAACAGATACTTTGAAGCCAGGTTTGTATGTTCATATTGAATGGTATATTTTATCCTTACCTACTCCCATGGCTATGATTTTCAACCGAGCATCCAAAACCTCTCTTACAAACAATATGATTGAAGAAATGAAGATCGAGAAAGACATGCTTAGTATTCCAAAAAAAACTTTTGTTAAAGAAAATATTCCCTTTTCTCAACCAACTAAGAAAGTTACATTCAAAGAAGAGAAGAAGGAAAAGGGGGTTAAGGATGTGTTTGTTATGGAAGCGCTCCAAAAGTTTATAAAGGCCTTATCAAATGAGATATTTGATCTAAAGAAACGAGTTTCTAAAGGTTCCTCTTCAAAAATACCATTAAAACCATTAATAAGAACTTAGAAAAATCCTCCTTCTAGTTAAATTTCAGTTGCAAAAGAAGAAGAAGACGAGGAAGAAGATCTAGAGAAAACATAAGACAAGGAACAATAAGAAGTGACGGATGATAATTCCACATGGGACTTTGTTGGTCCTTTGTTAGATGAAGAAGAAGAGGCTATTGTCGTAACAACAAGAAGAAAGAGCTATGCAAATACCACTCTTGTTAATAAATGTCCTACTACAAATGTGACTTCATCTCTTGCAAATAAAATTTCTACCCCTGTTCCGTCCAATCCTCCCACTCCTGTAGATAAAATATCAACTTTAGATAAGTCAGCTTATAAAACTCTTATTATTTCTTATAATATAGATTAAAATATTGTAGAGGATATGAATAATACTAAGGCCAATATTTCATTATATGAACTTAGTAAATTAAAGCAGCAACAAATTTTTTACTAAATGCTATAAATGCTACCTCTAAATATCTCTTACCATAAACTGTTGTAGTTACTAAAATTAAAACCATGTCAAATCCTCCTCTTCCCCTGAAAAGATGAAATACGTAGATTCCATACTAAGAGGTGACAATTCCAATCACATACTCCACCATTCCTTTTGAGTTTTTAAATATTAAACAAGAACATGCACAATTGTTTAGTTGGCTATGGTGCCCCTTCTAACATTATTCCATACTCTATCTATTTTAAAATAAATGCTAGACCCCAAGAGTCATCCACTCAAATTTTTCAACTTGATAGGTCAAAAGTCAAGGTTTTGGGAGAACCTAAGGATGTATAAATAAGACTAGCATATCAACCCAAAGTTTTTAGAATAATTGATATTGTGATTACTGATATCACACAATATTATGGTATTATTCTAAGTTGAGATTGGTAAAATAAATTGAAAGGTTATTTTTCCATTGATTGGTCGCGCCTATGGATTCCTTTTAACGGAAATCATTGTTGGGTATGTGTTATATTCTTTCCACGAGTAGTCACGCGCGGGAGGGTCACAGGGGGGGCAGTAGCTCCCCCTGTACATTGCCTCGGGCACAACAGGGGGGCTCAGAGGGAGGGCGGTAGCCCCCCCCCTATTCGGGGTCTGGGTAGCGCCCCGAGAAAAAAAATTTGGACCTTATTTTTCGGTGGGCGGACCTGCCCATGGTTTTGTGCATGTGTTTGCACATAGTTTTTGGGCATGATGGTTTTCGGCCCCTGGTATTTTGTAGATCCGGTCAAGGGAACTACGGTTATGTTCTAATCTAGGGTTAATGGATTGGGGTTTATGTATGATTCAGCATGTATATATATGTGTTGTAACACTAAAAGGAATATAATGAAAAATCAAGCTGGTCATCCTGATTTGGGATCTAGGGGAAAATCTGTGTTTATCTGTTTTATGTTTTATGCTCTCGCTATTGTTTATTTTTTGTTTTAAGGTTCGTTTGTAGATAATTTCTATTTGGGTTTAAAATCTACATTTGGTATCAAAGCTATTTCGGCTTCAAGGGGACGCCTTTGTTGCTGAGGTTTTTTTTCTCGGGCTTGCGGTAGACCCTGTTTAGTGGGAGATCTTGGGGATTGATTCTTGCGGTGAAAGAAGATGGCGAGCGGTGGGAAGATAGAGATCAAGAAATTTAATGGTCAGAGTTTTGAGTTGTGGAAGCTCAAGATGGAGGACCTGCTAGTGGATAAGGATCAGTGGATTGCGGTAGATCTGGGTACTAAACCAACAACAATGTCAGATGAAGACTGGAAGAAGCTGGATCAGAAGGTAAAGAGCACAATACGGGTGTGTGTATTAGATTCAGTATTATTGAGTGTATCTTGGGAAGCTATGGCGAAGACCTTTTGGAACAAGCTAGGGACTTTGTACCAATCTAAGTCTCTGGTGAATAAATTGTTCCTGCGGAAAAAGCTATATAACCTGAGGATGAAGGATGGAGACTCGGTGACAGAGCATCTGAACGCCTTCAATACTGTGGTAAGCCAGCTATCATCTATTGATATTAAAATCTCAAATGAAGATAAGTGCATCAGTTTATTGTGCTCTCTACCAGATTCATGGGACAGTCTGGTTATTGCAATAGGTAGCAATACAACTACCTTGAATTTTGATGACATTGTCTCAGCCTTACTGTTGGAGGAAATGAGATGGAGAAATATGGAGGGTTAGAATGCAAATGCCTTATCTATACGAGGAAGGTCCCAAAAGAAAAACAAGAATAAGGTTTCGAGTGGGAGATATAAAACTAGAGGGAGATCTAAATCTCCTGGAAAGTTTGTAAAGGTGTGTTGGAAATGTGGAAAGGAAGGGCACTACAAAAAGGACTGCAGATCTAAAGCTCCTGAGAAAGGAAAGGGATCTGATGATGCTCCTTCTGCAAAGGCAAAAACTACTTCGGATGAAGGTGGGGATGTGTATTTGGCTTCTTCTTCAAATACACATGTAGATCATGAGTCATAGTTGATTGAATCGGGTGCATCCTTTCACTTCACTCCCCATAGGGAGTGGTTCTGTGAGTATGAGAAATATGATGGTGGTGGTGTCTTCCTAGGGGATGATAGGAAGGCCAGAATCGTCGGATGTGGAAAATTCAAGCTGAAGCTGCAAGGTGGAAGGACTAGAACACTTCTTGGTGTTCTGCACATTCTTGCATTGGCCAGAAATTTGATTTCTGTAAGCAAGATGGATGATGCAGGTGTAAAAACAGTGTTCGAGAAAGATACATGTAATATGGTTCGGGGAGCACTGGTATTAATGCGGGGAGTTCGGATTGGAACTCTATACAAGCTTTAGGGCAGAACTATTATTGATGGGTGCAATAGTTCTGTGGTTCCCAAAAGTGGAGCGGAAAGCTTAGTGATCTCTGGAGAAAAGACCATGCTATGGCATCAAAGGCTTGGACATATTGGAGAGAAGGGCCTTCAGATACTGCATAGAAATGGTATGGTAGAAGGTATATCTAAAAACTCTCTGGATTTCGATTTCTGTGAACATTGTGTATATGGGAAGCAGAATCGGGTGAGTTTTCCTTCTGGTGCTAAGAGGGCGAACAAGATATTAGAGCTTGTGCACAGTGATGTGTTTGGACCTGTGTCAGTTCCATCACTGGGAAAGTCTGTGTACTATGTTTCATTCATATATGACTTCTCAAGGAATACATGGATATATTTCTTGAGGAAGAAATCTGAAGTCTTTGACAGATTTAAAGAATTTAAGGCTCTAGTGGAAAACCAGAAAGAGAAGAAGATAAAGGTGTTGAGGACAGATAATGGTGGGGAGTTATGCAAGAACAAATTTGAAGAGTTCTGTAAGAAGTGTGGTATAGCATGATAGAAGACTACTCCATACACACCTCGAAAAAATGGATTTGTAGAAAAACAGAACAGAATGCTGATGGAAAAGGAAAGAAGCATGCTTAGTGGTACCGGGTTAGGACAAGAATTCTGGGCAGAGGCAGTGGAGACTGCATGTTACTTGGCTAACAAATCACCTTCATCAGCGTTGGAGGATAAGACTCCACATGAGGTATGGATTGGTAAGAAACCCTTTCACATATGAGGGTATTTGGATGTGATGCATATGTACATGTTCCAAAGGAGAAAATGATCAAGTTGGATAATAAATCTGAAAGGTGCATCTTTATTGGGTGTAAGGATGGTTTAAAGGGTTACAAGCTTTGGAACCCGGAAACAAGGAAGGTAGTGTACAACCAAGATTTGGTGTTTAGAGACGTGAAAGATGTTGTTAAACATGAATTCTTACCAAAGGAACCTGAGAAGATATAGTTTGAGCTAAAGGAGGATGAATCAAATTCTACAACAGAAGAAGACTTAGAAGAGGAAGAGCCACAAACTCCAACAGTGAGAAGATCAGTTCGGGAAAGAAGACAACTAGAAAGGTATAGTCCATCTGCTTTCTGTTCAAATTTTTCTTTAACTATAATTAATGATGATTCTAGAACTGTCAGTGAGGCAGTAGATTTAGAGGAGGGAAAAATCTGGAAGGAGGCCATGGTTGATGGAATGGAATCCTTGCACAAAAATGAGGCATGGGATCTAGTGGAGTTATTGGCTGGAAGGAAGCCCATCATGAGTAAATGGGTGTTTAAGAAGAAGATGAATGTAGAAGGCAAGGTGGAGAAGTACAAAGCTCAATTAGTAGCAAAAGGTTATTCCCAGGTGCCGGGAATTTATTTTGGTGATATTTTTTCTCATGTTACCAAGGTTACTTCTATTAGACTACTTTTATATGTTGCTGCTGCATTTTATTTTGAGGTAGAATAGATGGATGTGAAGACACCATTTCTTCATGGGGATCTAGAAGAGGAGATCTATATGAAGAAACCTGAAGGCTTTATGGTGAAGGGTAAGAAAGAACTAGTATGCGGGTTAAAGAAGTCTCTATATGGGTTAAGATAGTCCCCAAGGATGCGGTATCAGAAATTTGATACCTATATACGGGGACTTGGATTCACCAGAATCAAGGAGGATCACTGTGTTTATTTTAAATTAATTGGTGACCATGTTATTTATTTGGTCTTGTATGTGGATGATATGTTTTTGGTTGGAAATGACAAAGAAATTATCCAAGATTTGAAGACCCAACTGTTCTCAAAATTCGACATGAAGGATCTTGGTGCTGTAAACTATTTTTGGGCATGGAAATTAAGAGAGATCAGGCAAAGAGGAAGCTCTGGTTAAACCAAAGGAAGTATGTCGAGACTATATTGTAGAGGTTCAATATGCAGGATAGTAAACCAATGAATGTTCTAATTCCTGTAGGTGTAAAGCGGTCTGTTGAACAGTGTCCCAAGACCCAAGAAGAAGAGGAGGATATGTTTCGTGTTCCATATGCAAGTGCAGTAGGTAGCTTGATGTATGAAATGGTTTGTACTAGACCAAACATTACACATGCAGTGGGAGTATTGAGCAGTTTTATGTCAAACCCAGGGAATGAGCATTGGACAACAGTGAAACGGGTTTTCAGATATTTGCGTGGCACTAGTCATTATGGCTTGTGCTACCAGGGAAGACCAGGATTGGAAATGTTGGGAAAAATACTGAGAGGGGGGGGGGGTGAATCAGTATTTACTGCATATTCAAAAATTTTACTTTTTCTTGCTTCTAAAACCCATACGCTACTTTCCTGAAACAGACTCGCGTATATATGCGGATACCCTTTATGAAACTCGCGTATACACAAAGATATAATTATGCCGTTAATTATTCACTTATATCATTCCATATTCATTCATCATATGTTCAATAAACAGTAAACATGTGCAGTAAGAACAGAATAAACCATCACACAAGAACACCAGGATTTTAGGTGGAAACCCAAGTCGGGAGAAAACCACCACTGCCGTTGCTCAGCCTTCAATATTTTATTATAAAGAAAACATCTTACAACTTATGTACTGGCGCAGACTCATACTAGTACGCAGGCATCCACCTGTGCTCATTTACCAGCCTCTCCTGGAAGGGAGCACCAACCCCCTGCTCTCGTTTACCAGCCTCTCCTGGAAGGGAGCACCAACCCCCTGCTCTCGTTTACCAGCCTCACCTGGAAGGGAGCTACAACCCCCTGACTAAAGGCTACAACCCTCAGCACCAACAAGGACCACGAGACATCAATTTTCACACTGGATCCAACCCACACAATTAAGCTCAAGGAACATTCATCAAACCAACCACTTGCTCTATAGCAACATAATCAATCTTTGAACAATTCAGATCATCATGGACAGATAGCAGTAACACATCAGAAACAGATATCAGCAAGACAGCAGAACATATCAGACATCTCACAACTTCAGCAAACCCTAGTTTGCATACACGCTTTCCTTTCTCTGATATCGCGTATATACACGCCTTCATGCATATAAACCTGCGTATACCTCTGCACAAACTTCAGAACTAATTTTACTACCCATACGCGCTTTCACTTCATACAACCCGCGTATATACGCGCTTCCTCTACGATGAACTAGCGTATGGTTCTTCAGACATTTAGGTCATTGCAATTCTTCAGAACAGATACATCACACAGATTTTACCCTTTACTTCAGACAGATGTTCGCCTCATCTCAGATCTAATCATTCCATAAACAGATCTAGCAAGTATAAATATATTTCAGATCTAGATACCATTCTTCATCATTTTCTTCATTGGTGCATCATGCATTCAGATCTATCATTCAACTGTAACCCTTTCCATTCAGATATACTTCAAAAGTATTCATTCAAGCTCAGACATCTTGCACCCACGCTCATGATTTGCACAATGAATTTCTTCTCCTTATATAGGTTTACCCTTTTTCAATACCATGAGCCAAAACCACACTCCTTCCGATGGTATTCCTGGACGGGATCAATTAGATAATCTAGCGCTCAATACAATGGGCCAATACCATGGTAATGCCCCTTGGTATCATAATTTTAGAGCGCAAAAGGGCATACGTGACTTGGAGCGTTCGTTTCCGCGTGTATACGCAACTTCGTCTCATAAAAACTGCGTATATGCTAACCCTGAATTTATACGCGGGTTCCCTTCACAGAAGTAGCGTATACATTGTATGTATACGCGGGTTGCCTTCACAAAAGTAGCGTATACATTGTGACATATTATATTTATCATTTTTCTGGTACTTACTGGAATTCTTTTCTCTGTCACATCTGAACTGATCTGTAGATACATCATTCTTACATCTTTGACACATAGGTTGCTTATCATAGGCAACTCATCAAGCAGGCTTTCATCAAGAACATCTTCATCAAGTAGGTTGCCATCAAGGACAACACATTGCATCATATAGCCAACAATCTCATTTCATCAAGTTGCCATCAACTTTATCAAGTGGGTTGCCATCAAGGACAACACTCTGCATCATATTGCCAACAATCTCCCCCTTTGGACTTGATGGCAACCACGATGGTGTTTGATCACCACAAGAGATAGATACATTAAGCATCATGATATTCTTCCCTTATTCAAACACCATGTCACTCTCCCCCTTTGACATCAAGGGCAAAGGGCGGATCAAAACCAAGACAAGGTTTTGCTTCCCATGCAGATCTGATGTGTATTGAAGTTACCATGCTCCCCCTAAGTTTACGCTATATTTTCAATGAAGTACATGACTCTATGACATTTCCTATCACCAAGGACTCATACATACATCAAAGATCCAACCAAGTGGATTTACATATGAAACTCAAATACCCAACCAAGTGGGTTTACACATTTTGACTCAGCTACCCAACCAAGTGGGTTTACATATTTTGACTCAACTACCCAACCAAGTGGGTTTACAAATTTGACAAGTCCTTACATGACTGAATATTACAAATTTACATCATGGGTCTCAACATGACCTTTTCATCAAATTACAAATATGAATTTTCATGACCAATACCAGAAAGACCTCAAGAGAGATCATATATCAGAACCATCATAATGCCAACAATGCATTATACTAGGGCTCCCCCTGAAAATGTGCATCCAATGCATCCTTTCCATATGGCCAAGGCTCCTCCTTAACTTGTGCAACCTGAACACCTTCAACGGCAAGTCATCAGCAACAAACTCTGCATGATCTTTCCATATCTCTGAATCATAAGACTTCCATCTCATCCAACAGATACTCTTCATCAAGTAACAATCCGGGCTCATCCATGATTTTAAACATAAGAAACCAAGTATCATTTCATCATTATTTAGAACTGAGAAGATAAGTTGATATAGAGTCAATAATACATTTATTAACAGTCAGAGTGATGCTCCCCCTGAACCTCTGCTCCAGATCTTCAGCTATCATATAAATTCTCTTATCATCAATGCATACGCGACTGTGTCTGCTGAAACTCGCGTGTATATGCGACTTTTGTTCATCTAACCCGCGTATGGAAAGTGAAGCATAGAAATTTTCACATTCCTTCATCTCCCCCTGAACTTGTCCTTCCTGTACCTGTCTTCTTCATATCAGATGCTCTGTCAGAAATACATATAACCAGAATAATCAAATCAACCATGAGAATCATCATACATTGCTCCCCCTGTGATGATACATCCCCATAATGTATCTCACATTACTTCTGCAGTCATTTAGAGAAGTAAGCTTCAGAAGCGGATGACTGCAGTAGGGTCAATATCCCTACATTTCTAATCGGTCCTCCATCTTTTTCCAGATTTGTTTGAACTTTCTATTTGTGTGCTGGAAGTTATCCGATTTCTCATATCTGTTCATCCTGCATTCCTTTTCCACATGACCATACTTATTACAAGCATAACATCTCATGTGACCAGAGAAGTAAGCATAAGGATCATAGTGTGCTTTTCTGTTCTTCCTCCTATTGCAATCAGCTGCTTTGTGACCATACTTGTTGCATGAAAAACAATATCCCTTGAAGCTACCAGAGTACCTTTCTGAATAGAATCTGTTTGATAGTGACTGAAATGATCTGCTTCTGCAATTTGCTGCAACGTGCCCATAATTATGACATTTAAAGCATTCCACATTATTGAATGATTTCCTTTGAGAATTCATGATTGTTGGTTGAATTTTTGTTTCTTTCAACACTTCAGATTTTGCATTGACTTCCTTTGAATCATTAGCATTTCCTTGTGAAATAGATTCTCCTTTGACAGTTTCATGAAAACCAAGACCAAGTTTAATAGAGGGAGACCTTTGATTACTCAGAATATTGTCCAAAATCTTAGTACTATCTTGAAACCTCTAAAGTTTAACCTTTTCTTCTAATTTACCTTTGAGAATGTTTACCTCCACCTCCAAGGCTTGGCATTGCTTCTTCACGCTTTCTTCTTTCCTTCTTCTGTCTTCTACTTGTTTTTTCAGATTTAGAATCTCTTCTTTCGGCCCATTTTCTTGCTCTCCAAAAGTTTGTAAGAGTTCTTCATTCTTCTTCTTCGATGCTTCGAGATTTTCTTTCAGAAATATGTTTTCTGCTTCAAGTCCTGCATTCTTCTTATTTGATTTATCCAGGTCTTCTTTGAGGGAAATAATTTCTGCTTCAAGACCTTCCTTTTCAAATGATTGTAGAGGTTCCTCATTCTTCTTACTTGATGCTTCAAGTTCTGCTTGTAGAGAAATGATTCCAGCTTCAAGACCTTCATTCTTCCTTTTTGATATTTCGAGATCTGCATTTAGATCGTTAATTTCTGCTTCTAGTCTTTTCATTCGATTGGATGCATAAGCATGAAACCTTTGATACTTGTCTATAGATTCACTCTCCTTAGATGATGTTTGTTGATCTTCATCTTTAATCTTGACAGCTTCTTCTAGATCCATACTGTTACTTTTACTATCTTTACCTTTGCATATACAGGTAAGTGAAATACAAGAACAATGATCAATACCTGTTTCATCTTCTTCAATTTCTGCTATACATGATTTTTGAGGTATCTCCTTTCCTTGAGTAACCTTCTTCTTTTGCTTCTTTTCCATGAGCACTTGTAGAACTTGGTCAGAATCTTCTTCATCTTCACTGGACACTTCATCATCATCTTCATTTGCATAATAACTTTTCCTCTTTTCAAATTGTTTCCCTTTACCATGTTTTTCTCTATAAGGACATTTAGCAGCATAGTGACCAACTCTTCCACAATCAAAACATTTGAAGGGAAGCTTACCTTTGAATCTTCCAGTACCTAGTTGGAGTTTTCTCACAAAATTCGCTTCTTCTTCTTCGGATATATAGCTGGATTATTTGACAACTTCCTTTTCTTTTCCCTTTGCAGACACCTTAAAAGCAACTTCTTTGATTTGAGAAGGACCTCCTTGTCTCATTTCAAAAGCAGTCAGAATACCATGTAATTGAACAATAGTAAGAGTTTGCAGATCTTGCCTTTCTTCAATAGCTGAAACTTTAGAGTCAAATTTTGAAGTCAAGGATCTTAAGACTTTTCCACCAGAGTAGTATCAGTTATGGTTTCACCCAAATTTCTCATTCGATTTACAATATCATCCAGACGAAGAAAGAAACTGGCAACACTCTCATCACTATGCATCTTCAAATTTTCATATTCAATTCTAAGAGTTTGGAGTTTTGCACTTTTTACCTTTGTGTCTCCTTCATAGCTTAGAATGATTTTGTCCCATATTTCTCTTTTGCTGAATGTAGCTGCATCACTTTAGCAAATTCTGATTCAGACATGCTTCCTAATAAGACATTCACTGCTTTGGCATTGGTTTCATACTTCTTCCTTTCAGCTGCATCAGTAGGAATACTTGTCGGATATTGATAACCTTCTTCCACGATTGCCCATACATCTGCACCAAGACTTTGCAAATATGCTTTTGTTCGTACCTTCCAGAATATCAGATTGCTTCCATTGAATAGAGGTGGCTTTATAGACATTACTCCTTCCTGAATTCCCATTGCGATGGATCTCCTTCAAGCGATCAAGCTTCTGCAGAAGGACCTGCTCTGATACCAATTGTTGGGAAAAATACTGAGAGGGGGGGGTGAATCAGTATTTACTGCATATTCAAAACTTTTACTTTTTCTTGCTTCTAAAACCCATACGCTACTTTCTTGATACAGACTCGCGTATATACGCGGATATCCTTCATAAAACTCGCGTATACACAGAGATCTTATTATGCATTTATTTCTTTACTTAGGTCTATGCATCATTCATTCATTAGATGTTTAGTTAACAGTAAGCATGTGCAGTAATAACATAATAAACCATCACACATAAGCAACACACATGAACACCGGGATTTTAGGTGGAAACCCAAGTCGGGAGAAAACCACCGCTGCCATTGTCTCAGCCTTCAATATTTTATTATAGAGAAAACATCTTACAACCATGTATTGGCGCAGACTCATACCAGCATGCAGGCACCCACCTGCAAAAGGCTACAACCTTCTCTCGTTTACCAACCTCTCCTGGAAGGGAGCTACAACCCCATGTTCTCGTTTACCAGCCTCTCCTGGAAGGGAGCTACGACCCCCTGCTCTCATTTACCAGCCTCAGTTAGAAGGGAGCTACAACCCCCTGACTGAAGGCTTCAACCTTCAGCACCTTTGTGGACCACGTTTCATCAATTTTCACACTGGATCCAACCCACACAATTAAGCTCAAGGAACATTCATCAAACCAACCACTTGCTCTATAGCAGCATAATCAATCTTTGAACAATTCAGATCATCATGGACAGATGGCAGTAACACATCAAAAACAGATATCAGCAAGACAGCAGAACAGATCAGACATCTCACAACTTCAGCAAACCCTAGTTTGCATACGCGCTTTCCTTTCTCTGATATCGTGTATATACGCGCCTTCATGCAAATAAACCTGCGTATACCTCTGCACAAACTTCAGAACTGATTTTACTACCCATACGCGCTTTCACTTCATACAACCCGCGTATATACGCGCTTCCTCTGCGACGAACTAGCATATGGTTCTTCAGAAATTTAGGTCATTGCAATTCTTCAGAACAGATACATCACACAGATTTTACCCTTTACTTCAGACAGATGTTCGCCTCATCTCAGATCTAATCATTCCATAAACAGATCTAGCAAGTATAAATATATTTCAGATCTAGATACCCTTCTTCATCATTTTCTTCGTTGGTGCATCATGCATTCAGATCTATCATTCAACTGTAACCCTTTCCATTCAGATATACTTCAGAAGTATTCATTCAAGCTCAGACATCTTGCACCCACGCTCATGATTTGCACAATGAATTTCTTCTCCTTATATAGGTTTACCCTTTTTCAATACCATGAGCCAAAACCACACTCCTTCCGATGGTATTCCTAGACGGGATCAATTAGATAATCTAGCGCTCAATACAATGGGCCAATACCATGGTAATGCCCCTTGGTATCATAATTTTAGAGCGCAAAAGGGCATATGCGACTTGGAGCATTCGTTTCCGCGTGTATATGCAACTTCGCCTCATAAAAACTGCGTATATGCTAACCCTGAATGTATACGCGGGTTCCCTTCACAAAAGTAGCGTATAAATTGTATGTATACGTGGGTTTCCTTCACAAAAGTAGCGTATACATTGTGACATATTATATTTATCATTTTTCTGGTACTTACAAGAATTATTTTCTCTGTCACATCTGAACTGATCTGTAGATACATCATTCTTACATCTTTGACACATAGGTTGCTTATCATAGGCAACTCATCAAGCAGGCTTCCATCAAGAACATCTTCATCAAGTAGGTTGCCATCAAGGACAACACATTGCATCATATAGCCAACAATCTCATTTCATCAAGTTTCCATCAACTTTATCAAGTGGGTTGCCATCAAGGACAACACTCTGCATCATATTTGAAACGGGGAAGAAGTGTTGGACATTCATGGTTTTGTTGATGCGGAGCGGGTTGGAGATCGGACCAAAGAAGATCTACGAGTGGGTATGTGTTTAGCCTATTTGGAGGTGCGGTCTGTTCGATGAGTAAAAGGCAGGTTTGTAGTGGATCTTTCAACTATAGGCGAATGCATGGCGACCCTCATGCGAAAGCGAGAGCGGTTTGGTTGTAGAGATTGTGTTCAAGTATGGGGTTGGTGCAGCAAGCTATTAGGATGAGCTGTGATAGCCAAAGTGAAATTTTCTTGGCTAAGAACCACCTTTATCATTCAAAGACAAAGCATTGATGTTCAATATCACTTTGTGAGATAGTTGAGGGCTAAAGGGTATTGCTGGTAAAGGTGGACACTTTGAAGAATGTTGCAGATGCATTGACAAAGTCTGTGAGCACTCAGAAGTTCTCTTGGTGTAGAGAAAAAACGGGTGTTGCAAAGCTAGGCTAATGACTCAGCTCTCCTATGGCCCCCTATGGAAGGAAAACAACAAGTGGGAAAATGTTTGGTATGTGTTATATTCTTTCCACAACTAGTCACACATGGGGGGGTCATAGGGCAGCAATAGTCCCCCCTATACGTTGCGTCGGGTGCAGCAGGGGGGCTAGAAGTGGGGTGGCAACGCCCCAGGAAAAATTTTTTGGACCTTATTTTTCAGTGGGTAGACCTGCCCATGGTTTTGTGCATGTGTTTACACATAGTTTTGGGGCATGATGGTTTTCAGCCCCTGGTATTTTGTAGATCTGGTCAAGGGACCTGCGGTTATGTTCTAATCCATGGTTAATGGATTGGGGTTTATGTATGCTTCGGCATGTATATATATGTGTTGTAACACTAAAATGAATATAATGAAAAATCAAGTTGGTCATCCCGATTTGGGATCCAGGGGAAAATATCTGTGTTTATCTATTTTATGTTTTATGCTCTCGCTATTGTTTATTTTCTGTTTTAAGATTTGTTTATAGATAATTTCTGTTCAGGGTTAAAACCTACAATCATAATTAGATAAGAGTATATTTTGAAAATAATATGAAGCATACTGTCACATATATCGATGAAGAGAATGAGACAACTACCTTTTCACACAATATTCTAGGAAATTATTGTGCATATTCTTATTTCAGAAACTTTACTACATAAGCATATCCTTTTCCATCTACTACTATATGCTAATAAATAGAAATATTTCTACAGACTGATTCGTCACGATGTGTGAATATTATAGATATCTCCATATATAAAATTGTAAATAATCAGTCATGGAAAATGTATTTTGATGGGTCAAAATCTAGTGGTGGTGTTAATGCATGTTGTGTTTTGGTGAATCCCAACGGGGATAAAATTGTGCTTACTTGCAGACTTGAATTTGAATGTACAAGAAATGTTGTTGAATATGAAGCACTTGTTCAAGGATTAATGAAATCTATCAACTTGGATGTCAAATACTTGAAGGTTTTTGGTGATTTAGAGATCTTCATAAAACATGTTCAAAATACTATCCACTGTGCTTATAATCATCTTAAACACCATCGATTGCATGTTCAAGAATTGATTTCAAAATTTTTGGCATTCAATATTAGTTCAATTCCAATGCCGCAAAATGAAAGCATTGATCTCTTAGCCAACATTTCTTCTAGACTTATTCCACTAGAATAGTTTAGCCTTGATCATTTTTCTATTGAGTTTATTTTTAGACCCTTAATGTAACATACCCTCGTAACCTCGTAGGAAAATGCATGGAGTTAGGAATTTTTTTCAACATTTACCAATGTGTAACTTTCTAAATTACTTTCTATATTCCTTCATTAACCATTAGAATAACCATCATCATCACCTTGAGAAATATTTAGTAAAAATCATAATGAGTTACACAACCATTAACTCTCCTTGTTGTAGCATATTAACTTAGATTTCCTACTATAACTATGCATCGATCCCATGATCAATTAAACTCAATTAGTAAATCACATAATTGATAATATAAAAATCACATCATGAAAATGACACAATGAGCAATCACATCATTAGACACCAATATACCCTGAAAACCCAGTAGGGTGAAAACCATGAAATATTTAATTTCATTATTAAACGCTCGTGATGGTTTTCACCCCTCACTCAATGGGTATAAGGGAGTCCATACCTTAACCATTGTCATAAAAATTACATAGAAAAATAATCGTAAATGCAACATAGCTAGCTATAATCTATTAAAATCATCATGATACCATTTACCCACAGATCCTCAATCTCTGTATTTGTGGTCAGACTATTTCCTTCAGTGGGTCATCTTGCAGTTGGAACTCCTAAACCTGCATGGGCTGACAACTCTTTATCTTCCACAATGTTAAACTTGAATAATCATTTTCTCAAGTCACCCTCCTTTCCCACCATTGTCGCCGTCAGCACACTTGATACCATGATTAGACAAAATCTTAATAAACCAATAATCAATATTTATTTGGGACACTTCCACAAATATTTGTATGCATGTATAAAACATATACAAATTGACATTAAATTCATTCTTTAACATGATTTCGCATGCATTAGTAACAAATAAATCACTATCAAGCCTCATTCTTCCAACAAAAGCCAACAAAATCTTACATGCACTTTTATATTATTTCCAAAGGAAAGCTAACATATTATATAATAATATTGTGCATGCAAATGCATAATAAGCTGTCAAGATAACTATCCCAACAAGCAATTTCCTTTATTCCTACTCTTATGCTTTCTTTTCCAAAGGGATTAATGCAATAGATTCTATACTTATGCATGTGAATGCATGTTCTTTTTCGAAAACATATTTTCCAGAGAAGAGCTATTCACAATGGCTATTATGTATAAAAATGCCAACTCTATTTCAACCAAATTTAACGTACTAGTTATAATTGTTTGCATGCAATAACATAGCTTGTTCTTCTTGCATGTAAAACATATATTTTCTTCCAAAGAAAACTAAATAAATATTTCATGGAAAAATAAACACATTTATTTTCCAAGGGATCAAACGCATACCATTTATTCTTTCATGCATGCAAAGGGACATTTCCCTCTTATCCAAAATATCTAACCCAGTAACTATGCATAATATTCTTCCAAAATAAAGCTAATACCATAGCTAATCCCTTTAGGTTTGCGAAATACATATTATCTTTCCCAAAACAAGGCTAACACAATCAATATTATGTGATTGCATCTTCCTTTTCTCTAGAACTCTAATACCCAATTTTCCATGCATGCAAGCATATATGTTTCTCTAAATAATCTTACATAATAAAACATGCGATTACTAGTTTCCTCTCCAAGAATCTAATCCAATAATGCATACAAGGATATATTTTTCTCTTCTATTATTTTTGAAGAGTTCTAACACGATAAATGCTTCCTTATATATATATATATATATATATATATATATTCCAAGGAATTTAACACCCTAATTATTATTTTTACAAAAGATAGCTAGCTCACTAGCTATTATGCATGAAATACAAAATATTTTCTTATCATTTCACACATTAGAGAGATCTGTAATATTTCCTCAAGAAATAACATGAATAACAAATCGTTCTCAAATAATACAACCAATTGTCTTTTATGCAAAGGTTTTATGTGAACTACTTCTCACAAAAGTTATTTATATCTTTTTTCATGACTCAAGCTCCTCATGAATGTAAAATCACATAATAAATTATAGTATATCAAATATACTAGATAATTATTCATGTGCACCTAAGCACATACTCTCTTCAAGAGTCCAATATTTATTTTTAAACTTTTAATGCATATGCATCATGAGAACATACTTGGTAATCTCTTAAATAAAATAAATTAATTCCTTTTAAATAATTATCAACATAATTATTATGTTTATATGTACATAAAGAAATTATTTTTATCTGGTTGAATAGTCAAAAAGAAGCACTCTGTATTACTCTATTTTTCCTATTTTAGTCATGCACTTTGGATGCGGCCTACGAACATATGGAAATGAATTTCGGAAAACCAAAAGATTTTTTTGTTTGAAACATTCTTATTAAAAATAACCTCTCTCATTTTTTCCCCAGGTGTTATGGTTTTGAAGATTCGAATGAATCTTTGTAACCCATTTTTCCATATTTAAATATTAAATAATTTCTTGTTTTTGTCATCAATTTTGAACACGGTTTCAAAACAAATGGAAATGAGTTTTGGAAAACCCAAGGAGGTTTTTTATTATAATGGGTTCATTAAAAATAACCTCTCTCTATTTTTATACAGGTTTTACAGTTTGGAATATTCAAACGAATATTTGCAGCTCATTTTTCCATATTTAAATATTAAATAATTCTCTGCTTTTGTCATCAATTTTGGACAATTTTCGAGACATGGGAAATGAATTTGTAAATTCAGAAAAAATGTTTTGGTCATAACATCCTCTTTTACAAAAACCTCTTTCACGTTTTACATATCTATCCCGGTTTCCAATAACTCATGCAATTCACAGAATTACTTAGCCATAAAAAGATTTTATGAATTCAAAACACATGAAATATTCTAAGAATTCAATGAATAAAACTCTTAACCTCTATCCACGAAATTATATAGAGGTTTTCTCAAGAAATAATCTTTATTCTTTATCATATGAACTTTGCCTTGCAAATAAATTTAATAATTAGATCATCATGCCCCATATGAAAACAAAAAAATTCTCAAATAACATAGTTACTTATTTTTTGATGCATGCTTAGAATCCCTTCTTCCCCTTCCTTAATCCATTCTCCATGTATTCTCTCATTCCTTCCTCTATTTTTATCATAGGCTTACAATAAATAAAATTAAGAAAATAGAATAGTTTTTCTAAATGTTAAAAGCATTCCATAAAGAACTCATAAATCTGATTTTTCCTAAATCACAAAAGCACTCCATAAATCTCTCATGCTTTTATTTTCAAGGTATATTGGCTTTTGTCTTATGAGAAAAATAGCACTTATCCATAATTTTTCCAAAACTATTACTCATTATTTCTAAAACCCATAAAAGATACCAACTTGGAAATATAATTTATTTCTATATAAGAATATAAATTCTTCTAAATAAAATAATTAAGAAATAATTCTTCCAGTATTCTTATAATTACGAATTATAAGAATATTCTTCATGTAATATCAATATAAGAATTAATAATATTTAATTATTCAATAACCCTCATTTTACGAGAGTTTTTACGGTGGCTTACGCCAAGGATATTACATACTCCCCCCCCTTAAAGAGAACATCGTCCTCAATGTTCTTCTCTTGTTGGAAAATTAACCTTTAATTTTCATTACCAATTATTTAGGAAATGTAAAATAATACTTCAATCATAATACTTCCTCAAAAACTCAAGGAGCACTAGCCCTTCTATCAAGTACATGTTGTATTTTATTTAGGAGTTACGCTAGTCTTTCTTTCCCACTAGTGTTGTTTGCAAATTACTATCTTTCTCTCACACATAAATTTTAATCAAATTCAAACTCATGGAATTTATCTCCAACCATTTTCTTGTAGTCTTTCAGGAATTTAGAGTTCAATAACTCATTATTTATCTGACATGAATTATTTCAGTCGCATATATATTTCAATTTATTTCCTCTATGCATGCATAAGTCATTTCTGACATGTTCATTTGCTAAAAAAGAGCTACAAACACAACCTATTTCATCGAAATTGTTGTTTAGATAAATTAATATATCATGCATGCAAATAACACATGCAACAACTTTGAGACATGAAATTTACAATATATTATAACATCCAACATCTTTAGATAATTTTGAAATCAATAACAGAACATAGACATAATTTCATCTAACCGTAGTTAATTTCTGGGAATTATTGAGGAACCGAGCATATTCCACCCAACCTTGAATTATCTCCAATACTTCCCCACCAAGCTAATATCTACTTGCCACTAAAATCAAAAACCTCATTAATTCATTGATGTTTTCTTCCCAACAGATTTTTAGCAGCATCATGCTGGAAGGTTTGCCAACCTTTTGCCTAGGACTTTTTGTTTTATATTTTTCAAAAAAGATACTCTTCTTTTTATTTAAAGCACAAATTTATCTCTTGTTGTGTTTTATTTTACCCCAATTAGTACTTATCTCCAACTAAGTGATTAACATAATCTTTCTCTCCCATTATGTTAATATTTTCATCTTTATTATTTTCTCCTAGGGATTTTTAGGATAATTTTAGGGAAGGTCCATTTTTAACTTAACCACCAATATATTTTCATAAGATGGAAAGAAGTCTTCTAAAACTCTAGAGTTATTTCCTAAATACCCCAACCAATGTATTCATTAACTCAATAATAAAATATTACATCATCACATCAGCCCCATCATGGCTTCCATAGCCATTGAATCTAATAAAAATTAAATGTCTAAAAATCCATTGTAATTTACATAATTTTCCATTTTCATATTATCATTACGACAAAGGAACATTTATGTACACCATGCATCTATACTTGACCCTCAATATGGGTCCCACAAATTGTCAATGTTCATTGACAACAACTCATCACATGTAATATAGGTGGTATACATTCCAAATTTCCACATAATAACAATCATGCAACTTAGAAAAAATACATTAACATATCTTGCATACCATATCATTATACTTTCTTTAAAATCTCACCTTGCCAACCATCAATATTATAGAGAAATAACAGTCCCATTGAATACTAGGACACGAAATGTGATTTTTTTCTTTCCTTACCATTAACTTGCAACCATGTAAGCAACAACCATTGAGGAATTTTGGGAAAATAATTTTCAATCATGCAATCTAAAACCACTTTAGACTTTTATCAAATATTTTGCAAGAATTCAATCGACAACCAATGTTACATTCTAACAAATAGTTGGCAAGCATACAACTTACCACCATTGAGGAATTTTAACAACTAATTAGCAGACATGAAATAATTTCCATAAATATGTTTAAACTATCAGAGAGATAGTAAAACTAGAATTTACAAAATAGCATGAATCATATTAATATCATTAATGGTAAAATTTCTACCAAACAACACAACCAACAATCCCTACAAGAGTGTCTAATAGGAAAAGTCGACCGGATAATGGATCCAAGTCTAAACAGAAGTTGTTCTTGGAATCAACATGGGGGTTACATTAAATTAAGGTATTAAAACCCCTTGATGTTATTATGAATCACATCCAAAACTCCTACCGATGCAATTTTTTAAAACAAAAAAAATTTTGGATCTCATTTACCACTTTTGTCGAACACATCGAATGCAAACTTTCCTCTATAACTCTACATGAAGAAAGAAAACCCACAATTATGCTACTATGAGTTTTTCATTGACTTTAAGTTCACTATGTGAATTCCACTTCACTCATTTCTTCTTTTTAACGAATAAAGAGGTTCATTTAAATTTTTTTCTTTTTACAACATTCCATGGTCCTCTTCAGGGTTAACCACAACTTCTAAATTATTTTTTTATCACAAAACCATACATGCATTCATTCTTTATAGCAAGTGCATTATGAAAACAGCTATGTTTTTCCTTTTTTTTATGCACCATAATCATCGTTGTAATAGTATGCATGAAAAGGTTGGTAATTAATTCACACTATAACTAGTGAATAATCATGGTTGTTCAGAGGTGGAATAGAGGGTTAATTCTCTTTTATCCGCATTCATATTCAAATTTGATCAGCATAACATTTAAAGAAACATTATAACTTTCTACTCTTTAATGTGGTCATTAATCATGCATTATGCATCTCATGTAGATTGTAGCCTACTGCAAGTACAATTAGAATCATATCTAAGATGATGTCCACTAGCATCATACCTCTACTTATTTTTTTCATTAATGATCCCTAAAAGGCGCCAGTGTTGCAACATTTTTCCCCGATACCAGTTGTAACATACTCTAATAACCTCGTAGGAAAATGCATGGAATGAAGAAATTTTTTCAACATTTACCAATGTGTAACTTTCTAAATTACTTTCTATATTCCCTCATTAACCATTAGAATAACCATCATCATCACATAGAGAAATATTCAGTAAAAAACATAGTGAGTTACACAACCATTAACTCTCCTTGTTGTAGCATATTAACTTACATTTCCTGCAATAACTATGCATCGATCCCATAATTAATTTAACTCAATTTGTAAATCACATAATTGATAATATAAACATCACATCATGAAATAAATTAACATCATGAAAATGACACAATGAACAAGCACATTATTAGACACTAAGATACCCTGGAAACCCTGTAGAGTGAAAACCACCTAACGTTTAACTATATTATTAAATCCTCTCGAGATTTTTCACCCCTCACTCAATGGTTATAAGGGATCCCATCCATTGACCATTGTCATAAAAATTACATAGAAAAGTAATCTTAAATGCAACATAACTAGCTATAAGCTATTACAATAATCATGATACCATTTACCCACGGATCCTCAATCTCTGTCTTTGTGGTCAGACTGTTTCCTTCAATGGGTCATCTTGCAGTTGGAACTACTAAACTTGCATGAACTGACAACTCTTTATCTTCCACAATGTTAAACTTGAACAATCCTTTTCTCAATTCACCCTCCTTTCCTACCATTGTTGTCATTAGCACACTTGATATCATGATTAGATAAAAGATTAATAAACCAATAATCAATCTTTATTTGTGACACTTCCACAACTATTTGTAGGCATGTATAAAACATAAACAAATTGACATGATGTCTTCTTTAACATGATTTCATAAGCATTAGTAACAAATAAATCACTATCAAGCCTCATTTTTTCAACAAATGCTAACAAAATCGTGTATGCACTTTCATATTATTTCCAAAGGAAATCTAACATACTATATAATCTCATAATAAATCACATAATAAATTATAGTAGATCAAATATACTAGATAATTATTCATGTGCACCTAAGCACATACTTTTTTCAAAAGTCCAACATTTATCTTTAAAATTTTAATGCATATGCATCATGAGAACATACTTTGTAATATCCTAAATAAAATAACTTAATTCATTTTAAATAATTATCAACATAATTATTATGTCTATATGTACACAAACAATTATTTTTATCCGGTTGTAAAATCAAATAGAAGCACTTTGTTTTACTATGTTTTTTATGTTTTAGTCATCCATGCTTACGAACATATGGAAACGAATTTAAAAAAATCAAAAGAGGTTTTTGTTTGAAAAAATATTATTAAAAATAACCTCTATCATGTCTTTCCCAGGTGTCACAGTTTTGAAGATTCGAACGAATATTTTCAACCCATTTTTCCAGATTTAAATATTAAATAATTTCATATTTTTGTCGTCGACTTTGGACACGGTTTCCAAAAAATTGGAAATGAGTTTTGGAAAATACAAATAGGTTTTTGTTTGTAACGTGTTCATTAAAAATAACCTCTCTCAGGTTTTATACATGTGTTACGGTTTGGAAGATTCGAACGAACTTTGCAGGTTAGTTTTCCAAATTTAAATATTAAATAATTCCATGTTTTTTCATGAATTGTGGACACGATTTTTGAGACATGGGAAAAAAATTTGTATAATCATAAAGAGGCTTTTGGTCATAACATCCTCTTTTACAAAAACCTCTTTCATGTTTTACATATCTATCCTAGCTTGGGAGATACAAAGACATATTTGGACCCTATTTTCCAATAACTCATGCAACTCACAAAATTATTTAGCCATGAAAAGCTTTTATGAATTCAAAACACATGAAATCTTATAAGAATTCAATGAATAAAACACTTATTCCTCTATCCAATAAATTATATAGAGGTTTTATTAAGAAATAATCTTGATTCTTTATCGTAAGAACTTTTCCTTGCAAATAAAATAAATTATTATATCATCATGCCCCATATAAAACAAAAGAATTCTCAAAGAACATAGTTACTTACCTTTTGATGCATGCTTGGAATACCTTCTTCCTCTTCCTTGGCTCCATTCTCCATGTATTCTCTCATTCCTTCCTCTATTTTTATCACAGGCTTACAATAAATAGAATTAAGAAAATGGAATAGCTTTTCTAAATCTTAAAAGCATTCCATAAAGCACCCATAAATCTGATTTTTCCTAAATCACAAAAGCACTCCATAAATCTCTCATGCTTTTCTTTTCAAGGTAGATTTTCTTTTGCTTTATGAGAAAAATATCACTTATCCATATTTTTTCCAAAACTATTACTCACTATTTTAAAACCCATAAAAGATACCAACTTGGAAATATAATTTATTTCTATAGAAGAATATAAATTCTTCTAAATAAAATAATTAAGAAATAATTCTTCCAATATTATTATAATTAAGAATATACAAGATTATTCTTCATGTAATATCAATATAAGAATTAATAATATTTAATTATTTAACAACCCTCATTTAACGAGAGTTTTTACGATGGATTACACCATGGATATTACACTTAATTCCATGGAAAAGTTAGGGGCTAATATTCGTAGGTGGGCTAATATTCCATGCTTTTTCCAAAAAAAATATTCACCAATTTCCATTTTTTTTAAAATGAATTCACCCAAATTTTATATTATACAATTATTTTACCTTAAAAATCACCAATGTTATATATTGTTTAATATAAAATAATTATAAATCTAATTTTTTTTACAAAATTAGCATCAAACATTTTAAAATTTGGATATTAGGGACTAGTAATATTCGCCAAGGTTTCTAAAGTTTAATATAAAATTCCATCCTTAAAATTTTCCCTGCTTAATTCCAGAAAATTTATCTAATTAGAGAGTATTCAATGATGATGAATAGATTATTAATTTCATCACATTAGATGGAGTGTATGATAACCATATCATTAATCAATTTTCTCATGATCAAGAATTTAATAAGCTGCCAAACGAAAGCAAATCCAAAAACTCCAGTCCTAGAGTTGTTGTCAAAATAGAAGATATCTATTGTAACCTCATGCAATAACCTAAAGGTTGGTATTTTTGACTCATATCGGTTTAGAGGAAAAGGGCTAAAGGCCAATTAGAACACTGTACAAACAATCCCTTTTGGGTGGGAGAGAGGAGAGTCTAAATCCGGACTTGCAACCATTAGAATCGACCCATAGCACACTTATCCTAGTTGATACTAGTCCTTTGATCTCAAGGATAGGTTTAAAAACCCTACAAATTTAAAAAATACTAGTTCCACCTTGAGATTTGAAGATATTAATCTTGTCTTAGATCAAAATATACATAATGTAAACCTAAGGATTAGAATATCATCATATGAAAGAATTGCATTTATTAGTCTTCTTAGAAGATATAAGGATGTTTTTGCATGGACCTATGATGATCCTAAGACCTATATCACATTAATATCCAACATACAATTTCCATGCTCCCTAATGAAAATCCCATTTAACAAAAAATGAAGAAAATACATCCTAATCTAGAATCTCAGATCAATGATGAATTAAATAAGTTGTTAAAACATAAAAATATTTTCCTAGTAAGAGATTTTAAATGGGTTTCTAATCTTGTTCCAGTTTTTTTTTAAATGGAGATATTAGAATTGTATTGATTTTATAAAGCTTAATAAGCTTCAGATAAATATAATTTTCTATTACCTCCTATGGAACATATTGTTGGGAAAAATACTGAGGGGGGGGGGGGTGAATCAGTATTTAGGGCATACTCAAATATTTTTACTTTTTCATGCTCTAAAACCCATACTCTACTTTACTTGATCAGACTCGCGTATATACGCGGATACCCTTCACAAAAATCGCGTATATGTAGAGATATTAATATGCAATTAATTCATTACTTAGATGCTTGCATTTATTCATTCATCAGATGTTTATATAGCAACAGACATGTGCAGTAATAACAGAGTAAATCATCACACATAAGCATCACACATGAGCACCAGGATTTTAGGTGGAAACCCAAGTCGGGAGAAAACCACCGCTGCCGTTGTCTCAGCCTTCAATATTTTATTATAAAGAAAACATCTTACAACTATGTACTGGCGCAAAATCATACCAGTAAGCAGGCACCCACCTGCGCTCGTTTACCAGCCTCTCCTGGAAGGGAGATACGACCCCCTGCTCTCGTTTACCAGCCTCTCCTGGAAGGGAGCTACAACCCCCTGCTCTCGTTTACTAGCCTCACCTGGAAGGGAGTTACAACCCCCTGACTGAAGGCTACAACCCTCAGCACCACCATGGACCACGTTTCATCAATTTTCACACTGGATCCAAAAGCTTTCTTTATAGCACAACTTGCAGGCCACTTTTCATCATATTTTCAGACTGGACCCACTCCATACATTTAAGCTCAATCATACATCAAAATGGATACTTATCAATTCAGACAACCCAGATCAGATAGCAGTAACACAACAGAACAGATCAGACATTTCATACTTCATCCTTCAGCAAACCCTAGTTTTCATATGCGCTTTCCTTTTACTGATCTGACGTATATACACGTCTTCATGCATATAAACCCGCGTATACCTCTGCACATACTCCAGAACTGATTTCACTACTCATACGCGCTTTCTCTTTATAAAACCAGTGTATATACGTGCTTCCGCTGTAATAAACTAGCGTATAGATCTTCAATCATTACAGAGAAGCATACTTCTTCAAAGCAGATATTCAGTTCAGATTTAACCCTTCACTTCAGATAGATGTTCGCCTCATCTCAGATCTAAACATTCCATAAACAGATCTAAAAGATACAATACATTTCAGATCTAGATAACCTTCTTCATCATTTTCTTCATAGGTGCATCACAGATTCAGATCTATCATCAAATTGTTACCCTTTCCATTCAAACATACTTCAGAGTGAAGTATTCATTCAAACCCAGACTCATGCCTTTTTTTTTGCACAATAATTTCCTTCTCCTTATATAGGTTTACCCTTTATCAATACCATGAGCCAAAACCACACCTCTTCCGATGGTATTCCCGGACTTCCGGGTCAGCGACAACTCAGTCAATAATAATAATAATATAAACTTGATTTTATATTTAGAGCGCATTCGACCATACGCGACGCACGTTATTTCTGCATACGCCACTTCTATTACAAACCCGCGTATGCCTAGACACCTAGACATACACTTTCCATTATTACTCTTGCACACACCGATATTTCTTACTCACCTTCATTTGTATCGAATCGATTTACATCATTAATTAGTATATCAAGCTTGGCCCATCACAATATCTTTATCAAGTAGTTGCCATCATTCGAAGTGTTGCCATCATCTTCATCAAGTGGGTTGCCATCAAGGACAACACATTGCATCATATTGCCAACAATCTCCCCCTTTGGACTTGATGGCAACCACAATGGTGTTTGATCACCACAATAGATAGATACATTAAGCATAACCATTATTCTCCCCTTATTCAAACACCATGTCACTCTCCCCCTTTGACATCAAGGGCAAAGGGCGGATCAATACCAACACAAGGTTTTTCTCCTCATGTAGACTCCATGCTCCATGTAGATCTGATGTGCACTGAAGTTTCCATGCTCCCCCTGAGTTCATGTTGAATCTTCAAACATGTTTTTCAATGAAGTACATGACTCTATGACCTCCCTATCACCAAGGACTCATACTTACATCAAAGATCCAACCAAGTGGATTTACATATGAGACTCAAATAACCAACCAAGTGGGTTTACACAATTTGACTCAACTACCCAACCAAGAGAGTTTACACATTTTGACTTCAAGTACCCAACCAAGTGGGTTTACATATTTGATCAAGTCCTTACATGACTGAATATTACAAATTTATATCATAGGTCTCAACATGACCTTTTCATCAATTTACAAATATGACTTTTTATGACCACTACCAAAAAGACCTCAAGAAAGAGATCACACTTCAGAATCATCATAATGCCAACAATGCATTATACTCAGCAAAGCTAATGCTCCCCCTGAAAGTGTGCATCCAAGTATTCTTTCCATATGACCAAGGCTCCTCCTTAGCTTGTGCAACCTGAACACCTTCAACGGCAAGTCATCAGCAACAATATCTGCATGATCTGTCCTTATCTCTGAATCATAAGACTTCCATCTCATCCATGTGTGAAAGCAAAGAATATCCTTCAACAAAAAGAAAGCAGGGCTCATCTATAATCTCATCATAAGAAACCATGTAACATGTCATCATCAATTAGAACTGAGTAACAAGCATATACAACGCCAATAGTGCAATCATTAATAGTCAGACTGATGCTCCCCCTGAACCTATGCTCCTGATCTTCAGCTTGTCATACAAATTTTCTTATCAGAAGTGCATACGCGACTGTCTCCACTGTAACTCGCGTGTATATGCGGCTTTAGTTCACTGAA
Organism: Pinus albicaulis; assembly: GCA_034641835.2. NCBI lineage: Eukaryota > Viridiplantae > Streptophyta > Pinopsida > Pinales > Pinaceae > Pinus > Pinus albicaulis. The sequence continues at coordinate 1,464,087,381 of CM076582.1, forward strand.
CCCGCGTATGGAAAGTGACACATTGAAAATTTCACATTCCTTCATCTCTCCCTGAAGTTGTACCACCTGTACCTATCTTCTTCACATCAGATGCTCTGTCAGAAATAAACATAACCAGAATAACCAAAACAATCATGGAATCACCATACATCGCTCCCCCTGTGATGATACATTACTAATCCCTATAATGTATCTCACATCTCTCCTGCAGTCATTCAGAGAAGTAAGCTTTAGAAGCGGATGACTGCTGTAGGGTCAGAATTCCCTACGTTTCTGACCAGTCCTCCTTCCTTTTCCAAATTTGCTTGAACTTTCTAATTGGGTGCTGGAAGTTATCCAATTTCTCATATCTTTTCATCCTGCATTCTTTTTCAACATGTCCATACTTGTTACAAGCATAACATCTCATGTGACTAGAGAAGTAATCATAAGGATCATATTAAAGTCTTCCAGCTTCCATGAAGAATGCCATATTCACACTATTTTTACTAGTGCTGAGAAGAACTCTGCAGCACCATCATTCTTCTTCCTGAATTCACTGATTATAGACTGTTTAATCTGTTCATGGTCTGCTGTGACACTGAGACGCTGACATCTAGAAGTGACTAGTCTATTTGAATGATTATAAATGTCCTTAGATTTAGTGTTCATTCTGTTTCCTTACCACTCTGTGTTTTGTTGAGCATCCTTCGAATCTTAGCATTCTCACCAACTGAGATTCTCCTTGTACTGTCATAAGTCCTACACTGGGTTTCACATTATCTTTATCTTATTGTTGTCATTACTATCTGTATCTTAGTACTATCTTGAAACCTCAAGAGTTTATCCTTTTCTTCTAATTTACCTTTGAGAATGTTTACTTCAACCTCCAATTTTTGGCATTGCTTCATCATGCTTTCTTCAACCCTTTTTCCTTCTTCTACTTGATCATTCAAATTTAAGATCTCTTTTTCAACCCATTTTCTTGCTCTTCAAAGATTTGTAAAAGTTCTTCATTCTTCTTATTTGATTTTTCAAGGTCTGCTTTCAGAGAGATGATTTCTGCTTCAAGTCCTTCATTGTGATTGGTTACTTTGTCCTGCAGTCTTTGATACATTTCTATCTGTCCCTTCATTGTTTCTATATGTTCATTCAATCTAGATATCACATCCTTGAGGATAGATTCCCTCCTTTTAAATTGATCCCAAAAATTACTTTCATCATTGATCTTGAGATTTGCTTCTAGACTTATATTGTTACTTTTACTATCTTCATCATTGCATGCACAAGTGAGTGGATTACAAGAACAACAATCAATACCTGTTTCCTCTTCTTCATTTTCTGCTGCACATGTTTTCTGAGATATCTTCTTTTCTTGAGTAGCCTTCTTCTTTTGCTTCTTTGCCATGAGCACTAGCAAATCTTGGTCAGAATCTTCTTCATCTTCACTTGACACTTCATTTGCATAATAACTCTTTCTCTTTTCAAATTGTTTCCCTTTACCATGATTATCTTCATAAGGACATTTAGCAACATAATGACCAACTTTTCCACAAGAAAAACACTTGAAGGGAAGCTTACCTTTGAATCTCCCAGCTCCTAGTTGGAGTTTTCTCACAAAATTTGCTTCTTCTTCTTCTGATATATAATTTGATTCCTTGACATCTGCCTTTTCTTTTCCTTTTGCACACACCTTAAAAACAACTTCTTTGATTTGAGAGGGACCTCCTTGTCTCATTTCATAAGCAGTCAGAATACCATGTAGTTGAACAATAGTAAGAGTTTGCAGATCTTGCTTTTCTTCAATAGCTGATACTTTTGACTCAAATTTTGAAGTCAAAGATCTTAAGACTTTTTCCACCAGAGTAGTATCGGTTATGGTTTCACCCAAACTTCTCATACGATTTACAATATCATCTAGATGTAAAAAGAAACTGGCAATACTCTCATCACTATGCATCCTTAAATTTTCATATTCAATTCTGAGAGTTTGGTGTTTTGCACTTTTTACCTTTGTATCTCCTTCATAGCTCAGAATGATTTTGTCCCATATTTCTTTTGCTGAATTTAGCTGCATCAATTTAGCAAATTCTAGTTCAGACATGATTCCTAACAAAACATTGACTGCTTTGGCATTGAATTCATATTTCTTCCTTTCTGCTGTATCAGTAGGAATACTTGCCGGATACTGATAACCTTCTTCCACGATTGCCCATATTTCTGCACCAAGACTTTGCAGATATGCTTTTGTTCGTATCTTCCAGAATAACATATTACTTCCATTGAATAGAGGTGGCTTTAAAGACAATACTCCTTCATGACTTCCCATTGCGATAGATCTCCTTCAAGCGATCAAGCTTCTGCAAAAGGACCTGCTCTGATGCCAATTGTTGGGAAAAATACTGAGAGAGGGGGGTGAATCAGTATTTAGGGCATACTCAAATATTTTTACTTTTTCATGCTCTAAAACCCATACGATACTTTACTTGATCAGACTCGCGTATATACGCGGATACCCTTCACAAAACTCGAGTATATGCAGAGATCTTAATATGCAATTAATTCATTACTTAGATCCTTGCATTTATTCATTCATCAGATGTTTATATAGCAACAGACATGTGCAGTAATAAAAGAGTAAATCATAAGCATCACACATGAACACCAGGATTTTAGGTGGAAACCCAAGTCGGGAGAAAACCACCGCTGTTGTTGTCTCAGCCTTCAATATTTTATTATAAAGAAAACATCTTACAACTATGTATTGGCGCAAACTCATACCAGTACGCAGGCACCCACCTGCGCTTGTTTACCAGCCTCTCCTGGAAGGGAGCTACGACCCCCTGCTCTCGTTTACCAACCTCTCCTGGAAGGGAGCTACGACCCCATGCTCTCGTTTACCAGCCTCACCTGGAAGGGAGCTACAACCCCCTGAATGAAGGCTACAACCCTCAGCACCACCATGGACCATGTTTCATCAATTTTCACACTGGATCCAAAAGCTTTCCTTATAGCACAACTTGCAGGCCACTTTTCATCATATTTTCAGACTGGACCCACTCCATACATTTAAGCTCAATCATACATCAAAATGGATACTTATCAATTCAGACAACCCAGATCAGATAGCAGTAACACAACAGAACAGATCAGACATTTCATACTTCATCCTTCAGCAAACCCTAGTTTTCATACGCGCTTTCCTTTTACTGATCCAACGTATATATGTGTCTTCATGCATATAAACCCGCGTATACCTCTGCACATACTCCAGAACTGATTTCACTACTCATACGTGCTTTCGCTTTATAAAACCCGCGTATATACGCGCTTCCGCTGTAATAAACTAGCATATAGATCTTCAATCATTACAGAGCAGCATACTTCTTCAAAGCAGATATTCAGTTCATATTTAACCCTTCACTTCAGACAGATGTTCGCCTCATCTCAGATCTAAACATTCCATAAATAGATCTAGAAGATACAAATACATTTCAGATCTAGATAACCTTCTTCATCATTTTCTTCATAGGTGCATCACAGATTCAGATCTATCATCAAACTATTACCCTTTCCATTCAGAAATACTTCAGAGTGAAGTATTCATTCAAACCCAGACTCATGCCTTTTTTTTTGCACAATAATTTCCTTCTCCTTATATAGGTTTACCCTTTATCAATACCATGAGCCAAAACCACACCTCTTCCGATGGTATTCCTGGACGGGGTCAAACAGACAACCCAGCGCTCAATACAATGGGTCAATACCATGGTAGTAACCCCTGGTTTTACATATTTAGAGCGCATTTGACCATACGCAACTTGGCACGTTATTTCCCGCGTGCATACGCTACTTCTATTAAGCAAACCCGCGTATGCCTTGTAACATACACTTTTCATCATTACTCTTGCACATACTGATATTTCTTACTTCTGCAACTTCTGTACTACTTGTAGAACATCAGATTTACATCATTAATTAGTATATCAAGTCAGTTTCCATCAAGTACAACTTCATCAAGTAGGTTGCCATTATCTTCTTCAAGTGTTGCCATCATCTTCATCAAGTGGGTTGCCATCAAGGACAACACATTGCATCATATTTCCAACACATATTCTACAATTTCTTGTTAGATATGCGTTAATGTCATTCCTAGAAAAAATATATCGTTACAATCAAATATTATTGCATCCTAGTGATCGACTTAAAAAAACTTTTGTAACCAAATGGGGCACTTATGCTTATAAAAAAATGCCAATTTGGTCTTATAAATGTCTGTGCAATATTTTAAAGTGCAATGGACATTTCTTTCAGAGATTTGATCAATAAAAATGTTGTCATTTATCTTGATTATATCACCATATTCTCCAAAAAAACACATTGATAATATTTATAATCTAAATAAGGTTTTTGAAAGATGTTACAAATATATAATATCTTTGAATCCTAAGAAATGTTTTTTTGCATTATCTAAAGGTAAAATGTTAGGATTCATTGTGTCTAAAGAATGAATTACTAATGACCTTGATAGAGTTAAGGCTATCTTAGAAATTCCACTTCCTTATAACAAAAAGTATATGCAATCATTCTTGGGCCACATTAATTTTGTAAGGAATTTTGTCCCCTATTTTCCACAAATATTTTTTCCTTTACAAAAAATGATCAAGAAAAAAACAAATTTTAAATGGAATGAATTGGAAAGAGATTATTTTGATTCTATTAAATAGGAAATAATTCAAGCTCCCTCCTTATTTTCCCTTAACTATAATAAATAATCTATTGTATACACATTTTCCTCTTATCAATCATACACATCCATCTTAACTCAAAAAAATGATCAGGTCGCAGGAGTACCAATAGCTTTTAATAGTTCTAGATTCCAAGGAACTAAATTAAGGCATTCAATTGTCAAGAAATAAGCTTATGCATTTTTTGAGTTTATTAATCATTTCAAGACATTTTTAATAAAATCTCATACTAAGTTAATTGTAACTTACTCAAATGTACGAAATTTAGTGACTTAGAAAGACCTTGGAGAGAAAATATCTCACTAGATGATTGCACCAAAAGATTATGACTTGGAGATAAAACCTGCAAAAATTGTTCACGATCAAGGATTATGTAATTTTGTTACCCAAACCATATGATTCACAGTCATAAAACATTTTAGATAATAAGGAGTCACAAGATCCTCAACAGGTATGTTTCATGCGTTATTTTTCAAACTCACAATATGTAGATCTAATCTATTTTTTGACTCATGGCACAACACCATTACATTTATAACCATATAAAAAGCATGCTTTAAGGTTGAAATCTAATTTGTAAAAACTTACAGATGGAGTTTTATTTATAAAAAAAATATGATTCCATGTTTCTTAGGTGTTTAGAAAAACATGAGGCTAACAAAGTGTTCAATAATTTACAAGATGAACCAGTAGGTGGCACTATTGCTAAAACAATTATACATATAGGATATTGCTGGCTAACACTTTTCAAAGATGTACATTCCTACATATGAAAATGCAAATTTTGCTAGAATTCTACAGGAATAAAAAAGAAAGAAACATTTCTTGTACAACCTGTGATCGTACAGAAACCTTTTGAGCAGTGGGGTCTTGAAATTATTGGTGAGATTGTTCCTAAATATTCAATGCAACATAAATTTATTCTCACCGTAATCAATTATTTCAAAAAATGGATGGAGGACATTCCATTGAAAAATGTTACTATTGATCAGGTAATATCTTTCATAGATCAATTTATCATTAATGCAACTTATTTTTCTATCATTTAACTTATTTAATTTTCTCTTCAAAAGGGTATTAAATTAAAATATTACTCTAATTATTATCCTCTGGGAAATGGATTATCCAAATCAAAAAATAAAACCTTTTGAGAATAATTTATAAAACAGTTGGAAATAATTAGAGAAATTGGAATAAAAATCTCATTTATGCCCTATTTATGCCCTATGGCCTAATAGAATAACTTATAAGGCAACAATAGGTACTTCCCCATACTATTTATTATATGGAAAGGAGACTATTTTACCGCCAAATGTTTATGTACCTTCTTTAACCCTAGTGGAATCAATCCACGAGTAACCCTCTGCCAACCTACAACATCACTTAGCTTAAATTTTTAAGTTGGAAGAAACTAGCCTTTAAAGCCAAACAAACTTATGATAATCATCAAAAAATAATTAAACAATGGTTTAATAATATTTTAGTTGGTGATAAACATTTTGATGTCAGTGATTTGGTTTTGAAATGGGATAAATCCCATGAAGATAAAGGAAAACATACCAATTTTCAAAAGCTTTGGCTTGGTCCCTTTAATATCTCCCAGAAGATTGGTCCATCCAATTTTATGTTTCAAACACTTGAAGGAGTAGAGGAAACTCTACCCATGAATGGCCAAAAAAAAAAAACATTTCTCTTGAGAAATTCGGTAGCTTTTTGTAAATATGTAAATAGCCTTGTAAATACCTTCATGTATCCTATAATACATTTAAAAGGGTTTTATTTGTCGACAACAATAGGTGACATGTGATATCTTACTTTTATCTTATACCTTTAAGAATATTATCATTAACCAATTACAAGAAATAAAGAAATATTATTATATACTAACATAACCTTATCTTCTATGATAAATTAATCCATAAAATAACGTTATCCTAGAAAATACTTCAAAGTGAAATCTCTTGAGAGTTTAACTCTTCCTTATAAATAAATATATTGTGATAAGAATAAAAAAATTTAAGGAAAAAAACTTATTCTACCCCATGAGATGAAATATATCATAACATCTTTCACATCGCCCCCCTCCCTATTGAACATTGCTAAAATAAGAAATATCCAAATTTATAACATCAAAAAGAGATTTACAATTATTTAATATACAAAGTTTTGGGAAATGTATGCAATCATGTTGGGGTACCGGACAAGCTTGCTAGTAGCAGTTCAATGCATACATGATATCAAGGTAACTTCGTCAAGGCACTGAATAGGCATGTTCGCACTGAAGCAATAATGGGTAAATTAAAGTAAAGCTAAATGGATTGCATATGCTCATGGTAATTATTCTTTGCTGAGTATCCAATGTAATATCTTATTTTCCTATTTTATATAATGAAATTTAATTAAATCATTTTCCCCTCTGGAAAGACTCAACGAATGAGTATGAGTAATAAAATATCCTTATTATTTTCTAGTTGATCATAAAAGAAGTTATTTTTGATACTTTTAATTTTATAAATTTCTTTTCTTCTACTGAAATTTAATCAATTTCCTCAATTTGTAAAACAAAGATAACAAGTTCTTCCTGCTTGACGCTAATTGTTGTCGAAAAAAAACAGCCCCCCATTTATTATAAATGGGAACCCTTCCAAAATTTCCTTTTCCTTTTATTAAAACCATTTTACCTTCAAAAATCATTAAAAATAACCAAAAAATTAAAAATTAATTTGAAAAACGCTAATATTTCCTTTTCTAAGCCTTTTATGCCTTAACAAAAATAAAACGAAACTTAATAAAATGTACAAAGTATAAAGGCTGAGAACCACTGCAACCGAGGTTGTAAAAAAAAATGTATAGAAAATAAAGCTTGCATACATAATAGAATTATTATTTCATTCTGTGGTCCTTTACAAGGTCTCACCTTCCACCCCATCTGGGAGATTATATCCCGAATATCTCTCATGAACCTCCACTAGAAAACATCGAGATATAACTCCTGAGACAACCTTTTTCCCCACAATTATCATAAGCACATATGTGTCAACAATTTCTGTCCCAAATATTTCTCTTCAAATATTTATTGTCGTTCACTTATTAAAATCGCCGAGAAAAATCAACATTCATCCACGCACCATATGTTAATGTGGGTCCCCTCGTATATTATTTTTCAATGGTCTTGATCCTTCACACCATTCACATCCTCCCGAATTTTTGAATCTTAAAATTTTTAGTAAGTGCAACTTTGGGTTTTCCTCGAGATTGTAACATCGGGGTGACTCAACCGGTTAACATGTCATTTCTTGTGTCATGTAACCTCTCTCATTCGTCTTCAATATGCCCATTTTTTTGTTTCTCCACATAATCTCAAAGTAAAAACCCCAATGTTTTCTTAAAGCGCTCCTTTTTGTTTCACACGAGATTTTATTCCCGAGATGAATTAGATGGCCACAACGATGGGAAATTCAGCACACACCGATATCCCTACATGACACTTGTCTCTCTCACGAGGCCATAATCCACATAGAAATTCAATAAGCACATTTTTTGTTTAATTTCATGTATTTTAGTCTTAATGTGCATTATACTCTTCATGCAATAGTTTTTTAATTGATGGTTATTAAACGTTATTGTAAATTGATTGTTTGAGTCTACATTCCTGTGTTATGAAACCTCATTTTAGAATTTTTGTTTACAACCTGCAAGTTCTTCTAAGCCTGTTGATATGGGGAAACCCAAGAAAAATCCACCTATACAGAAATCTTCTGGACTAGTCGTGGAGGAAATTGATGATACAAACCCAAACGCCTTCTGGTTCTCAGACATAGTGATAACTACATAGGACGCACATATGTATACTTAGGATAGTATGTACAGGTTTCTGGAGGATGAATTAGTAGACACCAAGGAGGAAGGAGCAACCCCTACAATAGTAATAAAGGACCAAGGAGGCTTAAAAAGCCAAGAAATTACATTAGAAAATGTCATAAGTTCGGGGTTACATAAAGTAGGTGCTAGACTGAGAATCCTACCATATACAAATATGATAGGGTGGGAATTATATCAATACCACTAAAGGTAAAATTATCACTTCTCATGGTAGAGTGGTCGATTCCTTCCATCCTCCATATATCTAGGGTATGTATAAGTCGACCAAAGATTAACTCAATTATGACCTCGATTTTGTTAAAAAAAATGTTTATGAGTAATGAATAGTACTTTATATAACTATGCATAGTTTTATAAAAGGTTGGAGGAGAGACCCAAATAAGCATAAATGTAATCTTCTCTTACATATGTTATTGGTTCTTTATACCCCCCTTTAAGTTATGTTTCCTCCATTCTTTGTAAAATATATGGTATGAGGTATGTTTCACATGTTCCCTCATACTAGGTCCCTCTCATTTAGAGAACTGTAGGGAATTAGTTTCAATGGGGATGATATCTAACCTAATATCATTTCCTATAATATTATCATCTTCTAAAATAAATCAATATTGTGCATACCCACACTTTTTATATGTCCACATATATCATGGATGTCATTTGCATTTCTACCTCCTTTCATGCAATGAGTTGGAGTTGTAAACTTGTTGAATATATGCCCATCCATGTCTATCACAATAAATTATGGGAAGTAAATTATTATGACCACTTCTACCAAATATTTCATTATTTCATGATTATGTTTCATCGAGAATTATTCAATATGAAACCTCTAAGGATTTATGATCTTACTATAGATTGTTTACAAATAATTGGATATTGGTATGCCAAGGATAATTTCACATATGTTAGAGTAATAGGTTGCTATGGTCCCCCTCATTCTCTTCCCCTCTATGTAGCAGACATGTTTATTTGTAGAGAGGTGGAGTATCAAACAATGGGTACCAGAATTAATCTTGAATTAAGAAGGGCATCTAATAAGTTGTGGTTTGAGTTCCCAATTCCAATTGGAATTTAATCTCTTTAAAATCTCAAACATGTATAGAAAGAGTTAGTTCCTTTTTATGCTTTGAAGTTGGCTACTATTCCTCTCAAATTTAATGATCCTTATAAGGTAATTGATAAGATAAATTCCAATATTGGTATCAAAAATTATGTACATAAAACTTCCATATATGATGATGTATTTAAAGAAGTTGGTTCCTATCAAGAGGTGTGTAGAAGAGCTAAAGAGCTACCTCTAGAACATTATCAACCTTTTATAGTGTACATAGACACTAGGTGAGCTCCATTGCCACTAAGCTTAAAACAAGCAACATGAGAGGATATTTTAGAAAAATCTCCTATATCCTCAACTTAAAGAGCTTCTACAAATAAAAATGAAACACAATGAACTTCATCTTCAACACATACAAATCCTATGCAAAAGAAACCAATTTCATCAGGAAGAAAAGTATCCCCTGCTAATCCTCCCAAAGGAATGATGATCTACGTGGATATTGGTTTTCACCCACAAATTCCACTTGGGCCCCCACCATTTTTTCTTTTAATTTCCTTAATTGTAGCAAAGTTTACTATTTTTGGCATTTTTTTCGGGTCTTGAAGTTCCAGAGCCATTTTGATGCCATAAACGACGTTTGTTTGGAAAACGGGAAAAATCGTTGCCCACAACATGGGTTTATAGTCAAAAGTTGTAGTCCTTATATATATATATATATTCCCAACGAGGTATCATACACATCAAACATAGAGCCTATGCCAAACTTATGACCCTGGGAAGTCAATGTACCAATTTACCCTAACGGGGCCCACAAACGTTTGGTGCTTCATCTCCTAGGATTATGCTTTTGTATGTTTAGTGCCTTGCATTGTTTCTCAATAATAAATAGGCCTTCAAGTCTCATTGTAACATAGTTCAGAAGGAATGTATCCACCACATCACTTCTCAGAGATAAGCTACCATTGTTTGAGCTAGTTTATTTCCCTTCTACTTGCAGATATTTTACAAACATTGTTATTAATGAATTAAATTTATTATTTTGTTGTATCTTTGTGTTTATTTTTATATCTGTATTTCATTTTCTTCCTTCATAAATATGGATCGGTGGTATTAGAGTGGTCTTCTCTTTCTCAATTTTTTTGTGCATGTCCCCAACGAGGTCAGGATAAGAGGAGTTAGGGCTCAAACTGGTTGAACCTTTACAAGACCAACCTTGTCAACCCCAAGGACCTCCCATGGAGGAAGAAAAGAAAAATGAGAGATTAGGAGATCCTTTCAAAAAAAATCTCGAAGAATCCCTCGAGCGATAAAGGAACACGATGATGGAGAACTTTTCCCAGATCCTTTAGAGGATGGCTACCGGTGACATATCTTCATCCAGTAGTCACTTTGGAGGTGTCGCCCCCTTCAAGGTACAAATGAACTTCGATATCATTATATTCAAAGGTCAAATAGATTTAGACTATCAGACACAAGCATGGTATGCATAATATAGAAAATATAAGCATGATATACATTTATAATACATTATGGGGTGACCATTGGATTCATATTCCAACGAATCTTGAACTCCCTAAGAGTCTTCAACTTCCACACGTCACTAACCCTAGAAGGATTAGGTTTCCAAAATTCCCACCCTTAATCCAAAGGGGATTGCATGAGTCCTAGAAGAGAGCTATAATACAAATGTGAAAAAATATGCATGGAAACACTCTGTTGAATATTCTCTCTGAGATATAGGTATAAGGTGGTGGTTTAAGGATTACCACCAACACTAGAATGCTTAGTGTAGTTCACGTAACTCTTCCAAATCTAGCAAGAAGCCGAGGTCTTATGCTATAGGAAGTGCTCCTAATGTTTTGAAGAGGGAGACCTTTAACTTGGAAAAGGGAGGTATGCAACCCACATAAAAAGGAGAAACTCAACCTGAAAAGGGAGGTCTCATCTTATGGTGGTTTAAGGATGAACACCAACTCTGGAATTCTTAATGAAATTTCTAGAACTCTTCCAAAAATGGAAAGAAGTTGAAGTCTTCTGCTAGAGGAAGTGTCCCCAATTATTTGAAGAGGGAGAATCTCAACCTAAAAAGGGAGGTCTCAACCCCACATAGATGGTTTAAGGCTGACCACCAACCAAAGGCATGATCATGGTCATATCTATCTTTGGCTACAACTCTGAATCTGGTATGGAAGGTTGTGGCTCAATATCTTTGAAATGTTGTGTCTCTAGCTACAACTTTGAATCTGGTATGGAGGGTTGTGGCTCAGGCTCGCTTGATGTGGCTTTGAAGCTTGTATATGACCATCATTTCCCCCTGTGTTAGATACAATGTGAGATGATGGGGAAAAATCAAATTCAAGGCATTTTAATATTCTATAAGAGATTATGACATATAACTGAAACATATTCTTTGTTGTTGATGCCCATTTCCAAGAAGTGATCCATCCAAGATGAAAATTTGTTCTTGCAGGAGGCTTATTTCTGAAGCATCTGTGAGAAGAATGAGTGGTTTTATGACAATTCTCACATGTGTGAAGATCAAAACAATGGTTTTTCATATGGCCAACTCGGTCATAATGTTCCCATTTCACAATTTGTTGTGGAAGGGGAGCAGAATCTGGAATAGTTGAAGTTGAATTGTCATAAAGAAATCCTACACTATAGAACTGGATGGGATTTGAGTAATCTGAAATATGAAAGGACACATCCTTTTCATATCCAAGACCAGTTCTATTCTTGTTATGGACCAGCTCTTCCCAAGGTCTCACAATGGTCTTGAGAGGTGGAGACTGAAATTTTGTATTTGCATGTAACTTTTTTACTTCATTGGGAACTGTATCTGAACCAAATGCAACATTATTGACTTGCTACTTATGGGAGCCTTGTCTCAATTTTCTCAACATAAACATTTTCAGAATGATCACTCCATTGTTGTAATTCTTCTTGCTGAATTTGTGACTCAACCTTCAAAAATTCAATGTTTTAAAATGAATTTTGCAGATAGGTTTGTATGTCAGAGAGAGTGTCTTTATTGATTTTGACCATCCCATCAACAGTGGAATGTATTAAAGTATTTAGAAACTGTACTGCATCATCAACCCTAGCCATTTTCTCCAACCTTACAGTTAATATGTTAGGCTAGAAAATTGCTGCAACTTACAGTGTTTTAAGCGATGCTACACAAAATATTAACTATTTTATAAATTATATGAATATGCTACTAAATTCAACACAGCAACTAAATCATCTAATACATATGCATTGAATCTTAAAAACTGGAGGGACATTCCAATGCATATAATAAATTCAATGCAAGGTTAAAATGTTCGAAAAAATTTCATGGGTATTCAATGCCAACACATACCCATCACAAATATATATACCAAGACGCACAACCAGAATTCTTTCAATGCATTTTACAACAGGATTTGAATGCACATTCTAATGCACTCATTGTTTCAACTTCAACATGCTTAAAATTCCAATGGACTTATTGTTTCAAGTTCAACACACTTATGATTTTAGTGCTATATAAATGCATTCGATATATGGCTCAATGATCATATCGAACATACCTCATTATATACCCACAACCTTTCAGTGCTATACCATTGAACATGCCTCATTTATATTATAATGACCTTTGAGTGTTATACCATCAAACATAACTCATTTATATTACAGTGACCTTTGAGTGCTATACCATCAAACATACCTCATTTATATACCAACTACCTTTCAGTTCTATGCCATCAAACATACCTCATTTATATACCTGCGACCTTTTTGTGCTATGCCAAAGTGATGGTCGATATGTGTGGGAAGGTAATAGTATGATTGTGCAAATGCAATGGAGGAGGTCGTATGACCAGATAGAGGATCCTCTTTCTTTGCCTCAAATCTCTCAACGCCGAGAGGAGCCGCATGGGCTAGAGCTTTGAATATAAATATGGTGATTTCATTCCCACCCTCAGTCCTTTGCTCAGAGGATATATGAAAATATACAACCAAGTCAAGAAAAAGAGGAAAACGTTGTTTACGAAATATTTTATCAAAGAGAGAAAGAAATTGGGGGTTACCAAGGGCGAACGGAAGTGTGGGATGAAAGACATATTTGAGGTGCACGAGAAAGGTAAATTAAACTAATAGAAAGTGCTATATATTATTGACAACATGAATATTTCATGAATGGAGATTGTGGGAGAGTCTAGCCGATGCTAGTGTTGAGGTCGATGCTATGGGAGATCGGTGCATTGGGAAGAGGAAGTGTGTTGTGGGAGAAGGGACGTTAACATTGTATTAACCAATTTTATATGGAATAGACATTTTTTAGTTAGTGCTCCATTTACATTGGAACGAGAGGCAATAAGAATGGTCCAACGTATATATTTTGTATGAATGTGCCACGAGAGGCTGAGCAGTAGTGGGAACCGGCAGTGGAGGGAGGCCCAAGCAGTATGGAGGAGGCCATGGTGTGAAATGTGCACATGGAGGGTCAAGGTGTAAGTGGAGTCGTTGTTTGAAGGAGCATGGAGGGGATAACGCAAAAGGTGAGGAGGCGGTGGTTCTTGGTGGAGGGCCGAGTGTGCAGGAGTAAGATGGAGGGGAGCCGATGAGCAAGATTGGAGTGGAAATTATGCTCTGGACTGTGGTGTGATGAGGGATGGGTGATTGTTAGCCTCCACACAATTTTATGGATGCAACATCGAGAGATCACCCCTCCCGATAGCCTGCAAAATTCAGCCTTCAACATTTCTTGGGTTGCTTATTTCAGAATTGTTCTCAAAATTCGCAGTGCTCAGAAGAACATAACATGAACAAAATTTTACTAAATGCTTCTAGGCTCAATCACATTCCTATTTTCCCCTGTTCAGATGGTAGAAGACCTCATCTGAATTCTCTCATGATATTAGTAATTTATGCTTGGTGATATGTGGCGGAAGCAGAAGAGTTAGAGTATTGCATGTTGTCTATAACATAGAGAACATCAGTATTCAAGGTAGCTAAGAGCAGCCATATCCTTCACAACATCCCTAACTATCCCCAACTGTTGTTTGGCTTGATAATAAATAGGTGTTATGGTTGACAGAGTTGGCAGGGAATGGCAGGGCAGAAAACCTAACACATAAATGCACAATGTGGAAGAACAAGGCCACCCATCATGGCTTTGATACCATGTCAAACACAAGCATGGTATGCATAATATAGGGAATATAAGCATGATATACTATTACCATTAACATGATATACATTTATAATACGTTTTGGGATGACCATTGGTTTCATATTCCAATGTCTCTTGGACTCCCTAAGACTCTTCAACATTCACAATAACCCTAGAGGGATTAGGTGTCCAACACAGATGTTGTGGATAAATGGTTAAATTTGTTGGAAGGTTATTTTTCAGTCCATGGTTTCTCTGATAGGGAGAAGATTATTGTTTCACTACTCAAGGTTTGCCCCCATGTCAAGGACTGGTGGGAAAATTACTATGAGAAAAGGATCAAGGAACGCTCTCTGTTTATAATTTCACCCTCTTGGAACTCTTTTCAATATGTTTCCAAACAGAAATATTATCCCATGGGGAGCTATGAGTAAAAGTACATAGAGTGGACCACACTACGACAACAAAGGGAACAAGACGTGCATGAACTCAAAAAAAAAATTCATACTCTATGAAAAAAGTTGGGTATCAAAGACTCTGAGCGACATATGGTGCTTAAGTACTATGGTTTTCTGCACAAATACATTCCGGAATAAATGGAGTTCCTGGACATCTCCTCGCTTGGTGCAACATACTGATATGCTGCCAATATTTAACAAAAAGTTAAATAAAAGAAGCATGACTTTGGCTTTGTGAATCAAAAGAAGTTCAAGATCACCCCCAAACTATAGAACAAAGGATAGAGCCAAATTGGAGTGACCCAAGACATCACATTGAAATAAAAAAAAATGAATGGAACCATGAATATAAAGAAGGAAATAAAAAAGTGGTGTGAGTTCCACAAGAGCCTCACTCACAACACAAATGCGTGTCACACCAAGAAGTCACTGGTGGCTGCGTTGAAAGCTTCAGAGTCTGATGCATGTTATGATTCTAAGAGAAAACTTGATAAGGGGAATGAAAAGGGGAAACATATTATTAATGCTAAATCCAGTTCCACCATTGCCACTATGAAGGCCCAGAAGATTGAGCCTGAAGATCTAGAGGAGGGGGAGCATCTCTTCCACTCACAAATATGGGTGAAGGGTTCACCACTACAGTTCATTGTCAATAGTGGGAGCCAAAATAACCTCATTTCAGCAGAGGTCATGATGTGGCTGGGCCTACCAAACTTGGTTATTATTTTGAATTTATTAACTTTTATTGCATGGAATTTTCACCAGGGATGTTATAGAACCCTCCCCCTTAGGGGAAAACCATCCTCGGTGTTCAAAGACACCTACAACCAACAACACTATTTTAAGAAAAACATACTACCCATGGAGCTTTATTACTTAGCTCATTGCAGTATTTACAATGATAAACCTGTTGAGAAGCAACCAACATGAAAAAATTGTTATCAGGCTATTTTTCTACTCTTACATCATTGACCCCTTGTCCTCATTGCTTGTTGGCGTTTCCCTAGTAGGAGGGCCTATTTTTCTCAGTTTTTACAATTCATGGGCTAGCAAACTTATGCCCATGGCGTAGGGGCTTAAGTCGCTACTAGGGCCACTTGTGCCTGTGGCTCGGGCCCTAATTCATTAGTTTAGTGCCAGCAACCAAGGGAACCTTATAAATTCACTGAGTTCCTAGGAGCTGAGCTCGATTACTCATTGATTCGAGTTGGACAGGATTGATCCACTAGAAGTTTCCTTAAATTCTCGTCATCCTAATCATATACATTCATCCTCCAGAAACCTATCATTCACCTATTTATTCTAGATTATTTGAGAGGGTCAAGCTAGTTGTAATTTTATTTCCAGAGACAATCAGTTTTTGGAAATCCATGTTGTTGTTGTGCTAATATATTGATACCCTATTGATATCTTGCCATTAATTTGAGATCTTGTGAGGTCTCATGCTATAAGAGAGTGCTCTTCATACTCTCATCTAGTGGGGGAACTCTACCGGATCACAGAGAGGAGAAGTTGGAACTGAGTTATTGAAGCATTAATGAAGATCTATGTTTCCTCTCATATATGATTTTGTTTCAGATCTTTTAATTTTTTTATGCTATCATTTATCCAACGATGTTCCAAGGAAGACCCCTTGTCATATTTATATGTTCGTGATTATGTGCAGATATTGAGATCGGAATCAGATCGGATAGATCGCTTATGTAGAAGCACAAGAGGTCTGCATTGAACTCAATATCCATCTTCGACCTGTGATGAGGCAAGTTATTCTCTTATTCCTCATAACATTAAACAATTGCATGCTTCTTGTGAATCATGAAGGATTGGGAATCTAGGATGTCTTCTTGATTGTGCTTGTATTTTTCTAGTGATCTATAAACGAGATCACAAAGCAACATATCCTTGTAGTTTTGTATGCAAAAAACATGACAACCATATCATCATAATGACATGACACCCATATCGCTTATTGGAGATTTATATCATATCTTATGGTTGTATTCACATCCATATACATATTTACATATACCAAAACATCATACCATGATATATCAAAAACATATACCAAAACACATGCCAAAAAATTCACTCATCCAGAAAATAAGGAATGATACATAACCCACATATGATTTTCCATATCCCATATAGCTTCATCGGGCCCAAAGTGCTTCCATTGCACTTTAATCTGCTCAATTTCTCGATTCTGCAACATAAATGTCTTTCTCTACAAAATGCACTGAGGGTCCAGCTAGAATTCTCCTTTTGGCTCCACCTGTAATACATAACATTCAATCACATGATCAACATCTTTAACATACTTCTTAAGAAATGACACATAGAAAACATCATGTACTTTCACTGTCGAAGGTACTGCAATTCGATAGGCTACTGACCCACTCATCTTAAGAATCTTGAAAGTTCCACAAAACCGAGGTGCTAGCTTGGGACATGACCCAATTCGCAAGGAGCTCTTCTTGGGATTTATGTGAAATTACACCTATTCCCCAACATGAAACTCCTTAAAAAATGTGTTCTAATATGCATATCTCTTCTGCCTATTATCCTGTGCTAATTTCATATTCTTCTTGATTACGCGTGTTTCCTATTCCATTTCTGCCAACATATCTGGTCAAATGAACACCCTATTAACTGGATCACTCCAACTGATGGGAGTATTGTAACTCCGCCCATAAAATTCCTCAAACAGACTCATCCTCAAATATTCCTGATACCCATTGTTGTAAAAGAACTCTACCAGTGGAAGATTCTCTTCCCACTTTCATTATTGATGCATCAAATACTGTTCCTCAATACTGTGGATAACCCGAAAAGCTTCTTACAAATCAAATACATCGTCAACATATCCTCCAATATCTTGCTGACCCTCTTTGTATTTCCATCTGTCTACGGATAACAAGTTGTACTGAAGGCCAACTTTATCCCAAACCTACAAAAAAATCCTTCCAAAACTTGGAAGTGAACTTTGCATTCCTGTCTAATACAATCTTCTGTCGAACACCATGCAATCTGACCACATCCCTGATGAAGACCTATGTTACATCATTCACTAACTATGTAGACTTCACTAGAATGAAGTACACTACCTTCATCAACCTGTCCACCACAACCATGATGGAATCATGTTTTCTAGATGTCCTCGGCAAGCCTGTGATAAAGTCCATGGAAATGACCTCCCATCTCCATTGCAGAATCAGAATTAGATGTAGTAGTCCACCTGTATGCTTACACTCTTCTTTTACCTGATGACAATACAAACATATAGCTACAAACTCTACCACATCCTTCTTTAGATTAAACCAATAACAAAAATTATTGATTGTGGTTAATGTATTTTGATAGCCTGGGTGACGTGAATAAGGTTTCACATGAAACTCACTCAATTTCACCTTCTTGAGTTCACTAATATCTGGCACATATATCTTGTCTCTAAACCTGATCAAACCATATGTTGTGACACGATAATTCACATCCTATGCTCCTATACCTATACTTGTACCACTAACCATACCTGTACTTATACCAATCCTGTACATGTTCTTGTATTATACTATAATTTTTGCCTAAGCTCCATATACCTGAAATATTGTTAACATGCATACAAGATCCTATCCTATGGATATTGTCCCATAGGAACTCATAGTTGTTATATGATTCACCTATATCTGCCTGCTAAGAGCATCTTCAACCCTGTTCTCTTTACCTTTGATATACTTGATCTCAAAGTCTAACTCACTAATCATGGCCAACCATCTAGCTTGCATGGAATTCATATTCGGTTGGTAAAATAGATATCATAATCCATTGTGATCACTCATCAATATAAATCGTCTTCCCAGAAGATAGTTCATCCACATCTTCAATGCATGAATTTTCGTTGCCAAATCAAGGTCTTGTGTAGGATAGTTCTTCTCATGCTCATTTAGTTTCCCTGACTCATAACATTCCACCTATCCTTCATGCATAATGACTCCACCAAGAACTCCCTTGCAAACATCTGTACATACCACAAACTCCTTGTCCAGATTAGTGATATTTAACATTGGAGCATGTTTAACAACTGCTTCAATTTCTAAAAAATAGTTGCACATTATTATGTCCATTCGTACTTCTTACCTTTTCTTTGCAATAATTTAATAGGATAAGAAATCTATGAGAAGTTCCTAATGAATCTCCTCTAATAACATGCTAACTCCATGAAGGAACTTACCTCATCCACATTCCTAAGAGCTTGCAATTCCATGATAGCCCTTATCGTTTCTGAATCCACTGCTATGCCTTCCTTGGAAACAACATGTCCCAATTAATGTACCTCTATCTGAAATAAACTGCACTTGATAAGCTTAGCATTAAATTGATGCTCTCTCAAAAATCTCAATACTTCTACTAAGTGTTCGACATGTGCTTCCTCATTTTTAGAATATACTAATATATCATCAATGAATATAATAATAAACTTGTCTAGATAAGGACACAACACATTATTCATCAAACACATAAAGGTATTTGGAGCATTAGTCATACTGAAAGGAACTACAACAAAATCATAATGTACATACCTGGTCCAGAAAGATATCTTGTGAATGCCATCTTATTTAATCTGTACCTGATGATATACTGATCTCAGATCAATCTCTGAGAACACTATTGCTCCCTTCAACTGATTGAAAAAATCATCAATCCTCATAAACATAAACTTGTTCTTGATGGTCACCTCATTTAAATGTCAGTAATCAATACATAACCTGAGAGTGCCATATTTCTTTTTCACAAACAATATCGGTGCAGCCCAAGGCGACACACTTGGCCTAATGTAATCCTTGTCCAACAGTTCCTTCAACTACAGCTTCAACTCTACCAACTTTGGTGTCACCATCCTGTAAGGTGCCTTAGATGATGGCATTTCTCCTAGTACAAACTCAATAGAAAAGTATACTTCCCTGTGAGGTGGAAGCTTTGAAATATCTATGGGAAATACATCCTGAAACTACTGTAGAAATAGGTACCTGCTTAAAAAATTCACATCCTTTCATGCGACTACGCTTGGCCTGCATGGTTGTCACCATCCTAACCGATGTTTCTTTCTTCTTACCCCATAAGATTCTGTGTTCCCCATTTTCATCCAAACACTCAATAGCCTTGTCATAACAACCCGCCTTGGTCCTATGAAGATACAACCATTCCATACCCAAAAGCATGCTATATGATCCCAATGACAATACATGCATATTTTTTGAGGCAGGCATACCATTCAAGTCAAATGCACAAGCTCTTACCCAATGATGAATTATCTTCTTGGTACATGTAGCAAACTACACTAACCAATATTCTGCATGCACTTCCTTATTCAAACCACACTTATCCACCAGGAAATGAGGATTAACATAACTATAATTAGATCCAGGGTAAACCAAAATAGAAACAACTTGATCACAAAGTTAACATTCCATCTTGATAATAGATGCTTGGTGATATGGTGACCTATTATCCAGCGCTGCATATATCCAAGGAATTCTTTGTCCAAAATCTCCCACTATCTGTGCCTCCTGAGCACTATAGATTTGCAGCCTACCACCCTAATGCTCTGGGCAATGTCTCCTGTGATGATATTTTCCACAAGTCCAACACTGTAAAGGATTCATGCCTTTATTCTTATTCTGATCCTCAGATTGAATTCCCTATCATTTTCTAGATGTATTGAAATTCTTAGGTCGTGCAACATTCTCTTTGTTACTTGTATCCTGAGGTCTTGATCTTTTCTTGTCCATTTTCATTTATTATTATCATTACCTTTCCAACCCAAATTTTCCTTAGATCTTCTCTTTGATTACTTATAACAATTATTTAGTTTCCAGATGGCCTCCTCCAATGATCTAGGCTCATCAAATTGAATCCTATCTTTAAATTATATTAGAAACCCACTGATGAATCACTGAATATTTTCCTTCTCCTCCTTGAGGTAAGGCACATATCTCAACAACTCTAGAAATATGCTAATGTACTCTTCATTGGTCATAGATCCCATCTTTAGCTCTTAAAACTCTTTTCCCCTGTCATCATAGTATCTCTCTGATAGATATTTCTTCTGAAATAGTCTCTCGAATTCACTCCAAGTTAACTCATCCTCATAAATACCCCTGACATTCTTCACATATTCCCACCAAATACCTTCTTTACCTTTAAGGTTGAATGTAGTTATTATGGATTTCATGTTTTCTGAGTAATCATGCAACATTAATAAATTCCTCGTACCAAGAAACCATGCTTCTAAATCCTGTGATTCATTCATATCTCCATAAAATGTAGGTGGATTTTCTTTATTAAACTCATCTGGAAAATATCCCATGTTACTCCTCCTGTAAGTATGATAATGATGATGATAATAATGCCTATCGGAACCAGAAATAGAATATCACCTATGTCTCTCACCTCTCCTATCTATAGTGTCCAAGAACCTGCCATCTCTGATCATCTCATCTCTATACGACTTGCGACCCCATGAGACATAGTTTCATATGACCCATTAGTCCCATCCTCTTGCCCATAGATGATTTTAAGTGGTCCCTATCGCTGCAATTCTAAAAAAATATATGAAGGATTACTACATTGACCTCTCCTTGTTTTTCATGTGCCTATATGATTATATCATTACATGCTTTAAAATTCCTTATTTCTTCCTTAAAACTTTTCAATGTGTCTTCTAAGTTAGAAGAGTTCCCAACACCATGCTACTCATATGATTCATAGGTAGAATCTATGTAGTCTATCATCTTGCTAGTCATCTTTGATTTCTTCCTACAAGGAATCTCATTTCAATAAACCAAATCACAACAAACCAACGTAACTTAGCATAATTTGGGGAGGATATCTCATCTACAAGATCAACCCATCATCATAATACATGTACAAACATTATCATAATAAAATATATACATATACCACATAGGTATATCAACACAAAAACATCATTCTAGCTAGAGTCCAGTTATCATTGCATGACCATATCAGCTACACATACCATGATCTCATGCATGACATCAACAAAAACCATACCAATGTACACTAACAATACGTAAGCACTTGACATGTATAAAAAAAACATAACTAGTCATACACTCACAACAATACATTCACAACAACATCATTATTTCTCCCATGGATACATCACTGCAACCATGACCAAAGCCATGTGGATGAAATAAGCACATAGACCACAAGTATGAATAATACGTATGCAACCAACATTAATGCATGACCAACACACTGCCCATCCATTTTTAGGGGTGAACCATGCTCTGATACCACTCTGTAACACCTTCCTCCCACATTTACCCAAGTAAACAGCTAACTGAGGTGAACATGTGACAAAGAGTTACTATGATTTGATTCAACCTCCTAGTTCACCTAATGAAGTGGAACCGGTGCCACACCACAACAAAGACCTTCTGTACATGCTACAAGACACCTAGGAGCCATCCCAACATTCCAGAAGGCTAGCTCCTGAACCAACCTGGCCTTTTCATGCATCAATCCCCCAGTCGCTCCATTGACATGGGAAAGAGTGTGACCGGGACCCTTCAGTCGCACAAACATCATGTGTATGCATGTTACTGGGGACTTTTCCTAGTAGCTATGAGCTTGCAACCCCACTTTTTGTGCCACTTTTTTAGGCCCAGAGCCCAGGTCACTGCCTATAAATCCATGACACTTTCAGAACTGAAAGATAAAAATAGAATAATGATGTAAAATAAAATTCTTGAACAAGGAATTGACTAGGACCTTACTAGCCATGAAAGGTGTTTCATCAAACATGTAATATATAGGTTTAAACAATAGATCTGAGTATAGGGGTCTCATACTTATAGGATAATTTCTAAAAATCATTGTTACCTCATCACATTAACTGCATTATCATCTATTTGTTCATAGATAAATTTTTCATTCATTTACAAGTCAAAACATGATGAGATCCATACATAATCACCATCATAAAACACATTCATAACCAGCATATAAACAACAAAAATGAAAATCACATAAAAACCATATAAGCCACATAATTACAAGCATATTTACCCATCAATACAAGACGAAAACAGCTCTTATTTCCATAAGCGAAATGAAACCAAGTCTGGGAGTTCCACGTTCCACCGGACCATAGACATTGTTGAGCCAAATATCTCTTCATCCAATCACTCCTATTCCATATTCCAAGCATTAATGTGGTATCTCATAAAACTCATCAATCAAAACCAAACTAGGGCTTCAAGAGGTCAAACCAACTGAACACTGAACCAATGATTCCACCTCACTGTCATAAATCACTACCATCACTAGACTGGTCTCTACCCAAGTTGTACAAGGCTCTAGAGCATTTTTTCCAACTATAGCTTTTAGGACTAGTAACTTGACCCACAGATGTCGTCGCGCTTCCAAAGTGTTTGACCAGCAAAGGCTTCCAGGACTAGTAACTCAACTCACCAAGGGATTCCAGAGCATTTTTCTGACCAAGGCTTCAAAGAGAAGTAACTCAACCCAATTTTTTACATGGATTATAGAGAATTTTTCCAACCAAGGCTTCGAGGAACTAATAACTTAACCCATGGCCAAAGGCACATGAGAACCAACTAGAAAAACAAATAATGAAATGAACCCACAAGACCATGGCTATCCCAGAAATGGCAAGGCTAAGAAAATCCATTGTCAATCCAAGAAATCCACCATGCCAATGAAATATCATAACCAAGAAACCACATGCATATTCCATTCATTCCAAAACTAGTGAGGAAAACATACATGCAACTCAGTACTTTCAAACAAAACCCGATGTAGCTGTTGATCTCAATATCCTCTTGCACTTTCCTGATCTTCCTTTGCCTTCTTGCTCCAAAACTCCAAGTATGCCACAATCTCCAAGATTTCTCTAAGAAACTATAAGTGTCGAAGAGTATGAGAGAGAGAAAATAGAATGACAACTCCAAAAACTGAACTTACAAAAGGTTACCCACTGATCCTCAGAAGCCTTTTTATTAATGAGGCCTCTAATTTATTAAATTTTCTATTATTTTCCTTCATTTTCCTCCTCACATGCAACCTGTGACCTTTATTTTCTCCTAATTTCCATTATTTTCATAAATAAATGCCAATAAATGCTACTTTTCCTTTCCAAAGCCTCGACCATCACCTTTTCCAATTTCCATAGTCATAATAAACCATATGAACACCCGCACTAGGATGTTTTCCCCAACATTCATCTTGGAATATGTGTCCCATAACCTTGGTTATTATTTTTTCCTTATTAACTTTTACATGGAATTTTAACTATGGTTGTTACACTATCTATGTGAACCATTTCGTTGGATAAAAAATGAATCTTCCCTTGCTCTCATGTGCTTCTCTTAGGTTTGTACTACTACTTTCCTTCCAGAGACTCTTCTTTCCTCCCCTCATCAAGGTATCCTTTTACACATTGCAATCGATGTTTCACAATGTCAACTTACTTTCTTATTCAAAGGTCATGTGCA
Source organism: Pinus albicaulis (assembly GCA_034641835.2). Taxonomy (NCBI): domain Eukaryota; kingdom Viridiplantae; phylum Streptophyta; class Pinopsida; order Pinales; family Pinaceae; genus Pinus; species Pinus albicaulis. The sequence goes on from CM076582.1 coordinate 1,464,112,211, forward strand.
TAATCTCTTACATTATTCATTGAAACCAAGGTGAACCTTACAATTATGGTGGTTTGGTTAATACTTCAGATGGTGCTCCTACTACAAATGGTGTAAGGTCTAATTGGGACTTCACATCGTGGAGGTCCCGTGTACGCTGGCAGTATCCAACACTGTCAACAGGGTGTAAGCTACCTTGGAGGGATACATTATTGATTTTTTTTTGCAGAGAACCGCTAGTCCTTTTCAAAAGTATAAGTGGTCTTCAAATTTGGGTTAAGAGAACGACTGCTAAAATAAATCTCGTTGTATATCAAGGTTTTAATAGTGGAATAAAGAATGTTGTCATTTCCTCCAAAAAATATGGAATCTTAAAACCCTCATATTGGGGGGAGGGCCTTGGCATAGGAAATGAATTTTTGTAAAAGTTAAGAGAGAGTTGCGATGGACGGGGAAGAGAGGTGGAATGCACGAGATTTTAGGACAATGAGAAGGGCACATATATCTGAAGAGTGGAGAGAAAGAAATATGAGAGAGATTCAAAGGAGACAAATGTAGTTTAAGAAGATAGATGAAGTGTTGGATATCGCATAGTTACAAAATAGAGAATTGAGAAGAGGTAAGAGATCTAGAAAAGTTAGGGAAGCTAGAGGAGGTGAATATGTAGAATAGAGTCGAGGTGATAGTGTTTACCAAGAATCATATGAAACGGAAACTCTAGGTCTAATAATTGTAGAGACTGATACCAATACCCCTACATATGAGGAGATGCATTTCGTGATGCATATTGTTTCCTCGGAGATGGTTCCTTGCTGCAAGGGAAATAATGCCCATGATATATCAATATTGAATGAAAATTGTTCAAATCAGTGGTTGAAGGGACAAGCCATGAGGGCTTGCAACCAAAAATTCTAATTTTGAAACCCTAGCTTTCCAAAACATAATGGACAGAAAACTCTAAGGGTTGCAGGGACTTATATTGAAGGAGTTGTTTAAGGATAAATAAAGGAAAAAGTTTAAATTAGGCACTTAAGAATCAAGATCTAAATATCTGTAGAGAGAACAATGGAACACTGAGAAAGTGTGGATGAATTTCCAGCATGGTGGAGTGCCCCTCAAGGATTATTTAAGTAATATTTGCATGTACTCTATACTAAGGACACAACATTAGTAAATATGCTAATAAAAAGAAGATAGTAACTTCATTACACTCATGCCGACAAAGGAAAAACATTAATGGAAAATTGAAAACAAAGGAAAGAAAACATTTCTGCAATTATCCAAATTTGGAATCAAATTTCTCTGTATTCTTTGATTTTAGACATATTTTATGTTTACAAGGAATTCATGATTCCAACACTTTTAACCTTGACAAAATCTAGCTCGCAGGCTTTTAGTTTTCCCCCTATTCTAATTGTTCCAGAATTGGTTATGTAACTAACACATAGACATTTACCTAACAATATCTTCTCAATAATAATAATTCTTTATTTTAAATACACGAGAGATTGTTTTGGAATTATTTTATGAATTCAATATTATATATAACATAATATATATAATATTAAATTATATCTTTTATATGTAAACAATACAAGAAGTATCTCCTTTTAACATGATTTTGTACATTACAATTCAAAAATATATCTAAGTTTTAAACCATATAAAACGAGATTTTAGAGCGTAATAAAATATGTGTGAGTCCCATAAAGCTACAAAAATATATTACATTGGTACTAAAGTGGACACTTGCGAGCCTAGGTAATGGTTTTGGAAACCCATTTTCTTCCCCTCGGACCACACTTGGCGGTTTCTGAAATGGAGAGGAGGTGATGTCGGATATAATCTTCGCCAGAGATATGAAAGTAAGTGGTCTGGGAATACCCTTCTCGGGACCACTTCTAGGCTTATGCTTCATGTACTTTATGTTGTCAGGACTCCATTGATATGGATAAGGGATGATGTGAGCCATTGATTTCATTTTTACCTGTAGTGCCAAGTTGATATTTCAACTGAGCCCAATATGCACGTAAATTGATCTATGTAAAGTAAATGTCAAAATGTAGGAGGTTGCTAAATGTGAACAATTGTAGAATAAGTTTGGATTAAATAATTTTATTATTATTATTTTAATCATAGTGTCACTGTAGGGACATGAATTAAATAAATTGACACATTATTATGTAAATTAAATCAAATGATAACAGGGTCCTTAATTTATTAAGAACAATTTATCATTAACTCCCAAAATGAGAAATTTGAAATAAAAAAATAAGTTGATACATTTATAGATGATGATAGATAAATAGTTTATTCATAAGACTAGCCCAAATTGTTTATTCATAATACTAGCCCCACCACCCATTGTAATGAAAAAGTTGTTAGATAAATTCAATTCCGGGTAATTTCTGTATATATTTTCGTTAGGTGGAGTTTTGACAATTGGGATCATATTAATTCAAAGACTTGGAAACAAGGTTTTCTAGAATGGAATACCCCTGAGTCAAATAATCCTATGATTTTGGACAAATTGAATGGTTAATTTGTCAACTTATTAAGTGGCTCCGCTGTGAATCATTGAGCTGGACAGCAAGCGGGAGCTTCGATGCACGTTGAGATATGCGTTTAGAAAAAGTTGTGCGCGTACGAATAAGTTTTGCTCGCGATAATCGTTACTTATTTTGCAAATAAATGCTGTCTCGTTCTGAGGCTGTGGGTGAAGGCACTGTGAACTGGAAATTTGGGAAGGCGCTGAAGAAGGGCAGACTGGCAGCTTTATTTGGGATAATATTTCGATTTTTTTTTTTTAAGTAACTCGTCAATCTCATCACCAATATTCTTTAAATAGTTAAGTGTCGACACTATCATCACATTCCCATTTGCTTCGTTGGTGGAAGGACCCCTGCTATTGTGAGACTCAAATCCAATATTCATTTCTCTATGACATCTTTTTAGCAGCTGTTGGACATGGACTCACTATCAACAACATAAGGAAGCAATCTCGTTTTCCATCCACCCAAGATAATAATCCAGTGACCCCAATAATATAAATTAACACCAGTAACTACAAATTCATCACCAAATTCTCACTACTTCGAGATAGCGTTGTACTTGGTAATGGAGGAGGTTGAACAAGAAGGCAGTCTATCTTAGGAGCTTGAGATCTTTTCATTTTCAAAAGGGCAGAAATTAAGACAACTGCAAGAGTTGGAAGCTGAATAAGTGCATTACAATGATCCGTTCAGCTTTTGATAAGAGCATGGGAAACAATAATGATGATTTTTTAATTCCTTCAGTTTCGAGGTCGATTGCCTCAAGTTCTTTGATCAATAAAAATACGAATGAAATTAATTGTTGTGTCAACCAATAAGAAAGAAAAAACAAAACTACACGATATAATAATTTCATTCCAAACAAGCTTTTCTTTCTGCGTCGTTCACATTGATTTTCATCAATAACCTTGATTCCATACATATTATATTCTAAAAAGTTTTGTAATGTCTTGTGTTCAATGCCTTTGTGAGTGCGCTAGCATAGACAGGATAGGGTCATTGTCGACAAGTGGTCTTTTATTTCCAACCGTAAAATGTGATACCAAGGTTGTGGATAGAGTTCACGTACTCAGATCATAAAAGGAACTTATGCATAGCTAGGATATATCCCAAATTAACACGGTAACATTATGGTATGTTTTTTTATAATACCCATTGCGGACATTGTTAAGAAACACTTTATGCATAATACTATTCTCTTCATGGGCCCCTCCCTTGATACAAGAGACCTAGAGCAATAATAATTTTTTCCCATTTTGGCACATAAGAAAATAATTTATTTTTATGAAATATGCTAAACACTGGACTTCATTTTTTAACATAAACCATAACAACGTCCCATGAATTTCACCATGAAAATATTCCTTTAATTTTGACTACTCTCCCCTAGGTTTCTTCCCATTATTAATTTTTTTATTGTCCATGATATAGCTACAACATATTGGCTCCAACTCAGGACACTCTTTTCCTGCAAAGTGCTGAGAACCGAAGACTAGTATGTTGGCATTGGTATTATGATGAGTTGTTTGGTTGGCATTGATTTCAACCTAGTACCATGGTGTTGGAGGATGCATTGGTGTTGGTTTCATTGATGTTAACCTAGTTGTATGTGTCTATGAACATGGTTCATTGGTTTCAGACCTTAGCTGGATGTTTGAGGTGATGATTGAGATATGGCAGATGTTCCTTTGCACTTATAGGATGGATGATGATGTGTTACAATAGCTTGGAGACCTTCCCATGATGATTCTCTTCATGATCATATTGTTGCATAAAGATGTTGGTGGCTACTTCATGAGTTATAGTTGAGGAGCCTTGTTGATTAGGTCTCCCTCATCTCCATGTCCTGTATTAGGTTTCCCATGTTGACTTGTAATACATTGGACTTGGAGAGGTTATACGTGTGGAAATAGATTCTTCATATGATTGTACGAGTGATAACGGTCCAACCCACAGTCCCAGATTTTGGCAAGCCACAATCTCAATCCATGTATGAGTGTGTTTAATTCTCGCTGCTCAACCCAGTCCACAATCTGGCAACTCACACTCTCTCTAACTTCTGAGTTGGTAAAATTAAATAAGAAAATATGGACTATGTTAATATCTCAATTCAGTGAATTGAGATATTAATTTACAATTCCATTATGTATACATATGCGCCTCCATACCTATATATATCAAGGTTTAAATAGACAACCGATCACCCGCATAAATCACAACTTCATCTTTAGACTTAAGAACAACTCGCTTACCATTCATATGTGTACAGTAATCGGGCCCACTCATTTATTCGTTAGCAACAACGCAACATATCTTTGTTAAATCCACACGCCCATCCAATGGCTATTATCACTTCGCATCACTTCAATTGATCCAATAGATATCGCACGAGTTACTTGTACGAATGATAATGCGCGATGAGATCGGTTTCTCCCGACCGCTTGAGGCCACGTGTCAGGCAATCAATGGAATCGCTCCAATTTCTTGAATACCACTTACCCTACAAAGGCAGTGCGATAAAAACCGGAAACCTTCCTTTACTGTTCACTCCTGCAAGGTTCCATATTCCTCGACGCACCAAGTTCTGCTCTACTCCTTTATGCTTAGGTTCTGCCCATTCTACATAAAAGGATTCTCCTCCTCGTGTAATCTCAACACTGTATTTCTTCACATCACAACCTCGTTCCTTGGCGTTATTTTCATCTATCGACTCCGATGCAGAGTTCGGCCCATACATAACCCTTGCGGCAACGTTTTACAGTGCTCACAAGCCTTGGATAACTAACCATAGTTACACAATAACTTCAAGCGATCCATACTAACGTGGTCAATCACAGGATTCTTAACTGCTACAAATTCGAATATTCTCCATCGAGAACACACATATAATCACATAGGATTATTCATATTAATAACCCAGCAATCATCAACACAGATCACATACAATCCAGCAATTTCAAAGGAATTAAAACTCTCACTCATATAGCAAACACAGGAATTCAACTTTCCCTAACCTCATACTTAGGAATTCTTCTATCTTAGAGTCAATCCTTACAGTGATCGATTCACCTCACCTTACAAGTCAATTCCTCTAATAGCTCACAGAAGATGATCAAAAGCCCAATTTCAATTTACCGGCAGTGCTTTGCACAGAGGTTCCTACTCACAAAACCAGGACCTCTAACCATACTCTCACAAATGGTTTGAATAGTCAAAGCAGGAAATTCAATCATTTCGATACTCAGAATTCATAGTTATTCTCGGGTTTCAAACATGCTTCAAATAGATTCTACCAAGAACACATGCTATGCATATAGAACTTATGAACAACTCTCCACAAATAGATATATATATACAGGTGATCAATCTCTAAAGCAATCACTTACAAATTCATGGTTGGCCTGATATTCAATGCGAAGGCCAATACCCTCCCTCTGTTGCTGAAGAAGTTCCTTTATTTTTCTCTAACTCTACATGATTACATTTATACCACAATGGACGACCTGAATCAATTCATATCTCCAAACAGTTCAGCAACTCTTAGCATTCCTAATTCCTAAAATTAGACTCAATAACTGAACTGATCCTAAACTAACTCTTCGTATTCCTATCTTAACCAATTTCTCATGTTCTCAAATGTCTTGAGAAAAATTACAATTCCCTACCAAATTTATTCAAAATATTGATATTTACAAGAAATTTAAAGAACATGGGACCCCCTATGTCTACTTATGTACAAAGTATTTGACGGTGCCTAATGCCCCTGCATCAACGGGTCTTGGAGGATGTCTAACGAGTTCTGTAGTTGCATGTTGATGGTTGCATAGGTTGGATTAGCTATGGTGAAGTTTGATGGAGTGCTGAAGTAGATGATGGATGGCATACAAGTAAACCTAGTTGACTTGTGATGATGATGGAGTTGGATCAATGGATTGTTGGAGTGTTGCAGAGGCTACACTGGGCTCCTAAGGACTTAATGATGATGATCAATCAGTAGAGAAAGTTTGTTGCAAGTATGAAGGGAGATACTTATGTTTCAAACCATCTTCAGACCCAGGTGCATGGAAGGAAGGTCATGGGAGTGACTAAAACTCTCTAGTCACTGGGAGAGAAGCCTATAGGAGTGGCTGGAACTTACCAGATTAATCTGTGCAGTGTTGAGAGAAAATGAAGAGAATCACCCCCGGTCACATGGATGAAGAGTTGTAGGTGTGGCTGGAACTCCCCAGTAGTTGGCTTGTATTTATTTTTAGATCGATCAGAGTCAAAATTGTCATGTGTTGTCCGTGCAACCGAGACTCAGAGAGAAAATTCCTCGACATTCCTCTTGCTCATCGATTGTTTATTTTATTTTCTGGCTTGGCTTGTTTGGGATTCATCATGTAAAATTTACAAAAAGGTTATTATGCTTCTAGAAGTTGGTTAAAAGAGAATATTCACTAGTAAATGAAGATAGTAGATTGGTTGAGTCAAGAAGCATCGAACCAAGCCACTTCTAGCATATGAACATAGCTACACTATAGAATTGGAATTTATTGTTTATAATATTACAAATATATGGATATAATGATTCTATTTTCTTGGTTTATGTGAGAAGAAAATGTGATAGTGGTGTGTGCTTGGAGAATGTGGGTGAGTGAAGAGTTGTGGATTCTTACTGTGTAGGAATTTATGCATAATATCTACAGGAAATCATAGTAGTAGATGATGACAATAAGTTAAGTTTCAACTTATATTTTATGCAGTAGTATGATCAAAGAGTAGGAAGGATTGTATAGCATTTCCTTCATGCTTTCTTTTCATTTTTTGATCAGAATATATTTGTTGCATGTAATGTTGTTTGGGTTGTTGCAACGATTGGGTGAATGAGTTATTAATATTGTTTTTAGTGAGTTTATTTGATGTTTTGAGCCTATTGTAGCTCCTAGAGACAGCCTTGAGTTGCAAAATACTAGTTCCTAGGAGATCTTAAAATTAAAGGTTAAAAGTGGACAACGACATAAAATGCGTCTGAAAAAATATGGAATGAGGAAATAATGGTTTCGGTGGTTCATGTGAATTCCTTATACTGTGAGAGGGCTCAATATGCTGTGAGGCTTAGTGACTTTCAAATGGGCCAAGTGTAAAACAATGAGCATAAATCTTGAAAATATGTAGAGGCGTTGAGGGAGAATGGAGAAGGAACCCATGAGAGACATGCTTATGAGATTTAAGAATATGTCCCCTATGAACTCAGAGGAAACACATAGAAATGAGATATGGATAACAACAGAGGTTCATGGAGCGCGAATTAAGGTAATACAACAAGCTTAATTACATGAGTGTTAACACCTAAGCATTATACTGATACGAATTCATGAATAAAATAGAAGATCACCGACAGCTACATTACACGAACCATCAAAGCAGAATAACATGAAAGATAATTACACATGAAGAGGAGAGTATTGATAACAAAGAAAACAAATACATACTGCTCATTACTCCTTTTGGAATCCAAGTATCATCTATGTATTATATTGAGTTCAAACAACTCTCCCAAAAATGTATCTTAGAGCACAAGGAGCACAGTCATACAAAACTACAGAAAAATGCTTCCAAAATTCCAATTCCTTTTCTTCATCTTAGAACTCACTACATATAGAGTTCTCCCTGAGGGCTTCTAACCGAATATTATGTCCGAATTGGCCCACACAAGTGAAACAAAAATATCTTAACAAACTATCAAAGCGTGCTTCGAGAAATCACTCCTGAAACAGAGAAATCAAAACAGAATAGGTAAAATCGGGATTTTTCCTAGCAAAACATCATTATATAACAATAACAAGGAAAAAAAAGTTGGCCTGGGAGGCAAAAATCCAAAATCTTCAATGGAGTGGCAAGAAGTGAGTGAAAAAATAGTGAGTGATATGATTTCTACTACTTGATTTCAACTTCTGACGAAAGGCCTTCACTCCATGTTCTCATGATTCACTTTAACCGAAATGGAAAAGTCATTTGTACCGCCCGTGCTCCACTCTTCAGCAGAGGTTAATGGACGAACTGAACAATCATAACCGCGCTTCTCCACCAAGAATTCATGTTTTGTTTTGACTAGTGAGAAGCAAAGACCAAACTTTAGAAGGGGATGTGTGGCACATAACACACGACGGAACGGTTTTACTTATTGCCAAGGGTGAGACAAAGGACGTGGGGAAGGATTTGATGACGTGGCAAGGAAGTGGGGCCCAAAGCGCATCGCAAAATTGCAATCAGGATAGGATATGTTTATATTGTTTAAACTTCAAGATATGAAAGATGTGATAGAGCATAAAGTTGTAATGTGTGTGATGCGATATCGCAATCGACGATCGCAAATGATAGAGGTTGGCGGAGATGAAAAGTTTTAATTTTCAATTTGCGATGTGGTATTTGTTGCGAAGTGCGATGGTGATTGGGTCATATTGCGAGATAAAATATTTAACTTGTGGATGTTGTGATAGGTAAGTGGTAAAATATGTGAACTGCGATATGCGAAGTGCTAAAAAATGGTGAGTGTGAAAAGGAAGAAGGTGCGGATAATGAAGAATATGAAGGTTTGCATGCGGATGCGAGTTTTGTATCAAGGTTGAATGGGTCCCAATAAGTTGCATCAACGGCGAGATAGGTTCCAATGAGTCTTTTAAGATGTAAAGGTTAAAACTTGGAGGGGACAGTGTTGCTGATGAAGAAATGCAACAAGGGGCTTTATAAAAGGGAAAGTGAAGGATGAGGGAGGAAAAATGTAGGTAAGGAGGGTGGATGAGACGATGGGTGGTGGACATGAAGCTTGTTCACTATTTAAGCCTTATCAGCTAAATTTTCCCCTTTTCTACTGAACTAAGATGCAGATGGGTCCCTTTTGAAGCTCTTTAATAGTCAGGACTGGCTTTCCTTTCTCCCTCTCCCCTTTGTGTGTGGTCACAGGCCAACAGAGCCTATATTTCTATGGGTTGTTGTGTTTTTCTAGTCGATTGATTCAAATTGAATCCAATATCAAATATTTTGAAACGAGGGTCACATAAAACAGTGGAATGGGGGATCCGACAAATTTAGTATAGAGAAAATATTTCTTCATGAGTCCAATTGTGGTTGGACAAGGCTTTTTTATTAGATAGGAGTTTGTAGAGTCATGATTCCAATGGTGTTTTGGCAAGGATTCTTGATCAAATATATGTTCATAGAGTCGTGAGATGAAGATCAGAGTTCATTACTGATAGTAGAAATTTTGTATATTCTATGTAATTGGATTGCTTGATGAATAATAAAATTAATTGAGTAGCATAGCAACAACAAGGGTATTTTTTGACCCAGGAGGAGGGTTTTCCACCATAAAATATTGTGTTCTCTTGTGCATGATTCTTTGGTTATTTCTCATGGTTCTCATATGTTTTTCTATAGGATTTAATCAATTTATGGTTTAATGAAGTTTGTGTTGTTGTAATTGAAAATGGAATTAAAACTTAATATACATTCTCACTATTGATTCACTCCTAACCCTCTCAGTAGTGAATACATTTCCAATAATTTGTATCATAAGAGGGTTCTATCAGTGAAGCTTGATAACTTGAGAGAAGATCATGGAGTTATGATGAAGAAAAAGAAGAAGAAAATTCAAAAAACGAAGAGTCACAAACAATCAAAGAATGTTGCAAAACCTAGAGAACCCATTCTACTAGTAAAATGTAAAACAATATTTTCAATCATGCACATTTCCTTGATATTCTAGTGATGATGATTTTGGAGTTATTGAAGAATCTAATGATCAAATTTTTGAAGTTGATTCCTCATGAAGTGAGGAAGGTTTATTTCCATTGCAGGCGTGTGAAAGTGAAGAGATTAAAAGAATAATGACCCTTGAAGCCAAAAATAAAACTCAAGAAAGATTAGTTGAAGAACTTAAGATGACGAATAAATATATAAAGGAACTTCTTCAGATTATTAAAGAGAGAGAGAATTCTTTCAAAGTAGATATTTCTGATTTGAAAAACTAGTTGGAGAAAACAAATAGAATTGAAGAGGAGATTGGTATCCAACTCAAGAGTCGAATCAACCATTGTGAGAAGTTAAAGTATGAATTAGAAAAGAGCATAAAAAAAACAAATGAGGCAAAAAATGGAGATCCAAAAGTAGAAATGAATAAAATCGCTAGAAAATTCGAGTGCCAAGACAAGAGCTGCAATGTGTGCCAAGGAAAGATATGAGAAATGTTAAGTGTTTTAGCTATCAAAAATTCAGGCACATTTCATCCAATTGTAGAAATAATAAGAAATGTCATTTCAAGAAAAATAAGCATCCAAAGAAGAATAATTCTCAAATATCAGTCCCATCAGTTTACAGGTATAAAAATTTCTTTTCTGGGTATTTTTTCTTATGTAATGATTTTGGTCACAAAGATGTTGATTTTAGGATTTATGGAGTGAGGAGTATAAATCATATTAGCAAAATATATAAACATCTTTCCACATTTATTGGGCATAATAGATGCTATGTTTGTGATAATCTAGACCATAAGGCCAAATAATATAAGCTTCTTATGTGTTTCAGGAAATCAAATCAAAGGAATAAATTCATGTAAAGCCAATCAGTTATGAAGCCAAATATGAATGTGTATGCCAAAGATCAAGTGCACAAAATTTGGAGAATAAAAGAGCAGTAAAGAACTCCCACTAAGAATTGATGCTTGGATGGTTTTTGGGGGAGCATATGGTTGCATTAGAATTTCATGTGGATCATAAAAATTGTTTCCATAATGAAACTTTAAATGAGAATGAAATTACAAAATTTTGTAGCACTGACAGTTGTTGTTGCAGGAGATTATTTGGACATGGCACATGTGTAGGGGGAGCACCTCACATGCTAGTGGTTTATTGATGGCATATTGTTCCATGATATTGTTTGGAATAAATTTATATGTTCATCATATAATTATCTAACATTGGCCATTGCAGGAGCTATTATAGGTTAATGATAATTGTTTTGAGTTTTTATTATTCTCCATAGTCTTGTATCAGTTGCATGCAGTTGATTATTTTCAGATTGTTGGTTGTCTTGAGCATTCATGCAAAGTTGATCTTATATGAAATTTTTATGTATGATATTTGTGAAAGTGATAAAAATGCATTAGTTTCAGTGATTATAAGACATAGTACATTTAAATTTTAGATAAATGTTGATTCAACTATGCTTCCAATATTTATGCTCCATATGCATACCTTTGGATTCTCTTCAACTGCTGGTTTTTTTATTATTGTTGATCCATTGGTCACATTATCTCACCTATTTTCATTTTCACCATTGAGGATATTGGTAGTTACTTGTCCTAAGTTGTATTTGGTATATCCTCTTATGGTTCATCATTTCTCCATGTTGAAGATTATTTAGTTGCTGCTTATTTATTGGCATTAAGCATATATGGCTTGGTGGTCACCAGTGACATGATATATTGGTATTTGTTGGAGTATTTTCTGATTAGATTTATTGTTCCATGGATCTATGGTATGTTGCCATATTAGTTTGAGGTTTATCTTATGATGCGAGATATGTTGGTTTGTTTCCTGCTACTTTGAGTAGTTGATCATTGCTACAATTGGTGCACATAGTTTTGACATTCTTACTGCTACTATCATGTGCATGATGAGAGATTATGGTCATATGTTACAGTGACAAGCTCATGAGCTAAATTTATGCTCCTGCTACATATTGGAGTTTTATATTACTCATTGATGTCATGGATATGTGCTATTATTGCTCATTATTTCATATCTCGTGATGATTGCCTGTTGCTGTTATCACTTCATCTGTTGTTAGATGATGGTGTTTTGATATAGATGGATCTATGCACTTGGATGGTTGTATGTGTTGGCCTGTGACCACACATAACATGGAGAGACAGTCCCTGTAAGGAAATCACATGGCAGAGGCGCAAAGGTTTAAGAAGAAGGCCAAGTTATTCAAGCACCGCCCGGAAGGATGCCCCATAATCAAAGAGAAAAGTTCAAGAGCCAGAGCCCGTGCCCTTTAATTTTAAATCAAATAAATGCAGAGAAATGGAATATTTTCAGGGTTATGGAGGAGGCACAAAGGGGAAAATAGGCAGTCAGGATCAAAAGAGAAAATTTGGAGCAGAAAGATGGATGACGGAGATTAAATTAGACATTACTCCCCACAAGTTTTATCTTTTACCTCTTAAGACTTAAAATTGTTTGTCAGCTGATGTGATTTGGTGGGATCCATCCAACTTTACCGCATTACCAAATCACATGCAATCCTTTGTTTCTGCCTTTCCCTTACCTTTTCTCCTTTTCGCACTTCCCAACGTCACTCCTCCCTGAACTTCGCACTTCACAAAAAATAAAATTTAACCCCGGCCACTATGCGCATTATAAAACTTGTGATCTATGATTTTCGGGTGCAGTCCCACCTCTGTGCCACGTCACCCTTCCCCCACCATCCATCACATTTCAGAAATTACAACTTATTCCATTCTACCAAATGTTAAAACCTACGATCATCAATGTGCGATATCGCATCGCACAGTTTTTAACTTACCTTTTGAAACGCTCGAAACCTATTTTGTTTAACTTGCGATGCAGTCAGGTCCCACCTTCCCTCCACGTCACTTACCTTCTCCCCCGCACTTTGCACTTCACTTCTCTTAGTGTTTACCACCTCCAATTATGGCTAAACCTTCAGTTTTGCGATCTGCGAGGTACAGTCTAGTCCCACCATGTGCCACGTCACCTCCTTCCTCCCCGCACTTCACACTTCACTCATTTCAAAGTTTACCTTTACTGCTTCATGGTAAAGAGTTACGATTGCAACGCAGTTTGGCCCCACCATAATACTCCGCTCACCGTGAATACGCCATTCTTGTGCTATCGTTCCCATTCCATTACTCCACGCCATTTCCTTCTCCTCATCACCCTCCACCTTTCCTCCATCTCCAATCACCCCCTCCTCATCTAAAGGTCCTTGTTTCATTTCACACTCCTCGCAGCTTTCAAACTTTAACCATTGGGGGGGGGGGTGTCCGAAATGGGTGGTATCCATTACCGCCCACCCCTCCACATGTCGTCCTCTCGTCATTTCACACCCCCTTTCTCTGATACCACTTACCACTTGAGACCCCCTCTGAAATCTGGTTCCCATTTTGCAATTCAAAAACACCGCATGGGCTTTTGAGGCAGAACATGCAGTTATGGTTTAAGCAGTATGCTCAGGAGATCTCTGCTAAATAATTAGGTGCGTGCAGTACTACAGGCCTCTTCATAATGTATTAAGTGGAAACCACCAGACTGAAGGAGTGGAGGTTTGTAAGCAATAGATGGAATTTTAAAATGAGGTTCAGCCTGTCCACCTACAACCTCTCCTCGCCATACCATCTTGAAGGCTCCCATTGTTGGCCTCAATGGGAGACCATGTCCTTTCTTTTTTCAGTTTGATTTTGAGGATTTTGCTGGTGAAATCTCAATTTTGCCCCATTCTTATTTTAATTCTCTTAGTACAGAAGTAATTTCTCAATGTATACTCTGAAATTTAGGTAGTATGTTTTGATTTCATAGATATGGGTCGATCATAAATGATTAAGTATCGTAGACCCTCAAGGAGAACTCTATATATAGTAAATTCTAAGATGAAAGTAGCGTTCTGGAATTTGGAATAATTTTGCTATAGTTTTGTATGATTGTGCTCCCGGTGCCTTGAGATACATATTTGGGACAGTTGTCTAAACTTAATATGATACAAAGCTGTTATTTGGATTCCATATGGAGCATTGAGGAGTATGTATCTGTTTCCTTCTTTTATCAGTAATATCCTTTTTATGTATAATCATCTTTCATGCTATGCTTCTTTGATGGTCTGTGTAATTTAGCTATTGTTAGTCTACAATTTTATTCATGAATTTGTGTTTTCATAATGCTCAGGTGTTAAGGGTCATGTATTAAGCTTGCTGCACTCCCTTAATCCGCGCCCCACCAAGTTCTGTTTTTGCCCATATCTCATTCATATTCGCTTCCTCTGAGGTCACGGGGGACAGATTCTTAAATCTCTTAAGCCTGTCTCTTATGGTTTCCTTCTTCGCTATTCCTCAATGCCTCTGCACATTTTAAAGCCTCTACTCATTGTTTTATACTTGGCCCATCTAAAATCCATCAACCTCACAACCTCCTGAGCTCTCTCATCGTTTGGGGAATTCACATGAATCAGGCTCAAATGGTCTTCTCCATTCTCGAACCACCAAATCCATTATTCTCATGACCCATATTCTGTCATAGGTATTTATACAATTTTCCACTTTTAACCTCTGATTTTAAGATGTCCTAGGCACTGGTATTTTGCAACTCAAGGCTGTCTCTAGGAGCTACAACATCTTTTTGGTGTCATTGCTGGGGAAACAAATTAGAAAACCTTTTCCCTTGGATAAAAAATTATCTTCACCCTTCAATAAGGTGAGCACGAAGGGTTGAGAGTTGCATAGCCCTCACTGTTACACTGAAATTTGTCACCATGAAATTTTAGTCTCCCTTAGAAGTCTACAATATCAAATTTCCTAAATTCAAGCCTTGAAATTAAGAGAAAAGCTCATAAAAGTCTTTAAAAATCTGGTACCACACTTTCTCTTAGTTTTTCCTGCGATGCTGCACCTTTTGGCTATAAATCCTGCGGAGAAAAACGTGTTGTTTATTCATTAAGGGTGTGGACCCCTGTAAAAGATTAAAAAGGCGCAAGTAAAATCTAGAAGCTCAGTTTGAGTCATTTTTGGAAGCTTCTAGAAACATTCCTACGGTGGAAAGTCTGCTCTTTTCAGGTTTGTGTATCCCATCCATTAAGGAGCTAACCCCTTGATGTAAGGAACTAATCCCTTTGAAGGAGGATTCTATCCCTTCTTGTATGGAGCTGTAACTTCATCTCTTTCACTATAAAAAGAGGCATAGGGGCAGCCTTAAAGGGTTACAATTGATGAGTTGAAGTTTTAGCATTGTTGGAGGCGAAGTGTTGTTGAAACTTAGACCCTTTAACTGAGATTTCGTGTGGGAAAGATTACATACCTGTATCTCGGTTGGAAGAGTGCAAGGCTAGTTAGAGTAAAGGAAACACCTGTTCTGGACCCCAGAAAAGCCTATATGACATCAAGGCAGACACGGGTGTTAGGCTCTTCCTTATTTAAGTTAATACAAATAAATATGTTTTTCTCAATAAGCTGTCAATTGATTAGTTTATTTAATGGATTCCTTGATCACCATAATAGATATGGTTTATGAATATATGCTATGCAGGTGCTATTTGATGTTTTTTTGTTTGTGATTGCAGATCTTCGAAGGCAACTCTCTCGGATGACTGAAAGACTACTACTACAAACAAGCGTTGGATCAAAGGTAAGATCGTTAAACCTTTATAGCATTTAATTATGAATCACAATGTATCTAGAGAAAGATAGTTTTATTTGTTCGTTTGTTCCTAGCTGTCCGTAAGAAACTTGAGAGGTCTATCTTTTCCGCAAGAACGACTTATCCATCCAACAAAATGACGACTCCGTTGGGGAAGGATTTTGAGCTTTCTTTTATTTGTGACTTGTGAATTTATTTTTTTCTGATTTTGATTGATTGATACTGGCTTGGGTGATTTACCCCTATAGAATCCCTGAGAAATGTTTGAGAATTTTTGTTTTTTCTCTAGTTTTCTTGTGTCTGCTCTTTTCTTTTAGAGATAGTGCGAGCAGTTCCACATTTTTCCTATACCCACAGTGTGGGACCGCACTGTTTTTCACTGAATCCTGCCGACCCTGTGAAGATTTTTGAAAAATATTAAAATCCTCTTTCCTAGATTAGTTTTTTATATTCTCAGTGAATACCCACACTTGTGTCATCTGTCAAAAATCCTTGGTCAAGAGTTTATTTCAGCATTTTATTTTTGAATGATTTTCTGAAAGATCTACATGTTATAATGATTTTTGCTTTGTCTTATATCCCACTCAAAGATTAGAAACCTTGGTATACCTTTAGATCACTGGTATTTCCTTGCTTTCTTGCTGAGTCTGACATCATAGCAGAAATTTTTTTATGAGACTTAGATCCCATTTTTCTCATTTGTGAATATTTAAAAACTTTTGTTAATAAGTTTGGAATTTCACTTAAAAAACGAAAATTGGATGCTTTTTTCGAGTTCTTTCTGATACAAGCAAAGAATTTCTTAGTTAGATTACAAGCTAAGTAAGACATCCTCAAAATATTTGAAGTTTCAATTCAGATTTAGTCTTTATAATTTTAGATTAATGTTTTTAGATTTGAGTGTTTTTCTAGAAATTGTAGTGTTCTTTTGAAGAAAAACTTGGTTTGTAGTTTCGATCTTGAATAAAAGGGATTTATTATTGAGCATAGATCATTTTGAGTTCTCGTTGAAATTAGATTTCTTTTCGTTTATTCTTGTTTGAAGGAAAGATTTGTTTTTTAAAAGATTGCATTTCTCAACTCTTCCTTTAGCTAGAATTCATTGAAAGAAAGTGAATTATTTCTCATTATAGATGAATTTTTAGTATGTTTTGAGTCCGGTCACTACATATCATCAGTTTCACTTTTGCACCTATTTTCCTAAGAAACAGCTTTTTAAAATCAATGCTTAATTTAAAATCAATCTAGTAATTTTATATTTCTAGGGCTCTTTTCACCAATATAGCTTAGGCTAGTGTCTTGGAGTAGGGAGTAATTAACTCTCCAAGACAATTAAAACAAACAAGTAGTTGATCTTGTGGTAATAAAAAACCAATGGTCACTTGTATGCTCTGGGAAGCTCCTCTTAAAGGAGTCAAGCATGAGGTCATATCTGAACCATTGGGATAATCAATTCTATCTCATTGGGAATGATAGAATATATGTGCGTATTAACAACGGTAAACCTCGGATAGACCATTTTCGAGGAGCCTGGGGTCGCTTGTCGGTATACCTTGGATCATGTCAAGGAGCCTTCAAGGGGATTGAGCTTTGTTAATCTGCCCTTGCGCGTATGTCGGACCATAGACTGTTCCCCCATGTATATTAGTTCCTGTTGGTAACCATAGTGACCATATTCTTATGGTTTTTTCCTAAGGTGACGGTGGAGGAAATATCCCACTGTACCTGGAGTAGACGTCAACTAGACTCACTTGGACTCTCCGGAGGGTTATCTTCACTCGAGACGGTTTAAGTGGAGAAACTTGCACTGGTCTGTTTCATTAAGCAGGTTTTCGGGGTAACTGTGCCAACCGCCCTTTCTACATTAAATACTACGATGTTGGATTTCATCACCAACTAGTGTTTTTAGTGTGGGAAGTTATTGTTTGTGTGTGATTTGATCTCCTATATTTTTAGGCATGTGATTCATTCGTTTGTTTCCTTAGTGACTCTAGGAGTTTTTATTGAAATTTTCATTTGATTGAGTGTGATTAATATTTTTTAATCATGGCTGAATTACCAAGACAATCGTGTAGACTTCAGGGGAAGCCCCCTGAGTATACACCAAGCCAAGTTGAAGGGTTGCGAGCTCTAGTATCACCTAGTGACAGTAGAATTAGATCAACAGAAGCAGGAGAGTCATCTATAGTTTTTCATCCTAATTATCAATTACAAACAACAGAGCATATTCAAGAGCCGATTTCAGTTTCCGAACTTACTGGTAGTATTTATCCTTCCAGTGAATTTGCTGAAGAACCTGAAATTTCTGAACCTGACACTGAACCTGCTGTTTTGGAACCATCATCAGGATTTGTTACTCTGACTTCTAGTGATCCTGGTTCACCTAGGGTAAGACATATCATTACTGAAAATCTTCCTTCTGACCTCATTTCCATTGAAGAACTTGTCGGTCCAGATGAAGAAGGAACTCTTCCCGAAACCCAACAGAATTTGAATCTTAGGGAGCGTGAATCTATATTCTACAGTCCTTTTAGAAGTGACGCTTGGTATTTATCATTGACAGACTTTTTAGAAAACCCAGGTCTTAGTTTTTCACCACCCCGAATTCCTTTTCATCCTAAACCAAGAGGTTATTATCCTTCATCAATTATGTCATGTGAGTCATCTATTTTTTCCCAATCACCGGAAACATTTTTATATGGTGGTCCTTCTATTCCCTCGGGGTACTAGTCACTTTCTGGTACTTTCTCAGGAGAAACTCCTCGATCAACTGAACAAGTGTTATCAACTAGTAAAAATGGAACTAAAACTGAAACGTTGAATGCAGAGCAAATTTTTATGATGTTTGGTAATATTCCAAATCCTCAACCTCAAGGTATTTAGTTACCGCCTGGGGGGCAACCTCAAGGTAGTCAGTTACCACCTCGGGGGCAACCTCAAGATAATTTTTTACCAGGACAAACTGTAGGACAATATTATTTACCTGGGGAACAACCTCAAGGACAATACATACCTCAAGGTTATCAACCTCAAGGACAGTACATACCCCAAGGTCAACCCCAGACTCAATATATTCCTTAGGGTCCTTATCAAACCCATATTCAGTACATGCCTCAAGGTTATCAACCTCAAGGTCAGTACCCAACTCAAGGTTTCCAACCACCTCCCGGTCAGTCATTTTTACAAGGAGCTAGAAATTTACCACTTAATTATCAACCCTACATTCAATCAAGCTATGGTCCTTCATATGCACAACCTTCTACGGGTCAATACCTTGGAATGAACATGGTGTGGAATCCATCTCAAATTCAACAGACTATGCAAACTAATGTGCAGTTACCTAATCAACCTGGACAACCTTTAGTTTCTGGTCCAACCCAACAACCTGTCCAGCCTACTATTCAAGTTCCTGCACCTGGTTCTGTTCAGCAGCCTAGGCCTAGTACACCTTAGACTCCGCCTCAAACTACTGCAGCTACTGCAACTTCTGTTCAACCTACAACACATGTTTATGGAGCATATTTAGCTCCGGTTTCTTCTATCCCTGCATCAGTACAAATCCCTCAAGCCTTTTTACTACAGTCAGGACCTACAATTCAGACTACAGTCCAGATGCCTACAGGATAAGCTAGTATTAGTACGATTGTCTCTACTCAACCACAATTTACTTATCAACCGTACCAGGGACAGTATCAAATTGGTCAAGCTACACAAAATCCAGCATATCAGTATCAACTGTACCCTAGATATACTTATCAAATACCTCAACAACCCCAGTATGGTCTGGTTAATCCTAGTTACCCAGGAGGTTTCATGATTCCCATTGCACATCCAATTCCAGGGTATCCCGGATATCCTCCTCCTAGTACTGGTTTGATCACTCAAGGTTATCAAGACCCTAGTCATCAGTTACCATTCATAGAAACTTTAGATTTTCCAGATCTATTGCGCCTTACGAACGATCCCATTTTTTATCTTCCATATTGGCTGCCAATGCCTAACAAGTTGCCCAGTGATATTCCAAAATTTGAAGGTAAGTCAGGAGAGGACCCATCTAATCACATTATGAATTATCACCTCTGGTGTGCATCCAATTCACTAGTCGATGATTCGATTCAATTACGTATTTTTCAAAGAACTCTCATTGGTCTAGCCACCAAATGGTACATTGAGTTACCACACGGCTCTTTTAATAATTTTAATGCGCTAGCTATTGCTTTCTTAACCCATTTTCAGTTTCCTATCAGATACAACAATGGCACAGAATTTCTGACTTCATTAAAACAATCTATGTCTACATACATATCTGATCATATTCATGAATGGAGACATAGAAGGCGTTTAGTGAAAGTCTTTATTCCTAATCAAATTTTGGCTGAATGGTTTATTAAATCATTATTGCCCAAAATTACTGAAGATGTGGCCAAAGGAGGCGTTGTTACAGAAGAGCAAGTCATTGCTTAGGCTCAGTACCTTGACCTTGTATATACTCAGTCAGGTAATCTGTATGATAAAATCCCTGATTTACCAAGACTTGGTCAATTAACTGCAACTCCTTCTGGCTCTCATGCCGCTAATAGTGTAATTGGTTCTGTTAGTACTAGTAAAAGTAAGAAGAAGTCTTCCAAGGCTACTTCTCCTATTATCATTTTACCCGATTGACCCAAAGAAGATTCTTCCCTAGAAACTTCCGCCGATATCCATGTTGTAGAGACATCTACGACCAAATATAAAACTGGTGGTAAGAAGAAAGGTAAGAATAAAAATAAAAAATATTCAAAAGAGAAAAACGATACAACTGAAGTGACTGATGAAAAACGCAAACCTCGATATCCTTGTCTCATCTGTGACCAGGATCATTTTACAAAAGAGTGCCCACATAGAGCCGAGGTATCAAAATTCGTTAAGGGTTCGCCTATACCTGATGTCTTGAAGGATCCCTTTCCCACTCAAGATAGTAACATGGTTGGATCTTCCTCCAATCCAGTTGAGGATATCTTGATGGTTGCGACACAATCGCAATATTATGGTAGTAAAAATACTGGTAAAGAAGCAGAAACATCCAATTCTGCATCGACTACATCTCCCTCAATTTCTGATCCATTACAGATCGAGAAACAAAATCCTAACTTAGTGATTAAACTACCTGCAAAAGGTGTACTTCGTAAATCAGCTTTCAATCCACATGCGAGAGCTACTCAGAATTACAATATTGTTGAAGATTTGGAAATTTCTCCTTTAGCAATGTTGGCTTTGGAAGTATTTCAATCATGCCCAACTCAAAGAAAATTGCTTTTGTCAGCTTTAGGAGCTGTAGATCTCCAGGATTCGAACCTCATGATATTCGATTTAGAGAATTTTACACCCCACCTACCCCATCAAATGGCTTTTCAGATTCTGGTAATAGTAAAAAACAAACGTATTTTTTGTACTGTTGGAAATCACTTGGTTCTCCAACTATTAACCAATCACCAACTATTCTCAAAGCTTTTGTGGAAGAGGTTTTCAGCCATATGGTATTTTACAAAATCTACCAATAGAGGTCGAAGGAAAAATGGTTAATCTAGATGTGGAGGTGGTTGATGCCCCTCTGGATTACAACCTTCTCCTGGGTCACAGTTGGTCTTACGCCATGACTGCTGTTGTATTATTGATCTTTCACCTCATCATGTTTCCTCATAAAGGAAAGATCTTTAAGATAGACCAAATCTCATATTATTCCTCCGACCCAACCTCTACTAATAGCATCCAACATATTGGAAAATCGACTATCCCTTATAAGGATGTTGGAGTAGGTTTGATTAAAGATTCAACTTTACTGGGAACTTTTTCCCTGCCTCCTCCCAACGTACCAACTCCGATTTCTAATATCAATATGATTTCATCAAGTACTATGTCCTTTGATGATCCTTGGATAGTACCTTTAGAATCAGAATTGGATTCTTTCGATGGCCCGATGCCTTTGAGTCCATTTGAGTTAGCATATCAACATGTATAGTCATTTTTAGATACTCCTTCAACTGAGTCTGATCCCTGGAATTGGATGTGCATTGGGAATCGTGAAACCTCCTGGGTAACTAGGATTAACCAGACCATACTGGGGTATCTTGGATATCCTCCTCCTGGTACTGGTTTGATCACTCAAGGTTATCAAGACCCTAGCCATCAGTTACCATTCATAGCAACTTTAGATTTGCCAGATCTATCGCGCCTTACGAATGATCCCATTTTTTATCTTCCATATTGGCCGCTGATGCCTAACAAGTTGCCCAATGATATTCTGAAATTTGAAGGTAAGTCAGGAGAGGACCCATCTAATCACGTTATGACTTATCACCTCTGGTGCGCATCCAATTCACTAATCGATGATTCGATTCGATTACATGTTTTTCAGAGAACTCTCATTGGTCTAGTTTCCAAATGGTACATTGAGTTACCACACAGCTCTTTTAATAATTTTAATGTGCTAGCTACTGCTTTCTTAACCTATTTTCAATTGCTTTTCAAATACAACAATGGCACAGAATTGCTGATTTCATTAAAACAGTCTACGTCTACATACATATCTGATCATATTCATGAATGGAGACGTAGAAGGCGTTTAGTGAAAGTATTTATTCCTAATCAAATTGTGGCTGAATGGTTTATTAAATCATTATTGCCCAAAATTTATGAAGATGTGGCCAAAGGAGGCGTTGTTACGGAAGAGCAAGTCATTGCTCAGGCTCAGTACCTTGACCTTATATATACTCAGTCAGGTACTCTGTATGATCAAATCCCTGATTTACCAAGACTTGGTTAGTTAATTGCAACCCCTTTTGCCTCTCACACCGCTGATGGTGTAATTGGTTCTGTTAGTACTGGTAAAAGTAAGAAGAAGTCTTCCAAGACTACTTCTCCTATTATCACTTTACCCGATTCACCCAAAGGAGATTCTTCCCTAGAAACTTCCGCCGATATCCATGTTTTAGAGAAATCTACGACCAAATCTAAAACTGATGGTAAGAATAAAGGTAATAATAAAAAGAAAAAATCTTCAAAAGAGAAAAACGATACAACTAAACCGATTGACAAAAAACGCAAACCTTGATATCCTTGTCTCATCTGTGACCAGGATCATTTTACAAAAGAGTGCCCGCATAGAGCTGAGGTATCAAAATTCGTTATGGGTTCGCCTATACCTACTGTCTTGAAGGATCCATTTCCCACTCAAGATAGTAACATGGTTGGATCTTCCTCCAATCCAGTTGAGGATATCTTGATGGTTGCGACGCGATCGCAAGATTATGGTAGCAAAAATACTGGTAAAGAAGCAGAAACATCCAATTCTGCATCGACTACATCTCCCTCAGTTTCTGATCCATTACAGATCGAGAAAAAAAATCCTGACGTAGTGATTAAACCGCCTACAAAAGGTGTACTTTGTAAATCAGCTTTCAATCCACATGCGAGAGCTGCTCAGAATTACAATATTGTTGAAGATTTGGCAATTTCTCCTTTAGCAATTTCGGCTTTGGAAGTATTGCAATCATGCCCAACTCAAAGAAAATTTCTTTTGTCAGATTTAGGAGCTATAGATCTCCAGGATTCGAACCTCATGATCTTCGATTTAGAGAATTTTACACCTCGCCTACCCCATCAAATGGCTTTTCAGATTCCAGTATAGTAAAAAACAAATGTATTTTTCGTACTATTGTTGATGAAGGGGCTTCTACGTGTATAATGTCGTTAAAATGTTGTAAATCACTTGGTTCTACGACTATTAACCAATCACCAACTATTCTCAAAGCTTTTGATGAAAGAGGTTTTCAGCCATATGGTATTTTACAAGATCTACCAATTGAGGTCGAAGGAAAAATGGTTAATCTAGATGTGGAGGTGGTTGATGCTCCTCTGGATTATAATCTTCTCCTGGGTCACAGTTGGTCTTACACCATGACTGCTGTTGTATCATAGATATTTCGCCTCATCATGTTTCCTCATAAAGGAAAGATCGTTAATATTGATCATCTCTCATATTATTCCTCCAACACAGCCTCTACTGATAGCATCCAACATATCGGAAAATCAACTATCCCTTATAAGGATGTCGGAGTAGGTTTGACTAAAGATTCAGCTTTACTGGGAACTTTTTCCCCACCTCCTCCCAATGTACCAACTCCGATTGCTAATATCAATATGATTTTGTCAAGTACTATGTCCTTTGATGATCCTTGGATAGTACCTTTAGAATCGTAATTGGATTCTTTCGATGGCTTGATGCCTTTGAGTCCATTTGAGTTAGCATATCAACAAGTACAGTCATTTTCATATGCTCCTTCAACTGAGTCTGATCCAGTGAATGTGATCAATCAAGAGTCATTTTCAATATCGAGTTTAGCCTCGACACCAATTCTGGATCCTGCACAACAAGTATTCAATATTGATGAACATATTCGTGAATTCTTGTCTGTATATGAGTTACCATGGGAAGATCTTCATCATAGGTCTTTGTTTTTACCTGATCTTGATCATTTTGAGAATGATTTTTCCTCCATTTTTACCATTTATTACGTCAAAGAACCTCAGAATCCTCTCTCACATTCCGATTCTGAATTGAATTTAGAAAATATTTCTACGACGGTTCCTCTTGACATTTCAGTAAAACATCGAATTATTGAAAACATTCACATAGGTGCTTCTTGTACGCTAGAAGAAATTCAGGAATATAAAGCCCTATTTCAGGAATTCCGTGACATTTTTGCCTGGTCATATGAAGAAATGCCAGGAATCAATTTGTCAATTTTTGTTCATGAAATTAAGACATACCCGGATGCTAAACCTGTTAGACAGAAATTACGTCAGATTCATCCGAGAAAAGCTGTCGCTATCAAAGCAGAAGTTGAATAATTACTTCGTGCAGGTTTTATTTATCCGATCCCGTTAACGGACTAGGTATCTAATATTATTCTGGTCAATAAAAAATAAGGAAAAATAAGAGTATGTATCGACTATAGGGATATAAATCGAGCTTGTCCAAAATACAATTATCCAACCCCTTACATCGATCAAATTATCAACGATTGTGTTGGAAGTGAAATGTTCTCGTTCATGGATGGATTTTCCGACTACAATCAAATAAACATACTCCCTACAGATCAACCTAAAATAGCCTTCATTTGTCCATGGGGGACTTTTTCTTATCGCAAATTACCTTTTGGCCTTAAGAACGCTGGCGCCACTTTTCAAAGGGCCATGTCTTATGCATTTCATGACATTAAGCACATTGTGCATCCCTACCTCAATGATTTTCCTGCTCATTATTCATGTAGAGCATATCATATTACTCATTTACGAGCCATATTTATACGATGTAGGCATTATAAGATTTGCCTGAATCCTCAAAAATGTGTTTTCTGCGTAGAATCCAGAATATTGTTGGAATTTATTGTCTCAAAGGCAGGCATTCGTGTTGATCCATCGAAGGTTGAGGCAATCATCAATTTGCCTCCTCCTTCTACTCTTCGCCAACTCCAAAGTGTGCAAGGGAAAGCGAAATTTTTACGTCGTTTCATTCCTAACTACGCCGAGTTAACGAAAGGTTTCACTACGTTGTTGAAACAGAATATTCCTTTATTTTGGGACGAGATCGCTGATAGATATTTTGATGCTCTGAAAAACGCATTGACCCATGCATCGTTATTGCATCCTCCCAACTACAACCAAGATTACTTTTTGTACCTCGCCGCTTCCGATTCCACGATAGGGATGGTTTTAGTTTAGGAAGATGAATTCCATAGTGAACATGTGATTTACTATCTTAGTCAAAATTTGCATCCAACTGAGATCAAATATTCACATGTGGAGAAATTAGCCTTGGTAGTTGTACAAGTTGTCCAACGTTTTCGTCACTACATACTTTTATGAAAAACGATAGTGATCTCTGATTGTAACCCTATGATGTACATCTTGACCAAACAATTTCTAGGGGGAAAATAATCTAAATGGATTGTTATCCTGCAGGAGTTTGATTTGGAATTTGAAAAATCCAAATCCAAGAAATCATTGATATTTTCTAAACTTATGTGTGATTTCCCACTTACTGATACAAAAACTGTGGCGGAACAACCAATCGCAGATGAATCCTTGTTTCTTATTAGTACCATTGATCCTTGGTATGGAGATATTATTGTTTATCTTCAGACCCAATCTTTTCGGCCTGAGATTTCACAGTCGCAACGATGAACAATTCGTTTCCAATCTCAACAACATCATATTGTTGGCGACACACTACACTGTCGTGGTGCAGACTCAGTTTTTCGACGTTGTCTAACTCATGACGAAGCCGAAAAGGTTTTAAATGACTGTCACTCTAGAGCATGCGGCGGTCATATGTCTGGGTATGCCACAACCCAAAAGATATTGCACACAGGTTATTTCTGGCTATCCTTGTTTAAAGATTGTATTTACGCAGTCCGAAAATGTCATAATTGTCAAATCTTCGATCGAAAAATGCGTGCACCACCTGCTCCTCTTCACCCTATAATTGTTGTTGGTCCTTTTGAAAAATGGGGCATTGAATTCATTACATGTAACCCTCACTCGGCCGGGGGGCATGGGTATATTATTCTAGCAGTATATTATTTTACCAAATGGGCCGAGGTGATGCCTACATTTGCGGCAAATGGCAAAGCTGCTGTAGTGTCCCAAAATTTTGTGGGACATTAAAAACTTTTGTTTTTGCTTTAGGAGAAGAATAAATGGATAGGAAAACCCATTGATAATAAAAATTTGAATAAGGAACCCTTGTAATGTGAAAAAGGGGTCAATAAAAAATTGGATTTCACACCCCATGTGTGAAAAGAGCCAAATTGCAGGTGGATAATTCTAGAAGAGGCCAAGTTGACTGCGCAGATAGAGAAGATAAGATTCCCTTGGTGGGCCAGCACAGTTTGCATGAGGAGGAGATCATTCTAGAGAGGAAACCCTAAGGTGCGGGGCCCATGGAAAAGCATCTTTCATTTTTTTAAAAGGAGAATGAAGCAACCATTCTCAATCATGCTTTTGAATATCATTTTGCTTGTCTTCTCAGACAAGAGAATTCTCCAGCTGTTTAGCTGAGATGCAGTGCTGCTAGCACTAGGTGTTCCCGGGAGGGAATCCAATCTCTTCCATTGAGTAGCTCTTGGAAGAGCTTGCTCTTCATATTCCCCATATTCTGTCTTGAGGCCAAAGCATTCCATTTAGCTCCAGCGTAGTCTCCATTGGTGGTTGAGTTGTATTGCTGGGTGTTGCAGGGGGGGTTTCTCAACATCACTTCCAGCATTGTATTTCAAAGGAGGGAGTCTCCATTCCTTTGGGAGATCAGTGAGGGAGTTCAGATCTTCATTCCATCATATTTGGCATAAGTCCAATCATTCTCCATCAACAGAAGAGCATCCCTCTTACTTGACTGTGCAGTTCATAGAGAGAATTTGCAGTGAGGGTTGCAGTATTTCAGTGGGTGATGAGATCTTCTATGAAAGGATCAGCCTTTCATCTAGAAGATTGAATAAAGGATTTTTTTCAGCAAAGGCATCACATTCAGCAAGCTCCTTTCATTTCCAGTTTCTATTGAGTTGCAACAACTACCCAGCAACTTCGGCATTTTGGTAAAAATGCCATTTTGTATAGTTTTCATCAAATCCCCTTAAGGGATTGTTGTATTGTATTTTCAGGGGTTGTAGCCTTGCTCCCCCTTCTTTATTTGAGTTACATTGCTATATCATTCATGTTTATGTATTTATTGCTGCAGTACCTCCATAGACTGTGCAGTCTTAGTTGAGAATAAGATCATGCAAGCAGTGTTTTCTCCATTTTATGCACATGTCTCATTGAGGCTCTTTACTTGTTTTGAGTAATAGATTTCTCAAGAGTTTGTCTACATTTTCTGTTGCATATGTATTTTAAGGCTAATTTCATATTCTTATGACATGGCTCATTAGAAATAATGCATTCATTTCCTTTGTTGAGCAAAGTGTTGTTGCAGCCCTCTTTATTGGGCCTTTTTCTAAAGATACAAGTGAAGGAGGCTTGTCTCAAGATCCTAGAAGGATTTGTTTTGAGTCTACTTCAGGATTTCAGCTCCAGAAAGATATATTTAAATGATCCCAGACCAAGGATCAAATCCTGCTGCCTCCACTTCTGGAAAATGCATTTTCAAGGCTTGGATTGATAGCCATTCCAACTAGGGAATTTCACATATCTGTAGACAGAGTCTGCAAAGGGCCAGAAAGCCTCCGGATCTCACCCTTCTTTAGAAGGTGACATATCCAGTAAATGCCCCTGCAGTCCATCTCTGGCACAGACTTGTGATATTTCTGAAAAAGGGACATCACAGTGGTATCAGAGCATCTTTCTTGGCTCAACCTGTGGCCTTCAAGCCTAAGAAAGAGAACAGAAGATGAAGAGGATGAGATTGATCTCATCCATTTTTTAGAAGAAGGATAACCTCCCCAAGGAGGAAGAGCAAACAGAAAAGGAAGACCCCTACACTTCCTATTCTCATCTAGGAAGAAATAAAGAGTTGAGCAGGAGAGAGACTCCATCTCTTGGAAAAGAGGAGAAAAAAATACTCACAAGTCTTCTTCCCAAATATATGCAAGGCACACATGAATATTTCAGAAAGGTTAGGAGGGAGATTGATGGATAATATCAAAGAGGGTTTGAAACTGAAGGAAGCCCTAGATTGGCACATAGTGAGGGTAAGCATGCAACCACACACCATGATGAATAGCGCAGTCAAAGGCCCAACATTCCTGTGAGGGAGATGAGAGAAGGAGGAAAGGTGACTAAGGAGGAAACCCTTAGTGATTTCTTGAAGGAGCATGAGTCTCACACTCATGGATTCAGAAATCAGCCCACTTTTTCTGAGTTTTGAAAGAGAAAGGTGAAGAGGAAGGAGCAACAAGATAGATTTCATCTATCTACTTTTGGAGGTTCACCTTCATATTCAGCCAAAGATTGGGTGGGGGAGCCATACACCTTCCAACAGCAGCACCACATTTCAGAAGAAGAAATCATCAAGGTTGCAGCGCTGCATTTGAGAGGTAAGGCTCATGCATGCTGGGAACTTGAGTCCATTTCTTTTGAGAATGTTAAAGCCTCATCTTATGTGAATTTCACTAAGTCATTGGTGAAAGGATTTGATCAGAACATTCTTGGAACTCATGAGATGGAGGGAATCAAACAAAATCCTTGCATAGAAACGCAGAACCACCTCAAGAAACCATTGGAGGGGCTGAAAACTTGCATCAAGCCTTGTTGGAGGCTAAACTTTCATCTCACACCTTTGAGCAACAAACCAGAGAGCTCTATTTTTCAAAGGTGGGTCAGATTATTGGGATGTTGCCCAACTTTATTGCAGAGATAGAGGGCAACAACGCTGCCAAATCTAGAGATCATCTAGTGCCTCATGCAGAGGAAGAAGGAGCTTTGGCTCCAAGTAGAGGGATTCTTGTGTCTTTGCAAGAAGGTCCCTAGGATCTCATGTATGGAGATCAAGGCAAATTTCATGATTCACATGTGCCAATAGAGAGGAGGTGTAAAACCATGAAGACTCAAGGAGAAGGTAGAGGAGAGACCCGACATCATGGGATGAGGAGGGCCCATCTCTATCCATTTTTGGAGGTCATTACACCTAGGAAGGTGATTGAACTACACAGTGGAAGCATGGACAATATTGTTCATCCATATATAAAGTCATCTTCAAATGAGAATGTCTCATTGAGTGGAGACATAACACCAAGGAGGCCACTGGTTTAGATGAGGAGGATAGATGCTTCAAACAGTGAGGCATCGATCATTGATTTTAGCAGTGTGGAGGCCTTGGGATAGATTGTTGCAGCGCTGGGAGTTTTGGGTAAAACCAAAGCAGAGGGTAGCATCCCCTCACTATCATTCTTACCCACTCTCTTTTCAGTACCTGCGCTATGGCAGGGGAGGCAAGGGAAGGACATAAGCCTTCCCACTTGTACAGATGACATGGGAGCAGTATACGCACACCACTCCTTGGAGGAATGGGAACAGTCACTTCTTTTCCTTGGGAGGAAGAGGAGAGACTCATCTATGAGTTGCTCCCTTTGCTTGAGCATAAAACATGGTAAGGATATTGTTCATTTATATGATTTACATGTTGATTCCTTAACCATGTATATGTAGGATGATGCTCCAAGGAGGCGCATTATTTATCAAAGGCTCTTTGGTCTACTTGGGGCCAAGAGCATATTTGATGATCATCCCCTTGATGGAATTGGGGGAGATTTGTATTTTGGAGGATATTCTCACCATGCATCATACATCACTCATTTTCTCCAAATGCATGAGGAGAATGCAGTAGCAAGTCGGTGGTTGAGGAACCACATCTTTTGTCATTCTCTATTGCAGCTTATGCTCAAGCTGCACTGGTTTCATATGAGGGATCATTGCCCCACTTGCTCACTACATATGGAAGCTAGCATGAATTTCATTATGGCTCTCTATGCTGCTATAGATCACACTTTTGTTGGGATCATGATTGGAAGGAGGACATACAGTATTGATGTGTCCTTGGGGGGGGAGAAGATCCCAACACTTTTTGCAAGGCATGCTCTAAGGGGAGCATGAGAGTTGATGTGGCCACCATAGTTCAGCATTTATTCCTTCTTGAGGTGAGCCATGGGAGTGATGGGGAGTCATATGATGGTGTTGATCTCTTTCCCATCACAAAGGAGAGACATCGGGCCAGCGTGATTCACAATGGAGGAGGGAATATCTTTGGAGATCCAAACTTCATCTTGCCATTTGAGGGCAACATTTCTGCAGCCCAAGAGCAGCCTTCACTCTACACTTTCATAAGTGGAGAGGTGAATAGCGTGGGGTAGGCTATGATGCCTACCACTTTCAGATTTTTAGCCCACCTTCTTTGTTGGAGCTCAAGGTGGAAGAAGATGTTCAGCAGTTACCTTATCTGGAGGTGACTAGATTCTTGTGGATGATTGCTTGGGGATGGAGGATTCACATAAAGAGAATGTTTTTCCCAATTCATTTTGACACCATGCATCGATGAGATGTATAGACAACACCTTATTGCCTTCTTTAATACATTTAATGTTCATGATGATAGCCACATTGGCTAGTTTACATTACTTGAGAGGAGCAGGATGGAGACTCTATGTTGATACAACATCTCATTCTTCATGGGGAGTTTATCATAAGAAGATGCTACAGTTGGAGGAGGAGGAAATCCTACAATTCTATCCTTACAAGTTGCTTGAGGGCAAGCAACATTTGGGAGGGGAGGACTGTAATGTCCCAAAATTTTGTGGGACATTAAAAACTTTTGTTTCTGCTTTAGGAGAAGAATAAATGGGTAGGAAAACCCATTGATAATAAAAATATGAATAAGGAACCCTTGTAATGTGAAAAAGGGGTCAATAAAGAACTGAATTTCACACCCCATGTGTGAAAAGAGACAAATTGTAGGTGGATAATTCTAGAAGAGGCCAAGTTGACTACGCAGATAGAGAAGATAAGATTCCCTTGGTGGGCCAACGCAGTTTGCATGAGGAGGAGATAATTCTAGAGACAAAACCTTAAGGTGTGGGGCCCATGGAAAAGCATATTTCATTTTTTTAAAAGGAGAACAAAGCAGCCATTCTCAATCATGCTTTTGAATATCATTTTTCTTGTCTTCTCAGACAAGAGCATTCTCCAGCTGTTTAGCTGAGATGTAGTGTTGCTAGGACTAGGTGTTCCCGGGCGGGAATCCCATCTCTTCCATTGAGTAGCTCTTGGAAGAGCTTGTTCTTCACATTCCCCATATTATAGCTTGCGGCCAAAGCATTCCATTCAGCTCCAGCGCAGTCTCCATTGGTGGTTGAGTTATGTTGCTGGGTGTTGCAGGGGAGGGTTTCTCAACATCACTTCCGGCATTGTATTTTAGAGGAGGGAGTTTCCATTCCTTTGGGAGATCAGTGAGGGAGTTAAGATCTTAATTCCATCATATTTGGCATAAGGCCAATCATTCTCCATCAGCTAAAGAGCATCCCTCTTACTTGACTGCGCAGTTCATAGAGAGCATTTGCAATGAGGGTTGCAGTATTTCAGTGGGTGATGAGATCTTCTATGAAAGGATCAGCCCTTCATCTAGAATATTGAATAAAGGAGTTGCTTCAGAAAAGGCATCACATTCAGAAAGCTCCTTTCATTTCCAGTTTCTATTGAGTTGCAGCAACTGCCCAGCAACTCCAGAATTTTGGTAAAAATGCCTTTTTGTATAGTTTTCATCCAATCCCCTTAAGGGATTGTTGTATTGTATTTTCAGGGGTTGTAGCCTTGCTCCCCCTTCTTTATTTGAGTTACATTGCTGTATCATTCATGTTTACGTATTTACTGCTGGAATACCTCCATAGACTGCGTAGTCTTAGTTGAGAATAAGATCATGCAAGCAGTGTTTTGTCCATTTCTATGCACATGTCTCATTGAGGCTCTTTACTTGTTTTGAGTAATAGATTTCTCAAGAGTTTGTCTACATATTTTGCTGCATATTTATTTGAAGGCTGATTTCATCTTCTTATGACATGGCTCATTAGAAATAACGCAGTAATTTCCTTTGTTGAGCAAAGTGTTGTTGCAACCCTCTTCATTGGGAATTTTTCTAAAGATACAGGTGAAGGAGGCTTGTATCAAGCTCCTAGAAGGATTTTTTTTGAGTCCACTTCAGGATTTCAGCTCCAGAAAGATTTATTTAAAGGATCCCAGACCAAGGATCAAATCCTGCTGCCTCCACTTCTGGAAAATGTGTTTTCCAGGCTTGGATTGATAGCCATTCCTACTAGAGAATTTCACATATCTGTAGACAGAGTCTGCAAAGCGCCAGAAAGCCTCCGGATCTCACCCTTCTTTAGAAGGTGACATATCTGGTAAATTCCCCCGCAGTCCATCTCTGGCACAGACTTGTGATATTTCTGAAAAAGGGACATCACAACTGCAGCTACTTTCATATTCAATCATGTGATTGCTCGTTTCGGTGTACCCCAAGCAATATTTACTGATCACGGGAGCCATTTTCGAAATATCATGATGACCGAGTTAACAGACCAACTTGGCCTGTGCCATGAAAGTTCTACACCATATTATCCGTAGGCCAATGGTTTAGTTGAAGCAATTAATAAATTTTTAATCACCATGATCAAACGAATCATTGGCATTCATAAGTCAAACTGGCATACCATGCTCTTTTCAGCACTTTGGGCATATCGAACCTCAGTAAAAACATCAACAGGTTTTACCCCTTTTCAACTAGTTTACGGTTTAGAAGCGGTATTACCCATTGAATGCGAGATACGTCACTCCAACTAGCCATAGAGTTACTACCAGAAAATTCTGAAGAGGAGAAACGTTTTTTATACTTGGCTCAATTAGATGAGAATCGGCGCACCACTGCATTAGCTACAGAGGCTCATGCGAAAAGAATGAAAGCTCAGTATGATAGAAGTGTTACCCCTCGTAATTTTTCAGAAGGAGACCTAGTTTTGATTTATGATCAAGCCAATGATAAACTATGGGCTGGGAAGTTTGAACCCATGTGGCATGGTCCTTATATTTTCAAGCGACAAATTGCAAAAGGGGCCTATGAATTGATTGATTTTGACGAGGTCTCTTTAGGTAAACCCAGAAATGGAATTTATCTAAAGAGATATTATTCTTGATTTTGTGTGGAGATATTTTCTGTATATTAGTTAATTTTTAGCTGGTGTGTTGTAGATTAAAAACATGTGCCTAGCTTAAGTGTGCTCTTACTATTTTTCCTGTTTATCTAGATACTTTTGATATCGTAGATGTCGACGTCCTTTCAAACGTATATTGGTTTTGTTGATGGCACTTGTCGTAATACACAGAACATCTCTTACGCGACTTGGGTTATTTGCTCACCCACTGATGAGTTAGTATCGACACATGGGGTAAGCCTCAGTCAAACAACGAACAATATTGCTGAATATAGTGCAGTTATTGAATTATTATCGGAATCCATTTCATTTGGAATTTAGAGTTTGATTGTTAGGTTATATTCTGAACTCATTGTATTACAGCTAAACCAAGTATATGCCATTAGAAATCCAATATTATTAAGATTTTTTTTCAGGGTTCGTCTCTTGAAACGAGAGTTCGATTATATTGAGTATCAACACATTCCAAGAAATTTAAATACATTAGCAAATGCAATTGCTTCTAATGTTATAAATAGACATTTGCGATAAAAAAGTAACAAATCAACATTCTATAGCATGATTTAACAAGTAACTGGAAGTAATAGTATATCATAGTATAGATGTAGTGTTCAAAAAATAGTACATCGTCTTCAATCATAGGCTCAAAACGCCTTATGATCGGAAAAAAGTGATACAAAAAATGAGTCTACAAGTCAATCATCCACTCTCCATGGTGATGATCATAATAATACACTACTACTCATGCCACCCTAGTCAAAAACCTCCTGAATGGTCCAGGAACACCAATGACATATTGCTATAGACGAAGTGGGATATCATCTATGGTGGTCTCAAGAATATCCATAGTGAGCCACTCAAAATGGTGCTCTAAATCAGTCAGGATCTCTGCAGTATGATCCTGTGGGGGTGGTGCTGCTGCTGCTGCATCCCTTTGCCTCCGGTCAAAGGGGTGAAGAATCGCTGGTCAACTCGGACCCACATTTGCATTTGAATTTTTTTTTATCAGTTTTGGACAAAGTAAAAAACAAAATAAAAATTAGAAATTAGAACATGTCAAAATAAATTTTTTACCTAACTCATCCCATTGAGCTCCTGGAGGAAGGGGCATGTCCCGGTTGCTGCGAAAATCCATGCCAGCATAAGGAAAATCCTCTATCACAAAAATTTGGTGTTCTAGCCAACGAAAATAAGTCGAAGGAAAACGAACAATCTCCCCACCCTCACTGTGGCAGGCCATCAAAGCAACCCAACGAACCATCCTAGGCTCTCGAGGTCAACCAACATCAACATGAATATGTTGCGGAGCTAACATAGGGATCCTCTCTAGAGCAAAGGTAACGACGATGGACCCATATCCGAAGTTGTTTAACTTCCCATTCTTTGCTCTGGTAAGTTGGCCTTTCACATTTTCCAACACTACCTCGCACCAGTTGAATATGGTGCCTTGAAAGCAATCTACTACGATGCGCATCTAAGATCTAGTGGCTACATGCAAAGCTGCAATTCAACACAACTTGACAATGGTAAAATAAATCACTTTTATCTCAGGATGGATGATAGTTTTAATGTCAATCCATTTGTCTCTGGGATTGGCTTCATCATTACAAAACTCTAATTGCAGGCTGGCAATAGACTGGCCACCTGGCCTAGCCCCAAATAGAGATAGTGGTTTGCCTCTCCCAGACAAACCAGTCAAGAAATATATGTCTTCCATCTCAATCTCGAGCTTGTGACCTCTGATCACGAAACACTGGTCCTGAACATCCCATTTACTTACCAGCCAAGTAAGAAGATCCACTTGAGCTCTCATGCCACTGATAGCCCAAAATTTGAAAAGCCCGCATGCTCTTAAAACTTGAAAAGTTGGTTGATGAATCATTGCTGCTTCATCTACCTCCTCATGTTCCCTTTCTCGCCAAATGAGCATTGTAGATATCCTACAACAAGTAAAATGAAGGATTAGAATCATTTTGAAGCAAAAAATTTGGGTAATTTAGGAAGAAAATATGTTTTTACGATTCCCCTGCACTTTACACTCAGATACCGCGCGTAGCTCCACACGGGATCTGTGTTAAAAGTGTGGGGCCCCGAAATTTTTCTTTGTGAGAAAATGTCGGGGTCTGCAGGTACCTAGTGTCCTGCCTACGCATCCCTAAGGGCGAATTTTTCAACCTATTTTCCTCCCAAAAATGAAATTTTGATCCTAATTTAAAAAATTGAACAGATGAAAAGCAAGGTAAGGAGGTTGTGGATTACTTGAAGCAGACGGTTTTCAATTCCGACGGTTGGTTTTCCCAGAATCTTCTCCGAAGCGTTTTTTGCCAACAGCTCTAAAATCTTCACTCCAAACTCAAACTGTAAAAATGAACTTGAAAAACTCCTTTTTATAAGTTTTTTCGAATAAATGAATTTTAAATTTGTTTATTTTTCACTTTAAAAAGATGGTTTTTCAAAATATTCTTATTATTGAAACAGGTATGTTTAATTTTTCAAGTTTTTGTGCATAATACTAGATTTTTCAGACGAAATGATCATTTTTGATGAAGAGTAAACTTTTATCACTTTTTCGGGCTCTTAAAATTTACAAAAAAGAGAAACCATGGAGTTCTCTTTTAAGCCCTTTTCAGACTCTCTAAAAACGAAAATATTGTCGAGTACTTGACTATTCAAACTCGTTAAAGTAAATGAACAGTCGTCCCCTTAGTATAAGTTTATCCCTTTTCCGGACTGAAATGGACTATTTACAAAAAAGGTATACGTTGACTAATGATGGTCAATAGAGTTCTCTCTTGCATTATTTTAACCTTTTTCAGGCCTGAGAAACTAAATTTATGAAAAAGAACACCCATGGAGTTTTCTTAAATTTTTTCTTCTAACTCCCTAAAAATGAAAAACACCGAGTTTCTTCTATACTAGACTCTTTAAAATTTAACAGTAAAGGACCTGTCGATTACAAACAGGGACAGAACAATCCTTCTTAGGGTTTGATTTTAAACTAAGTTGGACTCATTCTAAGGATGAGGTTATAAACAAGCAAATGTTATCCTCCTCAAGCTTATAAAAAATAACGAGGTACTTGCCAGAAATGGTGGGGGAAAAGAGAGAAAAAAGATTCATTTGTTACACTTTGATTTATAAAAGCATTACACCACTCTTGAACACGACACTTTTTTTCACACTTCCACCTGGGTTGGGAAATCCTTTGCCTATCAATTGATCAAAACACATTGAAGGTCTTCAGCCAGTTTCTGGGTATTAGCTTAGGACAACCGTCACCAAACCATCTACAGTGTCGTTATGTGTTCAAGAGGTTAGTCAAATAAACCATTCATCTACAAACTTTTGTCTCCATTCGCGTTGACCATCCCTGAGTCAGTCCTTGCAAAACAATTCTTCAAAAATTGATCTATGGTTTCATGTCGTAAGTTTGCTTACGACGGATCACTTTCTATCGACGACAGCTCATCATTTAGGAAGTTGATCTAGAATCCATCAGTACCTTCGAATCCACATGCCTTAATGGCAAGTTTCTTGCCTTCAACGACAAGTTGCATCATTGACCTTTGATCGAACGATTCCATGAAATGTTCAACTTCATATCACTTATTCACATTTCATGGATTGTACTGAGTACTTTGAGAGCCATTGCCATTATTGGTGGTTTCTCTCACACTTGTTAACAGTTCACATCATTGACAGGTAATCAAGTGGTTTCTACCATGTTCAAATTCAACACATTTAATCGCATGGATAGAATCGTACTAGTTCGGGAAGCAGAAATCAAGAACCTGGATCTAGTTTCCACCATCCAGGCTGCGAGGAGTTTTATTATTCATTTTACAGTAGACTATTCATTACAGATGGCTTCATCCATGCTGTGTCTACACTATTGATGTAATATTAAAATCATTTCTGTATCAGAACAAGTTTAGTTAGTTTTTGATCTGAGTATGGGAATGCCCACCTCAGCGATGATATATATATATATATATATATATATATATATGTGTGTGTGTGTGTGTGTGTGTGTGTTACGTTGAATTTTTTTACAGGGTTCTGACTGGGGTGTCCACAGGTTGATCCTTGAAATGATAAAGCACATCACTCTTCGAATATTCTCAGACTTCGCACTTTAGGGGGCAATTTGTTACACTGAAATTTTTCACCATGACATTTTAGTCTCCCTTAGAAGTCTAAAATATCAAAGTTCCTAAAGTCAAGCCTTGAAATTAAGAGAGAAGCTCATAAAAGTCTTTAAAACTCTGGTATCGCACTTTCTCTTAGTTTTGCCTGCGGTGCTGCACCTTTTGGCTATAAATCCTGCGGAGACAAAAACACTGTTTATTCATTAAGGGTGCAGACCCCTGTAAAATATTAAAAAGGCACAAGTAAAATCTAGAAGCTCAGTTTGAGTCATTTTTGGACGCTTCTAGAAACATTCCTGCGGTGGAAAGTCTGCTCTTTTCAGGTTCATGTATCCCATCCATTAAGGAGCTAACCCCTTGATGTAAGGAACTAATCCCTTTGAAGGAGGATTCTATCCCTTCTTGCATGGAGCTGTAACTTCCTCTCTTTCACTATAAAAAGAGGCATAGGGCAGCCTCAAAGGGTTACAATTAATGAGTTGAAGTTTTATTATTGTTGGAGGCAAAGTGTTGTTGAAACTTAGACCCTTTTAGCTGAGATTTCATGTGAGAAAGATTACATACCTGTATGTATCTCGGTTGGAAGAGTGCAAGGATTGTCAGAGTAAAGGAAACGCCTATTCCGGACCCTAGGAAGGCCTGTATGACATCAAGGTGGACACGGTTGTAAGGCTCTTCCTTATTTAAGTTAATACAAATAAATCCATTTTTTTCAATAAGCTGTCAATTGATTGGTTTATTTTATGGATTCCTTGATCACCTTAATAGATATGATTTATGAATATATGCTATGCAGGTGCTATTTGATTTTTGTTTATTTTTGATTGCATATCTTTGAAGGCAAATCTCTCGAACGACTGAAAGACTACTACTACAAACAAGTGTTGGATCAAAGGTAAGATCGTTAAACCTTTATAACATTTAATTATGAATCGCAATGTATCTAGAGAAAGATAGTTTTATTTGTCCGTTTGTTGATAGTTGTCCGTAGGAAACTTGGGAGGTCTATCTTGTCTGCAAGAACGACTTATCCATCCAACAAAATGAACGGATAAAAAAAAAGGTAAGGAGGTTGTGGATGTGCATTGGAGTCACAACCATATTTATATGATGTAGGCATTATAAGATTTGCCCGAATCCTCACAAATGTGTTTTCTGCGTAGAATCCAGATGATTGTTAGGATTTATTGTCTCAAAAGCAGGCATTCACGTTGATCCATCGAAGGTTGAGGAAATCATCAATTTACCTCCTCCTTCTAGTCTTCACCAACTCCAAAGTTTGCAAGGGAAAGCAAACTTTTTACGTCGATTCATTCCTAACTACACCGAGTTAACGAAAGGTTTCACTAGGTTGTTGAAACATAATATTCCTTTCTTTTGAGACGAG
Organism: Pinus albicaulis; assembly: GCA_034641835.2. Taxonomy (NCBI): domain Eukaryota; kingdom Viridiplantae; phylum Streptophyta; class Pinopsida; order Pinales; family Pinaceae; genus Pinus; species Pinus albicaulis. The sequence continues at coordinate 1,464,151,412 of CM076582.1, forward strand.
ATCGCTGATAGATCTTTTGATGCTCTGAAAAATGCGTTGACCCATGCATCGTTATTACATCCTCCCAACTATAACCAAGATTACTTTTTGTACCTCGCCGCTTCCGATTCCACGATAGGGATGCTTTTAGTTCAGGAAGATGAATTCCATAGTGAACATGTGATTTACTATCTTAGTCAAAATTTGCATCCGACTGAGATCAAATATTCACATGTGGAGAAATTAGCCTTGGAAGTTGTACAATTTGTCCAACGTTTTCGTTACTACATTCTTTTATGCAAAACAACATTGATTGTTGGGAAAAATACTGAGAGGGGGGGGTGAATCAGTATTTAGGTCATACTCAAAACCTTTTTTACTTTTTCTTTCTCTAAAACCCATACGCTACTTTACTGAGCCCAACTCGCATATACATGCGGATATCCTTCATACAACTCGCATATACACAGAGATCTTATTATGTGTTTATTTCTTTACTTAGATCTTTGCAACATTCATTCATCTGATGTTTAGTTAACAGTAAGCATGTGCAATAATAACAGAATAAACCATCACACATAAGAATCACACATGAACAACAGGATTTAAGGTGGAAACCCAAGTCGGGAGAAAACCACCGTTGTCGTCATCTCAGTCTTCAATATTTATTATATATAGAAAACATGTTACAACCATGTACTGGCGTAGACTCATACCAGCACACAGACACCCACCTGCAGAAGGGTACAACCTTCTCTTGTTTACCAGCCTCTCCTGGAAGGGAGCTACAACCCCCTGCTCTCGTTTACCAGCCTCTCCTGGAAGGGAGCTATAACCCCCTACTCTCGTTTACCAGCCTCTCGTGGAAGGGAGCTACAACCCCCTGCTCTCGTTTACCAGCCTCTCCTGGAAGGGAGCTACAACCCCCTGACTGAAGGCTTCAACCTTCAACACCTTTGTGGACCACATTTCATCAATTTTCATACTTGATCCAACCCACACAATTAAGCTCAAGGAACATTCATCAAACCAACAACTTGCTCTATAGTAGCATAATCAATATTCGAACAACCCAGATCATCATTGAAAGATAGCAGTAAAACAACAGAACTGATCAGACATTTCTTTTCACACACTTCAACAAACCCTAGATTACATACGCGCTTTCAAAAATACCAACCCGCGTATACATCTGCAGACATTTCAGAACTGAATTCAATTCCCATACGCGCTTTTGCTGAATACAAGCCGTGTATATACGCACTTTCTCCTCGACAAACCTGCGTATAGATCTTCAGACATTTTAGGGCAGTGCAGCTCTCCAGAACAGATAAATAGCTCAGATCTTCATTCTTTACTTCAGCACAGATTCTCCAGATCACAGATCTAATCATTTCATAAACAGATCCAGAAGATACATATACATTTCAGATCTAGAGATCCCTCTTCATCATTTTCTTCATAGGTGCATCATAGATTCAGATCTATCATCAAACTGTTACCCTTTCCATTCAGACATACTTCAGAGTGAAGTATACATTCAAACCCAGAATCATGCACACCCCTTGCACAATGAATTTCTTCTCCTTAAATAGATCTAGCCTTTGACAATACCATGAGCCAAAACCACACAACTTCCGATGGTATTCCTAGACGAGATCACATAGACAATCCAACGCTCAATACAATGGGTCAATACCATGGTAGTAACCCCTGGTTTTATTCTTTTAGAGCGCAATTAGGCATACACGACTCAGCACGTACTTTTTCGCATACATACGCTACTTCGCCTAACCAAACCTGCGTATGCTTTGTGTCACACACTTTTCATCATTGTTCTGGCCCTTACTGATATTTCTTTCTCTAGTACTTCTGAGCTACTTGTAGAACATCAGATTTACATCATTAATAAACACATCAAGCATCAAGAACAACTTCATTAAGTAGGTTGCCATCATCTTCATCAAGTGGGTTGCCATCAAGGACAACACTCTGCATCATATTGCCAACAATCTCCCCCTTTGGACTTGATGGCAACCAGGATGGTGTTTGATCACGATCAACAGATAGATACATTAAGCATAATGATATTCTCCCCCTATTCAAAAACCATGTCACTCTCCCCCTTTGACATCAAGGGCAAAGGGCGGATCAAAAGCCAACACAAGGTTTTTCTCCTCATGTAGAAAGAAGAGCGTTGTAGATCTGATGTGCACTGAAGTTACCATGCTCCCCCTGAGTTCATGCTGAATGTTCAAACATATTTTTCAATGAAGTACATGACTTTATGACCTTTCCTATCACCAAGGACTCATACTTACATCAATGATCCAACCAAGTGGATTTACATATGTGACACAAGTACCCAACCAAGTGGGTTTACACATTTGACTCAGCTACCCAACCAAGTGGGTTTATAAATTTGAACAAGTCCTTACATGACTGAATATTACAATTTTACATCATAGGTCTCAACATGACCTTTTTCATCAAATTACAAATATGACCTTTTGTAACAAATACCAAAAAGACCTCAAGAGAGAGATCATATATCAGAGTCATCATAATGCCAACAATGCATTACTCTCAGCAAGAATAATGAGAATGCCACCAATTCATCCTTTCCACAAGACCAATGCTCCCCCCTAGCTTGTGCATCTTGAACACTTTCAACATCAAATCATCAAGGAATATTTCTCAAGAAACATTAGAGACTGAAACAGAATTATGAGTATTGGAACACCACCAGAGATATCAACCTATACTGCAGCTTTTCTGAAAAATGTTGAATCAGAGAAATTTGTTAGCAACCACCCATACGCGGTTTTATTTGTATTAACCCGCGTATATACGCGACTTTCATTTAGGAAATCCGTGTATCCATTTTAATCTTCTGATTTTGATCAAATCTGATCTCCTGAAAGGCAGAGATTACTTCCAGCTTCTGTCTGAGAAATTTTGAATGCTACCCTGGAATATGTGAGAACAGATAGGAAAATGTAGCTATGTTTTCAAGTGTCATCCAATTAGTTGTAGCATAAGCCTATCAGTAACCAAGTCTTCAAGCTTTTTGCAGCATCAACATATTCTTTCCAAGAGGAATTATCATTCTAGAACAACTTCTTCAATATGAATCAAGCAATCATCCAAGTGATCTAATATCACCAAAATATTCAAGATTTATATCATGAAGCAACATGTGATGGAATTATGTATAAAAGGTCTGAACCGTAGCAACAAAATCTACATGATATTTCCTTATCTCTGAATGATAAGACTTCCATCTCATCCATGTGTGAAAACAAAGAATACTTCTTCAACAAAAAGCAAACAGGGCTCATCCATAATCTCATCATAAGAAACCATGTATCATGTCATCATCATTTAGAACTGAGAAATAAACAGATATAGCACCAATAATACAGTCATTAGCAATCAGACTGATGCTCCCCCTGCACCTATGCTCCTGATCTTTAGTTGTCATACTATTTTTCTTGTCATAACTGCATACGCGTCTGTCTCCACTGGAACTCACGTGTATACACAACTTTAGTTCATCAAACCCACGTATGGAAAGTGAAACACTGAAAATTTCACATTCCTTCATCTCCCCCTGAATTTGTACCACCTGTACCTGTCTTCTTCACATCAGATGCTCAGTCAGAAATAAACATAAACAAAATAATCAAACCAACCATGAGAATCATCATACATTGATCCCCCTGTGATGATACATTACTAATCTCTATAATGTATCTCACATCATTCCTGCAGTCATTATGAGAAGTAAGCTTTAGAAGCGGATGACTGCAGTAGGGTCAATATTCCCTACATTTCTGACCGGTCTTCCTTCTTTTTTCCAGCTTTGCTTGAAATTTCTTATTATGTGCTGGAAGTTCTCCAATTTCTCAGATCTATTCATCCTGTATTCTTTTTCTACATGTCCATACTTGTTACAAGTATAGCATCTTATGTGACCAGAAAAGTAAGCATAAGGATCATAATGTGTTGTTCTATTCTTCCTTCTATTGCAATCAGCTGCTTTATGACCATACTTGTTGCATGAAAAACAATATCCCTTGAAGAAACCCGAGTACCTTTCTGTGTAGAATCTGTTTGTTTGTGACTAAAACAATCTGCTTTTGCAATTGGCTGCAACATGCCCATAATTATGACACTTAAAGCATTCAACATTATTGAATGATTTTCTTTGAGTGTTCATGATTGTCGGTTGACTTCTTGTTTCTTTCAACTCTTCAGGTTTTGTATTGACATCCTTTGAATCTTTAGCACTTCCCTGTGAACTAGATTCTCCTTTAATAGTTTCATGAAAACCAAGACCAAGTTTAATAGCAGGAGATCTTTGATTACTAAGAATATTGTTCAGAATCTTAGTACTATCTTGAAACCTCAAGAGTTTATCATTTTCTTCTAATTTACCTTTGAGAATGTTTACCTCAACCTCCAATTTTTGGCATTGCTTCTTCATGCTTTCTTCGACCCTTTTTCCTTCTTCTACTTGATCATTTAATTTTAAAATTTCTTCCTTCAACCAATTTTCTTGTTCTTCACATGTTTGTAACAGCTCTTCATTCTTCTTATTTGATTTTTCCAAATCTTCTTTGAGAGATATGATTTCTTCTTCAAGTCCTTCCTTTTCAAATGATAGGGGTTCTTCATTCTTCTTATTTTATTTTTCCAGATCTTCTTTGAGAGAGATGATTTCTGCTTCAAGTCTTTCACTTTGATTGGTTGCATAAGCATACAACTTTTGATACTTGTCTATCTATCCATTCAGTATTTCTTTTTGTTCATTCATTCTAGAGATCATATCTTTGTAGATAGATTATCTCTTATGAAATTGATTCCAATCATTGCTTTCATCATTGATTTTGAGATTTTCTTCTAGACTTACACTGTTACTTTCACTATCTTCACCATTGCATGCACAAGAAAGTGAATCACAAGAACCACATTCAATACCTGTTTTATCTTCTTCATTTTCTGCTGCACATGTTTTCTGAGATATCTCCTTTTGAGTAGCCTTCTTCTTTTTCTTCCTTGCCATGAGCACTAGCAGATCTTGGTCAAGATCTTCTTCATCCTCATTTGAGAGTTCATCATTATCTTCATTTGCATAATAGCTCTTTCCTTTTTCAAATTGTTTCCCTTTATCATGATTTTCTTCATAAGTACATTTAGCAGCATAATGACCAACCCTTCCACAATTAAAACACTTGAAGGGTAGCTTACCTTTGAATCTTCCAGTACCTGGTTGGAGTCTCCTTACAAAATTTGCTTCTTCTTCTTCTGATATATAACTTGATTCCTTGACAACTTCCTTTTCTTTTCCTTTTGCACACGCCTTAAAAGCAGCTTCTTTGATTTGAGAGGGACCTCCTTGTCTCATTTCATAAGCAGTCAGAATGCCATGTAGTTGAACAATAGTAAGAGTTTGCAGATCTTGCCTTTCTTCAATAGCTGACAATTTTGACTCAAATTTTGAAGTTAAAGATCTTAGGACTTTTTCCACCATAGTAGTATCGGTTATGGTTTCACCCAAAATTCTCATACGATTTACAATATCATCTAGACGTAAAAAGAAACTGGCAATACTCTCATCACTATGCATCCTTAAATTTTCATATTCAATTCGGAGAGTTTGGAGTTTTGCACTTTTTACCTTTGTATCTCCTTCATAGCTCAGAATGATTTTGTCCCATATTTCTTTTGCTGAATTTAGCTACATCACTTTAGCAAATTCTGGTTCAGACATGCTTCCTAATAAGACATTGATAGCTTTGGCATTGATTTCATATTTCTTCCTTTCTGCTGCATCAGTAGGAATACTTTCCGGATACTGATAGCCTCCTTCCACGATTTCCCATACTTCTGCACCAAGACTTTGCAGATATGCTTTTGTTCGTATCTTCCAGAATAACAGATTATTTCCATTGAATAGAGGTGGCCTTATAGACATTATCCCTTCATGACTTCCCATTGCAACAGATCTCCTTCAAGCGATCAAGCTTCTACAGAAGGACCTGCTCTGATACCAATTGTTGGGAAAAATACTGAGAGGGGGGGTGAACCAGTATTTAGGTCATACTCAAAACTTTTTTTACTTTTTATTTCTCTAAAACCCATATGCTACTTTACTGAGCCCAACTCGCGTATACACACGGATATCCTTCATACAACTCGCGTATACACAGAGATATTATTATGCGTTTATTTCTTTACGTAGATATTTGCAACATTCATTCATCTGATGTTTAGTTAACAGTAAGCATGTGCAATAATAACAGAATAAACCATCACACACAAGCATCACACATGAACACCAGGATTTAAGGTGGAAACCCAAGTCGGGAGAAAACCACCGTTGTCGTCGTCTCAGTCTTCAATATTTATTATATATAGAAAACATGTTACAACCATGTACTGGCACAGACTCATACCAGCACGCAGGCACCCACCTGCAGAAGGATACAACCTTCTCTCGTTTACCAGCCTCTCCTGGAAGGGAGCTACAACCCCCTGCTCTCGTTTACCAGCCTCTCCTGGAAGGGAGCTACAACCCCCTGCTCTCGTTTACCAGCCTCTCCTGGAAGGGAGCTACAACCCCCTGCTCTTGTTTACCAGCCTCTCGTGGAAGGGAGCTACAACCCCCTGCTCTCGTTTACCAGCCTCTCCTGGAAGGGAGCTACAACCCCCTGACTGAAGGCTTCAACCTTCAGCACCTTTGTGGACCGCGTTTCATCAATTTTCATACTTGATCCAACCCACACAATTAAGCTCAAGGAACATTCATCAAACCAACAACTTGCTCTATAGTAGCATAATCAATATTTGAACAACCCAGATCATCATTGACAGATAGCAGTAAAACAGCAGAACTGATCAGACATTTCTTTTCACACACTTCAGCAAACCCTAGATTACATACGTGCCTTTTATTCATTGATCCTGCGTATATACGCGCTTTCACAAATACCAACCCGCGTATACATCTGCACACATTTCAGAGCTGACTTCAATTCCCATACACGCTTTTGCTGAATACAAGCCGCGTATATATGTGCTTTCTCCTCGATGAACCTACGTATAGATCTTCAAACATTTTAGGGTAGTGCAGCTCTCCAGAATAGATAAACAGCTTAGATCTTCATTCTTTACTTCAGCACAGATTCGCCAGATCATAGATCTAATCATTTCATAAACAGATCCAGAAGATACATATACATTTCAGATCTAGAGATCCCTCTTCATCATTTTCTTCATAGGTGCATCATAGATTCAGATCTATCATCAAACTGTTACCCTTTCCATTCAGACATACTTCAGAGTGAAGTATACATTCAAACCTAGACTCATGCACACCCCTTGCACAATGAATTTCTTCTCCTTAAATAGATCTAGCCTTTGACAATAACATGAGCCAAAACCACACAACTTCCGATGGTATTCCTGGATGGGATCACATAGACAATCCAGCGCTCAATACAATGGGTCAATACCATGGTAGTAACCCCTGGTTTTATTCTTTTAGAGAGCAATTAGGCATACGTGACTTAGCACGTACTTTTACGCGTACATACGCTACTTCTCCTAACCAAACGCGCGTATGATTTGTGTCACACACTTTTCATCATTGTTCTGGCCCTTACTGATGTTTCTTTCTCTGGTACTTCTGAGCTACTTGTAGAACATCAGATTTACATCATTAATAAACGCATCAAGCATCAAGAACAAATTCATTAAGTAGGTTGCCATCATCTTCATCAAGTGGGTTGCCATCAAGGACAACACTCTGCATCATATTGCGAACATTGATCTCTGATTGTAACCCTATGATGTACATCTTGACCAAACAATTGCTAGGGGAAAAATACTCTAAATGGATTGTTATCCTGCAGGAGTTTGAATTGGTATTTGAAAAATCAAAATCCAAGAAATCATTGATATTTGCTGAACTTATGTGTGATTTCCCACGTACTGATACAGAAACTGTGGCAGAACAACCAATCGCGGATGAATCCTTGTTTCTTATTAGCACGATTGATCCTTGGTATGGAGATATTATTGTTTATCTTCAGACCCAATCTTTTCAGCTTGAGCTTTCACGGTCACAACGACGAACAATTTGTTTCCAATCTCAACAAATATCATATTGTTGGCGACACACTATACCGTCGTGGTGCGAACTCAGTTTTAAATGACTGTCACTCTGGAGCATGCGACGGTCATATGTCTGGGTATGCCACAGCCCAAAAGATATTGCGCGCAGGTTATTTCTGGCTATCCTTGTTTAAATATTATATTTACGCAGTCCGAAAATATCATAATTGTCAAATCTTCGATCAAAAAATGTGTGCACCACCTGCTCCTCTTCACCCTATAATTGTTGTCGATCCTTTTGCAAAATGGGGCATTAACTTCATTACATGTAACCCTCACTTGGCCGAGGGGCATGGATATATTATTATAGCAGTAGATTATTTTACCAAATGGGCCGAGGCGATGCATACATTTGCGGCAGATGGAAAAACTGCAGCTACTTTCATATTCAATCATGTGATTGCTCGTTTCAGTGCACCCCAAGCAATAATTACTGATCACGGGAGCCATTTTCGAAACATCATGATTACCGAGTTAACGGACCAACTTGGCCTGCGCCATGACAGTTCTACACCATATTATCCGCAGGCCAATGGTTTAGTTGAAGAAATTAATAAATTTTTAGTCACCATGATCAAACGAATCATTGGCATTCATAAGTCAAACTGGCATACGATGCTCTTTTCAACACTTTGGGCATATCGAACCTTAGTAAAAACATCGACAGGTTTTACCCCTTTTCAACTAGTTTACGGTTTAGAAGCGGTATTACCCATTGAATGCGAGATACTATCACTCCAACTAGCCATAGAGTTACTACCAAACACTTCAGAAGAGGAGAAACATTTTCTATACTTGGTTCAATTAGATGAGAATCGGCGCACCGTTGAATTAGCTACCAAGGCTCATGTGAAAAGAATGAAAGCTCAGTATGATGGAAGTGTTACCCCTCGTAATTTTTCAGAAGGAGACCTAGTTTTGATTTATGATCAAGCCAACGATAAACTAGGGGCTGGGAAATTTGAACCCATGTGGCATGGTCCTTATATTGTCAAGTGATAGCTTGCAAAAGGGGCCTATGAATTGATTGATTTTGACGGGGTCTCTTTAGGTAAACCCATAAATGGACTTTATCTAAAGAGATATTATGCTTGATTTTGTGTGGAGATATTTTTTGTATATTAGTTACTTTTTAGCTGGTGTGTTGTAGATTAGAAATGTGTGCCTAGCTTAAGTGTGCTCTTACTATTTTTCTTGTTTATCTGGATACTTTTTTTATCGCAGGTGTAGACGTCCTTTCAAACGTATATTGGTTTCACTGATGGCGCTTGTCGTAATACACGGAACATCTCTTTTGCAGCTTGGGTTATTTACTCACCCACTGACGAGTTAGTATCGATACATGGGGTAAGCCTCGAAAAACAACGAACAATATTGTTGAATATAGTGCAATTATTGAATTATTATCGGAATTCATTTCATTTGGAATTCGAAGTTTGATCATTAGGTTAGATTCTGAACTCATTGTATTACAATTAAACCAACTATATGCCATTAGAAATCCAGTATTATCCAAATTATTTTTAAGGGCTCGTCTCTTGGAACAAGAGTTCGATTATATTGAGTATCAACACATTCCAAGAAATTTAAATACATTAGCAGATGCAATTGCTTCTAATGTTATAAATAGACATTTGCGATAACAAAGTAACAAATCAACATTCCATAACATGATTGAATAGGTAACTGAAAGTAATAGTATATCATAGTATAGATGTAGTGTTCAAAAAATAGTACATCGTCTTCAACCATAGGCTCAAAATGCCTTATGATCAGAAAAAATTGATACAAAAATGATTCTACAAGTCAATCATCCACTATCCGTGGTGATGATCAGGATAATACACTACTACTCATGCCACCCTAGTCAAAAACCTTCTGAATGGTCCAGGATCACCAATGACATATCGCTGTAGACGGAGTGGGAGATCATCTATGGTGGTCTCAGGAATATCCATAGTCAGCTGCTCCAAATGGTGCTCTAAATCAGTCAGGATCTCTACAGTCTGATCCTGTGGGGGTGGTGGTGCTACTGTTGCATCCCTTTGCCTTCGTTCAAAGGTGTGGAGAATGGCTGGTTGACTCGGACCCACATCTGCATTTGAAATTTTTGTTATCAGTTTTGGACGATTTAAAAAACAAAATAAAAATTAGAAATTAGAACATGTCAAAAGATATTTTTTACCTGGCTCATCCCATTGAGCTCCTAGAGGAAGGGGCATGTTCCAGTCGCCGCAAAAATCCATGCCAGCATAAGGAAAATCCTCTATCAGAAAAATTTGGCGTTCTAACCAGCGAAAATAAGTGGAAGGAAAACGAACAATCTCCCCACCCTCACTGTGGTGGGCCATCAAAGCAACCCAACGAACCATCCTAGGCTCTCGAGTTCGACCAGCATCAACAGGAATATGCTGCTGGGCTAACATAGGGATCCTCTATAGAGAAAAGGTAACGACGATGGACCCATATCTGAATTTTTTTAACTTCCCATTCTTTGCTCTGGTAAGTTGGCCTTTCACATTTGCCAACATTGCCTCGCACCAGTTGAATATGGTGCCTCGAAAGAAATCTACTGCGATGCGCATCTAAGATCTAGTGGCTACATGCAAAGCTACACTTCCGCACAACTTGACAATGGTAAAAGCAACCACTTTTAGCTCGGGACGGATGATATTTTTAATGTCAATCTGTTTGTCTCTGGGATTGGCTTCATCATTACAAAACTCTAATTGTAGGCTGGCAACAGACTGGCCACCTGGCCTAGCCCCAAATAGAGATAGTGGTTCACCTCTCCTAGACAAACCAACCAAGAAATATATGTCTTCCAGCTCAATCTTGAGCCGCTGACCTCCAATCACAAAATACTGGTCTTGAACATCCCATTTACTTACCAGCCAAGTAAGAAGATCCACTTGAGCTCTCATGCCACTGATAGCCCAAAATTTGAAAAGCCCGCGTGCTCTTAAAACTTGCAAAGTTGGTTGATGAGTCATTGCTGCTTCATCTACCTCCTCATGTTCCTGTTCTCGCCAAATGAGCATTGTAGATATCCTACAACAAGTAAAATGAAGGATTAGAATCATTTTGAAGCAAAAAATTTGGGTAATTTAGGAAGAAAATATGTCTTTACGATGCCCCCGCACTTTACGCTCAGATACAGTGCGTAGCTCCACACGGGATCTGTGTTAAAAGTGTAGGGCCTCAACATTTTCCTTTGTGAGAAAATGTCGGGGTCCGCAGGTACCTAGTGTCCTACCTACGGATCCCTGAAGGCGAATTTTTCAACCTATTTTCCTCCCAAAAATGAAATTTTGACCCTAATTTAAAAAATTGAACTGATGAAAAGCAAGGTAAGGAGGTTGTGGATTACCCGAAGCAGACAGTTTTCGATTCCGACGGTCGGTTTTCCCGGAATCTTCTCTGAAGTGTTTTTTGCCAAGAGCTGTAAAATCTTCACTCCAAACTCAATGAATACCAGATTTTTCAGACGAAATGATAATTTTTTACAAAGAGTAAAATTTTATCACTTTTTCGGGCTCTTAAAATTTACGAAAAAGTGAAACCATGGAGTTCTCTTTTAATCCCTTTTCAGACTCTCTAAAAATGAAAATATTGCCGAGTACTTGACTATTCAAACTCATTGAAGTAAATGAACAGTCGTCCCTTCAGTATAAGTTTAACCCTTTTCCGGACTGAAATGGAATATTTATGAAAAAGGTATACGTTGACTAATCATGGTCAATAGAGTTCTCTCTTGCATTATTTTAACCTTTTTCGGGCCTGAGAGACTAAATTTACGAAAAAGAACACCCATGGAGTTTTCTTAAGTTTTTTCTTCTAACTCCCTAAAAATGAAAAACACCGAGTTTCTCCTATACTGGACTCGTTAAAATTTAACAGTAAAGGACCTGTGAGTTACAAACAGGGACGGACCACTCCTTCTTAGGGTTCGATTTTAAACTAAGTTGGACTCATCCGAAGGATGAGCTTCTAAACAAGCAAATGTTATCATTCTCAAGCTTGTCAAAAATAAAGAGGTACTTGCCAGAAATGGTGGGGGAAAAGAGAGAAAAATAGATTCATTTGTTACACTTTGATTTATAAAAGCATTACACCACTCTTAAACACGACACTTTTTGTCACACTTCCACCTGGGTTGGGAAATCCTTTGCCTATCAGTTGATCAAACCACATTGAAGGTCTTCAGCTAGTTTCTGGGTATTAGCTTAGGGAAACCGTCACCAAACCATCTACAGTGTCATTATGTGTTTAAGAGGTCAGTCAAATAAACCATTCATCTACAAAAATTTGTCTCCATTCGCGTTGACCATCCCTGAGTCAGTCCCTGCAAAAAATTTCTTCAAAACTTGATCTATGGTTTCGTGTTGTAGGTTTTCTTAGAACAGATCAGTTTCTATCAATGATAGCTCATCATCTAGGAAGTTGATCTAGAATCCTCCAGTACCTTGGAATCTGCATGCCTTAATGGCAGGTTTCTCGCCTTCGACAACAGGTTGCATCATTGACCTTCGTCGTATGATTCCGTGAAATGTTCGACTTCAGATCACTTATTCACATTTCATGGATTGTACTGAGTACTTTGAGAGCCATTGTCATTATTGGTGGTTTCTCTCACACTTGTTAACAGTTCACATCATCGACTGGTAATCAAGTGGTTTCTACCATGTTCTACTTCAACACATTTAATCGCATGGATAGAATCATACTAGTTCGGGAAGCAGAAATCAAGACCCTGGATCTAGTTTCCACCATTCAGGCTGCAAGGAGTTTTATTATTCATTATGCAGTAGACTATTCATTACATATGGCTGTGTCCATGTTGTGTCTACACTATTGATGTAATATTAAATCATTTCTGTATCAGAACAAGTTTAGTTAGTTTTTGATCTGAGTATGGGAATGACCACCTCAGCGATGATATATATATATATGTGTGTGTGTGTGTGTGTGTGTGTGTGTGTGTGTTACGTTGAATGGTTTTACAGGGTTCTGACTGGGGTGTCCACAGGCTGATCCTTGAAATGATAAAGCACATCACTCTTCGAATATTCTCAGACTTCGCATTTTAGGGGGCAATTTGTTACACTAAAATTTGTCACCATGACATTTTAGTCTCCCTTAGAAGTCTACAATATAAAATTTCCTAAATTCAAGCCTTGAAATTAAGAGAAAAGCTCATAAAAGTATTTAAAACTCTGGTACCACACTTTCTCTTAGTTTTTCCTGTGGTGCTGCACCTTTTGGCTATAAATCCTGCAGAGACAAACACACTGTTTATTCATTAAGGGTGCAGACCCCTGTAAAATATTAAAAAGGTGCAAGTAAAATCTAGAAGCTCAGTTTGAGTCATTTTTGGAAGCTTCTAGAAACATTCCTGCGGTGGAAAGTCTGCTCTTTTTAGGTTCGTGTATCCCATCCATTAAGGAGCTAACCCCTTGATGTAAGGAACTAATCCCTTTGAAGGAGGATTCTATCCCTTCGTGTATGGAGCTGTAACTTCCTCTCTTTCACTATAAAAAGAGGCATAGGGTAGCCTCAAAGGGTTACAATTGATGAGTTGAATTTTTAGTATTGTTGGAGGCGAAGTGCTATTGAAACTTAGACCCTTTTAGTTGAGATTTCATGTGGGAAATATTACATACCTGTATGTATCTTTGTTGGAAGAGTTCAAGGCTCATCGAAGTAAAGGAAACGCCTGTTCTGGACCCCAGGAAGGCCTGTATGACATCAAGGTGGACACGGTTGTAAGGCTCTTCCTTATTTAAGTTAATACAAATAAATCCGTTTTTCTCAATAAGCTGTCAATTGATTGGTTTATTTTATGGATTCCTTGATCACCATAATAGATATGATTTATGAATATATGCTATGCAGGTGCTATTTGATGTTTGTTTGTTTGTGATTGCAGATCTTCGAAGGCAACTCTCTCGAACGACTGAAAGACTACTACTACAAACAAGAGTTGGATCAAAGGTAAGATCGTTAAAACTTTATAGCATTTAATTATGAATCATAATGTATCTAGAGAAAGATAGTTTTATTTGCCCATTTGTTGCTAGCTGTTCGTAGGACACTTGGGAGTTTTGTCTTGTCCGCAAGAATGACTTATCCGTCCAACACTCACCTTGGCGACTCCACTATTATTAAAGTTCCAGTCAGTGATAATCCTAACTTACAAAAGGCCTCATACTCGGTCAAATAATTTCTGGCAGAAAACCCCTTCCGTATCTAATCCTGAAAAGATTATATTTAGGAGAGTATGGAAGGAGAAGTAGCCTAGCCAGGCTGACCTTCCCTCATTTACTCTAGAAGCTTCACCTTCCTCATCTTAGAAAGCTGACATCTATGGTCCTGGAACCATAGTCTGCATACTTGATTATTCTCCAGAAGCCTTTGCTTTAACCAGTTCAATCATAAAAATGAAGTTGAATTTGTTGATATTTATTTTCCTCCCTTGCACCCTACTCTCGAGGTCGAAGAAATTAAATAATTTGCAGTACTCCATAGATTTTTACAAACCAATTTAGCAACCTCTATTCAACACACACCTGTTATACCACATCCTATTCATCCTCAAAATTTACCTCCATCGCCCCTCATGGTTGTACTTGGCTTCCTCCTCAATAAATATGCTCCATTGGCTCTACCTCAAGTATTGAATGACATGCCTCAAGATTATCTAAAGCTCTTGCCTCGGTTCACCGGGGAAGATAGTACTTCTGCATAGAGATATATTGAAAACTTCTGTGCCTTTGCTGAGAACATAAATGTAGAGCATCTAGATGTGGTGTTGAGGCTTTTCGTCCAACCCTTGGATGGAGAGGCTGGGAAATGGTTCAAATCTCTTGCTTATCACACGATCACCACTTGGGAATAAATGGAGAATTCCTTCACACTAAAATGGGGAGAAAAGAGGGATCATGGATATGTCCTCACAATGTTCAATACTCTTAAGAAGAGACACAATGAGGATGTAATAGAATTTATAAAGAGGTTCAATAAGCTTTATAATAATCTTCCTGCTGAAATAAAGCCTCCTCAAGAAGCTACTATGGTGGTTTTTGCAGGAGCCTTTGAACCAAATTTTGGGTTCACCCTAAGAGACAGAAAGTCTGCATCTCTAGATCAAATTCAGACTGATACACTGGAGGTAGAAGAAATTTTTTCTTCTACAGGTAAATTCAAAGGGAGGACAGAGCATGAGGCTAGGAGAAGGGGTAGGGAGGAGGTTTCTACCTCTAATAAAGAGAGGGAATCACAGGATTATAGAATCAAAGAAATGAATAAGCTAATCAAGAACCTCTCAAATAAGCTAGTGAAGCTTGAATTAGAGGCCATGAATTCCCCTCCTCGTCCTAACCAAATGATTCCAAACTGTGGGTTTAACCCCTAGTACCGAAATCCCCCTCTATAGTTGTTTCAGCGAGAAAGGAAAGAGAAGAAAGATCACATTAAACCTCCCCTATACCTAGAAGGGGAAATGGAGGGATAGGCCTAGGAAGTCACAGACAGTCAAGAAGATCAATTCCTCACTTACTCAGAGGATGAAGAATGTGAACTGACCATTTAAGAAGAGCCAGAAGAGAAGGAAGTCCCCTTAGAGGATCGAGATATTGACAAATACTGTAGGCAATTTTTGGATTTCATGAAAACTCAACTCCATAGGAAGTATGATCTCAGGTCCTCCAGGAAGAGAACCCGAGTGCAGAAACAAGATGAAGAGTTGACATCAAGAGAGTAGACCCCTTCTAGTTCTCCCAATAATGTTAAAAAGCCTTTGGAAGAGTCTGCCCATCATAAAGCCTCTATGACCACCTCCTCAAAATAGGGCTTTGATCCTCCCCAAAATGAGAGATCCATAGCTAAACCCTTGAAACTACCCGACCCTCCTAAAGAGCATTTCAAAAAAATTATCATGGAAAAATCTCCCACGACCTTTAGCCTCTAGAAAGAATTAGAAAAGGTCAAGATCCCAATACCCCTTATCGAGCTCCTAAAACAACCCTCATATAAGGCCCAAGTCTCTCATTTCATGCAGCCCCAGGGTGTAGGCCCTCTCCCTGATAGCCTCAATCTACAAGAAGAAAGACCCATGGTAGTTTTTGGACCTCATGTAGAAGAGTTGGATTCGACCAGTCCTCCATTCTATGTGACTCTAGTTATACATGACCTGATATTGAAAAACTGCATGCTAGATTCTATGGCTTCACATAATATTTTTCCATTGTCTGTTATGGAGAATTTGGGGTTGTAGATCACCAGGGCTTATACATATCCATATTATTTTGATTCCAAGAGGGTAAAATTCTTGGGCATGATAAAATATCTGGTAGTAAATTTAGCCCAGATTCTGGCAAATAGCATTGTAATGGACATTGTTGTGGTCGATATCCTAGCTCGGTTTCGAATGTTGCTGTCTAGATCCTGGGGTACCAAGATTGGAGGATCCATAAAACATGACCTCACCTATGCCACTATTCCAGTATTCGGTGGGGAGGAAAGACGATTATACTGTGAGTCCAGATTCATAAATATGGTCACAAATTCTTTGTTATATACTAAGGAGGGCGAATTCTCTTGTCTTATGCCCAAGGAGGATGAAAATTTCCTGCAAGAAATGAAGATTTGTCCTCTAATACAGGAGAATCTTATGAGAAGAGAGGAAAATGAAATATGGACCTTGTAGTTTGATGGAGCTTACTCACAAGAAGAAAATGGGGTCAGGGTACTCTTGATATCGCCAGAAGGATGCTTGGTTCCCCTCTCCTTTAAGCTATAACTCGAAGCCACAAATAACGTGGCTGAATATGAAGCCCTGCTATTGGGGTTGCAGGCAGTGCAGAACATGAACATACATAACCTCAAGGTATTTTGAGATTCAGAGCTTGTAGTGAGGCAAGTCAGGAGCCAATGCCAAGTTAAACACCTACAGATCAGAGCTTACAAGAATGAGGTATGGGAATTAGTTCAGAACTTCTTTTCTGGTTTTAACATTCAGTTCATGCCAAGGGAAAGAAAAAAATGGCAGACTCACTAGTTGCTGTTGCTATTAATTTCCACCCTCCGCATAATCCTTTGCTCAAATATGAGGTTGAAGTGCAATACCGCCCCTCCATTTCGGAAATTTTTGATCATTGGCAAGTCTTCTAAGATGAAGAGAAAGTCAAACGTTTTATGGAAACGGTGGGTGAGTTTTCAAATATAGTGATCAATTCAGTCCCAGAGGATGACAATGAAGAACCAAAAACCAGATGGGAAGAGACACTGGCTGGACACCATGTTCTACAAATAAAGGGAAATTTTATCCCCAAGGGCCTTGTTCCATTGGATAGATTGTTTAATAATAATGATATCCCAGTAAATCCCAACAAAATGACCCTCAACGAGCCTGTCGGGAACGTGAACATTGGGACCGAAGAAGATCCAAAGGTGATAAAGCTGTCAAAAGGGGTCCTTGAAGAATACCAAGATCAATACCTCAGGATGTTTCAGTCATATAGAGATGTCTTCTCCTGGTCATACCATGATCCAGGTGGATATTGGTGGCCACCCACCTATTCCATTTGGACCCGCAACATCAATTCTTGCAGCTTTTCACTTGTAGCAACTTACTATTTTTAGCAAGTTTTTGGGTCCTACACGCTCGAATCCATTTTGGGACATTAATGATCCAGGTAGATATTGGTGGCCACCCACCTATTCCATTTGAACCCATCATCAGCTCTTTCCGTTTTTAAGTTTCATCACAACTTACTATTTTTGGCAGTTTTTCGGGTCCTAAACTTTCAGAACCATTTTGAGGCCCTAAACAATGTTTTTTGGGAAAACTAAGAGCAGCCATTGAGTGCATCAAAATTGGTAGTCCTCAGACAGATATTTCTAACGAGCTATTGAGCGCATCAAACAGAGATAGGATGCCAAAGTTACGTCCCCAGGAAGTTCAAACACCAATTTACCTAAACGAGGCCCGCAGTTTTGGCGCTTCATCTCCTAGGGTTAGGTTTTTGGACGCTTCGGATTTTAAATTGTTTCTCAACAATAAATAAGCCCTCAAACCTCATTGTAACATAGTTCAGGGGCTAGTAGAAGTCACATCTCTTCTCAGGGATAGATTGCCAGTACCCTAGCTCATATTTTTCCACTATCTCTATAATAGGCCTTCGAGCCTCAATGTAGCATAGTTCAGAGGCCTGCGTACGCCACATCTCTTCTCAGAGATATGCTACCAGCACCCTAGCTTGTTTCCATTATGTTTTTAAGCTTATTTCAGTCATTATTTTATTAATAAAATGAAGCATTATTTCTGCTGCATCTCTGTGTTTATGGTTATATCTGTATTCTGTTGCGTTCCTGCATAAATCCGAATCATACCAGGATCTGAAGACTTTTGATATTGAAATTATACAACACAAGATACCACTCAAAGAGGATGTTAACCCTCATAAGAAAAATCTAAGACAAATCAACCCCCTTCTTCTCCCAGCTATTGAAAGGGAAATAAAGAAGTTGTTGAAGGTCAAGATTATTGTCCCTCTAAGGTACTTCGAATGGGCGACAAACCTGGTTCCTGTTAGAAATAAGAACTATAAAATTAGGCTTTGCGTAAATTTCCTCAATCTAAACAAATCCTCCCTCAAAGATAACTATCACCTCCCGAAGATGGATCACATCTTGCAAAATGTGTTGGTATCTTCCCGCATGTCCATAATGGATGGTTTCTCAGGATATAATTAGGTGGCAGTGCTCCCGGAAGACCAAAAGAAGACGATGTTCACTATGCCTTGGGGAACCTTCATGTATGCCTGAATTCCATTTGGCCTAATGAATGCTGGTTCCACGTTCCAGCAGGCGATGGACATTGATTTCATAGGAGAGCAAGGAAATTTTGTGGTGATCTACCTGGACGAAATTACCGTATTTTCAAAGAGTGACGCTGAAAATATAGGGCAGCTTCAATGAACCTTTAATAAATGTCACAGGTATGGCCTGTCTCTGAATCCTATAAAATCCATGTTTTCCTTGGATTAAGGGAAGTTACTAGGGCACATAGTAACTAAGGAGGGAGTGAAAATCAACCCGAAGCGGGTAGAGGTGATAAACGAAATTCCCCTGCCAAGAAATAAAAAGGAAGTACATGTGTTCTTGGGAAGAATAAATTTCCTCAGAAGGCTCATTCCCAACTATGCCAAGATTGTCCGCAACATCACTAGGATGTTGAAGAAGAATAGTGAAGTTAGATGGACCCCTGAGTCTAGGGACTCTGTCAACAGGGTCAAACAAGCCTTTGCAGAAGCTCCAGTGCTGGCAGGTCTTGATTATGGGAAGCTATTCATGATTTTCTCCTTCGCCTCTCCTCACATAATAGTTGCAATACTTTTACACAAAAATATCGATGGGCATGAACAACCCATTGAATTCTTCAGTCAAGTCCTGCAGGACACTGAACTGAAATATGATATCTTGGAGAAGCAAGCTTATGCTCTGGTCAAATTGTTGAAGGCATTATGGGTGTATGTGTTACAATCACCCATAACAGCATATGTATCCGCTGCAGTGATGAAGGATATTCAGGTATAGGGTAATATGAAGGGAAGAGGGGCAAATGGATAGCTAAAATCCAGGATTACAAACTGGAGATAAAGCCTACTAAACTCATCAAAGGCTAGGGGCTGGCAAAAATCCTGTCTGAATCCAATTGTGAAGCTCTGGGAATAAATCTGTCTATGACAGGAGGAGAGGCATAGGAGGACACAGGTGCACACCAAGGCATAGAATATTTTGCTCATAAAACACATGTCAAGTACCTCCTATCCTCATGGTATAAGGATATAGTGGAATATCTTTTATTGCTAAGCTTCCCCCCTCACTATGATAAGACCACATATCGCACTTTGAGACTAATGTCTCAA
The DNA here is from genome assembly GCA_034641835.2 of Pinus albicaulis. Taxonomy (NCBI): domain Eukaryota; kingdom Viridiplantae; phylum Streptophyta; class Pinopsida; order Pinales; family Pinaceae; genus Pinus; species Pinus albicaulis. The sequence goes on from CM076582.1 coordinate 1,464,171,502, forward strand.
AAGTACATTGTGGCAAATGGGTGACTCTAATGGGGAGACCTGGAGGGAATCTTATTATTATGTTTGACAGAGAAATAAGTTTACCACGTGATGATCGAGTTCATGAAGGGATATGCGGCGGGCATTACAATTGGCAATCCATTGCACACAAGATTCGGAAGGTAGGGTTATTTTGGCCTAAGTTGTTCGGCGATGTACATGCCCGTGTCCGGGCCTGCGAGAAGTGTCAGGAATTTGCTGAAAAACAAAGGTATGAACCTCTGCCATTAATTCCAGTACATGTTTAAGAACCTTTTAGACAATGGGGGATTGACTTCATAGGATAGATTCACCCTGCCTCTAGCAATTGGCATCGATGGATCCTTACTGCTACAAACTACTTCACCAAGTGGGTAGAGGTTGTGCTCGCGAGAAATGCTACAGATTCCATGGTGATCAAGTTCCTGGAGCAGAAAATAATAGCTATATTTATATGCCTAACTAAAATCATTACAGATAATGCCCAGGCTTCCAAGTCGGCTAAATTTGTTAATTTCTGTGAGCGTTACAACATCCTGTTGGGTCACTCCACTACGTACTACCCACAGCAGAACGGGCTAGCAGAATCATCTAACAAGACGCTGGTGACAATCTTGAAGAAGACCATCAATCAAAAACAAAATAACTGGGATTCCCAGCTCAAGTTTTCACTCTGGGAAAATCGCATCACCGCGAAAAGATCCATAGGAAAGTCCCCTTATGAACTGGTGTATGGCAAGGCCGCAGTCTTCCTTATTCGGCTTGCACTACCTATGGCCCAATTCTTACAAGAAAGTGAGGAGGATCCAAACGACCTTATCTAAATAATGAATCAGTTTGTGGAGTTGAATGAAATACAGGAACAGGTAGGCCTTAGACTAGCAGAATATCAAGAAAAAATGAAAGGCTTATTTGACCAAAGAGCTAAAGACAGATAAATCTAGGTAGGGAATTTGGTGCTACGATGGGATGTCAGGAGAGTAGAAAAATGGAAACATGGGAATTTAAACCCCCTCTGGTTTGTTCCTTTCAGGGTGGCAAAGGTCAAAGGCAACAATAATTTTTCCCTCGAGAACTTAGAAGGAGATATACTTGAGGCGCCCATGAATGGGTTGTTCCTCCAGTTCTATTTTCACCACTGACGAGGGCTAATCCACCTCATTGTATATATCATTCCATTTTCTAGACTCCATTTTGTTTAGATTCCTCCCATTTCATATTTCATTTCATATTCCATTTTTGTGTCCACTTGATTGTTGGTATAAAAATTTGTCTAATCAGTCTGTATTTGTGACTCCATGAGCCCAATAAATCATAGGCATTTGGGGTCTGCAGGTCCTCAACGCACTTATAATAGCACAGTGTCCCCATATGGAGCCAATGTTGGCCTGTGACCACACATAACATGGAGATATGGTCCCTATAAGGAAATCACAGGGCAGAGGCACGAAGGTTTAAGAGGAAGGCCAAGCTATTCAAGCACCGGCCGGAAGGACACCCCGTAATCAAAGAGAACAGTTCAAGAGCCAGAGCCCGCGCCCTTTACTTTTAAATCAAAGAAAAGCAAAGAAATGGCGTATTTTCAGGGTTTTGGAGGAGGTGAAAAGGGGAAAATAGGAATTCAGGATCAAAAGAGAAGATTTGTATCATAGAGATGGATGATGGAGATTAAATCACACATCTCTCCCCACAAGTTTTAGCTTTTACCTCTTAAGACTTAACTGAAACTTGTTTGTTAGTCGATGCGATTTGGTGGGACCCATCCAACCTTACCGCATTACCAAATTGCATTCAATCCTTTGTTTCCATCTTTCCCTTACCTTTTCACCTTTTCGCACTTCCCGACGTCACTCCTCCCCGCACGTCACACTTCACAACAAATAACATGTAACCCCCATTGTGCACATTATAAAACTTGCAATCTGCGACTTGCGGGTGCAGCCCCACATCTATGCCACATCACCCTACCCCCATCGTCCATCGCATTTCAAAAAATTACAACTTATTCCATTTTTCCAAACATTAAAACCTACGATAGCCGATGTGTGATATTGCATCGTGTAGTTTTTAACTTGCCTTTTGAAACACCTGCAACCTATTTTGTTTAACTTGCGATGCAGTCAGGTCCCACCTTCCCTCCACATCACTTACCTTCTCCCTCGCACTTCGTACTTTGCTTATTTTAGTGTTTACCACCTCTGCTTATTTCTAAACCTTAAGTTTTGCGATCTGTGGGCTGCGGTCCAGTCCCACCATGTGCCACATCACCTCCTTTCTCCATGCACTTCGCACTTCGCTCATTTCAGTGTTTATCTTTACTGCTTCATGGTAAAGAGTTGTGATTGCGACATGGTTTTGCCCCACCATAATACTTCGCTCACCGCGAATATACCATTCCTTCGCTATCTTTCCCATTCCATTTCTCCATGCCATTTACTTCTCCTCATCGCCCTCCACCTTTCCTCCATCTCCAATCACCCCCTCCTCATCTGACAATCCTTGTTTCATTTTGCACTCCCCGCAACTTTCAAACTTTAACCATGGGGGGGGGGGGGGTCTGAAATGGGCGGTATCCATTACCGCCCACCCCTCCACTTGTCGTCCTCTCGTCCTTTCAAACCCCCTTCTCTGATACCTCTTACCACTTGATACCCCCTCTGAAATCTGGTTCCCATTTTGCAATTCAAAAACACTGCATGGGCCTGTGAGGTGGAACATGCAGTTATGGTCTATGTGGTATGCTCAGGAGATCTTCACTAAAGAACCAGGTGCACACAATAACACAGGCCTCTTCATAATGGATTAAGTGGAAACCACCAGACTGAAGGAGTGGAGGTTTGTAAGCAATAGATGGAATCGTAAAATGACGGTCAACATGTCCACCTACTACCTCTCCTCGCCATACCGTCTTGAAGGCTCCCATTATTGGCCTCAATGGGCGACCATGTTCTTTCTTTTTTCGGTTTAATTTTCATGATTTTGTTGCTAAAATCTCAATTTCACCCCATTCCTGTTTTAATTCTCTCAATACATAAGTAATTTCTCAATGTATGCTCTACAAGTTAGGTAGGATGTTTTGATTTCATAGATATGGGTCGATCATAAATTATTAAGTACCGTAGACCCTCAAGGAGAACTCTATATATAGTAAATTCTAAGATGAAAGTAGGGTTCTAGAATTTGGAAGAATTTTGTTGTAGTTTTGTATGATTATGCTCCTGGTACCGTGAGATACATATTTGGGAGAGATGTATAAACTTAATATGATGGAGATTTTTTATTTGGATTCCAGATGGAGCAATGAGTAGTATGTATCTATTTCCTTCTATTATTAGTAATCTCATTTTGTTAGAAAATTATATATTATGGAGCAATGCAACACATAAAATATGCGAAAAATACAAGCACACAAAAACACATAAAACCAGAGAGGAACAGATATACGTGGTTCACCCAGTTTGGGCTACGTCGACCCCGAACAGCCAGTCCTTCCTTTCTATTATCCAACAAAATGAAAAGACAAAACCTACAGCAGATTCGATGTAATATTCTCTGTTCTCTTCACAGTCTCCCTCTCTGTTTCTTGCTCCGAGAATACACATACAATTGCACAGCCGCAATACAATGCCCTCATAAAAGCGAGGGGTTGCCTTCTAGGGAAAAAAACCCTAATCTAAACATAACTTCTACCGTCAGATCATTTTCCTAATGAACGGCCCAAATTGACTAGAAATTACTATACTTTTACAAGGCAATTTTACATTTGTTTTTAGCTTCGGGGGCGCTGCCCCCGAAAACCCCCGCCAGGGGGGGGGCTCCGAAAAGCCCTTCCGCCCCCCCCTGGACCCCCCATGGCAGCTATTAATTACGGGCGACGTTGCCGCCCCTTTTAAGGTACAAGGGTCCAATGTTGTGATACAAAGTAAACAAGATAATCAGGCTCCACACCCAACACTTTTTATGTATAATCATATATCATGCTATGCTACTTTGATGGTCCGTGTAATGTAGCTATTGGTATTCTGAAATTTTATTCATGAATTTGTGTTTGCATAACACTCAGGTGTTAACAATCATGTATTAATTTTACTGCACTCCCTTAATTCGCGCCCCACTAACATTTGTTGTTGCCCATATCTCATTCATATCTGCTTCCTCTGAGGTCGGAGGGGACAAATTCTTAAATATCTTAAGCCTGTCTCTTGTGGTTTCCTTCTCCATTATTCCTCAATGCCTCTACACATTTTAAATCCTCTGTTCATTGTTTTGTACTTGTCCCATATAAAAGCCATCAGCCTCACAACCTCTTGAGCTCTCTCATCGTTTGGGGAATTCACATGAAGTAGGCTCAAATGGTATTCTCCATTCTCGAACCACCAAATCATTTATTCTCATGACCCATATTCTTTTAGAGGTATTTATACAATTGTCCACTTTTAACCTCTGATTTAAGATTTCCTAGGCACTGGTCTTTTGCAACTCAAGGCTGTCTCTAAGAGCTACAACAATATGCATGATGATATTTATATTTCCTAATCATTCATCATCTTGTTGATTGGCCAAATGTTTTTTAGTATTGGTTGAAGAGCCTATTTGAGTTTGTCTTATGTTTTGGTCATAAGTGTTGGTTATGTAACAACCACATGCTTCATATTCTACTTCAACAGTTATCAATCATGTATTTTCCTTATGAAGCCATGTAATCATGATTCATGTCATCGAGTTTATGTTTTTATTAGATGGTGATAGGAAGGTCATGAGTCATGAGAGTTGGCATTGTTATGAGTTTTTGTAGCCATATTTGGGCTATTTTACATCATGTCATAGTCATTTGATAGTCGTGTATCTCATTATATAACTATGTACTACATTGTATTGTATATCTTTGATCATGGTCATGTTGGAGAGAGAGTATTGATGTTAGTATTTATTGATGAGGGAAGTCATTCATATAGGTTGATGAGTTTTGTTTAGTCATATGTTATATTCTCATCCCATTGTCCTTGAGGTGTAGCCTTCAATTAGAAGGCATTGGTTACAGGATAATGATACTCAGGGGGAGCATATATAGTATAATTTTGTTGACCAGAAATGGTTTTTTGTTGCTGGTGGTACACTATGTTGTTGTTGTTTTGGAGGAGAGTGGTTTAGATTAGTGTTGTTGATGCTCACATTAGATTTTGTTGATGATTATGCTATGTTGTTGATGGAGAGAGTGATTCTACTCATTTTATTTAATGCTCATGCTGATATTGAGGTTGAGTGTTGTTGCTGTTGGTTGATATTGGTGCTCATGTTCAGGAGAGAGAGAGTGTTTCCTGCTACCACTACTATTTGTTGTATGTTTCTTCCCATACTATGTGAATGGTTATGATTGTTGCTTCTTGTTGAGATAGAACAAGTATCTAGGGGGAGAAGTTACTATGGAGTTATTGTTATTTGGATGAGTTGCACCCTTTTCCACTGATGTCAAAGGGGGAGTGAATGAGGTTTCTTTGGTTGACCCAGTTGGGGTTTACTTCAATGCCAAAGGGGGAGAATTTTGGCATTGGTGTTGTGATGAGTTATTTGGTTGGCATTGATGTTAACCTGGTAGCATGGTGTTGGAGGATGCATTGGTGTTGGTTGGAATTGATTTCAACCTGGTTGTATGTGTCTATGAACATGGTTCATGCAGAACTTAGTTCGATGTTTGAGTTGATGATGGAGATATGGAAAATGGTCCTTGGGACTTGGAGGATGGATGATGATGTGTTACACTAACTTGGAGACATTCCCATGATGATGGTCTTCATGATCATATTGTTTCATATAGATGTTGGTGGCTACTACTGAGCTCCATCGTTAGGTACATTTTGAGGGGTTAATGGTCACCTTTTTGCCTTATTAAGTCTCATTTTCTTTCATTTTAATTATATTATGGTCTTATGATGCTAGTGTAGGTGGTGATTGAGGCTTAACGTACTTAGAGTACCTAACATAATATTAAATGCAGTAAAATCATGAAGATATGGGAATTTTTGTGGAAATTTTGTCATAAAGACTCGTAGTAGACAACAAGGAGAGATTATAGGGGGTTTTCTACCCTCCTTAACTCCCAAATACAGCCAAGGGATCCTTTATATTCCCTCCAACAACTCAAAATCAAAGGTGGCCAAGCAAACTCAAGTTCAAGTGCACTCAAGCCACACTTCACTTGGATTCAAGTGGACTCATCACCTATTTTCTAGGGAGATGTTGGTAGCTACCCTTTAGGTTAAATAGAGCCAAGAAATAGCTCATTAGGATTCAAAATTTGGAGAAAGCCATTAGGCTCTTTGCTATTGTAATCAGTTTTTCAAGACTTTTATATTGATTTAATGAGACTATCTTTTGAAATGAAATGAGTATTCTGACTTTGCCTTACTGATCTAGTTCCAAAGAGCTAGGCTTGTGGGTTAGGGCCCAATCCATGTGCCTCATCCTCTCTTGTGTAATCATTCTTTACTTTCATGTCATTTAGCTAGTTTTACTTATGAATAGTTATATAGTTTGTTGGTATTTTCATTTATTGTTTAATTTTTCTTCCATTTGTATTTTGCTATAGATTTAGTCTGCATACATAAGTGGTAGAATAGGTGATAACTTCATAAAGTTTTGAGTCAAGCCTCCCCCTTTCACCTCTGTCAATAGAGCTTGATAAGGGTAGACCTTCCCGACAGACCAAAAATTCTTCTTAGTTTATGATTTCTTGGAATGGATGAGTTTAGTTGCTATGATTCCATGAATATGTTCAGTGTGTTTTGGTAGATCTTTGTTTGTAGATTAGAGTAGATTTTCTTTACAAATTCAAGTAATATTTTCCATTGTATTTACCATGAATTTATCTATTTTTATTGCATAAATAGGTAGTTTGATTACAAGTATAGATATCATAGCCAAGGATAACTTCACCAACACCTCCAGCTTCATCTCTCATATTCCATCATCCCTCTGTTCATCAAAATCGCCATCAACCCTGTTTTCAAATTTTTCATCTCTACATTGTGAGAAAAACCTAGGGGTGCAAGACAAACCTCCCAAGAGGTTCTGAAATTGGCCAAGGGGTGGGAAACCTCCCACTCATCCTCGTCCACCTTCACACCACCTTCCCTACCATTTTTCCACCTATTTTTGGCCTCAGATTTCCCTCGGCCTGTTTCCCATAACAATTCAAGACTTGCCTGTAGCATTACAGGAAACCTGTAGAAATACTTGAAATAGCACCCATGGGCCCCTCCTTAAGCCCATAAACCACCATCACCATCTTCTAAACTTGAAAAAACCACTCATACACTTCCAGACTTGCCCCCATGTGTTCAAGCCGTCCATAAGCCACCTTAGCACTTTCTTCTCCTAGCTGCAGAACAACCCATTTTCAAGCATAGTTAAATCACGAGTAGTTTCATGAATAAAAGAATGATAGATAGAAAATAGGGTAAGTAGAGTGTGTTTAGCCATTTGGCCCAAAAAAGTGTGATTAGATTATTTTCCTTTACGCCATTTCAATTCAGCAATTTATTTCATGCAAGATGCCTAGGTTGCTTTCCAATTCTTATCATAGTCTAATAAGTAGATTTTTTTAAGTTGCAAAATAGTTATATGTACTTATTTTTTGTATTATAGTTTTGAATTTACTGATAGTGCCATGGATTTGAATCATTTGTAGCCCTGGGCCTAATTTCAGAAGTGTAACAGACTTCACCTAGAAAGCCTAGAAGTAACACCCTTTCGTAAAGCTCAGAATAGGATGACATGAGTAGAATGCATATGCTATGTATATTGTCACCTCCAAGTTTGTACTAACCCCAGGTTGATAAAATAAAGTAGGGAAACCTATCGGAGTTGCAGTATTCTTGGTGCAATACGAGGGCTCACCACTTTTTTGGCATCGTTGCCGGGGAGGTGTCCAGCAGATGCTTTGATTTTGTTTTAGAATGATTTTATGCTTTCGTTTTTCATGTTGTTTCAGAAATATTGAAAAAAATACAAAAAAAAAATCTGATTTTCATGCCTCATAGGACTAGGGACACTCAAGGAAATTTTTTACCTAAAACCCCCACATCACCACATAGTCACCCTTCACTTTTTTTTGGTGGCTTTGAGGTTGAACATACTGTTAGTGTCAGTCTATTCATACTGCCATCAGTGATCAAAATTTCTATTTTGCATTTGCATATTAGGAGTCTCATACCAAATAAATTTCACCATTCCGCTAGGTCATGGATTCATTGATGGTAGTAATTTTTTCATTAGTTTTCCCTCATGAGGTACTTGTTGATTCTCCTCTCTATGGTATTTAATCATTAGTCACTTTCATTCTCAAAATCATGTCAGTAGGTCATAGTATGGGTCTCACCATGAGAAAATTAATGAGTCAAATGTCAATAAATATCAGCAAGGTCATGAGGAAGTCAATAAATTCAAAGTCACAGTGCCTGCAAGATCAAAGATATATTTTATTCAGTTTGATGTAATTTTCACCCCAAAACCATCTTTTGAGGTGAAAACATGATATTTTTCCTTTATTATCATTCATTATGTAATTTTATGTCATCATATGTAATAAGTCACAATTCAGAAGTTGTCATCTCCACAAGATCATCACCCTGCCTTCAGAGGAGTTTTCCACAGCATGTTTAGCACCAAATCACCTTCCAAGCAGATCCACCAGAAAGAGCCCAGAAAGAGCTTTCCAACAGTATATTACACTCTTAAAACTAACTTTTGGATTGAAATTTATGCTTAAGTGAAGTAAAAGTCCCCTATATCCTCAAACTTCCCCTATTTCCCATTTTTCCCTTAAACTTTATGTTTAAAGTTTTATATTTTCCTTATAAAATCCTTATTTTTTTCCTCCCTCCGATTATAAAATCGCATTATGAAATTATTTAAAACACAAATGTGATTTTAATTTAACCACTTCCCCTCCATGCCATAGAACTTTATAATAAAAGTTTCATATCATATAAATCCCCGCCATTCTAACCACTTCCCCACCATACTATGGAAACTTTATAATAAAACTTTAACAAAGTTTTATATTATAATACTTCCGCCCACCCAAGTCCTTTCCATCACAATTGCACTGTTAATATGAGCACTCTGATTCGCACATTGCCCAAACCTCTGATGCGATTGTGTTGAAAAACCCTTCCTGATTATAAACCCCCGATCGACACCCTCCGATCATTCCATAGCTGTCGATTTCCCAACTCCATCCGACGGCCCACAACCAATCTGGCCATCGACAATCGGCAATTCCATATGTAAACTGTTCCTTCTGCCCACTCCGATCTCCGATGCCGATTAAACTTGGGCCCACCACGTAATATCTCCGCCCACACATAATAAAAAAAAATGACTTGTACCCTTTGTTAAATTAAATTTTGTTTTAAATTTATTTTACAAAGGTCTTTCTCCCCATTGCATCGGAAGTTTGTAATGTGTTATACCCCGCTCCCGACCTCCTGATTCCGATTGCGATTTTTCATACATCCTGGTCCCACCACAAAAATCCCTCCACACATTTAAATAAAAATCATTCCTCCCCTTTGTATAAAACAAAAACTATTTCATTTGTTTTAACAAAGGGATTTCTCCCCTTTGACTCATCCCATCGCATCGGAGAAAAACCCATATCGCCATATGTCCGCCCCTCTCCCCGATCCCCGATTGTGATTACCCTTTGTGTATTGAAATGCATCCCACATCAATATTATAAGGTTTTGTTATATGTTATATCGCCTCCCATCCAATCCCAATTGCGATTATAACGTGGACCCCGCCTCCTTCCCTTCCTTTTTCCCATTCAAAAATTAATTTTTCCCTTCACCAAAAGCATGTAATTTCATTCTATTTTATTTCAACAGCATTTTTAAAATGTCAGTTTTCCTCAAATGAAATAATGGGAAGCAACAGACTGAGATTTTCTACAGCAGCAGAAAAAATAGGATTGGCTCTTCAAATTGTCTATTTTTATGTAACAACGAAATCTTCCCAGATGATCAAATGTAATGTTTTTCCTTCTTTAGGGCAGATTGTTAGTTCTTTTTTCTATCTTCAGATTTCAGTTCTTCAGTTGTTAAAACAACCCCTCTTTTATGGATCTATGTTCCCACATTTCAGATTATTTATTGTAATTGTAAATCATTTGTAAATCAGTCTATAATTTAGAAGTAAGGGAATAGTGAGGAAGAACACTCTGCGCTCCATTGTACAGTTGATAGGGAATTAATAAGAGATGCAACTCTGATTTGTGGGATCCATGTGGTATGAGATTTAGCATTTGTTTTTCTCCTTTGTTTCATATGTAAATTGTTATGTTTCACCTATCATCCATAAAAATTTCCTTTTGAATGCTTCCAAGATAGAAAGGTAGGATCCATTTTCATGCCCTACCTTGGGAAATCATTCATACTCTGTGTTTTTTCTTCTGTTTGAAAAGGATCCATTTATTGTGCCCTTTTCAGCTCCTCACCAGTCTTTCCATCCCATCTTTATTAAATTTTAATTGCTAAAGTTTCCTACCTATCTTGCCCCATGAAATACCCTATGTCCTGATTTAATTCCCCAGTTTCATACTATCCTATTATATCCCACACATCCCTGAAATTCATTCATTTATTAAAAATTTTCCCATCATTTTATCTAGCCTAATATCAAATCATTATTGCACTTTATTTGAATATCTTTCTTTACGGAGAGAGCCCTCTCCTGTCCTTGTAGGGCTAGCTACAAGGCTGAGCATGGTTTAGTTGTTACCCTGTTTTTCCCTTTTCAACCTGGGGTCCAATTCGGGTGCTAACATCTCTGGCGACCATACTAGGGAAGCCGATCTGACTGTCTGTGAGCTCATATTCTCAGCTTTTTAATTGACTATGCTTATTCTGTTTTGAAGAAATATCAAAAAAGAGGCGTTGTAGAAGAGCGAGTCATATTTAGGCCGTGTGTTATAAAGAGTATTGAGAAACCCTGCCTAAGGTTAAAAACCTTGGTTACATTGAACGCAATGCTTTTAAAGAAATCTCTGTGATTGAAGTGAAAGTTTGGTTTATTTGCCGACGGAGAAATAATATTAGTGGGACCCAGTAGTGAGTTAACGTGTGGAGTTAAAATGCTTAACCACAGTCAAAGCCTAAAGTCAAAGCTCGGTTTGATTTACCGCCAGTGGGTTTTGCAAACCAAAACCACTCATATCACGCCGCTTTTGCCCAGGAGAAAAACCACTTCAGAAAAATGCGATCTAGTAATATTTGGGCACGTCATCACTCCAATACTGCCCATTTCATGCGGCTCTCAGCTGTTAAACTTCGACCTCTGAAAAAACGCAAAATCAACGAGGATCGTCCGGTTTGAAGAGCGCTAGATTTTACGGCGATCACGCAGTAAAGTGCACAAGGGATAACTCAAGGTATGATCCGATGGTTTGATATTATTTAACATTATTTTTAAAAGGCGAAAAGTGGATGTGTGGGCCCCTGCTGAATAAAATATATGTCACATTGATAAAAAGAATATAAGTTCGAAATATTTAAAAGGATCGCGCCATTGTTATAAAGTTTTGATATTACGACTGGGAAAGGTCGCTTAAATATTTTTTGAGCGTATTCCCTTATATCATGTATTTTCTTAAGAAGGTTTGAGATATCATTATAAAGCGAGTATTATTAAAGCGCTGAAAATAATATAACTACAACCACTATTCTTCAGTAATAATATATTTCTGCTATCAGTACATAAAGTCAGATCACCCCAATAATTTTTTCTTGTAAATTCCTCGGCTCGGGAAAATGATTTTTAGAGTCTATTAGGCTGAAACAGAGTTTTTTTTACAATAGAAGATTTACAGACACTGGCTTCAAGAAGATACACCAGGGCTAATCTAGATCCAAATCCTCCCCCTGTGTTTGAAAATCCAAATCTTATCCCAAGAATTGTCAGAAGACAAGAAGGATCATTAAGTCCCAGACCTATCTTCAAAGCCCATACTTGGCCTAGTGAGTGGTTTTTTGTAGAATATATTTCCTTTGACGAGAATTTTGAGCTTTCTTTATTTAGAAATAAATCTGAAAACGACATTGATGATACAGTTTTAGATCCCGATTTCCTTGTAGATATTTAAGTCTAAAGAGAAAACCCCTCCATTGACGATTACATTTTGAATTCTCCTCAGTCCATCACTATAAATAATATTCTTGAGCCTTCAGAATCATCAGGAACAACATTTCCTCCTCCCAATTCATCAACATTCCCATCAGTCAACTCTCAGTTGTCATCTCCTCCATCAACACCTCCCTTAAATCCTAGTAATATAAATACTGTTGTAAATCCACCCAAAGTCATGGTTGCCCAGTATTTGCTCCTGGTCTTACCTCAGGTTCTCACTGACATGCCTGCTAATTATCAGAGTAAAATTCCCATCTTTGATGCCACCCAGAGCATCACAACCCAGTAGCATGTTGATAAAATGAATGATTTTTTTGATCTACATGAGGTAGAATTAGATAATGTAACTACCAGATTTTTTGTTCAAAGCTTCGGAGGTGAAGTCAAAAAGTGGTTCAGAGCCTTATTAGCAGGCTCAATTCACACTTTGCAGGAGTTTCACACACAGTTTTTAGACCGGTGGGAGGTAAAAAAGAACCCACTCCAAATTCTGTCTGAATATGAGAATATTAAGAGAAATGTGGGTGAAACTATGCAAGACTATTGTTCAAGATTTAATGCTGTATATAATGCTATTCCAGCTAACTTGAAACCTTCTGTAGGATTAGCATTGCATAAATTTCTAGATGGTTTTGATGCCGACATGGCATATCAGCTGCGTGAAAGAGATCCGTCTTCACTTGAGGACATGCAGAAGATAGCAGTGAGTGTTGAAGCTAATCTGCTGGCTAAAAGAGCATGAGCCAGAGCTGAGAAACGAGTCACAGTGAAAGAGGAGGCCTCTCCTTCAGAAAAAAAAATGAACACTCTGATCAGAACAGTAGAGAAGATGGTTAATAGATTGACCATTTCAGACAGACCGGAACCTCAAATAAGAAATACGAATTTCAGAGGGTAGAAGCCACAATTTAGAATTAAACAAAGAGAGCAAAGAGCGCAGGACCAAGCAGCGCCACCACAGCAACAGATTAAAACACCATTGCAATAGAACTATGTGCAAGGGACAGACTCAGATGACGATGATCCTGTGATTGAGGCAAATCACTTTTTCACAGCTGATGGTGCGCCAATTTTCCTCACAGAAGACGAAGAATACATAGTGGAAACTCCAGACATTCAAAAAGACCAAAATTTCATTTTGGCCAATGACACAGTGTTGGAAGAAGAGTCCAAAGACTACAGCTAACAAGGTATTGAGAGCAGGGTATTATTGGCCCACATTATTTTCTAATTTATATAAAACAGTGATGAATTGTCATGAATGCCAAATTTTCCAAGGGAAGAAGAAATTGCTTCCACTTCCTTTGAAACTAGTTTCAGTGAACACACCCTTTCAACAGTGGGGGCTCGATTTCATAGGAGAAATTCATCCTGCGTCCTCAGCACAACACCGATGGATATTAACTGGAACAGATTACTTTACGAAATGGATCGAGGCCATCCCAGCGAGGAAAGAAACTAACACGACTATTATTCAATTCCTTGAATCGAATATTTTATCTCGTTTTGGCTGCACATGTAAAATTGTAACAGATAACGCAACAACATTCTGATCCAAGAAGATGGTCAATTTCTGTGACAAATACAATATCATGCTGGGCCATTCCACAACATATTATCCACAAGGCAATGACCTGGCTGAGTCATCGAACAAATCACTGATAAATATAATTAAGAAAATATTGGAGGCAAACAAAATAAATTGGCATCGAAAGCTCATCAACGCACTATGGATAGATAGAGTTAGCAGTAAGAAATCGATAGGTATGTCGCCTTTTGAATTAGTTTATGGAACTGATGTTGTCTTTCCTACATCTCTTACAATCCCAGTTATGATATTATTGCAAGAAGTTGGAAGCGAGGACGATGACAATCAGTGAAGGATAAATCAGATGATCCACCTCTAGCAAACAAGAGAGGAGGTGTCACAGAACGCTGTTCAGTTGCAAGAGAAGATTAAAAAGATTTATGATCGAAAGAAAAAAGCATAAAAGTTTCAGCTGGATGATGTAGTGTTGAAATGGGATAAAAGGAATGTAGATAAAGGGAAGCACGGTAAGTTTGACAACCTTTGGAAAGGGCCATACATAATTTCAGCATACAGGGGATAGAATGCCTTCTTGCTTTCAGAAATGGATGGCCAAGATTGCCTTGGAGGAGCAGTAAATGGTAGGCTTTTGAAGCACTACCATTGTTGAAAACAATGGATCAGAATCTATGTCATCATCATTGTATATACCATGATATTTTTATCAGAGTTTAAAGTACACAGTCATTGAAGTTTGGGGCCGGAGGTGAAGGCTATAAAACTTGGATGATATGTGTATGCTTTGGTTTTATTTCAGTTTTCAGTCTTAGTCTTGAGTCAGAGTCAGTTTTCATTTGTGTCAGTTTTCAGCATTTTTGACTCCATGCCCAATGGATAAGGCTACTTGGTCTACGATGTTCTTGGCAACTCCAAGGAGCTACCATCCCCATTGGAGCCAATGTTAGTGTCACTCTAGTCATACTGCCATCAGTGATCAAAATTGCTCTTTTGCATTTGCATATTAGGAGTCTCATACCGAATAAATTTCACCATTCCGCTAGGTCATGGATTCATTGATGGTAGTAATTTTTTCATTATTTTTCCCTCATGAGGTACTTGCTAATTCTCCTCTCTATGGTATTTAATCATTAGTAACTTTCATTCTCAAAATCATGTCAATAGGTCATAGGATGGGTCTCATTAGTTTCTAGGGTCTCACCATGGTCAAATTAATGAGTCAAATGTCAATAAATATCAACAAGGTCATGAGGAAGTCAATAAACTCAAAGTCACAGTGCCTGGAAGATCAAAGATATATTCTATTCAGTTTGATGTAATTTTTGAAAACATGATATTTTTCCTTTATTATCATTCATTATGTAATTTTATGTCATCATGTGTAATAAGTCACAATTCAGAAGCTGTCATCTCCACAAGATCATCAACCCGCCTTTAGAGGAGTTTTCCATAACATGTTCAGCGCCAAATCACCTTCCAAGTAGATCCATCAGAAAGAGCCCGGAAAGATATTTCCAATGGTATATTACACTCTTAAAACTGACTTTTGGATTGAAATTTATGCTTAAGTGAAGTAAAAGTCCCCTATATCCTCAAACTTCCCCTATTTCCCATTTTTCCCTTAAACTTTATGTTTAAAGTTTTATATTTTCCTTATAAAATCCTTTTTTTTTTCCTCCCTCCGATTATAAAATTGCATTATGAAATTATTTAAAACACAAATCCAATTTTAATTTAACCACTTCCCCTCCATGCCATAGAACTTTATAATAAAATTTTCATATCATATAAATCCCTGCCGTTCTAACCACTTCCCCACCATACTATGGAAACTTTATAATAAAACTTTAACAAAGTTTTATATTATAATCCTTCCGCTCACCCAAGTCCTTTCCATCGCAATCACAATGTTAATATGAGCGCTCCGATTCGCACATCACCCAAACCTTTGATGCGATTGTGTTGAAAAACCCTTCCTGATTATAAACCCCCAATCGACACCCTCTGATCATTCCACAGCCGTCGATTGCCCAACTCCATCCGACAGCCCACAGCCAATCGGGCCATCGGCAATCGGCGATTCCATATGTAAACTGTTCCTTCCACCCGCTCTGATCTCTAATGCCAATTAAAACTGGGCCCACCACGTAATATCTCCGCCTGCGCATAATTAAAAAAAAGGACTTGTACCCTTTGTTAAATTAAATTTTGTTTTAAATTTATTTTACAAAGGCCTTTCTCCCCATCGCATCGGAAGTTTGTAATGTGTTATACCCTGCTCCTGAACTCCCGATTCCGATTGCGATTGTTCATACATCCTGGTCCCACCACAAAAATCCCTCCGCATGTTTAAATAAAAATCATTCCTCCCCTTTGTATAAAAGAAAAACTGTTTCATTTGTTTTAACAAAGGGATTTCTCCCCTTTGACTCATCCCATCGCATCGGAGAAAAACCCATATCGCCATATGTCCGCCCCTCTCCTCGATCCTCGATTGTGATTACCCTTTGTGTATTTAGATGCATCCCACAACAATATTATAAGGTTTTGTTATATGTTATATCGCCTCCCATCCGATCCCGATTGTGATTATAACGTGGGCCCCGCCTCTTTCCCTTCCTTTTTCCCATTCAAAAATTAATTTTTCCCTTCACCGAAAGCATGTAATTTCATTCTATTTTATTTCAACAGCATTTTTAAAATGTCAGTTTTCCTCAAACGAAATAATGGGAAGCAACAGACCGAGATTTTATACAGCAGCAGAAAAAATAGGATTGGCTCTTCAAATTGTATATTTTTATGTAACAACGAAATCTGCCCAGATGATCAAATGTAATGTTTTTCCTTCTTTAGGGCAGATTGTTAGTTCTTTTTTCTATCTTAAAATTTCAGTTCTTCAATTGTTAAAACAGCCCCTCTTTTATGGATCTATGTTCCCACATTTCAGCTTATTTATTGTAATTTTAAATCATTTGTAAATCAATCTGTAATTCAGAAGTAAGGGAATAGTGTGGAAGAACACTCTGCGCTCCATTGTACAGTTGACAGGGAATTAATAAGAGATGCAGCTCTGATTTGTGGGATCCATGTGGTATGAGATTTAGCATTTGTTTTTATCCTTTCTTTCATATGTAAATTGTTATGTTTCACCTCTCATCCATAAACATTTCCTTTTGAATGCTTCCAAGATAGAAAGGTAGGATCCATTTTCATGCCCTGCCTTGGGAAATCATTCATACTCTGTGTTTTTTCTTTTGTTTGAAAAGGATCCATTTATTGTGCCATTTTCAGCTCCTCACCAGACTTTCCATCCCATCTTTATTAAATTTTAATTGCTAAAGTTTCCCGCCTATCATGCCCCATGAAATACCCTGTGTCCTGATTTAATTCCCCAGTTTCATACTGTCCTATTATTTCCCACACATCCCTAAAATTAATTCATTTATTAAACCTTTTCCCATCATTTTATCTAGCCTAATATCAGATCATTATTGCACTTTATTTGAATATCTGTCTTTACAAAGAGAGCCCTCTTCTGTCCTTGTAGGGCTAGCTACAAGGCTAAGCGTGGTTTAGTTGTTACCCTGTTTTTCCCTTTTCAGCCTGGGGTCCAATTTGGGTGCTAACACACACCATAGGTGAGCCTTCTGAAAATTTTGAAGAACCTATTGGGGAAGAAGAAGAAGATCTTGTTTCAACTGAGGTACCTACTTCACCTATCTCAACCATGGCTGACACCGAAACCCATGAAGCCTTTCCCATTAGAGAGGCAGATGGGGAAACTATGATGAAAAATATTAGCTCCTCATCTCTTCCATACTTTCATGGACTTACCTTAGAATATCCTGACACATTCATGTTTTAATTTGTTTTTGTTTGTAGGACCTATGCAATATGCCTCAAATGATCATAAACTGAAGCTATTCCCATCCACCCTTAAGGATGAAGCCTTGCACTGGTTGATGGGTCTACCTGGGAACAACATCACTACCTGGGAACAGAAGCAAGAGGACTTAAAAAAAAAGTACAAAGACTACTATAGGTTCAAGGAAACTAAGGATGAGATATTCAGGATGACTCTAGGACCCGAGACCCAGTTATAAGAGACCCAACCGTACTCCTGATCCTGGATCACTTAAACTAATAATTCTCCAAGGGATCATAGAGGAGCTGATAAAAACCTTAAATATGTTATGAGGAGGAGATATCTACCAACTGCCTTATGAAAAAATCAAAACTATTTTCAGGAACCATTCTAGGGCAGTCGGGAAGAAAGGCAGAGCTAGAAAATTTACATCCAATACCCCTTCCTCTTCCACCTCCATCAAACATGAGATTTGAAATATGCTAGAGGGCTTCAAGAGTGACATGTTTCACACCTTTTATTCGAAAATGGACATAATGCAGGTCAAAATGAAGCAAGAGGAAGAAAAAATAGCTTTGGCTATATTTTTCCCTAGATGTACCATAAAGCACCTAAGAAATGAAGGTCTGCTAAGTGTCATAGAGGTTTTCTTAGTCTGTGACAAAAATCATGCCATAGATAAGTGTCCCTCCTTACCTAGACTTAAATTTGTATATCAAGGTGGGGAAGTGGGGCCAAAGCAACTTTGTTTTATCAACCAGAGAAGGCCTCAAGGCCCTAGGTCATATCAACAAGGTATGCAAGGTGCACCTTACTCTTACTATCACAATAATTAGAGTGCGCCCATGCAAGCTTGGTACACCCTCATTCCTCCATCTTGGCCTACACCTCCTACTTTGCCTTACAACCCTCCATATCACCCTCAGCCTGTGAACCAACCATTTCAGTAGTATGTTCCTCAACAATCTCAGTGGAACAATCCATCCCAAGGGTGGAGGCCTCAACACAATCAACCACCTGCTCTAATATATCCACCCCAAACTCAACCTAAGCTTACTCATGATTCTCCGCCCAAGCTACCTCAAATGTCCACATAGCCAAATCCAAACCCGAACAACAAACAGGTACAACAGGTTATAGTGGGGATACATCCTATCCAGCTTATGTTATGGAGATACAAGAGATTAATCTCAAGTTGGGAAGAGTACTCCCAGAAAACCACCCTCCATCTCCACCTGTAGAGGTTGAGGAGGAAAAGGAAGAAGGTAACACTCAGATCCAACAACCTCCTTTTCCCAAGCGCTTGATCCATCCTAGTCCGTACACCCTAGAGTAGACGAAACTTTTGGGAGAGTTGAAAATTTTGTGTGTAAAAATACCACTTCTCCAAGAAATTAAGGATTTCCCTATTTACAATAGACTAATCAAGGAAAATTTATTCAAGTAACCCGTCAGAAAGAAGAAAGATACCCCCACCATCAATGTAGTAGGACAGTTGTCTAACTGAATGTTGGGAAGGGTGATCTTTCCAAAGTACCTAGAACCTGGCAGTTCAGTTGTAGATGTGCACATAGATGGTGTCATAGTCCCCAATACTCTAATTGATCTAGGTGTTTCCATCAATTTCATGACCAAGGAAACTATGTTGAAACTCAACCTCCAAGGGACTTTGAGGAAAACCACAACAGTTCTGTAACTTGCAGATCGATCCATAGTAACTCCGGAAGGAATTGTTGAGGATGTTATGATTTCAATTGAATCTTGGGATTATCCTACATATTTCCTCATTCTGAAACCAAAAACCAAGTTCAATGGATATCCTCTCATCCTAGGGATACCTTGGTTAGCCACTGCAGATGCTTATATCAATTGCCGGGCAAGAAACATGACTATTAAAAATGGGCCCTTGTCTAAACAATTGGTATTATATCCTCCAACCCAACCTTCCATTGATCATGATCTACTTATATGGTTGGAGGATGAAGAAGATGAGTTATATAACACCAAGGAAATTTTTATGGAAGTTTATCTTAAAGCTTAGAAACCTTGGCGAATCTTACTAGTCCCAAATATCCAAATTTTAAAATTTTTAATGATAATTTTGTAAAAATGTTTAGATTTATAATTATTTTATATTATACAATATATAATATTTCCGATTTTTAAGGTAAAATAATTTTATACTCTAAAATGTGGGTGAACTAATTTTTTTAAAAAAAGGAAATTGGCGAATCTTTTTTTTTGAAAAAATAATGGAATATTAGCCCACCTGCAAATATTAGCCCCTAAAATTTTCCCTGTATAATACTATCCCCATTTATACCATAGATGTTTTTCTTAGAGGAGGGCAGCTTGATGAAGACGAAATTATCGACCATGCCATTCAAAACCATTCCCCCACTAACATTCCACTTGAAAACCTAGTCAAAGAGTTTGAAAGCCGACCTTGGATGGAATTGCACTGAGTCAATTCAACATCTAAAACCACCAAGGTTGTTGATTTTGGCCCATCCAGATATCTGAAAATCAACTCAAGCCTCTTTGATGAGGAAGAAAAGCATCTATGCCATATTTTAAAATAAAATCTAGATGCATTTTCTTGGGATTACAAGGACATGAAATGGGTGCATCCTTCAGTAAAGGATGCAAGCCTGCGCGACAACCCCAGAGAAGGATGAAGCCAGCTCTAAATGACAAAATCAAGGAAGAGCTGCAGAAACTATTGGATGCATGTTTTATTTATCCTTTATCAGACAGTGAGTGGGTATCTCCTCTTGTCCTAGTCCTGAAGAAGAATGGAAAGTGGTGAATTTTTGTTGATTATCGAGAACTTAAAAAAGACACCAAGAATGACCATTTCTCTTTCCCCTTTATAGACCAAGTCCTGGATGGCCTTGTAGGAAAGAAGTTATTTTCCTTCTTAGATGGGTTCAGTGGGTACAACCAGATCCAAATCAACCCTGAAGACCAAGATAAGACTACTTTCACTTGCCCTTGGGGTACCTTCACTTACAGAGTCCTACCCTTCGGGTTGTGCAATGCCCTGGCTACCTTCCAAATAATTGTCTTGAGAATTTTCTCTCAACTAGTCCACAACTCTACTGAAATCTACATTAATGATTTCACACCCTATGGGGATGAATTCCAAGAAGCTCTCTCCAATTTGGGAAAAGTGTTGAGAAGGTGCATTGAGATGCATCTCTCCCTAAGCCCAGAAAAGTTTCAATTCCTTAAAAGAGTAGGAGTTGTACTAGGACACTCAATCTCCCAGGTAGAAATACAGGTGGACTTGAGAAAAATCACTATTATCAATAGGGTACCTCCTCCTCAAAAGTAGAGAGAAGTCAGGAGCTTCTTAGGGTTATTTGGTTATTATAGAAGATTCATCAAATATTTTAGTAAGATGGCCTCGCCACTATTTGGTTTATTAGCCAAATATTTTGAGTTTACTTGGTCCAATCCTTATCAAGAGGCTCTCAATAAGGGAAAGATGACTACTGCCCCCATTATCCAAGGCCCAAATTGCACTCTGCTTTTCCACATCCACACAGATGCATTCGATAAAGCTGTGGGGACAACATTAGGGAAGTTAGAAGACAAATTACCTTATGCAATCTATTTCATAAATAAGAACTTTTCTAAGGTCGAGATCAATTATATTGTCATAGAGAAGTAGATGTTATCCATTGTCCATGCTTTAAACAAATTTAGACATTATGTAACTGAGTATCAAACCTTTGTTCACACCAACCATGCAGCCATAAAATATTTAATGAAAAAACCAGATGTTAATGCTAGGATAATTAGATGGTTTTTACTTTTACAACAGTTTGACCTAAACATTGTTGAGAAACCTAGAAAGGAGAATGTTGTTGCAAATTTTTTATCCATGTTATCTCTATCTACAGGTGAAGAAGGAATGGTGGATGACCAGCTACTATATGAACATCCCTTTGCTATATCAACACTATCACCATGGTTTGCTGACATAGCTATCTACTTGGTTGTTGGAAATTTCCCTCCTAATATCTCAATTAAGGAAAAAAGAAAGATCATTAGAAAAATCACCCCTTTCACATCAATTGGGGGGAATATTTTTAGGCTGGACCTTGACCAAATTATCAAAATATGTGTGAGGGGGGAAGAAGTTTTTGATATCGTCTATGCATGTCACGATAGCCCTTGTGGAGACCACTTTGCTGTAAAAGGACTGCCTTTAAAGTTTTGCAGGCATGATACTATTGGCCTACCCTTCACCAGGATTCTAGAAGATACACTAGTAGGTGCGACCAAAGCCAATGGATAAGGAAACCTACACAAAGGGATGACATGCCTTTGCACCCTTAGTTGGCCCTTGATCCATTTGAAAAATGTGGCATGGACTTCATTGGACCTATTGATCCACCATTTGGACAGAAAAAGTATATCATAGTATGCACTGACTACCTGACAAAGTGGGCTGAAACAAAAGCTGTGAAGGTAGAATCTGAGGAGAAAGTAGCAGAATTTCTGAGGGATAATGTGATTTACAAGTTTGGGTACCCCAGAGAAGTATTCACTGATCATGGGGCACAATTCACTTCTCATCTCATTAAGAATATTCTGAGGAGGCACGAGATAAAGCATAAGACTTCTACTACCTACCACCATGAGGTGAATGGCCAAGTGGACGTGACTAATAGAGATTTGGAGAGTACCCTCACCAAGGTCGTGAGCATCAGTGGGAAATATTGGGTGGACATATTGGTAGAAGCTACTTGGGCCTATAAAACTACTTGGAAAACAACAACAGGATTCACTCCTTATGACCTAGTCTATGGAAATAAAGCTCTGCTTTCAGTTAAATTTGAATTCAACACCTTAAGGATGGCAGTTGAGTTAGACCTAGACATATCAAATGCCCAAAAATAGAGGTTGCTACAATAAAATGGATTGGATGAGTTCAGGATGTAAGCACTCCTTCACACAGAGGTAATTCAGCTGCAAAGGAAGGTTTGGCATGACAATAACATTAAGGAAAAGACCTTTCAAGAAGGATATTGGGCGTTGTTGTATGACTCAAGGTTTAAGGAATTCAAAGGAAAATTGATGGCAAGATGGTTGGGACCCTACAAAGTGGAAAATTTTTATGATAATGGTGCATTT
This sequence comes from Pinus albicaulis, assembly GCA_034641835.2. Lineage (NCBI taxonomy): Eukaryota > Viridiplantae > Streptophyta > Pinopsida > Pinales > Pinaceae > Pinus > Pinus albicaulis. The sequence continues at coordinate 1,464,194,262 of CM076582.1, forward strand.
CATATCAAAACCGTAGATGAGGAAGGAATTCCCCTACTTGTCAATGGTTATAGACTCAAGGTTTACAAGAAGTCCATGTCTAGGGAAGAATTTATAAATTCCATAAGTAGGGAGGTGTATGTCATGGGAAAATCCATAGTTTCCAGTGCCTCCTAAAGAGAAAATAAAAATAAAAAAATAAAGAGGCACAGGTGAAAACCTCTCTGAGGCACCCTAGGCCAACTCCAGGGTTGAAAACCTCCATGAGGCACTCCTGGAGCAAGAAAAAAAAATAGAGAATAAAATATCCTTGGGTGAAAACCTCTATGAGGCACCCAAGCCAGGCCTTTGGGTTGAAAGCCTCTATGAAGGCAGCCCACTTGCCTTCAAGAAAAATGAAAAAGAGAAAAAGAAAGAAAAAATAAAAGAAAAGAAAAAATACCTATGCATTTATATGTTTTTTTGTTTTGCAGGTTAACATTTGAAGATGGTTTTTAGGATCCAGAGGAGTGATTTCTCTTAATTATTTCTTCTTCTCTACTTGCACACTCCATAATCCACTCCATCATCCATCTCTTCATCCATTCAATGCATCATATAGGAAACAATTTCATTTTTTACCCTAATATGTAATTTCTACAAGAAAATCAAGCAGCTATAGGATTCCTGTAGCACTACAGGAAACTCCCCTAAATGCTACAGGAAACTCATTTGTGAAGGAAAGAGGTTTCATAAGGGTTTCTAAACAACGATTAGGGAATGATAATTCATTTTTTTTCCTATTTCTACAATCCCCAAACCCCTATTTCACTCCATGTGCAAGGTTTCACTATCTAAACCCTATGATGCACCTTGGACAACTAAATCATTGAAAACTTGGCATAGGAACCCTTTCTCTTGCCTATACTCCACTCCATTCATTCCATGACTTCCTCCATAGCCTCCATAAACCATATCCCTCCATTTATGAAGAAATTGAAGTAATAAGAGGCAAGAAACAAATTGCTACAGGTATTAGAAAGTTTCCTTTAGAAAATCTGTGTGTGGCACAAAAAGGCCAAAATAAGAAGGAAATATGATGTAGATGACTCTAGGAGACCACCAGAAGACTCCAGAGGGACAAGCACACCAGCCATGGCATTTGAGCCCTCCATGCAGTACCTACAATAGAAAGAAAACAAGAAAAGGGTAAGCACGCCACTTGAAAATAATAAGCAACTCACTCAGAAAACAAATAAAAAAATGAAGGCACAGCAAATAAAAGACTCAGGCTGCCACCACCAGCTCCATATTTTTCAACACCTCACCAACACCAGGTAAGCTCAAGTGTGGCCTCTCACCCCTCGTTGTGCATCCATAATGGACAAAATAGTTAAATGTCAAGATTTATAAGTTTAAAAGGTAAAAAGGTGGCCAATTAACTTGGCCACCTTTGTGAAGTGAAACTGGAGGAAAATTGAAAGTGAATGCCACCTAGACAAGTCAAATAAAGTCAAAAAAGAGTGGATGAGTATGAAGGGAAGTGATCACGAAGTCATAAATGATTAACTGAACTGGGGGCCAACAGTCTCTAAGAGGAAACTCGAGTTAAGTACGAGTCACCACAATGATCCAAATTTGGTTAAAAATCCAATAAAAGTAAGATTTTTCTCATTTCTACTATTGATTTTAGAATTTCGAAGAGTAGCAAGAGAAGGAAAGTAGTGGGAGCCATCAGAAGAGCAGCATCAAAGTTTGGGCTTGCATGCACCATCATGCTACAAGAAACAACATTTTGCTACAGCCAACTTCAGCAGTAGACCAGTAGAGGCTTAGAGGGCAACATAGAGTTACATGTGGGTGAATTGGCTTCTCAAATCCTCCATCTATAAAACCAAAATAGCATAGGACCAAGGTAAGTGGATTTTCATCGTCCAACACTAAAATTTCTCCATACAATTCACACTCAGCAAAAGTAAATTTCACAGTTAAAGGGTAAAATAATTTTCTTGCATTTTTCTTCAAGGCCTCCATCTCCAAGACTTACCTCTAAAATCCTCTCACCATCTTCATCTCACTGAATTAAAATGGGAGGGGGATTCAACAGTAGGGAGCCTACAGACATTAATAGAATTAGGAAACACCCTCAGGTTATGGAAAATTCTGAAATAACCAATGGCTAGGGTTCTTTGAGCTATTGAAAGGTTATGATGATGAAATAGATAAATAATTTGCAGTGGCTCTGTAGTCCCATGTTGGACATTGGGCTCAACACTCCCCGTGTGTTTTGCGACGTATACTAACCACCTCTTATGGATCCTAACTCTAGCAATTGTATTGGATACTAACGCCTACGAGTTTTGGTCTAACGGAAATCATGATTCCAACAAGTGGTATCAGAGCGACAGGTCTTGAGTTTGAAACTCACCCAGATCACATTGGTGGGGAGATTGTTGGACATTGGGTTCAACGCTCCGCGTGTGTTTGACATGGACTAACCGCCTCTCGTGGATCCTAACTCTGGTGATTGTAGCGGAGACTAACGCCTATGAGTTTTGGTCTAACGAAAATCATGATTCCAATATCCCATTCTGAAGAAAGATCCACCACTATGATTAGAGGAATAGCTATCACTCTATCTCCTGAACTCATAATTAGAGTTAGTACCATGCCCTTAGTAGTTAAATGGGTCAAGGAAATAATGCCTAGCACTGCAACCAAAAATAATTTCTTCCTACCAGGAGAGGAGTATATTGAAGATAAAAATGGTGTGAGGAGAGAGAGCCTTCCATACCCCTAGGATGAAGTTTCCTTCCACATAATGAAATTAATCTCGTGTGAAGGAAAATTAAGTGTGTTCTATGGATATCATTTCAGATTTTTAAATGAACTTAGTTTCTAAGGTGAGATTCCACTGGAATAGAGATTAAGTGTCCCTCAATTCCTCCTAAACTCCATCATTGACATGAGCCATAAAATGAGAAAAATGAAATATCAACACTTGACTCATCATGGCCTAATAAAATTAATTATAAATGATGCTTTGAGAAGGCTAAACCTACTTGTATCCTTGTCTTATTTCATAGACATGGATATTGAAGCCTTTATAGCTACCAACATGGAAAACCTTTGCTTCTATCCCTAGAGAAGAAGAAGTAGAAGAGGAGGAAGAGAAAGAGGAAGAAGAGGTAGAAAACAGAGAAGAAAAGGAAGAGATGGAAATTGAGACAAAAAACACAGAGATAATAGAAATAGAGAAAGAAGAATCTGAGGGAAAGGTGGAATAAAAGATTGAGGAAAAAGAATATGTGGACCCTACCTTAGGCCATGAAACATCCCCTCAAGACACAAGCATGTCACCTGACATCACAGACCCAGAGGTAGTTGCCACTCTAACTACTTTGAGCACACCTATACAAATAAAAAGGAAGAGGTAAACACCTATGTACTTCAGAACTAGGAAGAGTCATAGGGTGAGATAGGGAAAATCACAAACTCCCACCAAGAGCCCTATCACCATTGAAGAATCACCAAATAAGGAGGAATAAATCAGATTAGAGGAAGGAAGGGTGCAAGAAGTTACTTCACCCATAAGGACCCCTTTAACATATATCAGAAGACATTTAGCCATATTGGCAACCCATACACCTCATGCAACCTCCACAGACCCTCCAAGGAGTGAAAAGAGTGAAAAACAAGGAGAAGAGGTTCTTCAGCAAGAAAAATAGAGTTTGCTGTAGGAAACTCTATTTTTTCTATTGGAAACTCCAGAAAGCATATATTTGAAGCAAGAATCCTTGGTTGAAGAGGAAAAGACAACCACATAAGGGCAAGAGGTCAAGGAAGTTGAGGGCAAGACACAAGAGGAAAAAAGTGATGAAAAAGAGGGAGGAAAATATGATAAAGAAGAGGTCACCTCATGAAAATCAAATCCAAAATATTTTGCAATGGTGCCAAACCCTAGCCCTCAACCCAATCTCAACTCTTACTACACATACATTGAGGGAGGTAGATTAATTCCTCAAAAATTCACAATTCCTTTGTTTTATTAGTTGGGGGAAAAGAGGGCACGCACTCATAATTGGATGAATCTTGCCACATATAAAGGATTATATGATATAGTGGTCATGGAAGGAAATGTAGCTGATTTGGGGAAGGATTTATCTGATGTGAAGCTCAGAGAGTCAGTTTTGAAGGAGCGGCTTCAAAAAGCATAGGTAGAGAATGTAGCACTACAAGGGTAGCTTCAGCAAAAAGGTAAACAAGTGGCCACCATGGAATATTTGTGCATGGAGGCCATTCAACACATGTATCCTTTATATTCATATGTATTTTACCTCAAGAAGCAGTGGCCCCTCTTTCAAATTAAAACTTTAGCCTCCCATGGATACTTACCTTTTCCAAAATTGTAGACAATTCATTGATTTTTGCAATCAAGCTAGCATGGCTGACAAGGCGAAAATGATAGAGTTTAATATGCATAATATTGTGCTAAAATATTTAAATATTTGGGAACCCAATCCTAAGATGGGGGATATGCAATTAATGGATTTGGCATCATGGATGGTGAATGAGGATACAAGAGCACAAGAGATGAGGAGGGTTATGAGAAGAGAAAACATAGGACCCTTACGCATCAGGGCATAATTGTTCAGCCCTATAAGAGTAATCAATAGTCATCTAAAGATTGAAAAGGATCCTGAACTAGCTGAAATATACCTCCATACACAAGCTCAAGAAATGGCCCACTTTGATTATGTTTCTAGGTTATTGGGAGATGAGTGCATTATGGCTAGCCAAATAATATGGAACAACCTCCCTCACAACCTTAGAAACATGGAGTACCATACACCAGAAATATTGAGGGGTGCCTTGGAGAGAGCACCATTGTACAAGAGGTCCATACAGGCCAAAAATATTAAGTTCCTTGGTTTAAAGCTCAATCCACCCTTGATGTTGGGGTTGAGTGATGGGAAGGACCAAGATGAAAAGAACAGAGAATGGGAGGAAGCATAAAAGAATAATGGGTTTTACCCTCCTGAAGGGACTCCCACACTTCTTCCTTGGGAAGTCAGAGGGTCCATCAAAGCCTTAAAGGAAATGCATAAGTAGGATTAGTTGCTCAGAGGATGAGCAACCATTTAGTAGGGGTTGATGATGAGCTCCATCATTAGGTAGATTTGGAGGGGTTAATGGTCACTTTTTTTCCTTATTAAGTCTCTTTTTCTTGCATTTTAACTATATCATGGTCTTATGATGCTATTTTAGGTGGTGATTGAGGCTTAACATACTTTGAGTACCTAACATAAGATTAAATGCAGGAAATGTTAGAAAATTATATATTACATAGCAATGAAACACATAAAATATGCGGAAAACACAAGCACACAAAACACATAAAACCAGAGAGACGCTGATATACGTGGTTCACCCACCTCCACCCCGAACAACTAGTCCTTCCTTTCTATTATCCAGCAAAATGAAGAGACACAACCTACAACAGATCCGCTGTAATATCCTCTGTTCTCTCTCACAATCTCCCTATTTATTTCTCACTCTGAGAATACACATACAATACACATCCGCAATACAATACCCTCATACAAGCGATGGCTTTCCTTCTAGGGAAAAAAACCCTAAACTAAACATAAATTCTACCATTAGATCATCCGCCTAATGAATGGCCCAGATTGAATAGAAATTACTATACTTTTACAAGGCAATTTTACATCTATTTTTAGCTTCGGGTTCACTGCCCCCGAAACCCCCCACCAGGGGGGGCTCCATAAAGTCATAGCTGCGCGCCCCCCCCCCCCCCCCCCAGGCATCGTTTAATTATGGGCGGCATTGCAACCCCATTAAGTTACAAGGGTCCAACACTGTGATACAAAATAAACAAGATAATCAGGCTCCACACCCAACAATCTCCCACTTGGAGACTGATTGTAGCAACTCCACCGCTGCTTCATTTGCTGGACAATGACTCCACTTTGGACCTGGTTATTTCTCATCTTCATCATCATACTTTAAGATCAATTTAAACTGAGCATAATCTCAGTTTCTCCATGGTTACAACTTTTTTTAGAATATCTACAGGATTTTGGCTAGTATGTATATTTTCCAACTTCAACTATCCATCTTCCCACACTGACCATATTAAATGGTACTTGAGATGTATGTGTTTAGTCCTAGAATGAAATGTTGAGTTCTTTGCAAGATGAATGGCACTTTGGATATTACTGTATAACGTGTCCATATCATGCTTCTTACCCAATTCATCCATAAACCTTTGTAACCAAATCATTTCTTTACCAGCCTCTGTAGCAGCAACATACTCTGCTTCTGTTGTTGAAAGTGCAACAACACTTTGGATTTTTGAAACCCAACTGACAGTTTTTCCACCTACACTAAATACATATCCTGTAGTGCTCCTCCTGTTATCTCTATCACCTGCCATATCTGCATCAACATATCCCTGTAGAGCAATGTTTGAACCACCAAAGCATAATGCTTGATTTTTGGTACCTCTCAAATATCTGAGAATCCATTTCACTGCCATCCAATGTTCTTTTCCTGGATTTTTCATGCACCTACTTACAACTCCCACTGCATGTGCAATATTAGGCCTTGTGTAGACCATTGCATACATTAAGCTTCCAACTGCTGATGCATATGGAACTTTAGACATATAGTCCATTTCTTCTTGGGTCTTGGGGCACATCTCCTTACTAAGTTTGAAATGGCTAGAAAAAGGTGTACTAACTGGTTTTGCATTCTTAATATTAAATATTTTCAACACATTTTATATGTACTCATTCTGAGATAGTGTTAATTTTCGATTTTTCCTGTCTCTATTTATTCTCATACCAAGGATTTCTTTTGTAGCTCCCAAATCCTTCATTGCAAAGGAATTTGCCAATTTTCTTTTAAGCACATTTATTTCCTGTATGTTAGACCCTACAACAAGCATGTCATCTACATACAATAACAATTTAATATAGATGCCATCATTTTTCTTTTTCATATAAACACAATGATCAGGGTGACATCTAGTATAACCTTGTTCAAACATAAACCTGTCAAATTTTAGATACCACTGCCTTGGAGCCTGTTTTAAGCCATACACGTTCTTCTTTAACCTACACACTAATTTTTCTTTCCCTTTGACCTCATATCCTTCTGGTTGCTCCATATAGATCTCTTCCTCCAAATCTCAATGGAGAAATGTTAACTTTACATCTAATTGTTCAAGATGTAAATCTTCTGCTAATACAAGACCTAAAATAGTTATGATTGAAGGCATCTTAATAACGGGAGAAAATATTTCATCAAAATAAATACCTTTCTTTTGTGCAAACCCCTTCATAACAAGTCTAGCTTTGTACCTTTGTTTTCATCCATCTTCTTCCTTCAGCCTATAAACCCATTTATTCTGCAATGTAGTTTTACCTGCAGGAAACCTAAATAAGTCCCAAGTCTAGTTATGCATTAAGGAGTGCATCTCTTCTTTCGTGGCTAGCTCCCACTTCTTCTTGGTTTCAACCTGCATTTCTTCTTCATAACATTCGGGTTCACCAGAATTAGTCAACAATAAATAATATAATGAAGGAGAGTATCCTTCAGGGGGTATACTTATCCTGGTACACCTTCTGAAACCACTTTCAGGTGTTTGAGGTGCTTATTTCTATTGTGGTGGTTGCTATTGTTGTGGCTATTGATTATTATTATTTTCAAGCACCTTTAATTTTTCTGTGATCTCATCAAGAACTGTGTATTCTTTGTTTTCTTTTTCCTGTTTCTTTTCCTACAACTGATTCTTATACAAGACCTTTTCATTGAATATTACATATCTGCTCCTACTGATTTTGTGATTTTCATAATCATATAAGAGATAACCAAAATCATTAACACCATATCCAATAAAGGTACATTTCTTTGATTTTTCCTCAAGATTTTTTCTGTTTTCTTTATTAATATGGACAAAGGCTTCACAGCCAAAACGATTTCAAAAAGAGTGGTTTACCTTTTTCCTTGTCCATGCTTCCTCTGGAATACCACCATCCAAGGAACTTGAAGGCCCTCTGTTTATTAGATAAACAAAAGTATCTACAGCATCTACCCAAAATTGTAAAGGCAATCCTGCATGCAATCTCATGCACCTTGCACGCTGCATGATTATTCTGTTCATCCTTTTTGGCACACCATTATCTTGTGGAGATTTTTTCATAAATAATCAGAGTAGACAACAAGGAGAAATTCTAGGGGATTTTCCACCCTCCTTAACTCCTAAAGGAAGCCAAGGGATCCTCAAGATTCCCTCCAATAGCTCGAAATCAAAGGCATCCAAGCAAAATCAAGATTAAGTGCACTCATGCCACACTTCACTTGGAGTCAAGTGGACTCATCACCTATTTTCTAGGGAGATGTTGGTAGCTACCCTTTAGGTTAAATAGAGTTGAGCAAGAGCTCATTAGGATTTGAACTTTGGAGAAATCCGTTAGTCTCTTTTCCCTTGTAATCATTTTTTTCAAGGCTTTTATATTGATGTAATGAGACTATATTTTTAAATGAAATGAGTATTCAAACTTTGCCTGACTGATCTAGTTATAGAGAGCAAGGCTTGTGGGTTAGGGCCCAATACATGTGCCTCATCCTCTCTTGTGTAATGATTCTTTACTTTCATGTCATTTGGCTAGTTTTTCTTATGAATAGTTAGCTAGTTTGTTGGTATTTTCATTTAATGTTTTAGTTTTCTTCCATTTGCCTTTTGATTGCCACAGATGCAAGAGGCCTTCAAAAAAAATTACAAAGACTACTATAGGTCCAAGGAAACTAAGGATGAGATATTCAGGATGACTCTAGGGCCTGATGAATCCATAGAATACTATGAAGAGAGGTTTCAGTTAAACTATAAGAAACCCAACTATACTCTTGATCCTAGATCACTTAAACTAGTAATTCTCTAAGGGATCATAGAGGAGATGATAGAAACCTTAAATATTTTATGAGGAGGAATGACAGGAATAATAGATTCAAAGGAAAATGGAAGGCTCCCTCCGATCATAGTGGAAATGGACAACCTTTCAAGAGGTCAATAAATTCCAGGTATGATGAGTATAATGTTGTTGATAATAAGAGAAATGAATTATTTCATGTATCTGTCCTCTCTAATGCATCTCCACTCGACACCCTAGATGTATGGTTGATTGATAGTGGTGTTTCAAGGCACCTCACTAGTTATAAAGAAGCCCTCTATGATTTGATTGAGAAAGATACTATTTTGGAAATTATCCTTGGAGATAATGCCACCTATCCCATGAAAGGGATAGGGATTGTGACCCTCCATCTATCTCAAGGTCAAGTCCTCTAATTACAAGATGTGTTGTACGTACCTGATTTGAAGAAGAACCTTGTGTCAATTTCAGCAATGGAAGACAAAGGGTTACAGGTGGAATTCTTTGATGGAAAGGTACTTATCTGGAAGAAGAACTTCAAGGAAGCTCTTTCTATTGGTTTTAGAGTTGATATACTCTACCAGGTTGGAGGAAGTCCATCGGGGGCTATGTCATGTAATACAACTCTTCAAATGGAGTTATGGCACCGACAGTTCGCACACCTTCATTAAAAAGCCCTTCCCAAAGAAAGGAAGGTGGTGACAGGGATTCCTGAATTTTGAGATGATCATGAAGGTATATGTCAGGGTTGGGCTGAAGGGTATCATACAAGGGGACCATTCCTCTCAAGTGTCATAAAGACAACTGATATCTTGTAATTGATACATTCTGACTTATCTAGTATGTTTCCCGTGACATCCTTGGGAGGATGTTCCTATTACATGACTTTTATACATGACTTCTCCTGCAAGACCTAGATATATTTTTTGAAGAAGAAGGATGAATCATTCAAATGGTTTTGTACCTTTAAGGCCTTGGTGGAAAATCAAAACGAGAAGAAATTCAAATTTTTGAGGACCGACAATGGGACTGAGAATGAGTCAAATGTGTTTAATGATTTTTGTAGAGAAGTTTGCATTAAGAGGGAGACCACAACTACGTATACTCTTGAGAAAAATGGTGTTTTTGAAAGAAATAACAAGACCATTGTAGAAGATTTTGCTCCATGCTATGTGACCAAGGTCTTCCGAAGTTTATATGGGGAGAAGCTGCGAACACTGTTGTGCATATTCAAAATAGATGCCCGCATTTCGCTTTGGACTCAAAAACTCCCGAAGAAGTCTTATCTGGTAAGAAATCTGATGTTTCTCATTTTAGAGCTTTTGGTTGTCCTGTTTACTTTCATGTGTCGAAAGAAAAGAGAAGCAAGTAGGATGCTCCTGGAAAGAAGGGAATGTTTATGGGCTACAGTGAAACTTCGAAGGCATATAAAATATATGTGCCTGTTCAAAGAGAATTGGACATTTTACACGATGTCACCTTCGATGAAGATGTTTCCCTCAAGAAAGTGAGAAATATTCCTAGCTCCAAGGAAGACAAAGAAAATGAAGAAGAAAGGAAGCAAGAGGAGTCGAAGGATGACCTGATGTCCGATGTTGAAGGACCTATGGATCCTATCGATCCACCTCCTTCAAATAAGAGAAGACCTTCATGGCTCATGGATACTCTCGCAGATTCCGAGAGACATATTGCCCCAAGGAGGACATTCTGTGAAAGAAAGAAACCGAAGAGATACCAAGAGTATCTAACAGCCATGAGTATGGTAGTACAATTTTAACCTAGATCATTTGAAGAAGTTGTAGAGCATCAAGTTTGGAAGGATGCTATGCACGAAGATTATGAGTCCATTAGGAAGAATGGTGTCTGAGAAGTGGTCCCGAGATCGGAGGACAAATCTGTTTTCACCTCGAAATGGATCTATAAGATCAAGCATGGATCTGATAGAAGTGTTCAAAAGTACAAGGCAAGAATTTTTTCCTAAGGCTTCTCTCAAAAGGAAGGCATAGATTATGATGCTAAATTTGTACATGTGGCCCGCTATAAAACCATCCGATATATTATTTCCCTTGCTGCAACGCAAGAATGGAGTCTCCATCAGATGGATGTGAAGACCACTTTTCTGCATTATTCTATAAAGGAAGAGGTGTATGTGGAGCAACCTCTGGGGTTTGAAGTCTGAGATAGAGACACCTATGTATGTAGGTTGAAGAAATCCATCTATGGGTTGAAGCAAGCCCTTAGGGCTTGGTATGAGAGGATATATAGCTACTTGATGAAGTTGGGCTTCACTCGAAGTAATTTTGATATGAACCTTTATTTTAAGGTTGATAGAGAAACACCTCTCATTCTGGTTCTCTATGTGGACGATCTCTTCCTGAAAGGTGCTAACCCTCTCATTCATCAGTGTAAGAGGGATTTATCTTCCGATTTTGAGATGAAATACCTAGGACTGATGAACTACTTCTTAGGCTTGGAGGTCTAGCAAAGGCCAGGAGAGATTTTCCTTTCTCAAGGAAAATATGTCGTGAAGCTGCTGGAGAGATTTGGTATGGTGGAATGTAAGTTTGTGTCGACACCGATGGAACTCAACTTCAATAAGATGTGTGGAAACGTTTTTGGGCCCGTGTTAGCAAATCCTACCGAGTATTGACAACTCGTAGGGGCCCTGATGTTCCTAGTGAAATTCCGTCCGGACGTATGTTTTGTAGTGAACACTTTGAGCCAACATATGGTTGATCCTCATCACATTCCCTGGATTGGTTCCAAGAATATATTGAGATATCTTCAGGGCAAAATCAACCATGGGATAAGATACACTGCCGGGAGTTTGAGACTCCATGGATATACTGATGCCGATTGGGCTATTAGTGTGGTGGATTGCAAGAGCACATATGAATGTTGATTCACCTTGGGTTTTGCTTCGATATCTTGGATGAGTAGGAAGAAAAATTTGGTGGCTTTGAGCACCACTAAGGCCAAATAAATTGCTGCAAGTATGGCCTATTGTGAAGCTGTTAAGTTGTGAAAGCTCTTTAGTGAGTTGTTTTGGCATGTGCTAGATACCACCCTTATCATTTGTGATAACCAAAGTGGGACTTGTCTTTATGAGAATCCCATGTTCCATGATCAATCCAAGCATATTGATATCAGGTACCACTTTATCTGGGATATGTTACAACGAGGCGCCAGAAGGCTCGATCATATAGGAACTAATGAGCAAGTCGTAGATATTCTCATGAAGCCCCTCGGGAAGGTCAAGTTCCTAACATTCCATGTGATGCTTGGAATCATGGAAAGACCATTTTCTGAGGGTCTTTCTTGAGTTGGACTATGAGCTCTGTGAGCTACAAGGGGCTTGGGGATAGCTTCTTGGAGCTACAAGCACAAACAATACTAGGCTTGTTGAACCTTTTTGTGCTTATGCCCCACCATTATGATATTGAGTTGGTTCACCTTTCTTTGATTTGTGCCCCGCACACATCCTACCCATGGAGTTTCGGACTCATGGGAAGTACCTCTCATTTGGCTAATGAGGTGGGAAATGTGGATAGAGACCAATAGCAAGACTGATGGACACATCAGAGATTGTCGTACTCTCTATGTCTAGAATGAAACGTGTCTAACACCTTGATCTGGGATCAAGTATGATGAGGTTCTTACCTCCAAACTAACTTCGGGTCAGTAAACTAACTTCGGGTCAGTATGTGACTCTTTTTTAGTCCAAGAGAGGTTTTAACCTCTAAGCTGACTTCGGGTCAGCTGAGTGTGATGTCTTTGTGACTCACCTTTTTGTTCTATCTAAGAACAAGAGCCAGCAAAGCAAGTTATGACAGGATGACACACGAGTTTTGGTAAAAGTACATGATGTTACTAATGGATGGCACTTGTGGACAGATGGAGTTCTCCCTAGTTGAGAGGGAGTGTTAATTTTTGGAAACTAGGTCCAAAATCCATGTGGCACTACTCATATGATGATGGTAATATTTTTTTGGATTCCTCTTTTAGAGAGGTGCAAGATTAATCTAAACATCATTGTTTTTGGATGAGCATAACATATATTTTTAATTTATTTTCCACACATGTGCAAGGTCGGCTAGATTTGTAATCTAGGCTCACATTCCTAATAGATGTGTCACACAACCTCACTGATGGATATAAATTGGAGATACTTGGAGCTCATTTTCTCATCAACTCATCACTCATCTCTCATTGTGATCTAATCTATTTGTTAGCCTTCGGAGGCCTCTTCCCTTCACATGTGCGGATCTAGAGGAGTTATTTTTTTCGAATCTGTTTAGGGCTTGTTGCTGCCGCGTTGACCATGGTCAACCCTTGGTCGTTTGACCTCAAAAATCTCCCAAATATTAATTTTTAGAGGTCATACTATTGGGAACTAAAATCGAGGAAAATAGAGTTGTTTGACCAAAGCCCTAATCTGCAGCATTGACTTTTTGTTGTTGTCCTGCATTGACTTTGGGTTGACCAATGTTGACTTGTGATGAGCTGTCTTTGAGGGCTTTGTGTGTGACACTTGAAGGATTGGATGACTCAGAAAGTCTTTGCTGGCTGAAGCATCCTGTTGACTGCCATAACACAAAATACCTCATATCTTTGCTGGACAAATGGAATTGTAAATCTCATCTATATTATTGGCTTGTCTTCTGTTGATCTATTATTGTATTCTATCAACATTTTAATCTCATGCTTATGTGATTTCTATTTTGTATCAGGCCTAAGAAATATTGAAGAAAAATTGAAACAAGAATAGAACACCATGGATATCTAAATTTAAAAAAAACAAATGAGGCAGAAAATGGAGAGCCCAAAGCATAAATTTCGAGAAGAAATGAAGAAAATCGCCAACAAAATCGAGTTCCAAGGCAAGAGCCCAAAAGTGTGCCAAGGAAAGATATGAGAAATGTTAATTGTTTTATTTGTAAAAAATTCAGGCGCATTTCAGCCAATTTCATAAATAATAAGACAAATCATTTCAAGAAAAATAAGCAGCCAAAGAAGGAGAATTATCAAAGACAAGTCCCATCTATTTACAGGTATAAAATTTTATTTTATGGGTGCTTTTTCTTATTTAATGATTTTGGTCACAAAGGTGTTGATTGTAGGACATATGGGGTGAGAATTAGAAATTAGATCAACAAAACATTTGAACACTTTCTCACATTTCTTGGGCATATTAGATGCTATGTTTGTGATAATGTGGTCCATAAGGCCAAAGACTACTAGCTTCCTATGTGTTTCATGAAATGAAATCAAAGGAATAAAGTCATGCAAAGCCAATTAGTCAAGAGTCCAAATACGAATGTGTATGCCAAAGATTAATCACACAAAATTTGGAGAAGAAAGCAACAACAAAGCACTCCCACTAAGAATTGGTGCTTACATGGTCTAAGAAGGAGTATATGGCTGCATTATAATTGAATGTGGATCATAAAAAGCATTGCAATATTGAAAGTTTGAATGAGAATGAAATTGGAAAATTTTGTAGCACTGACAGTTGTTGTTGCAAGAGATTATTTGGAGATGGCACATGTGTAGGGGGGGAGCCTCACATGCTAGTGGTGTATTGATGGTATCTTGGTCCATGAGACTATTTGGAAGAAATTTCTATGTTTCGCATATAATTATCTAACATTGGTAATTGCAGGAGTTATTATAGCTTGAGGAGAACTATTTTGAGTTTTTATGATTCTCTGTAGTCGTGTATCAGCTGCATGAAATTGATTATTTTCAGATTGTTGGTTGTCTTGAGCATTCATGCAAATTTTCTCTTTTATGAACATGTTGCGTATGATATTTGTGAGAGAGATCAACATGCATTAGTGTTGGAGTGTTTTTGGTGCACATATGTATGAAATCACACCAACTTAAGGGGTGTGGTATACCCACTTAAGTTATTGGTAACAGGCAGTAAAAGAAGTGGAGTCAAGCAAGTTAGTGGAACAAGCTAGAATCATAAGAATACTAGATAGAGAAATAACATATATATATATATAATAAAACTAAACTAAAAGCTAAAACAAATAAACATGAGCTCTGAAAAGAGTCAAACGACAACAATCATACGAATGGTGGCTCTAGACCCCTCTTATTGAGTGCTGGTAGTAATAAGAGTGAAACTTTACCCTCTTTCCAAGGAGCCCCTAGAACATGGGTTATAAGTACCGATGCAAGGATGTTTTTATCCCAAGCTTGCCTCGGTGCAGTCTCCCTCTCTCTCTACTGTGTTGGACTGAACGTTTTGGATGGCCAACAATTGAGTCCCCTCTATCTTCAGCTCCGTCTCACACACTGCTGGTATTTCTTGGGAAATTCTGGCCAGCATAACAATGTGTTCACAAATTATTCATCTCATGGTAGCCTTATATAGGATATTTCAAATCCTCCCTTCCCTCTCTTGGTACATTGTGGATTGTGACCCAAGAGAGGGGTATGATTCCTTTGTGTGCTCTAAATATTCCATTGTGTGCTCACTTGGTGTCTAAGGAGGCGTTGGTGGTTGTCCTTAGGCGGCTTCAAGTGAGGAATCACTTGTCCTTTGCTTTGTGTGGTCTTGGTTAGTGACATTTCACCACTCCCAGGATTGCACGCATATCGGGAAAAAAAGCACGCAAAGGCACTCTTCACGAAGGATTATGCACGCAAAGAGCATTTAGGACTTGTCAAATTTGATTTTCCTCGGACCTTAGAGTTTTTTAAATACTTTCTAGATTCTGTAATGTATTCCAGCCCTGTAAACCCTTCTGCTTGACATTAAATAATGTTTTCTTATGCTGTACGATTTTCCAGTGTTAAAAGTTGCCCCCTAATGTGTGAGGTCTAGGAAGAATTGTATAGCTGAAATACATTATAGTTCTTTTTTTTTATGTATCATGCGTAGAGAGAGAGAGAGACCTGCGGGAAGCTTGGAATTGAAAACACCCTGCAACAGTTCCAAGAATTACTGTGTCCTAAAGAACCCCTGTAAGCGAATATAATACAATACATATACAAATTTTCTATGAGGTAGGCATGTCCCATGCTCGTGATGTTGTGGCTAGTTAAACAAATCTATTTTGACAGATATATGTTCTGTCGGTATCACTAGTGTGGTAGTGATCTGGTGGTTGCTGATGACGACTGTTGATGCCCTCAGGGGCATTTTTTCTTTGAAAATAGGTGGAATATGGTACCCATATGCGTAAAATCGGTATGGCATATAGCTGCACATTGTACACATAGGTGTTGGCTCAGACCTTCCCATGTAAGCATTGTTGAAAGAGACGCTTATGTAGGCATGGGTCTTTGACGAATTTGATCAAAGTGCAATGGTTGTAAGGTATGATACCGTCTTGACATGAAAGATTTTTCTATAGTCGAATGTCAGGAGGATTGATGACATCTATGCGCAATGATGTCTCCCATAGTGCCACCCGAGGATGCCCCTTTTATGGAGAGGGGTAATCCAAGGTACTGCTTCCTTTTTGGAGAATAGGTGTCGAAGTCAACAAAAGGGAAGCCTCAACCCGCTGAGGGGTTGCCGACATGAGGGGTCAGGGACCTGGATGTGATGGGTTTAACATAGGCATGCTGGTGGGGTGTGACTGAAAACTGATGACGGGGATTCAGTGGCTCAAGGTCAGGGTATATTAAGCAACTTGGCGGTAGTCATAGTTATTTCTGATGGGGAAATCCCTGGAGTCGATAGGAATTCCAGGGCAGGTATAAAATGGCTATGAATGTCATGGTAGCGTGTGCGTGGGGGTGTAATACTCTGACCAAGGGTATTGAGGGACTGATGCCATGGGAGAAAAAGACGGATGGGAGGGTGAAGGACGTAGTGCATTGTTTGGGGCCTTTGTAATCTTACCAAAAGAATAAAATAATGGGGTTTGGTTTATAGAAAACACAAAGATGGGTACCCCAAAACATGAAAGTGTTCGCTCACTGATGTTGTGAGGAATGTGTTTTGTTGAGGGTGGGGGTCCCATAGGTTGGTCTCATGTGCAGGGTTGATGAAGCGGATGAAAAAGTATCACAGATGGGATTATGTTGGTGGAGGTATGGTGGGCCAAATGTGAGGTGCGGTAGTGCGCTTTTGATCTGATTGTATAACCTAGTCGTCAGGTAAGGGGTTTTTAGCTTGTATGGTAAAATTGACCTTATGCATGGTGGATGGATGGGCATGAGGTGCTTCCCAGCCTAAAGTGGTATGGCCATGGCATCACTTTTTCTGTGATATTTGGTCTACTGTGGGTGACGAGCACCATGGAGGGGAGGCTCTATCAACCAAAGAGGATGTTTATCATGTGCAGGGTGAGGTGATGATATACATGGTCGGATGTGAGGACCCTATAGTTTATTTCTGACAGAGAAATGATGTTAGGATATGCAGAGTTGATTGGGACTCTATCATGCTAGGGGTAGAATGATACCTGCTCTGGAACTTTCAGTAGATGGCGTTGTGGATGGTTTGTAAGCTTTTCCTACAAAAACAACTACCTCAAGTGAAAGCATCTTCTTTATCAAATATTATTGAAATTCATGAGCTTTAAAAAAGAAGATGAAAGAGGGCATACCTACCGACGCTGAAAATTTATTTTTTTGGGAGTGTGATTGTGTGGCATCGCCTCTGTTTATCATAGAGTGTTGGTCATGATGCAACTTATGGTTCGGAGAAAGAATCTCCTAATCTCTCGTTATGGTCCTCCCAAGTTTTTGAAAAGGGTGATATATAGGTGAATATGGCCCTAATTCAATTCATTTGTACTTGCTGAGTTTTTGAGAGGTCAAAGGCTTCTGTGTAGCAGTTCTTGCCATTGTGGTCAACCTGAGCACCAGGGATTAGCGAGATCATGCCCAGGTAATCTCCATGACATCTTGCACTTTAATTTTTTCAGTTTGATGGTGCTGGGGTCCGTATAGACTGGGTTTGTATGGATTTTGGGTGATTTTTTCCCTAGATTGTGCGGGCGATTTGGGTAAAGGTGTGCTCTCCTTGTGCGCATTTTCAGCGGATAAGCGCGCTAAAGTGCTATGTTCCCCTTTTTTGGTGTGCCTTAAGCGAACCTATGCAAAATATAGGCACACACTAAGCGCACTTGTCTGAGTGACAGGAACGCAAAGCCGAGGTGAAAAATATTTTGGTTTTTTACCTATTTTTTGTGTTTTTTCAGTACTGATGGGTACCTGTTTTAATGACAGGTTATTGTGGAGGAAGCAGGATTGGCTCGAGATCTGAACTGCGTTGGCTACTAATGATGCGGCACATCTTCAGCTGGCACAATGGGGGATCTTGAAGTTCACAGAGAACAAGCTTCCTCGGTCACATGACCGATTGCTATGCTACTTGATTTGACACTAGCACAGGAGGCGCAACATGTTCATGTTCTGGGGGATGAACCTGGTCATCTGTCCTAAGATATATGTGTATTTTTTGATCGGGTTATTTCCTCATGGTGAGGCGCTAAGATATGCACTCCCTTCTGGGAAGGTGGATCTGGAGAGGTTTTGGAGACGCCACTGTGGTGGGGCGCCTCTTACTGAGGGGTACATCAGCATTGCATCTGTGACAGATTTGGCAGAGCGATGTGCTCTGGCAGTGATTGTATGACTGACAAGGTCATCGGCTCCGCATCGAGCATCAGGCCCGCAGGTTGGAGTACTACGTTAGTCGAGGTCTGGGCATTTTTACGACTTTTCCCATTTCTGCTATGACAGGATGGTGATGCAACTCAATAAGGTCCATAATCGATCTAAGTTGTTTGTGTATGTCAATATCTTGTGCAGAATTATGTACAAGAGGGTAGTGCTGCTAATCCTAGTAGTGTTGGTGCTTTCTGGGGGGCCACGAGAGCCTCGTATGAGGAGGTGGGCTCTAGTGATGTCGGGAGGCGGTGGTAGCATGGTGGGGCATTATTGGAATGCCGCGATAGAGGCCTAGTTCGAGGCCAACTCGCAGATGTTCTTGCCATTCCCATATGCAGGGATGGACTTCCGGGGGATCCAAACATGGGTCTCCCTTTTGGTTATGCTTGGGGGCCTACAGGAATGTTGTGCATGTTTTCTGCATTTATTTGAGTATATATGTACTTATGTGTTTTTCTAGCGACACTGTCATCGTTTTGGTTACTCTTTCAGATGTTGGCGAGGTGGGTCGCCCTGTAGCTCGGTTGGTTGGCCACGATCCTCTATGGTGACCTAGGGGTGGTCAGGGAGGAGGTGCTGCTAGGGGACCTGGTGGTGGTGCTGGCCCTTCAGGAGAGGGTAGCAGCTCGGCCACTGCGGAGGCTACGGCTGAGCGGGTTCGTGCTGATGTAGCAGTAGCATGTGCAGATACGGAGGATGCTTGTATTGAGGAGCTGACTGCTCAGGTGTCAGCTCTTGAGGATTCCTAGGGTCGAGTGAACCGCTTGACCCAAGGGGTGCCTGCTCGAGAATTTGTGGATGACTTCGAGGAGGTCTAGTTGGAGACCGTGATGGCCCACAAGAGGGAGTATCAGCTCGTTCTACATCGGGTGGCGATCTCGATTGCGACGACAGCTCTAGTGGTAGCACCGGGAGTGGTTGTGGGTCTGGGTTCCCCTCTTGAGGGGGCACCAAAGTAGAGTATACTTGTACATAGGGAAAGCACCCATTATGAGGATACTTCCCTTATTTTTGACGACTTTTATATCTTCGGGCTGGCAGTTGGGCCAGCAACACTATTTTTTGTACTCAGACATATACATTGTGACATATATATATATATATATATATATATATATATATATATATATATATATATATATATGAGAGATATTTTTTGTGGCTCTACGTGTTGTGTCACCTATTTTGGTTTATGTATGATGTTATGATGATGGATATCTATATTTTTGGTTTTTTATGTATGATGGTTTATTCAATATGCATTCCAGTTTAGGATATTGTTAGTGATGCAATCAGCTGTTTGGTTTTGACTCATTGGTACATGCGTGAATGTGATATAGTCAAATTGTCTACTTAATCTTTTTGCACGCAAATATTTTCTAAACAGATGTGTATCTCTTGTCTCAAATGTTTGGTTTAAATACGATACTACTAACTAGGAATCGAGGTAGATATGCATATGGCGCATACCCTGATGGAGGGTATCGCACATAAGTCCGATGACGATGTCATATTCTGCCTGATTTTTTATTGCTAAACCGATGCACAGACCGTTTGAGCTGAGTGGTGATCGGTCAGGGTGGTAAATGACCCAGGCAGCTGCGGCTAAAATTTGAGAGCATCGTGATGCTCCATATGTAAATCCAAAATAGGGTTTAGGTTGGTGATCCATGATGGTACTTTGAGCGCTTTTAAATAAGTCTTTTGGTCAAAAATATTTCAGTGATTGGGGTTGTGTACGTTCACTCTATAGAAGGGCCGTTTTGGCCCTTATGGGTAGAACTTCTTGACGTAAAGGTCGTTGACGGGGTTGATGAGGCATGTCTCATCTGGTTCCATCAAGATGTATGCCCCCTGTTAGAGGCAATGTTTTATGATGTATGGTCCTTTCCACAAGGTTTCAAACTTTCCTGGTCCTAGGGCTTCTTTTGCAATATCATAGCAGAGGACTAGTTCTCCCTCGGTGAATGAGCGAGGGTTGATGTGGCAGTCGAATGATGTTTTTACCCTTTTCTTGTGGACCTCGTTGTGCTGTAGTGACTGTCGTCGACTTTCGTCGACAAGCTCTAGTTGTACTAGGCACTGTTCCAGAGGCTGGAATATGTTGGAAATCCTAGGATGTGGGGGCGGTTGCAATCCTATTTCCGATATCTAATGATACAAATCATATATGGTGGATCGTGTCATCGACATTCGGTGGGGGAAGAATCTCCGTAACAGGATTTTCCATGAGTGCAAGGTTGGGTTCCCTGCTAGGATGGTCAATTTCTAGTAGGTGGAAATTGTGCCTACGGCAGAGGTGCCTGAATGTTTCCACTAGCGGGCACACCTTTGGTGTGTGATTTTGGCTAGTGCAGATAGTACATGGTATCACTATGCCAATGGAGTATATTGTGTGAGATTTTGTACTACTCATTTTTCGTTATGTGGATGCTTGGAAAGGGTCAGTCGTAAAAGAGGTTGTCTTCTGTTCCCATTTTCGTATTGTTGGATTGGGTGTGTCTACCTATTTGGGGTAGTGTAGACTCAACGCTGCTCTTGACACTCTTAGCTTAGGGAGGTGCACACATTTAATCATAAGGTGAAAGTGTGAGAAAATTTGGTAATCAGTACGTGTGATTTTATCTTGGTTAGAGAGAAGTTTCTGAGGGAGAGAAGAGAATATACGAAAACTATTTGCAAGGTGCTTCAGTTCTCTACACTGGTTGAATCGGTGGTCATTCGGGTCGCATAGTCTGCATGTTATCCTAGGCTTGGCTAGGGTCATGCTTGGTTGGTATGTTGTCTTAGCTTGCCTATTATGCCACTGCGGGGGTGGGGATGTTGACCAAATGATGTAAATTTATACCATTCCCAGAGGTGGTCCTGTCTCTTATCTATAGTATGAATCATGTCGATGGTGGGACGAAGTTGCAAGGCATAAGTACAGTGCCGCTCATAATGATTTCCTTGACATATTAGGCAGAATATCCTTGATATGGGGGTTCTGCCGTGCTCAACTTGAGGTCTGGCAGGGAACCAGCGTCATAATGCTGCTAAATCAGGACACGTGGCAACCGCATGATTGGGTGTTTTTCATAACGTGCATGTTGGTCTTCTCTGTAGAGAGCGGTTAGGGGTAACTAGGGGTTCCCTGATTGATCGATTCTCGACTGACAAGAACATGATGGATCTACTCGTCACATGTTCTTGGGTTGTGGAGCTGTCCATGGACTATGCATCCATGTCATCTTCTTGGGAGAGGTGGAATATGGCGGAGCATAAACTAGCGAGGGCTAGCCGAAATCGGGGGATATAGTGACAATTATCCAAAAGGTGATTGTCGGCGCATAACAGACATGTGAATTGCACTGCCCATAATTCAATGTAGTAAACCCTTTATATAGGGTACAATCTGTGGATGAGTTTCAGGGTTGTGCTCTTCAAGGAAGTGACCACGTTCATCACATACCGTGCAACGTATAATGTGCATGACTGGGGATATTTCTTGTGCCCTTAGTTGTTCCTCCTGTAGGTACAGGATGGTACGGAGTTCATTTCTGGATGCCCTGGTGGAGGGATACTCTTGATAGGACCGCTCGATGGCATGTAAGGCATTGTTATAATGTGGGATCTCTGGGAAATGGTGCGTATAGTGCCCATATTTGTTGCAGAGGGCGCATGCGTGATTGGTATGAAATGCTTTGCCTTTACCTTTGGTGGTAGGTTCATTTTCACAGGAACGCGGCATCACGATGTCCGTCTCATAGCCAAGGAGTGGTTTTAATTCATCCAACTCTAGATAGATATGGGTAGGGTGACCTATTACGTCACATATGGCGCAAACTGGTGACTCTCGTTGAATGGCAGGGGTCACCATCTTCTTTCCTCTTTTCTCGGTTTTCTTAGCCATAATCACCGATTTTGCAATGGGAATTTCCTCTGCATGGGTGGTTTCGACTGTTTCTTGGATGAGTGGGGCCTCCTCAAGACTGAGGGGCTTCAATCCTGTGGCAGTAACGTGGGTGGCTCCTATTCCAATAGGAGGAACAAGGTACCAAAATGGGACTTCCAATTGATGGGTAATACCAGTGTTGCCAAAACCTATTGGGAGACGAAACTAGCTGGGGGGTAGAGGAAAGGGGTTTGGGAGGCGACTTAGGCTAAAGAGGCTAACGTGGCCGATGACTTGGTGCCATTACTACTTGTGTCCGTGTCCTGGCTAGCTTTGGTGCTTATGTGGACATCATGCACACTGGAGCCCCTGTGACATCGGGTGATGACTCAGGGATTATGGGAGGATCTCCTAGGAATGACCCTAGAATGGACGATGGTTTGAACTGGTCAGGGCCATATTCTTGGAACTGTGAGAGAGCATCTAAGGATGTATCTACATAGGGTAGAATTACATCTGTGTTTTTCAGGGTTCGCTTCTCGTTGTGCATCAGTTGGTCTACATTAATGATACGGTCTTCGTTAGGGAACATCGTGATGCGAAATATGGAGGAGGCTATGGCAGATATGGAATACATATAACTCTACCCAAGGAGTATATTGTAGTCCAGGTGAGCGTTCAAGACTTCAATGTCTATGTGGACCATATTTTTGGCTAAGAAAATCGGGACATTTTGGTACAGGCCGATGGGGGTTGATGGACGACTGTCGTATGCTCGAAGCATGATGACTGAGGGTTTTAGTTCAGGAGAACCTAAATTTTTCCAATTTTTTTTTGACATGATGCACATGGATGCACCCTCGTCTGTGACACATCAGTGAACTGTGATATTTTGGATCGACACTAGTATTTGGAAGGTGACCATGGAAGGAAGCCTAGGGGTGGCTTTGTCTAAGTCAATAGCCATTAGGCGTGTATCAATAGGGTCGATAGCACCTAATGTGGAAATTTGGGCTTTCTGTTGTTTTGGGCATGCCTGCAATACTTCCAAAGCTGACATAGCAGTGAGAGATTGTGCTAAATCGTCCATGATACTATAATTATGGGCCACTTTGGAGTAGTTTCCTGCTCTCCTATTGGGTCCCTTCACCATTTTCGGTAATGTTTATATAGGAATCTTTGAAATGGTTAAAGGTAAATTCGGTGCACTGGTACTTGCCCTGGACGTATTGGTGTCTGGTGGGGTGTTGTAATTTCGATTCTGTGTTTGAAAAAACATCTCTTCGCCATTCATGTAGATTTCATGGCTGATTTTCCCAGAGTCGTCTATATTTTGTTGCTGAGTGCTTACTGTCCCTTGATGGGGGAAAGTTTCATGCATTACAGCTAGTTTCTAGGAAGATCCTCCTTGTCCTCAGTTACTCTGTAGCTTCTTTAGCTTAGGGGGATCGAGACAGTGGTGAGTGTAGTGGCCGTACTCACCACATATTGAACAAGAATGGTTTGTTCGAAGAGGTGGCCTTTTGCTTTGTCGTTGGGCATTGCTCAGCTCCTAGCTTTGATTCCGGTTATAATTTCCTCTAGCCTGGGATCATGGTGGGTGCTCCTGGTTGTTGCCCCCCTATCCAGGGTTCTCTTTTGGCTTGTTTTTGGATTTTTTATTCACCACGTTAGGAGGGTAGTTCTCCTCATTTTATTGGTGTGGTTGGTTTTGGGACGGCTACACAAAGTTTACCTATGCATTGGTCTACATAGGCGGGTCTTGTGATGGGGATTGAGCATAACACAGTCCCTGATTTTCACCTGGCTATTGGAGGGGATCTCTTTCGTCAGTGTTTCTTTCTGCATACTAATTCCCCTGAGCCAAAGGATAAGGTCCTCCCTGGTGATACACTGGCACCCTATTGGTAAAATTTTACTGAGGCATATGTTGACTTTGAAAATTGGGTTGAGGTAGGGGAAACGCCGTTCAACTTCCCAGACCATGAAAGGGAAACAGCCAACCCACATAGAGCGGGTGCCCAAGAAACAAGGCAGGAAATCCAACCAGGAACTGTTAGAAAATTTAGCTACAAAATACGTCATCGGAAACCCCTCTAAGGTTCGCCAGGAAATCAAGGGTTGGGAGAGAGAAATACAGACAGATCCCGAAGACAATACCATAGAAGCTGAGATTATGGATTTTATTACTGATCCAGGGAACACTTGAGGTCGTCTCACCTTATTCCAACAGACAATCCACACCTACTAGACAGTAAAATGCCTTCTTGCAAAGGCCATACAGAGTTTCCCTCCTGAACAGGCCCACATTGACTCAACAAAATTTAAGTCTCGGATTATGGAAAAGTTACAGGATATGCAAGATCAGTTATACCATATCAAGATCACCTAGTACCAGGCAGCGAACCGTATGGGCAAGCTTGACGATAGGTTTGGCCGTATGGAAAAGCAGCATCAACAGCTCCAACAAGTAGACATGCTAGGGTCCAATGTCAAGGACCCTGCCCCTGTTTCCTCTTCCGATGGATAGATGTTTCTTTACTGATGTTTTATGAAATCTGCAATTTTGTATGAACTTTTTTTCTATTATCTGCATGTAGATAGGAATGCTCTAGAACAGCTAGCCCATGTGGGATATAGACGAATGAAACTTTTCCAATTTTGGTATGCTTTTCATGCACTGAGATGGCCAACAGACCTGGTTTCCTTCGGGCAGGTTGAGGCCACAGACAGACTTGATCTTACTGTAACCTGCATGATAAATATAAATAGTCAATAGAGAGGACCTACCATATTTACAAAAAAAAATAAAATTGGGTTGAGGTACATTCTGGGTAGAACTGTATGTGTAACCGGGATTTTGACTGCTGCTACCTAGGTAACCTTGGGTCAATGACCCAATTAGTTCGTCTGCAAAGTTTGACGCGCCTGCAATTCTTGATAAGTTTACAGGCACAGGGCGTTAGGCACAATGTTATAAATGTATCATGACTATGTATAAATCAGCTCAAGTTGTTGGGCTTTGCTGATAGTGTCCTCTTCGGATGTGGGTCTCTATTGCGCCATGTTATCACTCAGTAATTTCTCAAGGTTAAAGAAAGAACTCACCTAGGTAACCAGAAACCTACTTTTAAGATTTAGGATCTATCCTTCCTAACGCTCAGAGACGGCTCTCTCTATAAGATTTAACTTTGTTTTTATATCTGATTTTAGGCTAGTTATATACGGAAAATTGGTTTTGGGGTTTTGATTTGGTTTGGTGGGAAAATAACTTACTTCTATGGATAGTTATAGATCTGTAACTCATTGGGAAAATGGAGTCAATGTGTCAAGCAATCATATCATGATCAAGGTTTAAAAGTAAATTTTCACAAGGCAAGATAGCAGAGTCATTTCAGATCTTCAAAGACCGATGGTGAAATGGTTTTGATCAGGGTAAAGAGAAATTAAGGGTTCTTAAATCTAGATAAGGAGTGAAAAGATAAAGGTCAATCGAAATCAAGGATAAATTAAGGGTTCCCTGGTTTGGATATCAGCAGAAAACATTTAAATGAAAATCAGTCAATAACAGAGTGCTTTTAACAAATTCTAAGATAAAAATTCCTGATTTCACATTAAAATTTAGAAAACAGTCATGAATGGATGGAAAACATAAGCAAATTGACAAATAACATGAGAAAATACTTCATTTTAGTGGCCCAACACATGAATCATGTAATATGATGCTTTATTTCCCGTGATCCAGTCTGCTGACTTGAACTTGATACAAAAACCCTTCAGGTTCAGAAAATATGACTACAAAAACATTCAAAAATTAATCCACCCTCAATACTTCAAATGATGAAGTATTTATACAAATTCTAAACTAGAATATCTTGAAAAAATATCAAGATTAGTTTACAACTATCTTAAACTGTATTACATAAATAGAACTTAAATAAAGGACACTCAAAACTAATGAATCTATTTGGCACTATATTTATTGATTGATGGTGACAAAGAAGAGAAATTCGAATTTGATATCAACTCTTAGTTGATGATGAGGCTTCCAAGTCACTAACTATCTCCTTCCTTTGTGCATTTTGCTCCAGAAATTCTGCAAAATAGGGTCCAAAAATCCCTTTTTATTTCTCAATCCGAGATAGATATGTAAAGAGTAAATGCGTTTATTGTAGATAAATATGTTTTTGAGATAAACCTCTCTCATTTTTCTAAAATTCCGCTCCAGTTGTTCACAATAGGCTCTGCAAAAATATGTGTAAAACAGAACTTTGTGCAGTCCGAAAAACAGTCTGTGAAGATGTAAATGTATCTCTCCTTATATAATACCTGTATAAATGAGATAGGTTTTTGTATATTGGTCTCTTAGTAACATAAACCTCCTTCATTTTTTCAAAATTCATCTTGTATTGGCCACAATAGTTTCTTCAAAACTATCACTTAAACAGGAAATTTCTGGAAAATGTCCCTTCCTTCTCTGTTTTCATCTTTTAAACTTATTGTTCTTTTAACTGTTTTTAATTTTACTTTGGATAAACTTCATTGTTTCTGGTAAAAGTGTTTTCATCTATATTTAACCATTATTTCCTCTGTGTTTACTTTTACTGTTTTACCTTGACTGCTCTATTTTCTCTGATTTGACTTTCACTCTTGACTCTATCTGATACACTTTAACTCTGATGCTCTTTGACTGTTCTATATTCACTGTCACTGTGAATTTTAATTTCACTTTTACCATTCACTGTGAAAATTTATCTCTCTCTGCTTAAATGACTTCTTTCTGTTCTGCTGCCTGGAATATTTTGTTAAGGAACATCATTAAAATTCATTTCCTTGTAAGTTTTTTAGGAGTAAACAGTTTTAACTAGTATTTAACTATTTATCCCAATTCTCCTTTTGCTACTAACCTGGGAAAACTGAAGTTTTTATGTGCATTAGGGTTTCTGGGGTTGCAGCAAGATTTCAGAAGATTTTGTTGGTCCTTACAGTGCTCGGATGTCTTCTTCAATGTTTGTAGCAGTCGAATTGGTTGGATTTCTATTTGATTTAGGCTTTAAATCGGAGTTGGTAGTGTTTTTGGGGCTGAAATGTTTGTTATATGCAGACTTATAACAGGAAATGGTGTAAAATGTTGTGAAAGGGCGACTTATATATGTTTTTATTTAACATTGAATGCAATTGAATGGCAGTCTTATCAAATGAATGAGTAGTTTTGGCGCAGGGGAGGGAGAAACCGCCAGGCGATTTTCACATGGCTTATTGGTGGTAAGCGGTATTAGTTCAATTGGTGTGATCAAATAGAAATAGGCCACGTAGCGGGGAGAGAAACTTTGAAAACAACGTTTTTCACAAGGTTTGGGGTTGGTTATACATTGCGCTTTTGGATGTGCAATAATGAATAGTCGTCGTTAGATCTGACTCATGGAGATTGGATGGAGAGGATGATGAGATGGAGTTGCTGGTCAAAAAGGCATGGGGCCTAGGATTTCAATGGTGCGGGGGTTGATTTATGTATTAAAGTTAAAGTTTTAATACATAGTCAAGGTATATTATTGGCGGAGGTTAATGTATTTAACATTTTTAACCTATGGGATGAGGGATTTATATAACACATGAGGAATTACAACTATCAGTTAAAATTAAAATATGGGTTGGGATATGTAATATATACTGGATTTATATAATTACATGCTAAAGGTATATATTAAGGAGTTAATACATTAGGTTAGCATGTTAATAATTATGAAATGAATCTGCGGGAATGAAAAAATACACTAAGCATAGTCTAAAATATGATGTCGAGGGTAGATTTCTTCATTGTGATTCCCGATACATAATAATTTTAGCATTTGTACTTAGGATAAAACTATTTTTTGGTTTCTTGGGTATTTTGGAATAAAGGGGAATTATTTAAGGGGTTTTTTACTTTTCTTAAGTAAAATGTTTTTTAACTTAGGAAAAGGGGTTTTAGTAGCATAAATGAGTGATGTTAAGGGAAAAGGGTCTTTTATGAAGGGGAAGGGTTTCAATGAGGTGGAATCCAATACCTTGGTGCCAATCAGTCATTAAGACGTGGTTCCGGTCCCACCAAAAGTCAGATAAATGCTCTGAGTCTTTATGACTGAAGGATTTAATACTGTAACACATTGTGGGGAGGGAAATTAGTAATGTGCCAAATGATGTTTATCCATGCCTTGTGAAAATTCTTTTGCTTACCCATCAACTACCTTAACATTTTTTCCTCATTTACATGGGTGCATTTGAGCTTGAAAACCCTTATTTACTTTTCTTTTTAAAACAAAAAACTAACTAATTCTACCCTTATTTCTTCCAAGGTCTGAGATTAAACTATTGAGCTCCTTATTATTTCTTTACCTAACTAGTGATCTGCTAAGATTAGACTGTTTGGCTAGATATTTATTCTCTATCTAACAACATGAGATTTAAAGCATGAGAGGTCAAGTTTAAGCTGTTTGACCCTCATGGATTGTGGCATTTAAGACAAGCTGCACACAATCTTATTTGCAAAAGTAAACTAATATTAGTGGCATTTGAACGTGCAACACTTTCATGATCCATTTTATTGGGGTTCATATTTAATATTATTTCTTGATCTTTGTTTATTTTTGTCCTTTGATTGTTTTTCTAGGACTTCTACCCTCTTAACATTTTTTAAATATGGGAATACATTTGCAGAAAGTAAAGGTATGTACAATATTTCAAGATTTTAATAGAGTCAAATCAAAATTATGAATCCTATATTTATAGGAACCTAACAGTGGCTTCACATGGGGATGTCATCTCCCTGTGAGATGTCAAGAACACCGTCGACTAGTAGCCTAAACCTTTGAGCCAATCCCAAACATGAATTTGCTTTGTTATAAAATCTCTGTGACTAAAAACTCTTGAACTGAATTTACACCTTTTTCTGCAAACTGAAATCTGATATAAGACTAAAAGGTGCTGCAACCTTCAAACCAAACTACTAAATCATCAATATCTTAGGGCCTTTTCCTTGGCTTCAAAACTTAATGAATTATTTCAAAACTAGTTGAAAACTGAAAAACTGAAAAAAGCTGAAATCATACCTACTTACTCTAATCAGTTGTCCAACTGCTGGTTATGTAAAATGAAACAGCCAATGCAACCATTCAAGCATTATGTACTTTGATAGATTTTGCTGCATTTTCTTGTTTATTATCAAAACTGTAATTCTGCAACCTATTAGAAACTTGTCAACAAACGAGAGGATAAGAAAATACATGAATTCCTTTGTTGACTCTAGAAACTTTTCAAAAGGATCTTCCAAGATATATACACTAATGTTTAACTGATCTAAACAACCGCACATATGTTCTAAATGGCCTCCATGCCATGAAACTGAAATGTTATTTTCATATTTATCTCCCTACAAAATTGCAGATAAGTTTTGTGATGATATTCCTATTGATTGTAATGTATTATTGCTGAAACCTTTATCATCTTGATTCTGAGACTCATAGTTAGTTAATGGAGGCAGGTTTTGTGTTGATCATGTTAGCCCCCTATTAATTTTTGACAAGAAAACAGGGGGTCAAACTATCTCTGAGCTTTCAAGGAACGCATTCCTGCTGAAAACACATCATCCTTGAAGTCCCTTTATGCCCTTTGTCCTTTGATGAATCCCACTGCTATTTCTAGTTAAAAAAAACTCTCTGTTTCTGTGAAGAAAAATGCCCAAAAGGCCTCCATTTCCTTTGTTTTATTCCCAATAATCCTTTGTTTCAACACCATCTTTCCCCTCTCCTAATTCCTCATTAATCCCTCATTGATCATTCAATTCCTCTTTTAACCTCACAAATACCCTTTTTCTGGCCAAAAATCCCTTCGTCCCCCTTACCGTTACCCCTTGTTGGCCTTAAAATACATTAAAAACGGGCCAAAAACCCATTTTCCACCTTATGACAGGCTAAGCCCCTTTTAGGCCAGTCTCTTAACCACTTTCCCATATGCTCGGGTGTCAAGACCAAGTGCTAGCTCGCAAGGCGCTTATCGCAATCGGAGAGACGGACGGAAGCGCATTTCTTTGTTAACTCAAATATCTCCGATGCGATAGTGTAACGTTCTATGGAGTGCAGGTGCAATACCCGCCGTCGATCTATACAGATCCGACGGTCCACGCTAGTTCTACGCCTCGCCCATCGCTCCTCCCATTTTCCCCCCTCCGATCACATATCAACTGTTGATCTGTTCTCAAATCTGACAGCCCAGTGCTAATCGCATTGCAACCCCCATCGCCAATCGGAGATTTCGTAAGGCGCCTTTTTGTGTTATGCCAATTTCTGATCCCCAATTCCATCCCCGCCATTCATTCCCTTAGATCCAACGGCCCTCATTTCTCCCGCCCTGCTTCTATACCTCCATCTCATCTCCCCGCTGATTTAATCTTCACCGTCGATCTGACCCAGATCGGACGGTTGGCGCTCCATCGCACCATCGCCAATCGCAAATTCTAAAATGTGTCCCCCGCTACCTCCCCCGATTGCGATCCACCAATCCAATCGTGACTGTCCATTCAACCCAGATCCATCGACCCACGTTTAATCGCCCTTCGCCCATGCCAGGTCCCACCATCAAACTCATTTCATATGTTTTCGCGTATTCCCCTTTGTATCATGATTCAAAGGCCCAAACCTTAGTGTTTAACACTAAATATCATTATTATGCTATTCATTCACAGTTTCCACTGTTCTCCACTGTTGTTCCATTGCTCCCACAGGCCTTCACAGCATTCCTTCCGCCACTCCATGGATTTCTTAATGAGTTTATCGTATTGTGCAGGGTTCACAGGAGTGATAAATTCACTTGGTTTTCCATAATTAAAGCCACTGTGATTGAGAGTGCAGGGAGACCATTACAGCAGCGGCCAAATGAAATAGCAGAAATAGATTCAAGGGATTTGGGCTTGTTAATTGAATATTTAGAGCCTAATCCCGTATTCAAAGGATAAAGACACAGTTTGAAGACCTGAAGAGTACACGCAACAGCCAGGTCTATGTTTGAATATCTGCGGGACGTTTTCTCTAGGCAGTACATCTTTCCATTAAAGCCTCCATGCCTCCTCAATCCCTTAAACAGATGAACACACTGACAAAAGTTTCTACGCCTGTCAAAACCAGTAGTTATGGAACATGGAGACTTTGCAGACTTCCCATCTCAGGCATTTATTTCAGAAGGCTGCCACATAGTACCAAACAGCCAGAAGGACTACAAAGGACACATCCGAGGTCAATCTCGACTTGAGAGAGATCTCTAAACCAAACTACAAAGTATAGCGCAAGATTATTGAGCAGTAGGGGCGTGGACGCTTCTTCCATGCTGTCTAAATGAATCAATTTAATGCACATCATCGACTCCTATTATTGGTTTTTTTCCTATAAGAATCCCCAAGAACAAATTGTAAAGGTTTCCATATTTTCAGAAAATTAGGTAGTAAGAGAATTTTGTATGCATTTTCGTCGAACTTTTATATGAATGCACAGATCCCATTGGGTTTTAGTGAGGAGGAGTTCCATCTTTAATGAGGATTCTAGTCTTTGGTGTCTCACAGTTTGTAACTTCTCCCTTTATGTGTTAGTTTAATTGTTCATTTCATTTCATCCGCTTTTCTTGTATCATGTTCTGGAATGCGAGTGGCTCACTGGTTTTTGGTATGGATTTATCCTAGTTGATACCCATGCTTGAACTAGTCAGGTGCTTTAAATATGGCTCAGGCATGATATACTATTCCATTTTCCACTTCAACCATACTTCTGCTATATTAGCTTCTATGGGATGTTATTTTTAAAATGCTATTGTCATGTATGGATTCTTAAATTGGTAAGCCCATTACATGGTGATATGTGTATCTGGATATCATCTTAATGACAGTTAGTATTATCTCAATCTTTCATACGCAGTAAACACCTTCTGATTATTTATTTCTGTGAGGTATTTTTGAACCGGCCCTCTTTACAGTAAGCTACCTTTGAGTTGTCTGATGCATTTCTATTAGAGTGTCACACATTGCCTCTGCAGTATTCCTTTCCCTGTGTCAAGTTTCTGAAATTTTTGGTCCCACTCTAATTAACATCTCTTTTTTACAAGAGATAGCATGAGAGCCTTTTTCTGATAACTCCCTATGTTATATCACATGCTCCTTGCTATATATAAGATGTCCTAGGCACTGGTCTTTCACAACTCAAGGCTGTCTCTAGGAACGAAAACACTTTGAATGCATTCAATATCCAACTTATCTACTATTAAATCATGAAAAACTTGGGAAAATTGTTGCAACCTATGGCATATAGGATTCCATGGAACTTCATAAACTTCAACAAGTTGCTCATCATTTTCTTTAAAGACGTTATACCACATTTCCTTTAAAAGCTGAAATGATTCAAAACATAGGGGTATGGAACTTTCTTATGTCATTTGATCAGATTTTTTAATAAAATTTGATAACTGTACTTGTGAAACTAAAAAATCTTGATCAAGAGTTTCATTATCTTCTTTGTTGTCGATCAAAATACCTAAAGACTGTTGATTATTGATGGCTTTAAAGTTGCTTCTAATAAATTGAAACGACGCAAAACAAAGAGGTAAATAACCTTCACTTATTTCCAAATTTTGTGCTTTTTCTCTCTCACTCTCATAGATTATTTGCATTAGCTGATCTCTATATTCCATCTGCTGAAAATGCATTTTTTCATCCTCCAAACTAGCTACTGATTTCTCTATAAATTTAGTTTGAGTTTGAAGAACATAATTATCATCATAATGACCATAGTCAGGCAAATATTTAAATGAAGGAATGTCATCAAACATACACATTAAATCGGTAGATTCCTCTTCCACATATTAATTTGTAAATCCATTTGTTGATCTATGATAATTGGAATTAGTAGGAATTTGTTCATGGCTATCAACCTCCTCTATTTCTTCATGGTGATTTTGAACAAAAAATTCATCTTTTATAGTGATCTTCTGTATGATTTCATCTAGTTTTCCTACCAAAGGTTGAGTTTTACTTCTACAATGTTGTTCTTCTCTCCTTCAGTTTTCAAATTTTCCTTTCTGATTTGCAGATTAAATTCTACATCAACTGCGATGTTCTGCATCTGTAAAATTGTTTTTGAATCTCTTTCTCTTAACTATAATTCTATTTCTGGATCAAAGGCATTTGGATAATGCAAGAGAGCTTAATCATGAGGAGGTCTTATATTTTCTGGCATTGAATAATAAACTTGATAAAATATGTAAGAAAATTGTTGTATTGTTTCATTTGGATGTCTTTTTAACTGATTATATTCTTCTGTGATCACAAAAAGATTGACTTTAATTATCTATCTATCAAGAAAAATTTTGACAAACTGCTGGAAATTTGAGATGCTTGCATTAGGCAGATTCTTGAACCAACTCTTTATTCTATTTTGAAAAGAAAGGGAAAAAAGTCTAATTCTAACATCATCTTCATCAATCTCAAATAGGTCCAGGTAATTCTCAAAACCTTCAATATGTTTTTGGGCAGTGATGTTATTATTTTCTCCATCAAACCTGGGAAGAAATTTGTAATAGTTATCAGGGAAATCATGGAGTATAGGAGGTAAAATGAGGGGCTTATATCTATCAAGAACTTTACAAGGTACAGGAATATGCACAGGGAATGTAAGATCAGTATTGATTATTTGAGGCTTCTTAATTGGAAAATGATCATCATAAGATTTAGAAGAAAGTTTCTCGAAGGGATTTGGAAAATTAGTATTTACAATCTTTAAAGGAAAATAATTAAAAACTAATCTAAGATCTTCTATAAAATAAAATATACATTGAAAAACTTTCTTAATGAGAAATAAAATGATGTCTTGGATTGTAATCCAAGTTAAAAACTTGATCTTTCGATATTGTTCTTTCAACTTCATTCCTCCAGTGGAGTCTTGATTGTGAAATTGATTTGGAGTCGCCAGGTGGATGATTTTAACCTTTGTGTGTCTGATCACTATCCACCATCATAGATCAGATCTAAACCTATAAAATATTTCTGAAGAAAATTTTAGTTTCCCCGGTACGGTCGCCAATATGTTATCACTCAGTAATTTCTCAAGGTTAAAGAAAGAACTCACCTAGGTAACCACAAACCTACTTTTAAGCTTTAGGATCTAGCCTTCCTAATGCTCAGAGAGGGCTCTCTCTATAAGATTTAACTTTGTTTTTATATATGATTTTAGGCTAGTTATATAGGGAAAATTGGTTTTGGGATTTTGATTTGGTTTGGTGGGAAAAACACTTACTCACATGGATAGCTATAGATTTGTAACTCATTGGGAAAATGGAGTCAACGTGTCAAGTAGTCAGATTAGGATCAAGGTTTAAAAGTAAATGTTCACAGGGAAAGATAGCAGATTCATTTCAGATCTTCAAAGGCTGATGTTGAAATGGTTTTGATTTGGATAAAGAGCAATTAAGGGTTCTTAAATCCGGATAAGGAGTGAAAAGATAGAGGTCGATTGAAATCGGGGAGCAATTAAGGGTTCCCTAGTCTGGATATCAGCAGAAAACATTTAAATGAAAATCAATCAATAATAGAGTGCTTTTAACAAATTCTGAGATAAAAATTCCTGATTTCACATTAAAATTTAGAAAACATTCATGAATGGATGGAAAACATAAGAAAATTGACAAATAACATGAGAAAATACTTCACTTGAGTGGCTCAACACATGAATCCTGTAATATGATGCTTTATTTCATGTGATCCAGTCTGCTGACTTGAACTTGATACAAAAAACCCTTCAGGTTCAAAAAATATGACTACAGAAATTTTCAGCAATTAATCCACCCTCAATACTTCAAATGATGAAGTATTTATACAAATTATAAACTAGAATATCTTGAAAAAATATCAAGATTGGTTTAAAAATATCTCAAATCGTATTACATAAATAGAACTTAAATAAATGACACTCAAAACCAATGAATCTATTTGGCACTATATTTATTGATTGATGGTGACAAATAAGAGAAATTCGAATTTTATATCAACTCTTGGTTGATGACGAGGCTTCCAAGTCACTAACTATCTCCTTCCTTTGTGCATTTTTCTCCAGAAACTCTGCAAAATAGAGTCCATAAATCCAATTTTATATCTCCATCCAAGCTAGATATGTAAAAAATGAAGAGGTTATTGTATATAAATATGTTTTTGAGATAAACCTATCTCAATTTCCTAAAATTCCGCTCCAATTGTTCACAATAGGCTCTGTAAAAATATGTGTAAAACAGAACTTTATACAGTCCGAAAAATAGGTTGTGAAGACGTGCATGTATCTCTCCTTTTGTAATACCTACGTAAAAAGTGAGATATTTTTTTGTAGATTGGCCTCTAATTCATCTTTGATTGGCCAAAATAGTTTCTGCAAAACTATGACTTAAACAAGAAATTTTTGGAAAATGTCCCTTCCTGCTCTGTTTTCATCTTTTAACCTTATTGTTCTTTTAACTGTTTTTACTTTTACTTCAAATAAACTTCATTATTGCTAGTAAAATTATTTTCATCTCTGTTTAACCATTACTACCTTCGTGTTTACTTTTACTATTTTACCTTGAATGCTATGTTTTCTTTGATTTGACTTTCACTCTAACTTTTATCGTATACACTTTAACTCTGATGCTCTTTGACTGTTCTATTTTCACTGTCACTGTGAATTTTTATTTCACTTTTACCATTCACTATGAAAATTTATCTCTCTCTACATAAATGAATTCTTTATGTTCTGCTGCCTAGAATCTTTTGTAAAGGAACATCATTAAAATTCATTTCCTTGTAATTTTTTTAGTAGTAAACAATTTTAACTAGTATTAAACTGTTTATCCCAATTCTCCTTTTGCTACTAACCTGGGAAAACTGAAGTTTTGATGTGCAGTAGGGTTTTTGGGGTTGTAGAAATCTTTCAGAAGCTTTTGTTGGTCCTTATAGTGCTCGGATGTCTTCTTTAATGTTTGTATCAATCGAATTGGTTGGATTTTTGTTTGATTTAGGCTTTAAATCGGAGTTGGTAGCGTTTTTGGGGATAAAATGTTCATTATATGCATATTTATAACAGAAAATGGTGTAAAATGATGTGAAAGGGAGGCTTAAATATGTTTTTATTTAACATTGAATGCAATTGAATGGTGGTCTTATCAAATGAATGAGTAGTTTTGGCGCTGGGGAGGAAGAAACCGCCAGGCAGTTTTCGCTTGGCTTATTGGTGGTAAGCGGTATTAGTTCAATTGGTGAGATCAAATAGAAATAGGCCATGTAGTGGGGAGAGAAACTTTGAAAACAACGTTTTTCACAAGGTTTGGGGTTGGTTATCCATTG
Organism: Pinus albicaulis; assembly: GCA_034641835.2. Lineage (NCBI taxonomy): Eukaryota > Viridiplantae > Streptophyta > Pinopsida > Pinales > Pinaceae > Pinus > Pinus albicaulis. The sequence goes on from CM076582.1 coordinate 1,464,231,070, forward strand.
CATGGATGGTCGGATGGAGCAGATGATGTGATGGAGTTGCTGGTCAAAAAGGCGTGGGGTCTAAGATTTCAATGGTGCGGGGGTTGATTTATGTATTAAAGTTAAAGTTTTAATACATATTCATGGTATATTATTGGTGGAGGTTAATGTATTTAACATTTTTAACCTATGGGATGAGGGATTTATATAACATGTGAGGAATTCCAACTATGGGTTAAAATTAAAATATGGGTTGGGATATGTAATATATGCGGGATTTATATAAATACAAGCTAAAGGTATATATTAAGGAGTTAATACATTAGGTTAGCATGTTAATAATGAAATGAATCTACGTGAATGAAAAAATACACTAAGCATAGTGTAAAATATGATATCGGGGGTAGATTTCTTTAATATGATTCCCGATACATAATCACTTTAGCATTTATACTTAGGATAAAACTATTTTTGGGATTTTTTGGGTATTTTGGAATAAAGGGGAATTAGTTAAGGGTTTTTTTACTTTTCTTAAGTAAAATTTGTTTTAACTTAGAAAAGGGGTTTTAGTAGGGTAAAATGAGTGATGTTAAAGGAAAAGGGTTTTTTATGAAGGGGAAGGGTTTCAATGAGGTGGAATTCAATACCTTGGTGCTAATTAGTCATTAAGACGTGGGTCCGGTCTCACCAAAAGTCAGATAAATGCTCTGAGTCTTTATGACTGAAGGATTTAGTACTAGAACACATTGTGGGGAGGAAAATTAGTAATGTGCCAAATGATGTTTATCCATGCCTTGTGAAACTTCTTTTGCCTACCCATCAACTACCTTAACATTTTTTCTTCATTTACATGGGTGCATTTGAGCTTGCAAACCCTTATTTATTTTTCTTTTTAATACAACAAACTAACTAATTCTATCATTATTTCTTCCAAGGGCTCAAATTAAACTGTTGAGTTCCTTATTATTTCTCTACCTAACTAGTGATCTGCCAAGATTAGAATGTTTGGCTAGATCTTTATTCTCTATCTAACAACATGAAATTTAAAGCATGAGAGGTCAAGTTTAAGTTGTTTGACCCTCATGGATTGTGGCATTTAGGACAAGCTTCACACAATCTTATTTGCAAAAGTAAACTAATAATAGTGGAATTTGAATGTGAAACACTTTCATGATCCATTTTAGTGGGGTTCATATTTAATATTCTTTATTGATCTTTGTTTCTTTTTGTCCTTTGATTTTTTTTTTAGGACTTTTACCCTCTTTAAATTTTGTAAATATGGGAATACATTTGCAGAAAGTAAAGGTTTGTACAATATTTCAAGATTTTAACGGAGTCAAATCAAAATTATGAATCCTATATTTATAGGACCCTAACATGCCACATCCTTTGAAATCTCTGTTGTAAGAGTTTTCAAGAACAAATCTAAGAGAACCCGATCATCGAGTTTAGATTTACATAAACTACGATGCCACCTGCATTCATGGGGATGGTCCGAGATATGGACGACAGGGATCTATCTAAAATGCATCAGTAATTTCATTCCAGAATCATGGTGAATGGGTAAGTGAAAATATGTTAGGAACGCGGTGGCGAGGGCACCAAAGATTCCATGTGAAGATGAGGGTTGCTCCACGTACCACTTCATGGCTACACCTATCAGAGTGCATTGAAATAATCTCAATCGAATAGTGTCGTCAATGATACTGTTCGATGAGCACCACAGGTGGAAGGTCATGACATGATTACCTGGGTATTCCGCTTGCTTTCCTTCAAACTTTGGAATATCCGAAGGGAGCTTCATGGGCATGGGAGGTCATGTAGGATTGTGTGCGATGGGGTCATTCATCAGCTTGGTTAAATCAGGTAGATTTAACGAAGCTAATAAAAGTGATTGGGAGGTTGACGCCATTGTAGTGTGTGAAAACACAAAGTTCTGGTTAGGAAGAGGGTTAGTCTGTGATGTACTCTACTGTGTATTCAGTTGGCTTCTCGAATGGGATGCACTCCTCTACCCTCTAGGTGTCGTGGGAGGAGTGGTATGTGGTGTGGTGTTGGGAGACCGACTAGGGTTCCCAACTAAGGATGCCCCAATAAAGGACGAACCAATAATGGTGGCAGTGTTTTGTCTTTGATGCCTAAACGGCGAAAGACCTAAAACCCCTCCCGGTAATGGGGGGAGGTCCAAAATATGCCTATATCGACGAGGTCCTATTGGGTCCATTCTGGTGTCGACCAGGTTTGGTTTTGGAAAAATTTGAGAGGATAGATTCAATGATCAAAGAAAACTTCTTGTCACATACATAAAAAAAAGAAAAAAATAAGATAAATTTCCCTTTAAGTTAATCTATGTGATCAAGCAATCAAAAATGTGGTTTTTGTTTGTTTGCGTATGATACTCAAAATCCTAGAAGAGTTATTCGTCCTCACACACTCAAATGTAACTGGGCCTTGAGAAAATTTCTTGCGAGTGTTGACACAACATCCTGTAAGAGTTGACGACACCCCCAGTCAGCTGAAGAAAATCCACCAAGGTAAGGGTAGAGGGTATGGCACTTGCCTGCACCGTCACCTATAGGGAAAAGGGTGCCCTAGTTTTTTGCCACTAAGAACCACCGTCCCATGTGAGTTTTCGAGTCTTGATCTTCTTGGTAAGTCAGCTAACAGTACCGAGTATCAGCCAAGTCAAGTAGCCCTAACTATACCTGCCTGCACTACGCCTAAGCCTAACCCCCTCTGAAACGGGTCTCTGCCGCCCTTGGGTTTTATTGGCCATGGGCTGATAGGTGGATTTAAAGCTCCCTAAATAGACAACTTCTATGTTTCAATATGAAGTATGATCAAGGCAGCATATTGGATGCCTACCCCCTTGATCCTAACTTAAGCTATAAATTATTTTGTGGCCCCTATGGGGAGAATTTAATGAGTTTGGTTAAGTTAGTTTTAGGTGTCTTTGCTTCGCTTAGTGAGTGAATGTGTGTGAGCACAAAGTGGACAAGCACATAGTTTGAACATGTGGATATTCGATGATCCTTTACAAAATCCCCTATTTAAACTATGTTGTATTGTTCCTGGCTGAAAAGATAAACATGTGCGGATTATGGGTTGCTTTCTATTTTTCCTAGTTAATCTATGTGATCAACTATAGTGAGATGGAGAATTGTGAATAGGGAGCATTCATATGCTTACCTAGGATCACTGGAGGGTGCAAAGGTAGTAGAGACTACTTTCTCTTCTATAAACAATTCAATCCTAGTCCCGAAATTTTTAGTGCAAAAATTGAACTAAAATAAAACTTTTACACTATAAAAAAGAAAACTAGCTATGCATGCATGGTCTTGGGCCACTTACTTTGGCTAGTTATCTAGGTGTGTAAGTACCAAAATTTGCAAAACATAATTTTTTTTCGAAATGCAAGTTATTTTTCCCCCTACTTAAACTATGTGTGAACTTTGCAAAAATCAACTTGAAGTAAAACTGACACTAAGCCTACAAAAAGCAGCTAACAATGAGCTTTAACAAGCTGTGGGGTACCACAACCAATGCTAGCAGGTGTATTAGGGGCTGCCAATCACTTTACAAGTAGGAAAAGAAAAAAACGTGGGAGAAATTTCTCATTCTATATTTTGTGCACAAAAGGCTGGAACAGGCGCACTATCCTTGGGCGTGTCTGTGGGAGGAAAAAGCACGCAAAGTCCTGCAAAAGAAATTTTTGGAGTTGTTTTTCTTCATTCTGTCACTTGGGATGAACTAAGGACTACAAGAGGAATTAGGGGAAATTTAGCTCCACTCCATAGCACAAACAAAGGTCTCTGAAAAAAAGGCACAACCACATAAACTTGGTAATAAACATTAGTGGAGTCACCAATCCTGTTGGACCATGTTTGGTGTATGTATGTATGAAATCACACCAACTTAAGGGGTATGGTCTACCCACTTAAGTTATTGGTAACATGCAGAAAAAGAAGTGGAGTTAAGCAAGTTAGTGGAACAAGCTAGAATCATAAGCATACTATATAGAGAAATAACATGCATATATAAAATAAAACTAAACTAAAAACTAAAACAAATAGACACGAGCTTTGAAAAGAGTCAAACGAAAACAATAATACGAATGGTGGCTCTAGGCCCCTCTTATTGAGCGTTGGTAGTAATAAGAGTGAAACTTTACCCTCTTGCCAAAGGGCCTCTAGAACATGGATTCTAAGTCCCGATGCAAGGATGTTTTTATCCCAAGCTTGCCTCGGTGTAGTCTCCCTCTCTCTCTACTGTGTTGGGCTGAACTTGTTGGATAGCCAAAAATTGAGTCCCCTCTATCTTCAACTCCATCTCACACACTACTGGTATTTCTTGGGCAATTCTGGCCAGCATAACAATGTGTTCACAAATTCTTCATCTCATGGTGGCCTTATATAGGAGATTTCAAATCCTCCCTTCCCTCTCTTGGTACATTGTGGATGGTGACCCAAGAGAGGGGTATGATTCATTTGTGTCTTCACTTGGTGTCTAAGGAGGCATTGGTGGCTGTCCTTAGGTGGCTTCAAGTGAGGAATCACTTGTCCTTTACTTTGGGTGGTCCCGGATAGTGACATTTCGCCACTCCCAAGATTTCGCACATATCGGGAAAAAAAGCACGCAAAGGCGCTCTTCACAAAGGATTATGCACGCAAAGAGAATTTAGGACTTGTTCAAATTTGATTCAAACCTTAGATATTTTTAAATATTTTCCAGATTCTGTAATGTCTTCCAGTCCTGTAAACCCTTCTGCTTGACATTAAATAATGTCGTCTTCTGCTGTACAATTTTCCAGTGTTAATAATTAGTTTCAATGATTAGAAGCCATAGTACAATTTCAAATGAGATAACTATTCATTCAGCTATGCTTCCGGTATTTATGCTCCATATGCATGCCTTTGTATTCTCTTCAATTGTTAGTGTATTATTATTATTGATCCATTGGTCACATGATATCTCACCTATGTTCATTGTCACCATTGAGGATATTGGTGGTTACTTGGCCTATGTTTTATTTAGTATGTACTCTTATGGTTCATTATTTATCCATGTTGAATATTGTTTAGTTGCTGCTTATTTATTGGCACTCAACATATATGGCTTGGTGGTTACTAGTTACAAGATATACTCATATTTGTTGGAGGATTTTCTTAGCATATTTATTGTTTCATGGATCCATGGTATGCTTCCATATTTGTTTGAGGTTTATAATATGATGTGAGAAATGTTGGTTTGTTTCCTGCTACTTTGAGTGGAAGATCGTTGCTACAAGTGGTGCACATGTTTTTGACATGCTTGTTGTTTCTATCATGTGCATGATGAGAGATTATGGTCATACGTTGTTGCGGCGAGTTCATGATCTACATTTATGCTCATGATACATATTGGATTTTTATGCTTCTCATTGATTTCATGTATATATGCTATTATTGTTCATTATTTCATATCCCATGATGATTTCTTGTTGTTTCTATCACTTCATTTGTTGTTAGATGATGGTGTTTTGATATAGATGCCTCTATGCACTTGGATGGTTGTATGCATTATGATATTTATATATTGTTGATAATTCATCATCTTGCTTATTGGAAAAAAAAATTGTAGTACTCATCAAAGATGATATTTGATCTTGTCTTATGTTTTGGTCATAAGTGTTGGTTATGTAACAACCACATGCTTCAGATTGTACTTCATTATTTATCAGTCATGTATTTTTCTTATGAAGCCATGTAATCATGAGTCATGTCATCGAGTTTATGTTATCATTATTTTGTGATAGGAATGCCATGAGTCATGAGAGTTAGCATTGTTATGAGTTTTTGTAGCTATCTTTGGGCTATTGTACATCATTCCACGGTCATTCGATAGACTTATATCTAATTATATATCCATGTACTACATTGTATTGTCTATATTTTTTCATGGTCATGTTGGAGAGAGAGTCTTGATGTTAGTATTCATTGATGAGGGTAGTCATTCATATGGCCTGATGGGTGTTGTACAATCATACGATATATTGTCAGTCCATGGTCCTTTAGGTGTAACCTTCAATTAGAAGGCATTGGTTACATGATGATGATGCTCAGGGGGAGCATATCCAGTATTCTATTGTTGATCATACATGTTTTGTTGTTGCTTCCGATACACTATGTTTTTATTGGTTTGGAGGAGATTGGTTGTGATGAGTGTTGTTGTTGCTCACATTAGATGTCATTGATGATTATGCTATGCTCCTAATGGAGAGAGTGTTTTTTCTCATTGTTTTTTATGTTCATTTTGACATTTAGATTTAGTGTTTCTATTTTTGGTTGAGATTGGTACTCATGGAGAGCTTTTTGTTGTTGCTTCAGGAGAGATAGATAGTTTCCTGGTACCACTACTATTTGTTGTATGATGATTCTCATACAATGTGGATGGTTATGATTGTTGCTACTTGTTAAGACACAACAAGTGTCAAGGGGGATTAGTGACTATTCAGTTATGGTTATTTTGATTATTTCAACCCTTTTACATTGATTTCAAAGGGGGAGTGAATGAGTTTTATTTGGTTAAACTAGTTGGGGTTGACATCAATGTTAAAGGGGAAGATTGTTGGAATTGGTGTTGTGATGAGTTGTGTGGTTGGAATTGATGTCAACCTAGTAGGATGGTGTTGAAGGATGCATTGGTGTTGGTTGGCGTTGATACAAACCAGGTTGTATGTGTCTATACACATCGTTCATTTGTTTTAGAACTTAGCTGGATTTTTGAGGTGATGATGGAGATATGGTAGATAGTCCTTGGCACTTGGAGGAAGGATGATGATGTGTTACACTAGCTTGGAGACCTTCCCATGATGATGGTCTTCATGATCATATTGTTTCATACTAATTTTTGTGGCTACTTCAGGAGTTAGAGTTTACAGGACTTATTTATTAGGTATCCGTAGTCTCCATGTCCCAAATCAAGTCTCCCATGTTGACTTGTTATACATTGGACTTGGAGAGGTTCTAGATGTGGAAGTAGATGCTACATATGATTGTACAGGTATTTGAGGATGTCTAACAGTTTCTGGAGCTGCATCTTGATCGTTGCAGAGGTTGGAGTAGCTGCGGTGAAGTTTGATGGCTTGACTGTTGAAGTGGTTGATGCATGGAATACAATTCAACCTAGTTGACTTGTGATGATGATGGAGTTGGATCATTGGATTTATGAAGTGTTGTAGAGGCTATAGTGGACTCCTGAGGAATTAATGACGATGATAAATTAGTGGAACAAGTATGGTGTAATTATGAAGGCAGATACTTATGTTTCAGGCCATGTTCAGCCCCAATCACATGGAAGAAAGGTCATGAGAATGAGTGAAAATCTCCAGTCACTGGGAGAGAAGACTATGGGAGTGACTGGATCTTTCCAGATGAATTCGTATAGTGTTGAGAACAAAACTGAAGAGAACCAACCCCAGTCACATGGATGTAGAGTTGTGGGTGTGGCTGGACCTCCCTATTCATTAGCTTGCAGTTACTATGCGAGCAACCAGAGCCAAAATTGTCCTGTGTTGTTCATGTGACCTAGACTCAGAGCGGAAATTCCTCTGCATTCCTCGTGCTCATCGATTGTTTATTTTCTTTTATAGCTCATCTATTTTGGGACTCATCATCTAAAGTATGGAAAAATTTTATTGTGCTTCTAGAGGTTGGTTAAAAGAGAAAATTCACTATTAAATGAAATTAGTGGGTTGATTGAGTCAATAAGAATCGAACCAAGTCACTTCCAACATATAAACAAAGCTCTGCTATAGAATTGGAATTTATATTTCAGAAGATTACAAATATATGGAGATCATGAGTCTATTTGGTTGGTTCATGTGAGAAGAAAATGTGATAGTGGTGTGTGCTTGGAGAATGTGTGAGTGAAGAGTTGTGGGTGCTTACTATATAGTAATTTATGAAGAATATATATAGAATATCATATTAGTAAATGATGACATCAGAATATGTTTCAACTTAGATTTTATGCAGTAGTATGATAAATGAGTAGGAGGATTATAGATCATTTCCTTCATGCTTTCTTATCATGTTTTGATCAGATTATATTTGTTGCGTGTAATTTTGTTTGGGTTGTTGCAGTGATTGGGTGAATGAGTTATGAATATTTGTTTTGGTGAGTTTATTTGATTTTTTGAGCCTATATTGCTAGAGGTTGTTGTGTTGTTCTAGTTGAGTGGTTCAGATTGAATCCACTCTAAAATATTTTGAAATGAGGGTCACATGGAAGAGTGGAGTGGGGGCCCCAGAAAATTCGATATAGAGAACATATTTATTCATGAGTCCAACAGTGTTTGGGCAAGGCTTGTTGATCAGATAGGATTTTGTAGAGTTGTGAGTCCAATGGTGGTTGGGTAAGTCTTGTTTATCAGATAGATGTTTGTAGAGTCATGACATGAGGATCAGAGTTCATCACTGATAGTAGCCATTTTTCATATTCTATGTAATTGGATTTCTTGATGAATCATAAAATTAATTGAGAAACACAGTAGCAACAAGGGTGGTTTTTTATCCAGGAGGAGGGTTTTCCAATGGAAAATATTGTGTTCTCTTGTGCATGATTTTTTGGTTATTTCTCATGGTTCTCATATTCTTTTCTATATGATTTAATAAACTAATGGGTTAATGAAGATTTTTTTGTATTAATTGAAAAGGGAATTAAAATTTAATATACATTCTCACCACTATTGATTCACCCCTCCTCTCAGTAGTGAATACATTTCCAACATAGTATCCTGTGTTGGGGATCGAGTCAAATTTAACTAAAATTGTTCCCAACTTGCTCATATCTTCTAAAAATTAAATCCCTCTGAAATCATTGTTCTCCTGGACCCTTATTCTTTCTTCTGAAATCTAAAATAAAATTTCTGAAAAATAAATTCTCAACAACTAAGCTTATTTATGTATATCTCCTGGTTATATACATGTATAGATTTCTTCAAGTGAAATCCTCCTTCCTATGGTACCATGCCAGCATTTGAGTGTTGGACCTTATGCCTTTGTGCTGGTGAAACTCAAAAATTAAAATAACCATTCAACACATGAAATTCTTAGCTAAAAAAATCTAATACATACCCCATAATTGATTCTTTTTGCTCATAAAACAAGTCTGACATATAGGCAGCTACTAGATCATAAAATTGATGAGAAAAAATACTATTCCCTCCCTTTCTTAAATATCATGTTGATGTCTATCTTCTTGGACAGGGCAACCACATTCACTACTTGACTCTTCATCTTTGGGTTGTATAACAACCAGTTTCTTTGCACAACCAGATAAAAAGGATTTTTCATCGGGAATATGTTTGTATAATTTCGTATTCAACTCTTCACACACCTGTTCTAATGAAAAATTAATTTGATATGAAAATAATGGAGAATATGGCATGTACTCTTCATTGAAAAGTTGTTGATATGAACTTTTTTTTTCCAAAAATTTCAGCATTGTGAAACAAATGATCTGTACCATTATTAATTATAATGGAATATTTAGGAAATATTGTATCAAAAACATTCATCTATTAAAGAGTATAAAAATCATTTACTACATATGTGAAAATATTTTGTGGGAAAATTTTATTTGACACCTTTGAAAAATATGATTTTCAAGCTATGAGACCACAATAAGTGGAAACAATTGAAGATGTTGTATCTTTATTTATCAACATGCACATACTTAAACTTGATACATGTTGTTTAGATCCCTTCTCCTGTTGATTTACTTCTATATTTTATTGCAAATTATGATCTAGAAGCTTCCTACAGGCCTAAAGGTTATCCTCAATTAATTTTTCATAAAGAAACATCCACTCCAGTGTGAAAGTCTTCCTTTCCTTGATATAATAACCTAAGTCAGTAGGATGAGTTGTTGAATAGTACATCATGCCAGAAGCTTCAAGAGGTCGGATTTATTCTAGAATGTTGAAATAAAATTTATGAAACCTCTTATTAAATTTAGTGACTGATTCACTACTCTCCCACTGCAATGTATATAATTACATGATATATTATTCATATGACTTGTGCTCACCCCAATATTTAATAAATATGTCTCGAAAATGTTGCCATGAACTAATTGAAATATCCTTTAAATGTTGGAACCATTTTTGAGCATCCCACTTTAATGAATGGAAAAACAACCTCAAAGCCACATCTTCATAAATTACTTCATTTTTTTCCAAAAAATACTCAAACTGCAAAACATGTTGTTCAACTTTAACATCATTATTTTCTCCATAGAAATTTGTTAGATATTTGAAGATTTTTGAAGGATATTAATGAAGGATTCTGGGCAACTCTAGGGGTTTAAATATGTCCCTGGTTTTGAGCTAAAAACAATGGATTGTTTGTGAGGCAAAGTGGTAGTGTAATATCCCAAAAGGGAGAATGCAGTAATACTAAAACACAATATAAGAACTGAAACTGAGTAAACAATAGATCTAAAGAAAACATCAAAATATACAAAGAAGCTGAGCAATTTTATTATATGGAGATGAATCAGTTACAAAATGTACAAAAAATGAGTAGATCTAGCCCAAGAGATGGCCTAAAATCACCCTGCAATGGTGCTACAACTAGCACTGCGTAACTGGTGAGCTTACAGGAAGAAATACTGCATTGTCCCTTTTGTTGCTGATATACATGAAACTTTTGCAAAAGGAAATGAAGATCTAGGGAGCTTAAGAGCTCTGATGATGCCAAGATTCAATATCTGGCCAATGTGATGGGAACCCAAGATAACCCAAAAAGGATTTTCCAGATCTACAACTTTGGAAAATCACCCTCCTAGGGTTTGATCCTTTGACTATTGGGTTATACAGATCTAAAGCTAGATCTGATCCAAATATGGCTGCAATATGTTCTACAAACAGATCTGAGCTTCGAGGGCTGATCCCTCCTTTAGATCTACAAGCTAGGAGCTTGAGATCTTGCCTCCTCTTCTTCCTCCTTCAAGTTGCATCAAATGAATATGAATCTTCCACAGGAAATGCACTATACAAGAGGGAGAGGCTCTTTTATTGCTGAAATATGCTGCAATAGACTCCAGGATGATGGAAAGAGTGATGGAAAAGTGAGGGGATGATCCCTCATAGGATTACTAGCTGAAATACTAGTAACTTCCTTCCTCCTTTGGATCTGCAATGATGGACTGCATAATCCTTGATGGGACTAATGTTGACAGGAGGTAAATAATGTTTGGCCTGATTCTAGATATTAAATGACGCACTGGGAATGCTTATCTTCAAGTCCAAGGTGATAGGGATAATCCTACACCAGTTCTCCAGCTGAAATACTGAAGACAACCTCCACCTTCCAAACTGATCTTCAGAAATTGTGTAATTCCTGAAGTAGATGTTCTACAGATGATGGAAATGATAAGTGGCACCAATTCCTGATGTAGAATGCAGTACAACCCTCTTCCAAGAGATAACTCAATGAAATAGGAGGGATTCCTGACTAGGAACACCCTGGTTTAAACATCACTTGAAATATTTGCTAAACAACCCAAGAAAGCATTGAATGTCACATGAAAATTCCAAATTTAAATAGACCTCAAAATCTATAATCAACAGCCTACCTTCATTGTTTACTTCATCTTCTTTATATAGTTTATGATCCTTCCCATGCCTTGGCCCTAATTTAAACTGCGTTGTGCATGTGGACATGATCCTCCATGTTTGACTGTGATGTCTCTCCAAGTCATCCATCATGTCTAGGTGTAATGTACACCCTCTCCATCATGTGTGCATTAATTTCACAAATTCCTCCATCCATTCATCATGAATGCTCTACTATCTTTCATTAGATTCCTTCCATGATCTTAGTTGACTGCTTCAACCTCCATGATCTATCTCATTAATGAGACATGATCTCCAATTCCATTCACATTAGTAGTGGCTCCACTACCTCATTATGTAGATCTAGTCTTAATTAATCCAAATTCACACATAAAAAGTGGATATTGATTCATCTTGAGGATTATGGGTCCCTCCACCCTTTTATGTACTTAATTCATTAAGAAAATTAAGAACTCTAATATTCCAAATATCAAGTGAAAATTTGGGAATATTATAGTCCTCCCCAGAAAAATGTTGCTTGACCTCAAGAAACTACAAAATTAGATGCATAAGACATCCATTTACCTCTGAATGGCATCCACATAAGGAAGGCCTCCTCCATTTGCTGCAATGTGTCATGCATGTTTGGTTCCAAAGTTGTCTTTCAAGAATGCATAGAATGACCTCCAACTGTATGGTTAGATGTCCTTCTCTCAACATGAAGTACCAAGTGACAACCATATGATGTCCAACATCATCATCATCAACACATGATATACATAAGCTAAATTGGTTCTTCTCACAAAGGAAAAGCTCCATCTCACAATACATCTATTCTTCCCATGTTTCATAAAGTACATTGAACATTGACATGCCCTCATCTCTAGCCCTGTTGGCCTTGTTGGTTCCAATCATCATTCCAACATTATGGAAAAGAAGAAATAGAGACATATGGGTAGACCAAAGTGTCAAACCATATTCTCCCAATAGTAACCACCGGAGTAGGGCCTCTTGCTGCCATACTCCATCTCCTCCATGTAAGATGGACAAACCAAACTCCCCCAAAAGAAACCAAAGCAACAAGAGATCTTGCTACCTCTTCACATCACCATTTGACTCATGGAGCAACAACAACATAATGAAGGACATATAGAATATCATATTAGCCAAATACAAGAAAACTCCATTATCATACATCATGACAGTGCTATGCCATATTACCAACAATACAAAACACATAAACATGGGAGATTTCATGTGTTGGCCAAACTCTCTTAAGGAATTTAAAGATGAACATGCCTTCTTTTTCTGCAAACTATTAGTGATACATAAGGCATGAGATAAGAAAATATGAACCTTTGGGTAGTTTCCATACTCACCCAAGAGAAACCAGTGCAGCCATGCCTCTTTCTTCATTACATGAGTGTTTTTCAAGGCATGGATCAAGGAAATAGCAACCTTTGGGTAGTAACCAAACTCACCCAAGAGCAACCAAACTAACCAAGCTTCTTGCTGGCCTATGTCATATATTTTCAAGTGATCTTGCAACCCCTTGATAATCATTCTCACCCACTCATCCCAATGTGGATGATGAATGATGCACTGCATAAACATGGTATCCTCCCTTTGTAGAATACCATCCTCCTCAAACTGATGAAGAATTTTTCACTTCATGAAATTTTGAAGTGCACCTCCCATGAGATCTCTTAATGAGACCTTCATCATCCATGGCCTTCCAAAACCAATGAGTTTCTGGATCTATTGCAGGTAGAAGTCTCTCTTTGAGCTGTGAGATACTCATTGAGAAAGTGTCATCAAGAAAGGAGAAAATATTTCTCATATAAATATGTCTACCATTTATCATAGTAACCTCCATTGCTTCATGAGTGAAGCTATCTTTAGAATGATCCAAGAATAATGGGGCTCCTTCATTATCACTGCTACTAAGTGACATCGTTGTAGATCTTCATGGTAATACATGTGTTGTCTCAAAGCAAGGCACAATGTTGATCTCATAACCAGTAATTGTACATAGGATTATGCTCATCCCCTTTTCTGCAACTCTACACTTCAAATCAAGAGGTTGAATTTAGTCCATCCATGATAAATTGGGATAGCTTTTCATCTCCTCCTCGATCAGATCAAGGGTCATCTACGCTGTGATATGTTGCTACTTCAAATCAGCATTTTGATCTAACCCTTGGTTATGCATTGGACCTGATGGCATGCCCTCATAAGTTTCAATAGGATCTATTGAAATAATAGGTGATGAATGTGTATGCATACCTTGGATCAATTAATGTGTGGGAACCTCTTGATAGAACACAAGAGTTCCTCCAACTGGGAAAATGGTGTCTCCAATTGTTAGTAAGAGAGATGGATGCTCTTCTACCAATGTACCAGCGCTGGAATCTTCCTCCTCTTCCTCATGCATCTCCTAAATCATGCATGGGACTCTATGTGTCAATAGCTCAAGACTATATTGCAAGGTTGCAAGTGTCTCTTCTCTAGATCCAAGTACTTCTGTAGCTAGTGGTGAATGTAGTGACCTCTTGTCCAAAGTGACAAGATTGACATTCTCCTTTGTCTCCTTAGAAAATGTCTCTTTGTGCCACATCTCTGTTTTCTTCACATCAAACTTCTTCCTCAATTTGTTAAATAAATCTGAATATTTAGTCACCTTTGAATGTTCCATGTGACTAAACCATCAATCATTGGATTCACCATAAAGATGAAGTGCTGCAATCTAGACAACCTCTTTTTTAGCCACAGGATGTAGCACGAAAAATGAATATAACTCTTGCCTCCAAGCCTTAACAGTGCTTGAGGAAGATCCATCAAATGTAGGCAAACATAATCTATTGTGCCTCTTCCTTCTATTTCTGCTATAGGATCTTCTTTCTTCTTTGAGTTCAAAGAATTCTTGGAGAGTTATACTTTCTTTGAAAGCTCTAGAATTTTCCTTGTACTCTTCAAGATACAAAATGAGAGTCTCATGAGTCTCAGGTTCTCTTTTTTCTTCATTTCTATACATCTCACCTTCTTCAAAGAAAGTGGGCATAGTATATCTATGAGGAGATCTATGATTTTCCGGTTTTCTTTTCTGCTGATAGGAAGTGCTTTGACCTTCCTCATCAAATCTTCTTCTTGGATCCTTCCCTTGTCTTTCTCTCTTCATTTGATAGACCTCCTTGGAGAGATCTTGCTTGGATCTAAAGAGGGGAATGGAAAAATCCTCCTTCATGATATATCTCATATATCTTCTTCTTCTTTTGATGGAAAAGATGAAGTGTCCACAAGCTGAGCCAAAGATCATGCTCTGATACCACTGTAATATCCCAAAAGGGAGAATGCAGCAATACTGAAACACAATATAACACCTGCAACTAAGTAAAAAATAAGTTGAGCCATTTTATTATATGGAGATGAATCATTTACACAATGTACAAAAAATGAGTAGATCTAGAGCCAAAAGGGAACCCTAGACAGGGGGAAACAACCAGCAATGCCCTCCATGATCCAAGGCTAGAGGCAACTCCAACCAGAATCAAATCCAGGATCCAAGAAATGCCCAATGACAGAGCAAAAGGCCACCAACAAACCATTCTTGTTCGATATGTGGTGAGTATGACCATTATACTCACCACTATCTCGATCTCCCTGAGCTGAAGAAGCTACAGAGTAACCAGGGACAAGGAGAATCTTCCCATAAACCAAATGTGATGCAAGAAAATTTCCCCCATCAAGGGATGGTAAGCACTTAGCAGCAAAATATAGAAGACTCCGGGAAAAGCAGCCATGAAATCTAGATTACTGGCGAAGAGATGTTTTTCCAAACATGGAATCGCAATTACGACACCCCACCAGACACCAATACGTCAGGGGAAAGTACCAGTGCACCGACTGCACCTTTGACCATTTCAAAGATGCCTATCGAACCATTGCCAAAAATGGCGAAGGGACCCAATAGGCGAGCAAGAAACTACTCCAAATTGGTCCATAATTATAGCAATGTGGAGGATTGAGCACAATCTCCCACTGCTATGTTAGCTTTAGAAGTATTGCAGTCATGCCCAAAACAACAGAAAGCCATACTTTACGTGTTAGGCACCGTCGGCCTTCTCGATACATGCCTAATGGCTTTTGACTTAAACAAAGCCACCCCCAGGCTTCCTTCCATGGTCGCCTTCCAAATACCAGTGTTAGTCTAGAATATCACAATTCACCAATGTGTCATAGACGAGGGTGCATCCACATGCATCATGTCCAAAACTTTTTGGCAGAAGTTAGGGTCTCCCGAACTAAAACCCTCAGTCATCACGCTTAGAGCATACGACGGTCATCCCTCAACCCCCGTTGGCCTCTACCAAAACATCCTGGTCTACTTAGCTAGAAAGACGGTCCACATAGACATTGAAGTCTTTGATGCTCACATGGACTACAATATACTCCTTGGGCGGAGTTATATGTATGCGATGTTAGCCATAGCCTCCTCTTTCTTCCACATCATGATGTCCCCCCATGAGGAACACATCATTACTGTCGACCAATTGACGCATAGAAAGAAGTGACCCCTAATAAACACTGATGTAATTCTACCCTATGTAGATACATCCTCGGATGCTCTCTCACGGTACCAAGAATATGGCCCTGGCCAGTTCAAACCATCGTCCGTTCTAGGGTCATTCCTAGGAGATCCGCCCATAATCCCTAAGTCATCACCCGATGTCACAGGGGCTCCCCACCTTCCAAAAGAGCTTGGTAGGCTTAACCATAGCTTCACTGAGTTGGTTAACTTAGTAGAAAATTTTTGGTCTGGTTTTCACTAATACATCAGTGAACCAACTAACTGCCTGTAGACAGTAACATCTACCACCTCTCCTGAAGTAGCATCCTCTTTCCTCCAATTTCCTGGAAGAGGAGTGTCCATGGGATTACAACTCTGCATGTGAAACTTACCTAGTATCTCTTTGGAATACTTGCCTTGAGAAACAAAAATTTCACCATCCCACTGCCATATTTCCAAACCAAGGAAATAATTAAGGAGTCCCATGTCCTTCATTTCGAACTCCCTTGCAAGATCCTCATTTCATGAGTGTATCAGCTGCTCATCATTAGTCAAAATTAGATCATCAACATAAAGTACAATAATCAAGAGCTTACCCTCAACCACAATCTGGTACAGGTTTGCATCAGCTTCACTTTTGGTGAAACCCAATCCGGTGAAATATCTGTCAATCCAAGTGTACCAAGCACAAGGTGCTTGCTTCAGCCCATACAGTTCTCTCTTGAGTCGACACACATGCAACTGACTGTCAAAGATATCGAAACCTTCTAGATTCTCTATGTACACTTATTCCTCAATAAATCCATTGAGAAACACAGTTTTCACATCCATCTGATGAATGCACCACCCCATCTGTGCTGAGAGTGCAAGGATGGATCTAATGGAAGGGTACCTTGCAACTGGTGCAAAAGTCTCATCGTAGTCAATCCCCTCAATCAGTGAGAACCCCAGAGCCACAAATATGGCATTGTACTTCTCCACACTCCCAATAGTAGCTTGCTTTACCATGTATATCCATCTAAATCCAACCATTTATTTACTGACCTGTCTTAGGATAATCTCCCATTCATTGTTCTTGAAAATGGAGTCATACTCCTCCACCATTACATCAACCCAAATTGGTTGTTTCACTGCCTCCTGAAAGGAAGATGGTTCTGTCACAATACACTTGCTCATAAGATCCATGTATCCAGTAAACCTGTCTGGAGACTATCTTTGTCTACGCAATGAAGTAGGGGCTCCTACATTCTCTGCTGCATCTAGTCTCAATCTATCAGCTTTTGTGGTGCGTCTTCTACCAATTCTGGTGGCTGGCTCTACATGATTGTTTCCTTCCACTCCATGATCCTCTGCATGTGGATACTCCACATCTTGAGGCTCATCCTTTGGAACCAAGAGTTCCTCCTCTGCATGCAAATCCAACTCCCTCTCAAGGGAAAATTGCATGGCTTTCTCCTCATCACATTTTATATCCCATCACACAATAGTCATTATGTTGTTTGGAAAATACACCCGATAATTGTGGGGAGTTTCAGTGTACCCCAAAAAAATCCCAATCTCAGTTTTTGGTTCCAGTTTCTTCCTGGCATCTTTGGTCACATGCACATAAAGTTTAAACAAATGAGCCAAAAATCTTAAAATGTGACACATCAGGTTTCTTGCCAGTAAAAACCTCTTCTGGTGTACTCATGCCAGGTATCCTATGAGGACAATTATTTTTCAAAAATATCATTGTGTTGCATGCCTCTGCCCATAGATGAATCAGTAGGCCCTAATCATGCAACATCGCTCTTGCTGCACCCACAATCATTTTTTTCTTTCTTTCAGATACCCCATTCTGCTGTGGGTTATGAGGTGCTATCAGTTCTCTATGAATTCCTTCTTTGTTGCAGAAGTTCTTGAATTCATTGGAGATGTACTCACCACCATTGTCTCTCCTAAGATCCTTCACATGCTTCCCTGTGTCTTTCTCCACCAGTGCTTTGAACTCAAGAAACTTTGAGAATGTTTGATCTTTCTTCTCCATGAAGTAGATCCAGCACTTTCGAGAAAATTAATCAAAAAATATCACATAGTACTTATTCTTTGTTGTCGAAGCAACAGAGAATGGTCCACACACATCTGAGTGAACTCTCTCAAGGATCCCCGAGGCTCGGTTCTCCTTCTCATGAAAGGTAGCCTTTACATATTTTCCCATAGAACATCCCTTGCATGTGTCTGAATGTGCAAGTGTACTCTTGGGAAGACCCATAGAAATCCGTTGCATGACTTTTAAGGCTCTGTGGTGAAGATGGCCCAATCTCATGTGCCATAACTCACCCTCATCCTAGCTCACCACTTTTTATGACTAACCCATCAATGTTGTGCGGCCATCTATATCAAGTTTATAGAGATTCTTAACTCCAATCCCAATATTCTTGGCTTTTCCTATTGTTTTGTGTCAGAGGAAATCTTTTCCTTCAATTAAAACAACATCATAGCCTCTATCCTCCAACATTGCGACTGGGACCAAATTTTTCTTCAAGCATGGTACATGCATTACATATTTTAATTAAAAGGGTTTACCTGAATCTCTCTGGAAGGTAATGTTACCAATCCTGGTATCGTTGTACTGCACGTCATCACCCATTTCAATATGCATCTGGGGGTCCTTCTCCTCCAAGCTACTTAAAATTTCTTTGTCTCCCATCATGTGAAAGGAAGCACCATAATCAAAATACCACACCGATCCCATTGCACTTGACACCATGCATGCAATGAGTGAGAATTCAAGCTCAAATTGTGAGGCCAAAGCCTAACCAGCTGTAGATCCTGAAGCCTTTTTCTTCTTCTTCTTTTTTGGACAGTTAGTGGCATAATGACCATGCTCGTGACAGTGAAAACACTTCACTCTGGACATGTCACATTTCTTTCCATATTTACTGGACACGGATTTGGAATGGAATTTCTTTCCTTTCCCCTTCTTTGCCTTAGCAACCAAATAAAAATATTTTTCATATTCATTCTTAGATGAAGATCCATCTCTGGTATTCCATCTAAACTACACTTCCACCAAATTTGACCAAAGTCGTTCCCAATCTGGCAACTTGTCTCTTCCATTGATAGAATCCTAATAACTATGCCAACTCTTAGGAAGTCCTAGAAGAGCTAGGCTCACCAAATCATCATTAGTGATAGTAATTCCAACACTCCCCAACTCATCCCGACATTGGACAAACTTTTTTAAATATTTTGGCATGGATTTGCCTTTCTCCATCTTGATCTTCTTGAGTTTATCTTTCAGTGCCAATTTCCTATGGTCACTATTGATCTGAAATATATCTTTCAAAGCTTTCTAAATAGCATATGGTGTTACTTTTCCATGGAGACTTGAGACAATGTGGTCTTGTAATCCCTCCAGTAATATCCTCCTCGCGTTTCCCACTTTCTTTTTCCATGCATCAAGATTTGCAGCATCTGTCACAGCGGGTTTAGGAACATCATTGTCAATGAATTCCTTAAAGCCATTGTCTTTGAGTACTACCTCCATCCTGTCTTTCCAAGAAATATAGTTATAGCTTCCCTTGATTGCATAATCCAATCTCAAGCCACTGAAAGCCATTTCGATCCTGAATCAGCTACAACACCAAGAAAGTCTTCTGCAAATTCAAATTCTATTCAGTCACAAACTCAGCTCCTCCTCCACTATTGTGATTTCTTGTGCTTTGATACCATGTAGAAATTATACAACATATATGTATATCATGGATTCAATCTGATCTAACAATTTACTAAAGCTAGATACTAAATCACTTCTACAAATCAATTGCGGAATTTAAAACACAATCATCAATCACATGAAGCAAAGAAGAATCAATCAAACCACAACACAGATAATTTCTCGGGGAAAGGTTGCTACTTAAAACCCCATTATATTCTATTTTATATTTAGCATGGATACATGAAACAATTACAATAAAAATCTTCTCACAAGTACCTCCTGTACTCAGCTAATTGTCTCACACTGTCCTGGACAAAACTGACTAGCACTTAGCCAATTCTCAGCCTCTAAATAGCCTACCTTTCTTGCACAATTCATGTGGAATTCAATCTCTATTCTTTAGGAATTTTTTCCTTCCTTGACTGTGCAAGGATCATGGGAAATCCAATGGGTGTTTGGTTGCATGGGTGCAACCCAATAATCCTACAACTGATAGTCAACATCCCTTTCACCTAGATCTCAATTGGGTCTCCACTGGAACTGACATGCATGCAGCTAATAATAGTAAATCATCAGTTTCATGTGAAATCATTGATTTTTAATTAAATAATATTTAATTCACTTGATCTCTCACTAGTGCAACAAAAAGTTACAACTAGCACAACTGACTTTAACTCACTTAACTGAGTTAAATTGATTACAACCTGCATTACCTAATGCACCACTGCACTTCAAACTCTGTTATAGCTAGAATTACTCTGCATGCCTCACCAACTACCCTCAACTCGAAATTCATGAGATAATTGAGTTTATCACACTCAGTTAACTATTACAAGTTATTTTGAGATTAGATTACATTTTATTGTCCATCTTAATTAAGGGATAATTAAAATATACATGCACCAAATTTATCCCACACCAGTGTAGGTGTTGCTAAGACCTGTGGTCCCACACTAATGTAGGTGCTGCTTGTACCTCCTGGTCCCACACTAGTGTAGGTTCTGCAATTTCTTCTTGGAATTCAACATAATACATCCTTAGTTGCATGTCCAAACAATGCCAAAATGAATATTTCTAGAGAAATCAATGTAGCATTGAGGCCCATTATATCAAATTTGGATTTATATTTCTTGGTCAATGTATTGGTATTTCTTGTACCACTAGAAGTGACAAAAACTATCATAGTGACATGGGAATATGTGTCCAAACCTATGAGATTCTTGTTGGACATAATTGCTTCAGGGATGAGATCATGCGAGACTCAGGTGAAAAACCCCGCATTGCAAATGTAGAAGAATATTTGACTTCTTGTGGATTAATAGGAACCAAAAGATAATCTCCCAAGATGCTATGGATCAACTCTAAAATATCCCATGGAAGAGGAATTATTGCACTCTTGAAACTAAAATCATCCATCTTCCCATGATACATGGCTTTCACTTGTGGGGGCAATGTCAACAAGGATATCATAGAATATGGCTTCATTGGGCTTTATGAGCCTATAATTTCTCTCATATGTAGGCTATTGTTCAGGCCTTCATTAAAGATGGCATATATGTAATCTCAGATAATGGAGTTGGGCTTCATGGGAGTGCCCTAATTATTCAAAATGCATTGGAGAAAGCTTTTGTTGCATCTTGCAGCATTCTTAATGGAGGGCCCTATCTCATTGGGGTCCCCTTTCGAACAGGATCCAATTAATTAAAACCCCATTCCTTCCACAGATTTCAAATCACATTGTGAGACTCATTTTCTGTAGCTCAAACTGCAATGGCACAATGCCCCACAATCCATAACTAGTGTCAGGCATAAATTGAATCCCTCTACAAAATCTGTGTCACTATGTCCATCCGGGGTAGAAAATTTTCCATTTTATATATAAAACCTAACCATATTGCAAGGGAAATCCTCCTCACTACCAAATTCCTTGATCATGATAACGCAGAACAACTAGTTTTCATCCCCGTGGTTTCCAATCCCAGCTGTGGGATATTGAGAGAAACCCACGAAAGTGTGTTTTGTGTTCACTGGTAGAGGCTCAATTTCCATAGGGCTTTGTGTGGGTCAGTGGCCCCATTTATATTTTATGGAAGAAATTGTGTGAATGAATGTGGGAGTATAGAATAATTAGGGTAGAGGCTATCATCCACCAAATTAAAAATTGGAACAGGGAATTTCTCTAACCCTTGCACCACATCTGTGATTATAAGGGCCATGGTTTTTTTAAAGTGATCTAAGAGCCTTGCAAGATGAGGTGATATATGAAAGAGAATGTGGTGACAACCATGGTAGTACTAGATTGTCCCATTTCAATCATGAATTCTTACACTCCTTACATTTCTTGGCCATTTCCCTTCATACTCTTAGAGGGAGGTGCAAAAAATCAATATCCACTATGCTTCCAGTAATGTTTGATGCCTTTTAATCCTCCAATCCAACTAATAAGAATTCCATGAGAGCCTAGATGATGAAAAAAATAGCCATTATGTAACTAATCCCTAATCACATAAACCATTGACACCAAATGTAGTGTAACGATGTTATGATTTTAGAGTGCCTAATGGAACTGGCCCATGAACTCTCAACAAAATAAATAAACCTATTGGTAAGGATTCCATAATTAAAGATCTTTGTAAGAGGACAATAACCCATCTCAATAAACCTTGGAAATTCAAATAGAAAACATTTACGCACCTACTATGTGAATCCTAGTTTCCATGGATTTGTAACCTACTCTAATAAAACTAATCCATATATTGAAATATCAAGGTTAGATATATTTGATCGTCGAGAGACACAAGAGAAAACACACATATTCAAGAGAAAGAAACCCTTTATTGAATAATAAAAATTGTTACAACTACATTCTGTGGACAAGCCTGTCCTTTACAATGTGAGGTCCATTATTTATATCCTTATTGAATTAAATACCACATTACATTTAGAATAGAAGTATCAACACTTTTCAAAGGCACAAAGTCTCCTTTTCTCTAAAAATATCACTATGTCTAAGCTTGTGGGAGTAATACTTTGTGGGGTAATGGATTGTACAAGGAATGAGTTGGAAAATCTTCCACACAAGAATGAAAATTGACTATGGGTTTCCAATCAATATAAATATTCCACAGGGTACATGAACTTCCAATCCAAATATAATTTCATAACCAAAACTAAAAAACCATGGGAAAAACCACCATGTGCCACAAAACTGCTTTTAGCAAAATTATGGGCCAAAAAACACCAAAACATATGCAAACAAACACCCAAAAAAATTCTTTCAAGGTTTTTCCCTGAACCCCATGTAGGGGGCTTATTAGTGTCAATTCTAATCGCAAGCGTACAAAAAAAGCTCACTTTAGCTGTGCATAAAAAACATCCCTAACATCAAATGTGGTTGTCGATTTCCTTAGATCTACAGTAGGTGATCATAATAAATACTACAAAAATCCATATCTACGCAGTTAAATACATTTAAAAAATAAACAAGATTTTCTCCATACATCCAATAGACAAGACAAGAATTTATAAAGAAATTTTTGTATTATGACACCTCAGAAGGGAACACGGAAAGATGTTACCAGTCCCCCTCAATGGGATGGGTTCTTGTATGTCCTCAATGCTTCAGATCCAATATCTCTCTCTCTCTTGTGTTGACATTCAACAAGATGATGATCCTAGTGAAAATTAAGCACCTACTCTAGGTGGGGCATGCATGCTATTTTTAGGTGTATGTCTATTTTTAGAATGTTGAGTAAATTCTATTTATAGTGGGAGTCTATTTATATATGGTTGAGAAAATTCTGTATATAGATGAGTTTATATTTTTAGATGCATGGAAGAAGTCTAATTATAGATCGCATGTCTAAAAATAGAATGCATGTCTATTATTATTATATCTTAATAATAATTAGACAATAAATAATAATCTATTCTCTTGAAGCACTTGATTTCAGTTAACTGATGTGGAAAACCACTTGACTGAAGGAATTAAAATTTCTAAGGTTGGTTGGTGGGACATGCAAGTGGAATTCATTGTAAATGAGTGATACAAAGTTGTAACAGAGTTGGATGTGTATTTATGTGAGTTGTAAAGTAGTTTAACTCAGTTAAGTGAGTTAAACTCAGTTGTGCTAGTTGTAACTAGTTGTAACTAAAGATACACTAGTGAAATATCAGTGAATTAAATATTAAAATTAATCCACATGGAGTGATCTCACATGCAAATAAAGCTTTACTATTGTTAACTACATGCATGTCAGATTTAGTGGAGACCCAGTTGAGAGATAGGTGAAAGGAACAGTTTGACTATCAGTTGTGAAATTAGTGGGTGCACTCATGCAACCACACAAACATTGGAGAGGCAAATGAGGATTGCATAGTCAAGGCAAGGCATTATCTCATTCATTCATGGATTTTGATCAGCAGGGATTGCGCAGTGGAGGCAAGCTGTTAGGAGGCAGTAAATTGGCGCATGTATTTTCCAATTTTTGTATGACAATGTGAGACGATTGTATATTGTACTCAGAGCACTTGGATTGGATTTTTGTATGATATTGTTTCATGATCTATGATATATACATAATATATGATAGTGGATTTTTTAGCTTTATGCTTTCCTGGTAAAACATTTGTGTTATGTGTGATTGACCTTTCTTCATGTGTTTGCAATTGGCGATTAAATTTCCACAAATATTTTAGTAGAAGGATTCTGTATTTAACAATGGCATATAATTGTTATATCAGGATAATCCAAGAAATACATAATTTTATTAAAATTTATATATGGTATCAGAGAAAATAAGATTGCAATATTGAAGCAGTAGCTGAGCTTGTTGCTAGAAACAATTCGAATTTGCTACAAGAATTTCTTGGTGAGATAGTTGAGTAAACATCGAAAGAAATGGCTTTGAATGGTTTGCAGCTATATTATGAACCTGAGGGCAGCTCGAAATACATTTCATGGAAGGATAGGATGGATTTGGTGCTTGAATTTAATGGCTTGAAGGAATTCATCGACAGTGATGTTCCTAAGCCCACTTCGACATATGCTGCATTACTTGATGCCTCGCAAAAGAAAGTAGCAAAGATGAGAAGGATTATGTTGGAAGGTGTGCAAGACCATATTGTCTCGAGAATTCATGGGAAAGCCACTCCATTTTCAATGTGGAAGGCTTTGACGGATCTGTTCCAAATCAACAGTGACCATAGGAAATTGGCGCCGAAGGATAAACTCAAAAAGATCAAGATGGAGAAGGGCGACAATATTCTTAAGTATCTCACAAAGTTTTCCCAATGTCGGGATGAAATGGGGAGTGTGAGAATCACAGTTGCTGATGATGATTTTTTGAGCTTGGATATCTTGGGACTTCCTAAGAGTTCACACATTTATCAAGACTCTCTCAACGGACGGGAAAATTGTCGGATTCGAAACGACTGTGGTCAGATCTAGTGCAGTAGGAGTTCAAGCAGAACACCAGAGATGGCTCTTCATCAAAACATGATGATGAAGAGGAATTTTCTTTGGCTTCCAAGGCAAGGAAAGGGAAGGGGAAGAAATTCCACTAAAAATTTGAGGCTAAAGGCAAGAAGCTAGATTTGTCAAAGGTGAAGTATTTTCACTGTCACAAACATGGGCATCTCGCCACTAACTGCCCACAGAAAAAGAAGAAAAATAAGGTTGCTGGAGCTACAACTGGTGAGGCCCTTGCCTCACAATTTGAACTTGATTTCTCCTTGATCTCATGCTTGGCTTCAAGCATAATGGGATCGGTGTGGTATCTTGATAGTGGTGCTTCCTTCCACATGAGGGGAGATAAGGAGCTTTTCAGTGACTTGGAGGAGAAAGATCTCCAAATGCATATAGAGATGGGCGACGATGGATGATACAGTGAAACCAAAATTGGTGCCATTGCCTTTGAGAGGGAGTTAGCTAAACTATTTCTATTGAAATATGTTATGCATGTTCCAGGTCTGAAGAAAAACTTGGTCTCAATCGCGATGTTGGAGGATAGAGGTTATGACGTTGTTTTCAACGATGGAAAATCTTTCCTGAGACATAAAATAATGGGTCAAATGAAGAGGATAGGGTTTCCTATTAAGAATATCTATAAGCTGGAGGTAGATGGCTGCGCTGCAATGGTGACCAAAGCAGAAGAAGTGGTGAGCCAGGATGATGGAAAAGTATGGCACAGGCGATTGGGCCATCTTCACCATGGCGCCCTGAAAATTTTGCAACAAATTTCTACTGGACTTCCCAAGGGTACACTTGTGCAGTTATATTAGTGCAAGGGATGTACTATGGAAAGTTTGTAAATACCACCTTTCATGAAAAGGAGAACCGTGCTTCGGTGCTCCTGGAGAGAGTTCACACAGACTTGTATGGACCATTCTCGGTTTCTTCAACAACAAAACACAGGTATTATGTTATTTTTGTTGATTAATTTTCTCATAGATGCTGGATACTTTTCATGTAGAAGAAGGATCAAACATTCTCAAAGTTATTTGAGTTTAAGGCATTGGTTGAGAAAGAGTTGGGGAAGCAAGTGAAATCTCTACCGTGCGATAATGGTGGAGAATACATCTCGAACGAATTCAAATACTTTTGTAGGAAAGAAGGAATTCAGAGAGAACTCATAGCGCCTCATAACCCACAGCAAAATGGGGTCGTGGAGAGGAATAACAGAACGATCGTGGGTGTTGCATGACCGATGCTGCATGATCAGGGCCTACCAATGCACTTGTGGGCGGAAGCATGCAACACTGCCACTTATGTTCAAAACCGTTGTCCTCATAGAGTACTTGGCATGAGTACACCTGAAGAATCTTTTATTGGTAAGAAACCAGATGTTTCTCACTTTAAGATTTTTGGTTCATCTGTTTATGTGCATGTGACCAAGAATTCCACGAAGAAGCTGGAGTTGACTGCTGAAGTTGGCATATTTGTGGCATACATAGAAATACCCCATAATTATCATTTGTATTTTCCAAACATTCAAATGACTGTGGTGTGACGGGATATAAAATTAAATGAGGAGAAAGCCATGAAGTTGTCTGTTGAGAGGGAGCCAAACTTACATGCAGAGGAGGAACTTTTGGTTCCCAAATATGAGTTTCTATATGTGGATCAGCCACGGGAGGAGGTTCATGAAGTGAAGGAGTCCACTCATGCATAGCCAAACATTAGAACTGGTATAAGGCGTACCACAGAAGCTGAGAGGCTGAAGCTTGATGCGGCAGAGAATGTAGGAGTCCCTACTTCACAGCGCAGAGAGAGACAGTCTCCTAACCGATTCACTAGATACATGGCTCTCATGAGAAAATGTATTGTGACTGATCCATCTTCCTTTCATGAAGCAGTGAAGGAGCCCAGATGGGTAGATGAAATGGTGGAGGAGTATGACTCCATTGTCAGAAACAGTGCTTGGGAAATTGTTCCAAGGTTGGTTGATAAATCAGTAGTAGGTTAAAGATAGATCTACAAGGTAAAGCAAGCTATTGATGGAAGTGTTGAGAAATACAAGGCCAAATTTGTGGCTCGGGGCTTCTCACAGATCAAGGGGATTGATTATGAAGAAACCTTTGCACATGTCGCATGATATTCTTCCATAAGGACCATCCTTGCTCTCTTAGCGCAGGTGGGTTGGCACATTCATAAGATGGATGTGAAAATTGTGTTCCTTAATGGGAACATTGAGGAAGAAGTGTGCATTGAGCAGCCTGAAGGATTTGAGATCTTCAATAGTGAGTCACATGTGTGTAGACTCAAAAGAGAATTGTATGGGCTGAAGCAAGCACCATGTGCTTGGTACACTCAGATCGATAGTTATTTCACCAGACTTGGCTTCACCAAGAGTGAGGCGGATGAAAACCTATACAAAATTGTGGTGGAGGGTAAGATTTTGATCATTGTTATTCATGTTGATGATTTAATACTGACTAGTGATTAGCAACTAATACACTCATGCAAGAAGGACCTTGCAAAGGAGTTTGAGATGAAGGATATGGGCCTCCTTCACTATTTCCTTGGATTGGAAATATGGCAGCGAGATGGTGAAATTTTTGTGTCTCAAGGCTAGTATGCAAGGGAGATACTGGGTAAGTTTCACATGGAGGGCTGCAAACCCATGGATACTCTCTTCTAGGAAACTGGAGGAAAGAGGATGCTACATCTGCAGAGGTAGTGGATGCTACTGTCTATCAACAGTTGGTGGGTTCACTAATGTATTTAGTAAATACAAGACCGGACATATGCTATGCGGTGAACCAGCTTAGTCAAGTGATGGTTAAGCCTACCAAGCTATTTTGGAAGGAGGGCAAGCATGTCCTAAGGTATCTCAGGTGGCACGTCTGAGTATAGCTTATGGTACAGACAGATGGATTAGGTGAAGTTGCATGGCTTCACAAATGCAGATTGGATAGGCAGCCCAACGGACAAAAAGAGAAAATCAAGAGGGGTCTTCAGTATCTGATCTACAGTTGTTTCTTGGTACAGCAGGAAATAGAAATCCGTGGTACTCATTTCAGCAGAAGCAGAATACATGGCAGCAAGTCAAGTTGCATGTGAGGCTATCTGGATGAGAAATATCTTGGTTGATTTGTTTGGTTTTCATTTAGATCCTACAGTGATTCATTCTGATAATCATATTTTCATTAAACTCTCAATTAGTCTTGTGTTTCATGATGTATCTAAGCATGTAGATATCTGGTATCATCATATTAGAGATTGTGTACAACGGAAGATCATGTTGCTTCAGTACATTCCTATGGAGGATCAGGATGCAAATATTCTGACAAAGGTGCTCATCAGGAGAAAATTATAATACCATAGAGGCAGGATCGGGGTGAAGGATAATCCCTTTCTTGTTGAGAGGGAGTGTTGAGATTCAAAAATATGATGATCCTAGTGAAAATTAAGCACCTACACTAGGTGGGGACCACATGCTATTTTTAGGTGTATATCTATTTTTATAATGTTGAGAAAATTCTATTTATAGGAGGAGTCTATTTATAGATGGTTGAGAAAATTATATTTAAAGATGAGTTTCTATTTTTAGATGCATGGGCAAAGTCTATTTATAGATCGCATGTCTAAAAATAGAATGCATGTCGATTATTATTATCTCTTAATAATAATTAGACAATAAATAATAATCTATTCTCTTGAAGCACTTTATTTCAGTTAACTGATGTGGAAAACCAGTTGAATGAAGGAATTACGAGTTCTAAGGTTGGTTGGTGGGATGCAAGTGGACTTCATTGTAACTGAGTGATACAAAGTTGTAATAGAGTTGGATCTATAGTTATGTGAGCTGTAAAGTAGTTTAACTTAGTTAAGTGAGTTAAACTCAGTTGTGCTAGTTGTAACTAAAGATACACTAGTGAGATATCAGTGGATTAAATATTAAGTTAATTCACATGGAGTGATCTCACATGCAACTGAATATTTACTACTGTTAACTACATGCATGTCAGATCCAGTGGAGACCCAATTGAGAGATAGGTGAAAGGGACAGTTTGACTATCAGTTATGACATTAGTGGGTGCACTCATGCAACCACACACACATTGAAGAGGCAAATTAGGATTGTGCAGTCAAGGCAAGAGAATATCTCATTCATTAAGGGATTGTGATCAGTAGGGATTGCGCAGTGGAGGCAGGCTGTCATGAGGCAGTAAATTGGCGCATGTATTTTCCAATTTTTGTATGGCAATGTGAGATGATTGTATATTATACTAAGAGCTCTTGGATTAGAGTTTTGTATGAGATTTTTTCATGATCCATGATATATACATAATATATGATAGTGGGGTTTTTAGCTTTATGCTTTCTCGGTAAAAACATATGTGTTATGTGTGATTGATCTTTCTTCATGTGTTTGCTATTGGTGATTAAATTTACACAAAGATTTTAGTAGAAGGATTCTATATTTAATAGTGGCATATAGTTGTTAGATCAGGAGAATCCAGGAAATACATAATTGTATTAAAATTTCTACATCTTGATGGTGCAGAAAACCTAGACAAAAATGGAACTCAAAGGGAGCTCACAAGCAAAATTAGAAAAAATATGACAATGATGGAAGATCAAAGTCAGACCAAAAGCATAGATCAAAAGGTGATAAAAAGGTGACAAAAGGTAGTGAATGAATGGAAAACCCTTCTATTTATAACAAAATATTGAGTTAGTCTAGATATTGATGCATAATTGAAATATTATTAACCAAATCTAGGTCCAACTTAATTGGAATATTTTATTATTTTTGGTGGAGGGAAAAGGAATTTAGAATTGGTTAAATCCATTTATTTAGAAATAATAAATAAATAAATGATTTATTTATTATTTCAAGGATGAGGTTAAGGAATAATTAAATAAATAATGATCTATTCAATTATTTATAAATGATTTAGTAAAATTTAAAAAGGAATATTATTAAATAAGGATTTAAATAATTATTCCTAGAAAATAATAAGATAAACAATAATTTATCTAATTAATTCTCTTGTTTTGGGTTAAATATGACTAGGAATATTAATTAAACAATGGTTTAGTTAATCATCCCTAGAGGAAAACCAAACAAATAAGGATTTATATAATTATTCCTCATGGGGTTTCTTGTTTAGATCATAAATAATTTAATAAACTATGGGTTATTAAATTATTTCTCATAATGAAAGGAATTTTACTATGGTAAAATTGGTCTTACATGGTGTACTTTAGTCCATCTAATAGTAACAAGTTAGATGACCAAAAATTGGTGTAACATATTTCCCCCCAAGGTTCGAGCATTAGGAGCTAATCGTATGACCGAAGTATGTTGTAAGAACACAATCTCTAGACACCAAAGGGGGGTCAGAGAGAGAGAGATATAAGATGGACTGAAGCGAGAGATGACAAGACCTTGAAAAGGCGAGACTTACAGTTGTGACGAGTCTCTTTTATGAGTGAGTACTTGTTCTAAATGAGGTGGGGGAGGCATAACTATGCCCACCGAGATGACAAAGTACAAATAATAATCGTGCGCCCAACAAACATGGGAGTGAGATATATTGTACATTTTGGCATAAAAATGGGCCAGATAAAAAACATAATGGATCCCACATACATACTGTGCATGGGACAACAACCAGGACTTATACAGTAATATCTGAGTACATGAGATATAATAACAACCAAACAAGCCCTGTAAAACTAGAAAGGGCTTTGAAAATATGAATGATACATGCAAACTAGAAAGGAGTTGGAAGTGGTTGGGACTAGAACCATCAAATTCATAGAGTTGCATCCAAGGTTGTAGTAAAGAGGCCATCCAGGTATGTGGGGGAATACCTGAAGGGCCACCCCCTCATAAGGTCCGAAACATCTCTCACACACCCAGGAATCACTGGTATAATCTGTTGCATCACTGAACCATCAAGTATATGGATCTTGATCATGCCATAAGGAAATGGAACTGAGAAACAATTAATAAAAGGGAAATAAAGGGGCCATTTGCTTGATCTAAGGCATCGAACGATAGTGGAAGCTAGAACCAAGGTACACCGCTCTCTAGACCCGTCTTCTGTAATTAATAAGCTGATGCCGACAGAAGGAGGTCTGCCATAGATGAGGTAATAAGGAATACTCAACTAAGGCACGAGGGATAATAGTAGAGCAACTGATAGACTGACACTAGGGGATGGTGGTGGAATGTGGGGTACTGAGTAGCGGGCTAATGAATTCCCTTGTTAGAGCATAAAGGGCATGAATGACCTAGCAGCTATTGACTCAACTCTAGAGGGGATAGGGGACAGTATGAATAGGGGCCAAAATGTGCGACACGAGAGAGGTACAAAGCAATGAAGGATGGAAGACTATGACAGGAGACAAAAGGAACTTGGGACAGACTCCATGGATGCAATGATGACTCAACTCGTATGCTCTAAACAAGGGTGACTCAATGATGCTGCCACACATAATAGGCCCTGTGGGGACCATAAAAACATGAGTAAAGGAAGGTTACCCACGACGAAAATTGACATGAGCATTGAAAAGTATGAAGGAAAAGTGGTGCCCCAAGTACAAGCATCACAAGTGAAGAAATTCGATTTTGAGAAGCGGCGAAGTGACCCTTCTTGGAAAAAAGGCTTCCAGGTGAAGTATCAAATCACCAAAAAAGAAAGGATAGCCATTTGAGTTCTTGATAAGAGATTTCCAACGGTCCTAATAGTTCTTCAAACCAAGCTACAGTTCGGTCGTAATTGATGACAAGAAAAATTTGGATTTTTTCTTTTAATAAGGCAATTTCCCTCCAATTTGGATCATTTGCAAGTGTAGATGTGGTGAATGTAGAGAGGAGAAAAGGCCTAACCATACTATTTCAATTAAATGGATTAAATTTTCATATTAGGCACCCAGAGCTCAGGAACAGAACTCTGCTCCTCCTCATGGTCAGGTCGTACTTTTTGGGGTCTTTTCTGCGACCTAGGTAGCAGGTACTGGGCAGAAAACAACGACCTGTCCTAGGAAATGGCCTGAAAAGTGTGACCTATCAGAGAAAGGGGTTTCAGTGCTATTTTTGTTTGAGAGCTGGGATTTTATGGTTATGATGTAGTCTTTCCTTTCAGTATGCTGACAAACATGATGGTTTTGTGCAAGTATGGTAGAATTGAGGATCAACTGGAGAGAGAGAGACTTGAATACATTATGTTCTGAGATCCAAGAGGATCATGTAGTCTGCGCCACATTGGCCAAGTTTGGGGTTCTTAAATTTGTGGAGAACCCATTGATGAGGGCATGAGAGCCCTTGCTAGCCCAAATAGTCAACTATTAGGACCTGGATCATGAGATATTTATAGTACAGGGAACCGGATTGAGCTGACAGTTCAGGATATATATTTCATCACCAGTCTCCCGCCACTGGGGATGGTGGGAAACACACAACTAGTGTTACCACGAGGGTGGAAACTTATGGAATTTTTAGAGTGCCACTCTCAATCGGGTGTCCATGTGAAAGGCACGCGAATACCGATCAAAGATCTAGAGAGGATAGAGAGTCGTGCTGTGGTTGAAGCGGTGTTGCGGATCCTGGGTAACTAGGCGCTCCACCACATCACTGGAGGGAATATGATGTTGGTTGAGGGTGTATTGAGTGGGAACTATTATTTCTTGGCCCATATGATGTTGTCATCATTGAAACATCAACTTTCGTTGTGCAAGTAGTAAGTGAACCATGGTTGTGCATATGGCACAGTGCTTTGCTCACTCTTCTATGAGATGATCCCGACACTTTTTCCTCAGATATAGATCTAGGATGGGGGCCTGCGAGAGCCCGGGACGCACCGCTAGGGGCAGCTGCTGTGTAGAGGAGGAGGTGGGGTAGTCGGAAGTGTGTTCCAACCTGAGTTTTTTGTGCATTAGGATCAGATGCCATTATACATAGAATACTATCCCTATAGTGGGATGAACTATCATGGGGACCCGAAATTTCCACCTCTACCAGGTTGAGCATGGGGGCTAGACAGTAAGTAAAAAATTTCTTATCTTTTATGGTGCTTGTTAAAGTTTCAGAATATTTTATATGGTACTGATTCATTTACTTTTGGTATGCAGATATAGCACCGGTGAAACTAGTCGGGTATATGGGACGACCTGCAGTGTCAAGAGTTGTAGAACCTAGTGGATTGAGGGGAACACAAAATGACAATGAAATGGCCCTCCTGAAGGATGTCCATCGTAGATGTGAGAAGTTGTTGATCAGTGCTTCAGAGTGAGGTTGGCAAGACCTTGATGACCAGTACCTAGAGCCATGTATTGGTCTACCCTCAGAGTGGCAAGGAGTCATGCGGCGCATGGCGATGGCCAGACAGGGGATGTGTGATCTAAGAGCTGCAGGAGCCGAGCCATTGGCCCAGGACCCTCTAGATAGTTGTTAACACTAGAAAATCGTACAAGCAGAAGAAGAAATTATTTAATGTCAACAAAAGGATTTACAGGGCTAGAAGACATTACAGAATTTGGAAAGTATTTAAAAATCTCTAAGGTCTGAGGAAAAATAAAATTTGAGCAAGTCATAAATGCTTTTGCATGCATTATCCTTCCTGAAGAGCGCCTTTTTGTGCCTTATGACTCGAAATGCATGCAATCCTGGGAGTGGCGAAATGTCACTTTCTGGGACCACACAAAGCACACTCTAGGATAGTGATTCCTCACTTGAAGCCGCCTAAGGACATCCACCAAAGCCTCATTAAACATCAAGTGAGCACACAATGGAATATTTGGAGCACACAAAGGAATCATCCCTCTCTCTTAGGTCACCATCCACAATGTACCAAGAGAGGGAAGGAGGATTTGAATTCTCCTATACAAGGCCACCATGAGATGAAGAATGGGAAAACACATTGTTATGCTGGCCAGAATTGCCCAAGCAATACCAGCAGTGTGTTATCTGGAGCTAAAGATAGAGGGGACTCAATTGTTGGCCATCCAACAAATTCATTCCACCACAGTAGAGAGAGAGGGAGACTTTGCACTCATGCAAGCTTGGAGTAAAAGCATCCTTGCATCGGGACTTAGAAGCCATGTTCTAGGGGCCCTTTGGCAAGAGGGTAAATTTTAATCCTTATTTCCTACCAGCACTTAATAAGAGGGGCCGAAGAGCCACCATTCATATTATTGTAGATGTTTGACTGTATTTAGAGCTTTTTCTTATTTGTTGTAGTTTTAGTTTAGTTTTATTTTATATATGCATGTTATTTCTCTATCTAGTATGTTTATGATTCTAGCTTGTTCCACTAACTTGCTTGACTCCACTTCTTTTTCTATCTGTTACCAATAACTTAAGTGGGTAGACCACACCCCTTAAGTTGGTGTGATTTCGTACATACGTGCACCAAACACACTCAAGCAGGATTGGTGACTCCACTAACGTTTATTACCAAGTTTATGTGGTTGTGCCTTTTTTGCAGAGACCTATGTCTATGTTGTGGAGCGGAGCTGAATTTCCCCTGATTTCTCTTGCAGTCCCTAGCTCATCCCAAGTGACATATTGAAGCAGAACAGCTCCAAAAATTACTTTTGTAGGAATTTGCATGCTTTTCCTTCCCATAGAAGCGCCAAGGGCACGCGTTCAGAGTTGAACCGCACGCAAACATCACACATGTTTCAGCATTTTGCGCGCAAAAGACAGAAAGAGAAAATTCTCCCTTACTTCTATATTTTCTTGCTTGTAAAGTGCTTGGCAGCCCCTAATACACCTACCAACACTGGTTGTGGTACCCCGTAGCTTGCGAAAGCTCACTCTTAGATGCTTTTTGTAGGTTTAGTGTCAGCTTTATTTCAAGTTAATTTTTGCAAAGTTCACACATAGTTTAAGTAGGGGGGCAAAATAACTTGCATTCCGAAAAAAATTTATGTTTTGAAAATTTTGGTACCAACACACCTAGATAACTAGCCAAAGTAAGTGGCCCAAGATGACACATGTGTAGCTAGTTTGTTTTTTCTAGTGTAAAAGTTATTAGTTTAGTTCAATTTTTTCACTAGGATCTTCGTGACTAGGATTGAATTGTTGATAGAAGAGAAAGTAATCTCTGCTACCTTTGCACCCTTTGGTGATCCTAGGTAAGCATATGAACATTCCCTATTCACAACTCGCCATCTCCCTATATTTAATCACATAGATTAACTAGGAAAAATAGAAAGCGGCCCATATCCGCACATGTTTTTCTTTTGAGCAAGGAACAATACAACATAGTTTAAATAGGGGATTTTCAAAATGATCATCGAATATCCACACATTCAAACTATGTGCTTGTCCACTTTTTTCTCACACACCCACCCACTAAGAAAAGCAAAGACACCTAAAACTAACTTAACCAAACTCACTAAAATCTCCCCACAAGGGCCACAAAAGAATTTATAGTTTAAGTTAGGATCAAGGAGGTAGGCATCCAATAAGCTTCCTTGATCATTCTTCATCTTGAAACATAGAAGTTGAATTTTTAGGGAGCTTCAAATCCACCTATCATACCATGGAAAAGAAAACCTGAGCGTAGCAGAGACCCATTGCAGAGGGGGTTAGGCTTAGGCATAATGCGTGCAGTGTCAGTTGGGGCTACCTAACTCAGGTGATACTCGGTATTGTTAGCTAACTTACCAAGAAGCCCAAGACTCGAATGCTCACATGGGATGGTGGTACTTAGTGATCAAAACTAGGGCATCCTTTCCCTATAGGTGACGGTGTAGGCAAGTGCCAGACCCTTTACCCTTACCTTGGTGTATTTTCTTTGGCTGACTAGGGGCGTCGCTAGCTCTTACGGGACGTTGTGCCAGCACTCGCAAGATATATTCTCAAGGCCCAGTTACATTTGAGTGTGTGAGGGTGAATAGGTCTTCTAGGATTTTAAGTATCATACGCAAACAAACAAAAACCACTTTTTTGATTTCTTGATCACATAGAATTAATTTAAAGTGAAAATTTATTTTTATTTTTTTCTTTATTTTATGTATGTGACCATAATTTTTCTTTGATCGTAGACTCTATCCTCTCAATTTTTTTAAAAACCAAACCTAGTCGACACCAGAACGGACCCAACGTGACCTCGTCGATCTAGGCATCTTTTGGACCTCCCCCCATTATCGGGAGGGGTTCCAATTCTTTCATCGTTTAGGAATCAAAGACAGAATGCTACCACCATTATTGGTTTGTCCTTTATTGGAGCATCCTTACTTGGGAACCCTAGTCGGTCTCCCAATACCACACCACACACCACTCCTCCCACAACCCCTAGGGGGAAAAGGAGTGCATCCCATTCGGGAAGTGTTGTATGGTACAAAAACCCTCCCCATTTCAAAATTTTAGAATAAAATTTTATTTTAGAAATAGGTCCCCTTTCTTTTAGATAGAAATAAAAACTTTGAGGAAATCCGATAGAACAATAAAAAGATTCATTGTTTAAAAGTAATGCATCGCGTATCGCATATTTCAAATGCAAATGAACAAAAGTGACATTGAATCTATTCCGATCTGATCAATCATAAGTCTTATATCGCATCGGCACAAAGTGTAAAAGTATTCATGTTAAAAAGTCCGATGCGATAAAGTAAATCGCAATCGCAAATCAGTAGGGTCTTAAGGTTTCACATTTGTTTTGCAAAACTCCGATACGATGTAACTTATCGCAATTGCATTTTGAAAAGGTTATCCTTCATTCGGTCTATTTTATAAACTCCAATGCGATACAACATATCGCAATCACATTCTGTAAAAGCAAAGATTACTTGTTTTATAAAATTTCCGATGCGATGGGTCTCGCCATCATCGCAATCGTATTTCGGTGAAAATCAAGAACAATTCAATCCCCTTTGGAAATATCCGATGTGATATACCTTTATCACTAATCGCAAATCGGCAGAAAATATGAAATGTCTTTCGTCTTCCTTTCAAAAACTCCAATGCGATGAATTTTCAGTCTTTATTCATCACTATTTTGCACCGCGCATATATTTATCAGTCAATCGCAATCAGAAAATTCAAAGGGAAAAGTTTTACATTAACATTTCAATATCGCCGATCTCTGATTGTACGAGCATCATTAATTGGAAAATCAAACGAATTATGGTAATTGATTCTTATGAATGTGTGAATGTGACTCTCATGGAGGGCATTTAAGTTTCATGCAGAGTTAATCAATCGGGATCATTAATAAAAATCTTTTCGCATAGTTGTTCTCCTAACTTCATTTCTTCCCACGACTGAAAGGTTTGTCTCGTTTGCAGAACTATAGAACATCCAGCCCTTTTGTTCTCCAAACTAGTGAAACGATACCAGACGAAGAAGATGTCTAAGAATCTTAAGAAATCAAGAACTACTGCTACCGCAAAGACTGCTACCATTATCACAATGCTGAAAGAAAAACCAG
Organism: Pinus albicaulis; assembly: GCA_034641835.2. Lineage (NCBI taxonomy): Eukaryota > Viridiplantae > Streptophyta > Pinopsida > Pinales > Pinaceae > Pinus > Pinus albicaulis. Next base: position 1,464,268,810 of record CM076582.1, read on the forward strand.
CTAAAATCAAGTTGGTTACAGATACTACATGCCAGGGTCTCGAGAAGCTTTCCTGGGAAGAATTTTATAGCCTACTTGAAAAATAAGACCCTACAGTCATAGAGGTAAAGGCAACAGTACTAGATGAAGAATCGGATTCAGATGACAATCCCCTCAAAGAACTCGCAAATTATTTTCTTCATAGAATTGCAGCTCGGGCGAATGTATTCCCATATTATGACATAATACGATGGGTGATAGACAACACGACCATCACAAACAGAACATTCATGACAGCTGGGGGTAAAATGTTTGGGTCTTTTAGAGCATAAGACATCAAGGCAATGTACCATCTGCCAAAGCCTCAAAAGATCTACAACAAAGCCTTCATAGCATATTTTACCTCAAGTAATGAAATTGAATCAGACCCAATTAAAGAATGGAGAGGAGCTCCAAAAAAGCATAAGCATGAGACTTCAGGTATGTATTCTGTAGAGTCTCTTGCACCCTCGTATTGCTATGCTGCTGCAATGATGTGTAGACTTTTCGGGAATGATAATTCTGCAAGGTTTTCAATTCAGATGGTACCCCTAATTCATGCTGCTATAAATTCTGAGATTATGGATTGGTCAGTTATCTTTCTGATAATATGGCTAATATAATTCTAGACTATAGAAAGAATAAAATTAGTAGAAATACTTCCCCATTTCATTTATGTGCCTATATCTTAGATGCTTTGTGTTTTAATTTCGAATTCCCTATTCTGGGTTGGAAATGGACTTCACAGGAACCTGTTCCGATTTACATTTACCATAAACATTTGTGGAAGGCTCATTTCAAAAACCATGTATATAGAATTTTCCACTGCTTCATGTTACCTATTTATCAAACCATTTTTAACCAATTTCCTCCCCGTCTCTCTAAAAAGGCAAAGCTTGATATATCCCTAATTGGAAATTGGTTTGGAGAATAAATTTTACCTATATTAGGGTTTTTGGAAGCATTATCGAACCTCATGTCTTACCTCTATATGTCCCTGATAAACTTTTAGCTCAAGAAATTTCTTACCAGTTGACAGAAAGAGGGATGTCTAGGTGTTTGAAGAATTCCAAAAAATTGATGTGGCCTACCTTTCCTTTCCATTGTGGAATTTATACTCTTAATGATTTTAAACATGCTGAAAAAGAAACCCTTAAGATAAGCAATCTTAAACTTGCAACCGTTCCAGGCAGACAATATGATCCAAATAAAGTGGATTTTGATTTCACAACTGTGGTCCAAACTGCTAAGTTTGAGCATGAACCTGATGTATTTGATGATTTATTTGTCTCAATTGAGAAATTTGCCCATGTCTATGATCTAGCTAAATCCAAGTTTCAAGAAAAATATATGAACAAATTTATGCAGTTCAGAAGCCAGAGATTACTTAAAATTCCCCTTGACCAGCTGAGGATTCCTTTACAAGAAAATGAAAGTATGGAAATAGAACAAAAGAAAAAGGAAGATACAACTAGAAAAACAGAAAAAGAAGTGTCTACCAGCAAAATTGATATGCAGACTGAGAAGGAAAGAATAGGTAGCAAGCCATATGTGCAGACAGAAAAGGAGAATACTGGCAGCAAGGATAATTTGCATTCTGAAAAAGAAGATATAGGTAATAAACTCGATGATCAACCTGAAAGAGAAAAGATCACGCAGAAAGAGGGAAATTCGGCTGAAGTGATTATTACTTCCCATTTGCTACAACAGTATGAACAATTCGCTCAAAAAATAGGGGAACAAAATAATCCTCAAGTTAATAATCTGAATAATCAAGATATGGAGATCATTCCTGAACATCCATCAGAAGAAATTGTTTTGAGAGTTGAAGACATTCCTCCTTTGGATATCTTTTATAGTCCTAAGCATAGGGATGTTGTCAGAAAATAGAGGAAAAGAAGGAATATAGATCAAGGATCACTTTCAAATTCACAAGTTGAATTAATGAATGTTGTATGGAAGAATACTAAGGTAAATCCTTCAGAGGATCTTACCAAACTATCACAATATGCAAGTGCCTACAGTGAAACCACTATAGATAAAGCTGTTGAAGTCAATCAAATGATAAATCAAAAATACTTCCAGATAACATTGCTAGAGGAGAAAACAACAGGTGATCAACAAAAGATATTACAGTTGGAGCAGCAGTTGGAAGAAGAAAGACTCAGAGCTAAACAATTGGAAGAACAACTGAGTATTGAAAAGAAGAAGCTTGATCAGCAAGCTTTGAATAAACAACAACAGTTGTCTCAAGAGGTATCCAAATTACAGACCTTGCTGCAAAATGAGAAAACTACCAAAGCAGAGCAAGAAAAAATATTTAAAGCAAGATTGGATAAATTTAAGGATTATCCGAAAATTGACCAATTTAAAATAGAAGCTATGGAAACAAGTAAGCTATTGTCTCAGCACTTGGATGCTTTGTGTCAAAAAATTGTACAAGATGAAACTTTATGTGAAATAACATCTTCCCTCATCGATGAATCAGTCAGCACCAGAATTGAATTTGAAAATGCAGATGATAAGATTTCAGAATTTATTTCATAGCAGGACTCGGAACAAGGAAAGTGTGCAAATATTCCCAGGATCGAAGAAAGGAATAAAGAAATTTTGTTTGTTGAATGGGATACACAGTTGATTAAAGAAAAATGTGCTACATCAAGGGCCAGAGCCATAATGAACAATCTGACACAATTAGTTAATGATAGTTTATATGCTACTAATTTAATTTCAGATTGTACTCCAGGTAAATTGCCAAGGATGAAAGAAACTGATAACAGATGGAAGCAGGAATTAATCAACAAGAATCAAAAGATCAGCAAAATATAGGAAATTACATGGGATGTCCTATGGAAATATTTGATCAAACCACAAAGTCAATAGATGGCAATCAAATGCCTTTCTAATGCCATAAATTACATCATTCCAGAGCTATCTGATGCCACATACACTAGTCAGTTGCATTCGAGGCTGAGTCATCCAACCGAAGTTAAATATATGCTTAAAATCTGCCACCTCAGCACATTGAATACAAAAGAAATTCAATGAATCTGTTTTATTTGATATTGCAAGCATTTTCCCAGGTCTCTGATGATAGTTTCTAGCATAAGTTATAGTTAATTTGTTTTGTTAATTTCCTATTTAAACCCCTTTCAAGCGTTTAGAAAGGGGTCTTGAATTTGTAATATTTTGGCCTTGGATAATACATTTATGTACTCCATTGACTATCTTATTTTTTATAAAGGATCACATTCTCTGATTTTATGGTGAATTATCTTTGAGAGTTGCATTTTTGTACCTTGAATATTGTTCTAAGTTAAAGGACAATATTCCTGCGATTTCATGGTGAATTATTTTTTAGAGTTGCATTTCTGTACCTTGAAGATTGTTCTAAGTTAAAGCGCAGGATATGGGTATCGAATTGCATCAAGAAAATATCTGAATGAATCTGGTATTTCTATCGATTCACTCTTATTTTCTTTATGTAATGAAGTATTCTCTTTGAAATTTGCTATCATTTATATATTCTTGTTTCTCATGTTGAAAATGCAACAAGATGATGGAGCTTAGTGAAATGAAGTCGCCTTCACTAAGTGGGCCCGCAGGCTATTTTTGGCGCAAAGTCTATTTTTAGACTATGTCTATTTTTAGACATATGGAGCATAGTCTAGGAGTTGCAGTATGCTATTCTTGGATGATTGGCCGAGTTGGTAAAAATAGATGGACCTCTATTTTTAGACATACAGGTCGAAGTCTATTTTTAGACTGCCTGTCTAAAAATAGGTCAGTCAAATATTATTAGCCCTTAATAATATTTGGACTATAAACTTCAGTTTATCCTCTTGCAGCACTTCAATTGGAGCTACGGATGTGGCCCATGCACCTGACAGAAGGAATTACGCTATTCCTAGGGGTTTGGTGAGCTCATGCATGGTTGACTTCAGTTAGAACTCAAGTGGCGGAGTTTTGGTGGAGTTGATGAGACAGTTGGTGGAGTTGTGTTCGGTTTAACTTAGTTGAACTAGTTGTATTTAGTTTAACTAGCTAATACACTAGTGATGAGTTGAGTGAATTAAATATTATTTAATTCACTAATTATTAACTCATTATTCAACTCAAGAACACATCAGTTTACTACAGTGCATGGACAGTTTAGTGAAGACCAGTGGAAGAGGTAGATGAAAGGGTGAGTTTGCTATTAGTTGCGACATCAATTGTGCATGAGATTTGCACAAGCATTGGAGGAGATTTCCCATGAGGATTGCGCAGTTGAAGCCAAGGAGATTCGAACTTGGATCTCTCATTGAACCAACTTGGATTGCACAGTAGAGGCAGGCAATTAGTGGATGAGTTTTGAACCTGTGACTTGTTCAAAACTGAGCTAGTTTTGTGTGTAACTTTTGGAGACAGTACTGAGTACTTGTGAGGAGTATTGCACTGAGATTGTTACATGTTATCTTCTATTATAATATACAAAATAGCTAGGGGTTTTCAACTATAAGCTTTCCCCATTACATATTGTGTTTATGTGCGCATGCGACTGTTTCTATTTCCGCAAATTGTTGATCAATTGTAAAAGAGGTTATGTGTTATGCATGAATTCGAATTAGTGTGTGACCAGAATAATCTCAGTGGGTAAATCTTCATATTCAGCAAATTTCTACATGGTATCAGAGCAAATTGATCATCGGGATCTATTATAGTGATTACAATTTTATTTCGGTAGACAGAGTCTATAACGGGCCAGGTAGCCTCTGGATCCATCCTTTCTATGAAAGGTGATATATCCAGTAAATACCCTTACAGTCGATCTCTGTGCTAGAAATAATTTGTTCTCACAGATCCAGAATCAGTTGAGTTTTGAGCTTGGAATTCGAATTTTGCAGCAGATAGTTTTCTTGGTGTCGGAGTTGAAATGTCTTTCAACGGTTTGCGACTCGAATATGCTCTTGAAGGCAGTTCGAATTATGTTGCATGGAAAGATCGGATGGAGGCAGTATTAGAAGATAATGGGCTGAAGGAGTTTGTAGATATGGATGTCCAAAAGCCTACTGATCCTGCTGAAGTTGAGGCTTGGAAAAAGAAGATGGGGAAATTTCAAAGGATTCTGTTGGAGGGCGTGAAGGATCACATTGTATCCAGCCTGCATGGAAAAGCTTCTCCATATTTGATGTGGAAAGCGTTGACAGATCTATTCTAGAGCAAGAGCGACCAAAGGAATCTGGCGCTCAAGGATAAACTCAGAAACATTAAGATGGAGAAAGGCGAAAGGATGGAGAAAGGCAACAGTATCGCCAAGTACCTCATGAAGTTCACTCAATGCAGAGATGAGCTGGGAAGTGTGGGGGTGACTGTCGATGAAGAGGACTTGGTGGACCTGGCTCTCCTTGGTCTTCCGAAGGCTTGGCATTCCTATCAGGACTCTGTCAATGGTCGGGAGAAGTTTCCGGGATGGGAGCGACTTTGGGCAGATCTCATGCAAGAGAAGATGAGGACTACCAGGGACAGATCTTCATCAAAGGTATCTGATGAAGAAAATTGCGCTTTGGCTGCCAAAGAAAAGAAGGGGAAGAGCAAGAAGGCTTCTCAGTCTGGTGTGAAAGGAAAGAAGCAAGACATGTCCAAGGTGAAGTGTTTTCACTGTCACCAGCACGGACACTATGCCACAAATTGTCCGCAGAAGAAGAAAAATAAGAAGCATGTTGGATCTACAGCGGGAGAGGCATTGGCCTCCCAGTTTGAACTGGATTTTTCACTGATCACATGCTTGGTCTCAAGTGTGATGGGATCAGTATGGTTCTTGGACAGTGGTGCATCATTTCACATGACAGGAGATCGGGATCTATTTTCAGATCTGGAGGAAAAAGATCTTGGAGTCCACATCGAGATGGGCGATGATGGTAGATACAGTGCGACCGATATCGGTACCATTTCCTTTGAGAGGGAGTCTGGTAAACCCTTCGTATTGAAGGAAGTATTGCATGTTCCAGGATTGATGAAGAATCTGATCTCTGTGGCGATGTTGGAAGACAAGGGGTATGATGTGGTCTTCAGCGAAGGAAAAGCCTTCCTGCGTAGTAAGACTACTGGTGAGACCCGGAAGATAGGGGTTCGAGTTAAGAACCTTTATCAGTTGCAAGTAGATGGCTGCGCAGCAATGGCATGCAAGGTGGGAGAAGTGGTGAGCCGGGATGATGATGGCGAGCTGTGGCACAGGAGATTGGGCCACCTTCACCATGGAGCTTTGAAGATACTGCAGCAGATTTCTACTGGGCTTCCTAAGGGCACTCTTGCGCAGTCAGATCAGTGCAAGGGGTGTATCTTGGGAAAATATGTGAAAGCCACCTTTCACGAGAAGGATAATCGTGCCACAACGATCCTTGAGAGAGTTCACACAGACATGTGTGGTCCTTTCTCAGTAGCTTCGACAGCAAAGCACAAGTACTATGTGATCTTTGTGGATGATTTCTCTCGGAAGTGCTGGATCTTCTTCATGCAGAAGAAGAGCGAGACATATTCAAAGTTCTGTGAATTCAAGGCGCTGGTTGAGAAGGAATCGAGGAAGCATGTGAAGGCTCTTAGGAGCGACAATGGTGGTGAATTCATCTCTACTGAATTCAAGGACTTTTGCAGCGCAGAAGGGATTCAGAGAGAGCTCATCGCACCCCATAACCCACAGCAGAACGGGGTGGCTGAGCGGAAGAATAGAACGATCGTGGGTGCTGCACGGGCGATGTTGCATGATCAGGGCCTACCCCTTCACTTGTGGGCTGAGGCATGCAATACAAAAGTGTATGTGCAGAACCGTTGTCCTCACAAGGTTCTTGGCATGAGTACACCGGAGGAGGCTTATTCTGGCAAGAGGCCTGATATTTCCCATTTGCGGATTTTTGGTTCTCCTGTCTACATGCATGTGACGAAGGATGCGAGAAGGAAGCTGGATCCAACTGCTGAGGTTGGAATATTTGTGGGGTACACTGATACACCTCACAACTATCATGTGTATTTGTCAGACAGTCGCAAGACTGTTGTGCGACGGGATATAAAATTTCAGGAGGAGAAAGCCATGTAGTGTTCGCTTGAGAGGGAGCTACACTTGCATGCAGATGAGGAGCTGCTAGTTCCTAAGGAGGAGCTTCCGGATGTGGATCAGCCACAAGAGGAGGTTCAGGAGGTGGAAGAAACCACCCATGCAGCGCCAACCATCAGAGGGCGCATGCGCACTACAGAAGCTGAGCGACTGGCTCGGGATGCAGAGAAGGTTGTAGGACCACCTACAGCACAGCGCAGACAGAGGCAGTCACCGGATCGGTACACTGGATACATGGCTCTTGTGAGTCAATGTGTTGTGACGGAGCCATCCTCTTTTGAGGAAGCTGTGGAGGAACCCGCATGGGTTGATGCCATGATCGAAGAATATGATTTGATCGTCAGGAACAGTGCATGGGAAATTGTCCCAAGACCGGAGGGGAAATCAGTGGTGGGTTCGCGATGGATCTACAAAGTGAAGCAGGCGGCTGACGGGAGTGTGTAGAAGTACAAGGCGAGATTTTTCGCCCGTGGCTTCTCACAGATCGAGGGGATCGATTATGAGGAGACCTTTGCACCTGTCGCAAGGTACTCTTCCATACGGACGATCCTTGCTCTCTCAGCGCAGATGGGGTGGCACATTCATCAGATGGATGTGAAGACTACGTTCCTCAATGGAGTTATTGAGGAAGAGGTGTACATAGAGCAGCCTGAAGGTTTTGAGATCTTCAGCAGTGAGTCGCATGTGTGCCGACTCAAGAGAGCACTGTATGGGCTGAAGCAAGCACCTCGTGCTTGGTACACACGAATAGACAGTTATTTCACCGGACTTGGATTCTCCAAGAGTGAGGCGGATCCTAACCTGTACCAGATTGTGGTGGAGGGGAAGTTGCTGATCATTGTACTGTATGTAGATGATCTGATTTTGATGGGTGATGAGATGTTGATACTTTCATGCAAGGAGGACCTTGCTAGAGAGTTTGAGATGAAGGACTTGGGCCTCCTTCATTATTTCCTGGGATTGGAGATTTGGCAGCGCAGTGGAGGACTGTTTGTTTCTCAGGGCAAGTATGCCCAGGAGATTCTGGAGAGGTTCAACATGCATGGCTGCAAGCCTGTTGACACTCCTCTTCCTGGTGGTTGGAGGAAGGAGGATGCTACTTCAGCGAAGGTAGTGGATGCCACTGTCTATCGACAGTTGGTGGGGTCGCTTATGTATCTGGTCAATACACAACCCAATATATGCTATGCTGTTAACCAGCTTTCGCAAGATATGGTTAAGCCTACCAAGCTTTTCTGGAAGGCAGGCAAGCATGTATTGCGTTATCTCAGTGGCACATCGAGATATGGTCTGTGGTACAGACAGGAGGATGGTGTGAAGCTTTGCGGCTTCACGGATGCAGATTGGGCTAGAAGCCCAACGGACCGGAAGAGCACATCTGGAGGTATCTTCAGCATTGGATCGACAGCAGTTTCCTGGTACAGCAGGAAGCAGAGATCCATGGCATTCAGTTCAGCAGAGGCCGAGTATATGGCAGCAAGTTTGGCTGCATGCGAGGCTATTTGGATGAGGAAGATCCTCGTCGGATTTTTCGGGTCGCACTTGGAGCCTACTGTGATTTATTTTGATAACTAGAGTTGCATTAAACTCTCAGCTAATCCAGTATTTCATGATAGATCCAAACACATCAACATCAGGTACCATCATATCAGAGATTGTGTGCAGCGGAGAATCATGTTACTTTCATATGTTCCCATGGAGGATCAGGATGCTGACATCTTGACGAAGGCACTCACCAGGAGCAAATTCGAATTCCACAGAGGTAGGATAGGGGTTGCAGATAATCCATATCTTGTTGAGAGGGAGTGTTGAAAATGCAACAAGATGATGGAGCTTAGTGAAATGAAGTCGCCTTCACTAAGTGGGCCCGCAGGCTATTTTTGGCGCAAAGTCTATTTTTAGACATATGGAGCATGGTCTAGGAGTTGCAGTATGCTATTCTTGGATGATTGGTCGATTTGGTAAAAATAGATGGACCTCTATTTTTAAACATACAGGTCGAAGTCTATTTTTAGACTGCCTATCTAAAAATAGGTCAGTCAAATATTATTAGCCCTTAATAATATTTGGACTATAAACTTCAGTTTATTCTCTTACAACACTTCAGTTGGAGCTACGGATGTGGCCCATGCACCTGACAGAAGGAATTACGCTATTCCTAGGGGTTTGGTGAGCTCATGCATGGTTGACTTCAGTTAGAACTCAAGTGGCGGAGTTTTGGTGGAGTTGATGAGACAGTTGGTGGAGTTGTGTTCGGTTTAACTTAGTTGAACTAGTCGTATTTAGTTTAACTAGCTAATACACTAGTGATGATTTGAGTGAATTAAATATTATTTAATTCACTAATTATTAACTCATTATTCAACTCAAGAACACATCAGTTCACTACAGTGCATGGACAGTTCAGTGAAGACCAGTGGAAGAGGTAGATGAAAGGGTGAGTTTGCTATTAGTTGCGACATGAGTTGTGCATGAGTTTTGCACAAGCATTGGAGGAGATTTCCCATGAGGATTGCGCAGTTGAAGCCAAGGAGATTCGAACTTGGATCTCTCATTGAACCAACTTGGATTGCGCAGTAGAGGCAGGCAATTAGTGGATGAGTTTTGAACCTGTGACTTGTTCAAAACTGAGCTAGTTTTGTGTGTAAATTTTGGAGACAGTACTGAGTACTTGTGAGGAGTATTGTACTGAGATTGTTACATGTTCTCTTCTATTATAATATACAAAATAGCTGCGGGTTTTCAGCTATAATCTTTCCCCATTACATATTGTGTTTATGTGCGCATGCGACTGTTTCTATTTCCGCAAATTGTTGATCAATTGTAGAAGAGGTTATGTGTTATGCATGAATTCAAATTAGTGTGTGACCAGGATAATCTCAGTGGATAAATCTCCATTATTCAGCAAATTTCTACATCTCAAATATTTATTTATTGTATCATTTCTGAAGATATAGAAATATTCATCTATCGTAGTATGTGCAAATGATATATAGAATTATGAATGCGATGTGCTATTCTAACTCTATTTAATTTCTTAAACAGAGTTATCATGATATGATACTACATATTTCTATTGAATAATAATACATTTTCATGGTTATTTGTTTAATTGAAACAATCTTTAAGTCTTATTCATATTTAATACCCAGGTTAGTTTTAGAATTATTTGCAAGTTGTAGATTAAGTTATATAGATTAGCTCAGTTAGTTAGTTCCATTTATCCACTTGCACAAACACTCCATCACCAATCCATTTATTATTAGGAAACTGGTCCTATAAATCTAGTTAGAGCCACCACACCAAATGGAAAAGGAGCTGTCCTAAGGTCCGAACCGGGTGGTTTTCCCCCAATGTTTGAAGCAATGATTTTCTAGGCTTCAACAAGAAGCCAGCCGAATACACAACAGGGTATGTCACAGACCAACCCTCTTCCTAACCAGAACTTTGTGTTTTCGCACACTGCAATGGCATCAACCTCCCAGTCACCTTTCTTAGCTTCGTTGAATCTTCCTGATTTAACCAAGCTAACGAATGACCCCATCACACACAACCCTACATGGCCTCCCATGCCCACGGATCTCCCTTCAGATATTCCAAAGTTTGTAGGAAAGCAAGAAAAATACCCAGGTAATCATGTCATGACCTTCCACCTGTGGTGCTCATCGAATAGTATCATTGACGACATTATTTCAATTGAGACTATTTCAACGCACTCTGATAGGAGTAGCCGCGAAGTGGTACATGGACCAACCCTCAGCTTCACATGGAACCTTTGGCACCCTCGCCACTGCATTCCTAACATATTTTTAACTACCCATTCACCATGATTCTGGAATGGAATTACTGACACATTTCAAACGAACCCCGTAGTCCATATCTCAGACCATTTCCATGAATGGAGGCGGCGTTTTTGTTTATGTAAAGCAAAACTCGATGACCGGGTTCTTTTAGATTTGTTCCTAAAACTCTCATGTCATAGATTTCAGAGGATGTGATGCAACAAAGGCCCACATCCAAAGAGGATGCCATCAACAAAGCCCAACATCTTGAGCTGACTTATACGCAATCAGGATACTTTTACAACATCCTGCCTAATGCCCCGCGCCTGCAAAATTATCAAGAATGACCAGGTGCGGCAAACTCTGCAGATGGACTAATTGGTTCATTGACCCAAGGTTACCTAGGAAGCAACAGTCAAAACCCCAGTTACATGTACAGTTCTACCCAGAACATACCTCAACCCAGTTTTCAAAGTCATCATATGCCTCAGCAAAATTTGACCAATAGGGCACCAGCATATCACCAGGGAGGACCTTATCCTCTGGCTTAGGGGACCCATTATGCAGAAAGAAACACTGATGGAAGAGCTCCCCTCTAACAGCCAGGTGAAAATTAGGGACCGCCTTATGCTCAATCCCTAGCACAAGACCAGCTTATGCAAACCAATGCACAAGTGAACTTTGTGCAGCCTTCCCAAAACCAACCTCACCAATATAACTAGGATAACTACTCTCCTAACGCGGTGAAGAAAAAATTAAAAAACAAGCCAAAAGGGAACCCTGGATAGGCGGTCAACAACCAGAAATGCCCTCCACGATCCCAGACTGGAGGCAACTCCAACCAGAATTGGAGCCAAGAGCCAAGCAATGCGCAATGACAAAGAAAAAGGCCACCTCTCCTAACAAACCATTCTTCTTCGATATTTAGTGAGTACGGCCATTATAATCACCACTGTCCCGATCTCCCTGAGCTAAAGAAGCTACAGAGTCACCAAGGATAAGGAGGATCTTCCCAGCAACCAGCTGTGATGCAGAAACCTTTCCCCCATCAAGGGATGGTAAGCACTCAGCAGCAAAATACAGACAACTCCGGGAATAGCAGCCATGAAATCTATAGGAATGGTGAAGATATGTTTTTCCAAACATGGAATCGCAATTACGACACCCCACCAGACACCAATGCGTCAGGGGCAAGTACCAGTGCACCGAATACACCTTTGACCATTTCAAATATGCCTATCGAACCATTGCCAAAAATGGCGAAGAGACCAAGTAGGCGAGCAGGAAACTACTCCAAAGAGGCCCATAATTATAGCATCATGGACGATTTAGCACAATCTCCCATTACTATGTCAGCTTTGGAAGTATTGCAGTCATGCCCAAAACAATGGAAAGCCCTAATTTCTGCATTAGGTGCTACCGATCCTGCCAATACATGCCTAATGGCTTTTGACTTAGACAAAGCCACCCCCAGGCTTCCTTCCATGGTCACCTTACAGATACCAGTGTCGGTCTAGAATATCACACTTCACCAATTTTTCATTGATGAGGGTGAATCCACGTGCATCATGTCCAAAAATTTTTGGCAGAAGTTAGGGTCTCCTGAACTAAAACCCTCAGTCATTACACTTAGATCATACGACGATCATCCATCAACCCCCGTCGACCTCTACCAAAATTTCCATATCTTGCTAGTCGGAAAGACAATCCACATAGACATTGAAGTCTTGGATGCTCACTTGGACTACAATATACTCCTTGGGCAGAGTTATATGTATGCCATGTCAGCCATAGCCTCCTCCGTCTTCCACATCATGATGTTCCCCCACGAGGACCACATCATTACTGTAGGCCAATTGACGCATAGTGAGAAGCGACCCCTAAAAAACACTGATGTGATTCTACCCTATGTAGATACATCCTCGGATGCACTTTCACGGTACCAAGAATATGGCCTCAACTAGTTCAAACAATCTTCCGTTCTAGGGTCATTCCTAGGAGATCCTCCCATTATCCCTGAGTCATCACCTGATGTCATAGGGGCTCCAATGTGCATGATGTCCACATCAAGCACTGAAGCTTATCAAGACATAGACATAATCAATAATTGCACCGAGTCATAGGCCAAGACAGCCTCTCTAGCCTACGCCACTTCCCAAACTCCTTTCCTCTACCCCCCAGCTGGTTTCGTCTCCCAGAAGGTTTTGGAAACACTGGTGTTACCAAACATATCATTGGCAATACCAGTTTGGTACCTCATTCCCCCTACAGGAACAGGAGCCACCCACATCACTACCATAGGGTTGAAGCCCCTCAGTCCTGAGGAGGTCACACCCATCCAAGAAACGGTCGAAACCACCCCTGCAAAGGAAATATTTGTTGCAAAACTGGTGATCACGACTAAGAAATGAAATAAGAGAGGAAAGAAGACTGGTGACTCCTGCCATACAATCAAAATCAAAATTTTGTGCCATATGCGACGTAATAGGTCACCCTACCCATGTCTACCCAGAGCTGGATGGATTAAAATCATTCCTTCGATTTGATACAGACATCACGACGCCGCGTTCCCCTGAAAAGAAACCTACCACCAAAGGTAAAGGTAATGCGTTGCATACCAATCACGCATGCGCTATTTTTAGCAACTATGGGCACTATACCCATCATTGCCCAGATCTCCCACGATATAGGGACGCCTTACATGCCATCGAGCAATCCTATTAAGAGAATCCCTCCACCCAATCATTTGGAGATGAACCTCGTACCGTCTTGTACCTGCAAGAGGAACGACAGTCACTAGAAAGATAGCCATTTTTCCCTCCTCCCCCCAAGCCACCATACACCAACTAGGGACAGGGTAACATGGTTGCCTCATCCTCTTGAGTTATCACGTGCGTCGATTACTGCAGATGGTTTGATCGAGTCTTTGACCCAAGGCCACATAGCAGCAGTAATCTGTATTCAGGGAGTTACTAGGTGCATCTTCTACTGCAGACGGTTCGATATGGGTCTTTGACCCAAGATCACCTAGGCAGCAATAGCACCCATGATACTCAAAGAGTTACCAGGTAGGTATATTCTACAGATGGCTTGATCGGGTCTTTGACCCAAGATCACCTAGGCAGCAATAACACCCATAATACTCATAGAGTTACCAGATAGGTAGATTTTGCAGACAGCTTGATCAATTCTTTGACCCAAGATCACCTAGGCATCAGTAACATGCATGATACTCAGGGAGTTACCAGGTAGGTATATTCTACAGATGGCTTGATCAGGTCTTTGACCCTAGATCTCCTAGGCAGCAGTAACACCCAAGTAGGTAGATTATGCAGACGGCTTGATCGGGTCTTTGACCCAAGATCACCTAGGCAGCAGTAGTTCCAGGTGCAACGATCCTGCAAACGGTTTGATTGGGTATTTTTCCCAAGATCACCTAGGAAGCAAGAGTACCATGCACGTCGATTCTACAGATGGTTCAATCAAGTCTTTGGCCCAAGGACACCTAGGTAGCATTAATAAATACCGTGGATACTCATACGATTCTACTCAGAACGTATCACAACCTGGCTATCATGAAAGTCACCCCGGCACTCATATACCAACCAGTGACAAGGGAACCGATATGCCCCATATGGACCACTGGCACAACGTAATGTGTTGGTAAATCTAGTGAAACCCTTCCCAGGCTCATCAGGAACCATAAAACCAGGAGAATTATGAAAAACCTCCAAATGCTGCAAAAATAAGCCAAGGAACAAACAAAATGGAGATCCTGGGCAAGGGGCAGTAACAAGCAATGCCCCCCGTGATCTCAGTCTGGGGCCAACCCTAACCAAAATCAAAACTAGGAGCGAAGTAACAACTCCCAAGGGAAAAGTGGAGCTTAGAGTATCTGATCACCAAACCAAAAGCAACACTGTGATCAACACTCCATAATGCCCAAAGGCGATGCCACACATTCGCAGCCTTGAAAAAATAATTTTTCAACACCTGCAGGTATGCCCTCTCTCATATTCTTTTTTAAATCTCATGAAATTAAATAATATTTCATAAAGAAGATGCTTTCACTTGAGGTAGTTTTTTTTGCAGGAAAAGCTTGCAAACCACTCACAACTCCATCTAATGAAAGTTCCAGAGCAGGTATCATTCTACCCCCAGCATGATAGAGTCCCAGTAAGCTCTGCATATCCTGACATCATTTCTCCATCAGAAATAAACCATAGGTTCCACATATCCGACTGTATTTATCATCAACCCACCCTGCACAAGATAAACATTTTCATTGTTTGGTAGAGCCTGCCCTCCATGTCGCTCGTCAACCACAGTAGACCATATATCACAATCAAAGTGACACCATGGCCATAACACTTTAGTCCAGGAATCACCTCATGCCCATCCATTCACCATACATAAGGTCAATTTTATCATACAAGCTAAAACCCCCTTCCCAGATGATCAGGTTGTATAAGCAAATCAAAAGTGCACTACCTCGCCTCTCATTTGGCCTAACATACCTCCACCAGCATAATCCCATCTGTGATACTTTTTCATCCTCTTTATCAACCCCACACATGAGACCAACCAATGGGACCCTCACCCTCAGCAAAACACCTTCCTCACAACATCAGTGAGCGAACACTTTCATGTTTTGGGGTACCTGTCTCTGTGTTTTGTACAAACCAAACCCCATTATTTTATTATTTTTGAAAGTGTACAAAGACCACAAACTATGCACTACGTCCCCCACCCTCTCATCCATCTTTTCCCCCCATAGTAGTAGTCCCTAAACACCCTTGGTTGGAGTATTACACCCCCACGCACAAGCCACCATGACATTCATAGCCAGTTTATGCCCACCCTGGAAGTCCTACCAACTCTAGGTATTTCCCCATCAGAAATGACTATGACTGCCGCCAAGCTGCTTAGTATACTCTGAAATTGGGCCATTGAATCACCATCATCAGTTTTCAGTCACCCCTCACCAACATGCCTATGTTAAACCCATCACATCCAGGTCCCGACCCCTCACGTTGGTGACCCCTCGTTCGGTTGAGGCTTCCTTTTTGTTGACTTCGACACCTATTTCCCAAAAATGAAGCGGTACCTTAGATCACCCCTCTCCATAAAATGGGCATCCTCAGGTGGCACTGTGGGAGGCATCATTGCCCACAGATGTCATCGATCCTCCAGACATTCGACTCCAACAAAATTTTTCATGTCAAGATGGTATCGTACCTTACAACCATTGCACTTTGATCAAATTCGTTGAAGACTTGTGCCTTCATAAGTGTCTCTTTCAACAATGGTTACATGGTAAGGTCCCAACTAGCGCCTATGCGTACAATGCGCAACTATATGCCATACCAATTTTATGCATATGGGTACCACATTCCACCTATTGTCAAAGAAAAATGCCCTGGAGGGCGTCAGCAGTCATTGTCAGCAACCACCAGATCACTACCATATCAGTGACATAGATAGAACATTGCTGTCAAATAGATTTGTTTAACTAGCCACAGTATCACGAGCATGGGACATGCATGCCTCGTAGAAAATTTGTATATGTATTATATTATATTTTCTTACAGGGGTCCCATAGGACATGGTCACTCTTGGAATCGGTGTAGGGTGTTTCCAATTCCAAGCTTCACATAGGTCTCTCTCTCTCTCTCTACGCATGATATACAGAAAAGAAACTATAATGTATTTCAGCTATACAGTGCTTCCTAGACCTCACACATTAGGGGAAAACTGTTAACACTGAAAATCGTACAAGCAGAAGACGACATTTTTTAATGTCAAGCAGAAGGATTTACAGGGCTGGAAGACATTACAGAATTTGGAAAGTATTTAAAAATCTCTAAGGTCTGAGGAAAAATCAAATTTTAGCAAGTCATAAATGCTCTTGCGTGCATTATCCTTCATGAAGAGCGCCTTTGCGCGCCTTATGACTCGAAATGCACGCAATACTGGGAGTGGCGAAATGTCACTTTTCGGGACCACACAAAGCACACTCTAGGACAGTGATTCCTCACTTGAAGGCACCTAAGGATAGCCACCAAAGCCTCCTTAAACATCAAATGAGCATACAATGGAATATTTGGAGCACACAAAGGAATCATCCCCCTCTCTTGGGTCACCATCCATAATGTACCAAGAGAGGAAGGAGGATGTGAATTCTCCTTTATAAAGCCACCATGAGATGAAGAATGGGTGAACACATTGTTATGTTGGCCAAAATTTCCCAAGTAATACCATCAGTGTGTGATCCAGAGCTGAAGATAGAGGGGACTCAATTGTTGGCCATCCAACAAGTTCAGTCCACCACAGTATAAAGAGAGGGATACTTTGCACCGAGGTAAGCTTGGAGTAAAAACATCCTTGCATCAGGACTTAGAACCCATCTTCTAGGGGCCCTTTGGCAAGAGGGTAAATTTTCATCCTTATTTCCTACCAATACTCAATAAGAGGGACCGAAGAGCCATCGTTTGTATTATTGTAGATGTTTGACTCTATTCAGAGCTTTTTTTTATTTGTTGTAGTTTTAATTTAGTTTTAGTTTATATATGCATGCTATTTCTCTATCTAGTATGTTTATGATTCTAGCTTGTTCCACTAACTTGCTTGACTCCACTTCTTTTTCTACCTATTACCAATAACTTAAGTGGGTAGAACACACCCCTTAAGTTGGTTTGATTTCGTACATACGTGCACCGAACACACTCAAACAATAGTGATTAGATGTAGGTGCATGAGGTGCCCCCAGTTTTGGTTTTTTGTAACATGCTATGGGCATGTCATATGTATCAGAGTTTATGGACTCCAAAACATTGCATATTTGGATGACACATATTATTGGTATGCATCGTTTTATGGTTTATGGTTATTGTCTTGTGTTAAATGTGTGTGATAAATGCCAATCTAGAAAATTGTTTTCAATGCTATCTACATAGTGATTCTAGGCTCTAGGTACATGTCTGAATGTAATGGTTTCAAATTCATGCATTAAGAGCTTCACTTGTGAATATATTCTAAAAAGGATAGGATTATGCACACAATAAACACCATTCAATTGCATGACAAGATGCAAATAATCTAAATGAACATGAAGGTGAAGGATGTGACAGTCAAGGGCATCGTCTAACAAACCTACCACTGCATCATATTCGACCTGGCTATTGGTGACAACACCAATGTGTTGTAGTCCCGTGATTTGGCAGATTGGCGTACCAAATGATGGAGTAACATCAAACCAATCTTTGGAGCCCTAGGACCTAGCCTTCCTGGACTCAAAGAGGGCTCTCTCTAATGAAGTGAAGGATGTGAGTTTGTTCACTTAGTTTTTTTAGATTTTAGGCTAGTTGTTAAGTGTGTTTTTTTGTTTTTTTTTAGTGGTTAGGAGGAAAAACTGATCAAGTGGATCGAAAAAGAACAAGAAAAAGTGATAAACTGGGCTATGGGGTCAAAATCAAGCCAAGAATTTCAAGACAATGAGTAGGGTGTACTGTAGGGCCAATTTAGTATAGCGAATGGATATTTCAGGTGGTTTATGAAGTGAAATGAACATCAAGTTGTGCAAGACAAAGGGATTTTAGGCATAAATAGTTTGGAAAGCAAGTATTCATGTGGTAGGGCTAACTTTTAATCACTATGAATCAAACTCAAACTGATAGATGCATAAAATAAAGATTCAGGTGACGCATAGAAGTATAAGACCCTATAACTGTGGGAAAATGACCTTCAGTGGTTAAGAACACATGTAAGACAAACTGATAGCTCTAAATGTGGAAATGAAACTCCTAAGAAACACATTCAAACTGATGAAAAATTTGAAATAAGTCTGCAAGTATAGGCAGAGGGAAAGATCAAAACAAGACCTCTCTGATTTAACCTAGACAGTCAATACTTCAAAGGAGATTTCTTTAATGAGGTTTAAACAACTATACGTAAGCAGGGCATACCATGAATCAAAAAATATATCATGTCATATTAATCATTAAGATAAATAAATAACAAATTCTTAGTGGACCAAAGGGAAATTAAGAATCCTTTGACATGACTAAGAAAGATGAAAACATAGAAACTGTAGTAAATTAAGAAATTTGATGAGCCTCAATGGGCAGACCTCAAACTATTCTTTACTGACCTACAACAAGCAAGAAGCATGGATACATATGTGAAAGACTAAGAAAACATAACTGAAAATAAGTACAATACCATTTACCAAGCGATGGAATCCTGCACATAGATCCTCTCCATCATCAAGGCAAGCAAGTCAAGCTATTCACTCCATAAAACAAGTTTGATCATCAAAACTCATAACATATATTGCTCTAAGCTCAGTCAAGTTCTTAAGCTCTTCAAATTCTAGCTTGTATATCAAATCTTCAACCCACAATGTTACAATGATTCTCCATGAATTATATAGGAGAATGAGAAGATAAGCTTCACAAAACTGACTAGAAGCTCATAGGCTAAAAACAAATATCTGATTTTGTCCTTGAGGCTTTGCAAAGCCCAAGGCACAAAATATCTCTAAAATATCTATAAACTGCTAAAAAAGGAAAAAATATTGAATTTTCATTACTGACAATGGCTAAAAATGGCCTAGCGCACATTTGGATAAGCCACTTTAGAAAACTGATTTTTTTACAAAATGCTACAGGAACGTAGCAGCAGAAAATTTCTTGTTTTGCAGACAGCTTTTGAGGGACCTCCCGATGTCAAAATGAGGCCCGTGATGGCTCGTTGGAAAGCCATGGATGTCTAGTTTCTGAAAATACTTTATTTTCCCCAAAATTATTGCTAGAAGTAGGTGAAAAACTTACCTGAGTGAAAAAAAAACCAGAAATTATCCCTTTGCTGATATGAGGCAGAAAGTCAAAAAATCATTGTTTTTCGCCTATTTGGGGGATCAAAACCCATCCTTTGGATCTGAAATTTTCTGAGTAGATGAATTTGAATATAATTCATCCAATGATACCACTTTCAACCTCTGAGGATGCCTCAAACAAAAATGGTGATGCCCACAAACTTCTGCAATTAGGCCCAAAAATGTCAAAAAACAAAAACTTGTCGAAATTTGCCCAATTTTGGTGAGCAAGCCCTTCATGGATTTTTAGAAACCTGTAGAGAAGTAGAGGCCAAGATCTCAATATTTGATGTGCATTTCCCCACTTTTTCTACCGGGCGCCTCTTTCGGGCCGCCTTGAGTTTTTCCTGTGTAATCTTCAATTTCCTTCGAGCAAATTGATTTACTTTTTGTAATGCCCGATCATTTTCTTTTGTAGGCTCAAGTCTCTATTAGCTCTTTCTAACTTATCCTCCAAATGTTTATTTTCCCTTTTAAGCCATGCTTCTCTATTATTTTCTATTTCTTGGGTGAGAAGTAAGAGGAAAAGATCAGACAAGGGCTGCCTCTTCTTCTTTCTGTTTCTCCAAAGCTCTCTTGAGACCCATAGTCCTAGGCCTCTTTCTCCTTGGTTGTTCTTCCTCTTTAGTATCATTGAATTCACCCATAAGCTCTTCAATCTTGGTTTGTGCTTTGGAGGCCTCCCTTTGATATTTGAAAGCTCGGGCCTCAAATACCGCCATTTGACCACTCATTTGCTTGTTTTTCATCTGTAGGACATGGATGAAGTCTTTTGAGCTTTCTAGATCAACTTGTAGATAATGGATTTGATCTTCTTTGTTTCGCAAGAGAGCCTCAAGGATTCTAGCTTCATTTTCACTATCATCACTGTTTATCTGTATTATATCAAACTCCCTTTCCTTCTCATGACTACTTTCCTCCTTCTCTTTCCCCTTGCTTTGGATAGACTTCTTGGTCTTCCTCTTCTTTGGTAATTCAAATATGCTCTTTTCAGGCAGCTTGCCTCGGCTTCTTAGTGCTCTTGTGACATTGCTAGTCACTGCTGGAATGGTATTTTTCTTTGTTGTCCTAGTGTTTCTAGGCTTTGTCACCTTTGGAGGAAAAGTCATGGCCCCTTGCCTAGGAGAGGCAGCTAGCACATGCTCTTGGCTATGTGGAGGAGAAAAAGGAGAAATTTCAACTATTTTCACTTGCTCAACTTGGTCTTTAATATTGCTGCTTCCATCATCATCTTTGTCACTGTTTTCCCCATTTTGAAGATTGCCTTGTTTGTCTTTATCACTGCTATGCTCATGGTCACTGATTTGGCCCTTTTGCTCTATGCTGCCCTCTTTAGAATGCTCAATGTTTGGTGTTTGAATGTCATCATCATTTCCTACTTGAGGGCTCTCTTGTTTTTCATCATAAGTGTCCCTTTAAGGACTGTCTTGACCCTCCTCATAAGCGTTTTGGCTGTCACCTTGTATGTCTCCTTGAGGGCTGCCTTGTTCATTTCTGTCTCTTCTTTCTTCCTGACTATAGTGCTTTGTATCCTTACTGTTTTGTGCCTCATTACCATCATGCTCACTGCTGTGTGGGCTGCCAATAGTCTCCTCTTTATGATTATTGTGCTCTACATCAATTTGTTCAAGCTCTTCATCATTGCCTTCTTTATGCTCACTGTCATGCTTAGATTCTTCATTTTGTCCTTCCTGTTAGTATGAATCCTTTGTCGAAGTGTACGAAAAAGGACCACTTTAGCTACGCATAACTAATAGCCCTAACAACAAAAGTGGCTGCCAATATCTTTAGATCTGCGGTTAGTTAGACAAGAAAAGAGCTGCAAAACACCAGATCTATGCATGGAAAGACATTAAGCAATAAAAACAAGGGTTTTCTCCATATACCAATAGACAAGACAAGAACAATTTTTGAAAGAATTTTTGTATTAATTGGGCACCTGGGAGGAAAACAAGAAGGCATATCCAATTCTCCTCAATGGGATGGGTTCTTGGAAGTCCTCAGCACTTCAGATCTAAGATTTCTCTCTCTTGTTGGTGTAGAAAACCCAATGCAAAGAATAGAGCTCAATGGGAGCTCACACAGAAAATGATGGAAAAATGGGACCAAGTGTATAGATCCAGAGTGATCTAATAGGCAACAAAAGGTGAAGAATGGTAGGAAAAACCCTCCTATTTATAACAAAATATTGGGTCATTCTAGATCTTGGTGCATGGGTTAACCAGATCTAGATCCACTTTTTATGGAATATTTTATTATATTTGTTGGAGGGAAAAGCTATTTGACTTGGGTCAAATCCTTTGATTTGTCAAAAATAAATGATTTATTTATCTTTTTAAGGAAGCGGTTAGAAGATAGTCAAATAAATAATGATTTATTTAATTATTTGTGGGTGATTTGGTCATATTTAACAAGGAATATTATCTAAATAAGATTAAATAATTATTCCTAGAAAATAATAAGATAAATAAAGGTTTATCTAATTAATTTCCTTGTTTTTGGGTTAAACATGACTAGGAATAATAATTAAATTATGGTTTAATTAATTATTCCATGAGGAAAATTAAACAAAATGGGTTTGTTAAATATTTCCTTTTGGGGTTTCCTGTTTTGACCATAAACAACCTAATAAATGTGGTTTATTAAGTTATTTTACATAGTGAGAGCAATTTTACTTAGGGTAAAATTGGTCTTACATGGTGTACTTGGGTCCATCTAATGATAATAGGTTAGATGACCAAAAAATGGTGTAACAGATTGCCCCCCATCGTGCGAGTGTCAGGAGCAAATCGTATGACCGAAGTACGTTGTAAGAACTCAATCACTAGACAACAAAAGGGAAGTCAGAGAAGGAAATGCAAGGTAGATAGTGTGCTAAAGAACTAGACCCTGAGGAGACGAGACTCGTAAGTGCAACAAGTCTCTTTTTATGAGAGGGTACCTGTGCTGAAGGCGGCGGGGGAGGCATACCTATGCCCGCCGAGACAAAGTACAAAAGAATAGTGTGTCCAGTAAACAAGGGACCAAACCATAAAGTACAGTTGGCATAATCATGAGCCAGATAAAAATACAATGAGGAATCCCATATACATGCTGTGCCTGGGATAACAGCCAGGACTTGTACAATAATGTCTGAGTACATGAGATACAAATACAACCCAAATGCCCCCTGTAAATGGGGAAGGGCTCATAAAATCTGACTGATACATGCAAATCAAAGAGGCGCTGCAAGTGGCTAAGGCCAACATCATCAAATATCTGGAGCTACATCGAAGGCTGCAAGGAGGAGGTCATCCGGGCATGTGGGGGCCTACCTGCAGGGCCACCCCCTCATGAGGGTTGAGACATCTCACACACACCCGGGAATCATCAAGAGCCGCTGCTGTATCACTGAACCATCAAGTATACGGATCTCGATCATGCTGAAAGGAGTTGGAGTGGAGAAACAATCAAGTCAAAGGGAAATGAGAGATCCCTTTGCCTGATCCGAGGCACCGAACAAGAGTGGAAGCTGGAACCAAGGTACACCGCCCTCTAGACCTGGCTTCTGGAATGAATGAGCTGATGTTGACAGAAGGAGGTCCGCCATAGGTGAGGCAATGAGAGACCCTCAACTAAGGCACGAGAGAAAATAGTAGAGCGACGGACAGACTGACACTAATGATGATAGTGAAATGGAAAGGATTGAGTGGTGAATGGACGACTTCCCTTGTTAGAGCATAAAGGGCATGAATGACATGGCAGCGACTGACACAATATCATAAGGGATAGGGGACAGTGGGACTGAAGGTCATAATGTGTGACACAAGAGAGAGACCAAGAAATGAAGGATGGAGGGCTATAGCGGGGTGCAAAGGGACTCGGGATAGACTCCATGAATGCAATGATGACTCAACTTGGATGCTCTAAACAAGGGCAACTTGATGGTGCTGCCACATAGGGAAGGCCCAATGGGGGACCAGAAAAACATGAGTACAAGATGGGAACTCATGACGAAAATCAACACGAACAAAGACAAGTAAGGAGGCAAAGTGGTGCCCCGAGTACAAGTGTCGCAAGTGAGGAAATTCGATTTTAATGAGAGGTGAAGTGACCCTTCTTGGACAAAATGTGTCCTGGTGAGGTATCAAATCATAAACAACTAATAGATACCCATTTGAGGGCTCGGTGAGAGCTTTCCAACGGTGCAGACGGTTTGTCAAACGGGGCTACGGTGTGGTCACAGCGGTCGAAAGAAGAACCATGAGTTCTCTTTTAATAAGGTAGTTTTCCCTCCAAATTCACTCATTTGCTATTGTTTCTGTGGTGAATGTAGAGAGGAGAGAAGGCCCTAAATCTTGCGGCGAGCGTAGCGGACAAACCGACCATTGGAATCGAGATCCGTCAGTTGCAGGTAAGAGGCCTAACCTTACTCTTTCATTTTGATGGATTGAAAGTTCAGTTTAGGGCCCAAAATCCCAGAAACAGACCCTCCTTATTCTCTACGGCCGGGTCGCACTTTTTGGGCCAAAAAGTGCGACCTGGGACGCAGGTTTCAGGGCAAAACCTGCGACCTAGTCCAGAACTGGGCAGAAAACTGCATCCTGGGAGATGAGGGGGTTTTGGTGCTGTTTTGTGGCTGAGAGTTGGGTTTTTGTGTTTGGTTATGGTATTCCCGATCTGTTTGCTGAAAAAGATGATGTTTTTGTGCAGTTATGGCAGATTTACGGGTTAACTGGAGAGAGAGAGACCTGGGTACATTACGGGCAGAGATCCAGGCGGATCAGGGTGTCTGTCGTGTGTTGGCCAGGTTTGGGGTTCTAAATTTTTTGGAGAACCCGTTGATGAGAGCAGGAGAGCCCTTGTTGGCCCGGATTATCAGTTATTGGGATCCAGAGCATGAGGTCTTTGTAGTGCAGGGGCACAGGATCGAACTGATAGTCTAGGATGTGTATTTCCTAACGGGTCTCCCACCACTGGGGATGGTGGGAAACACGTAGCCAGTATTACTGCGGGGGCGGCATATCATGGAGTTTGTGGAACGACATTGTCGACCGGGTCTCCAATTCAAGGGGACTCGGATACCGATCGGAGATCTAGAGAGGCTAGAAACCCGTGCAGTGGCCGCAGCTGTGCTGCGTATCCTGGGCGACCAGGCATTCCATCACATCACCGGGGGGTAGATGATGCTTGTAGAGAGTGTGTTGAGTGGGACCTACTATGGGTGGGCCCAAATGATGCTGGTGTCGTTGAAACGACAGTTGTCGCTCTGCAAGTGGCAAGTGAACCACGATTGCTCGTATGGGACTTTATTGTGTGCCTTCTTCTTTGAGAATATCCCGACCTTGCGGCCTCGTATACAGCTTCCAGATGGGGGCCCGAGAGAGCCCAGGATGCGCTGGTGGGGGCGGCTACTGTGCAGAGGAGGAGGAGGGGCGGTCAGGTGAGTGTTTCAACCTGAGTTATTTGCCCGTTGGGATCAGATGCCGTTATACATAGACGACTATCCCTATAGTGGGATGATTTATTGTGGAGATCCGGACCTGCCACTTCCGCCTGGTCAAGTATGGGGGCCCGATGGTAAGTGACAGATTGCTATTCTTGTATGGGCATGTTTAAAGTTTTTGAATAGTATATAGGGTACTGATTCATGTACTGTTGGTATGCAGATATAGCTCCAGTAAAACCGGCTGGATATATGGGACGACCGGCAGCAGCTGGAGCTGCAGGTCCGAGTGGGTCGAGAGCAGCACAGAATGAGGATGCAGCCGCCCTTCTGGAGGACATCCGCCATAGATGCGAAAGGTTTCTGACCAGAGTATCAGAGCGCGGGTGGTAGGACTTAGACGACCAGTACATAGAGCCATGTATTGGTCTACCCTCGGAATGGCGAGGGGTCATGCGGCGCATGGCGATGGCCGGTCAGGGGATACATGATCTACAGGCTGCAGGGGCAGAGCCATTGGCTCGAGATCCGCCAGATAGTGATTAGGTGTGGGGCATGTGGTGCCCCCTAGTGTGTATGTAGGGGCAGGTGGTGCCCCCAGTTTTGAGTTTTTTGTAACATGCTATGGGCATGTCATATGTATCAGAGTAGATGGACTCTAAACACATGTTTTTTGCGACACATATTATGGATATGCATCGTTGTTAATGATTATAAATGTTATTGTCTTGCATGAAATGCGTGTGATAAATGCCAATCTAGAACATGGTTTGCAATACTATCTACATAATGATTCTGTTCTCGAGGTACATGGTTGAAAGTTATGGTTTCAAATGCACGTATCAAGAGTTTCACTTGTAAATAGCATCTAAACATCACAGGGTTATGCACACGATAAACACCATTTAGTTGCATGACAAGAAGTAGGGAATCCAAATGAACGTGCAGGTGGAGGATGCGATGGAAGAGGGCATCGACTAAGAGACCACGCACTGCATCATATTCGGCCTGATTTTTGGTGGCAGAACCAATGCAGACCCCGTTGGAGAGAACAAGTGCATGCAAGGGGGTGAAGATGGTCCAACCTACCGAGGCTAGATTCCGGGAATAACGACTTGCACCATTGGCATAACCGATAAAGGGTGTGGAATGGGGGTCCTGCGGAATGGTGTGACAAGACAACAAATGAGGGGAGGGGAGACAATGACGGCAGCGTGAGTGGACAGAAGACATCGAGCAGCAGCTGCGGGAGGGAGTGCAATGAGCAGGATGACTATGACTCATATACAAACTAGAGGGTGGTATATGAGGGCTATCGGAAGTATGGTGAGGACTTGGGCTGCGGAGGTCAACAGAGATACGGGTGGAGTGATCTCGAGTATGGGTAGAAAAAAGGTGGTTAGGCGAAACAAAAGGGGAGGATGCAGGGGGACTGCGCTCCGAATGTCTCGCAGAGGAGGATAGGTAAAGAATGGTTGTGGTAGACTCCGTCATCTGAACATCAGGGGGGGGGGGAATGTCGATGGGGGCGGGGAGATCCTCAGGCTGGCCCGAGGCATACTGCGCGAGTATGGGAGAGGTGGATTGACTCTGTTCAACCTCATACTCTCGGACTACTTCTAAAGAGGCGCGGTAATGCGTCAGGTGAGGAAAATGGTGGGAGTAATGGCCATGAACACCACACAAAGCATATAGTTTGTTGGTGTGGAGAGTCTTGGGGTTCTTGGTTACGGACGAAGAAGGAATGGAGGCTTCAGGGACCGTAGCTTCAGGGAACACGACTTTAACCATGGGCTGAATACGGGGCAACTCGGGACAAACATGGGTGGCATGACCGGTGACATCACATAAGGCACAAGGTTTTGTGGGCGGAGGAGGGGCCGGGTCAGTCGTGGTGGTCTTGTCTTTGGGTGCCCCCTTGCGAGCTTTTCCTTTCTTCCCGGGAGCTGTCACGATAGGAGAAGGGTCCTGTAGAGGTGCTGGGGGCACAGTGGCAATGGAGGAAATGACAGGGACCGGTTGAACCGGTGTCAAAGCCATGTAGGGTTTGGGGTGACCAGGAGGGGTAGCTACTGGAGGATCAAGGTACTAGATTGGTATGCCCAAGGTCAGGTTAGGGAGAGAGAGGGTGGCCATGATGGGGACAGAATATACTCCGGGAGGGGGAGCCAGGAAAGGTATCTGCCCAGTAGGGTAATGACTAGGAGAGACGGATCCGAGATGGTTAAGGCCTGGGGGAACCGATCTAGGAGGATAAAGGGGTTCAGGGATACCAGCTGTAGGGGGAGGGCCAGAAGGAGGAGGTCTGGTTGGCTGAGATGAATGGCTAGGAGCGGGTTGCGGAGGGCGAGGGGGAGGTTGCTGACTAGCCGAGGCAGGCCGCTTAAGGGTAGCCTGAGACGATTGCATCATGCAAACATTCGATAAGCTGGGATCAGTGATGGGAGGAGGAGGGAGATTAGGAAAAGTTCCAAGTAGGGAGGAATCTTTGTAAACGCCAGGGGAGACACTGGTCAAGGAATCGACGGTTTTCTTGTTGGCTACAGAAGAGATGGTCGTCTCAGGTGAGGTTTGAGATTTTGGCTCATGATATGTCAACTGTTCAATGGTGACTATCTTTCCATTATGGGGGAAAGACATCTTGCGGAAAACCGCGGATGGGACAGCGGACATAGCATAGGTGTAGTTTCGCCCCAATAGAATGTTGTAGTCTAGCGGGGCGTCGATGACTTCGACGTCAACGCAAACAGTCTTACCGGCGAGGGTGATAGGACAATTACGGAAAAGGCCAATGGGCTGGGAGGCATGGCCATCCCACGCTTAAAGGGTGATCGTGGAAGGGGCCAGCTCATGGGATCCGAGTTGCTTCCAAACCGAAGCGGACATCACACAGGTGGATGCCCCCTCATCAATTATACACCTTGAAACGTTGGCGTTCCAGATTTTGACTGGGATTTGGAAGGCGACGGAAGCAGGAAGAGGGGGATGGTCTGATTGAGTGGCATCGAAAACAATCATTTGGTCATCAGCAGGATCTACAGCGCCCACGGCAGATTGTAGAGCCTTCTTTCTGGAAGGGCACGACTGGAGGAGTTCCAGTGTGGAAATGGCAGCAGGAGATTGCGCCAAAGCATCTACTATACTATACGAATGAGCAGCTTGACTGAAAGCAGCGTTTCGACATAGGGGTCCCTTAGGAATCTTGGTATGAACCTCAACTTTGGGTTGAGGGATATGTAAGGGGCCGCTGGATGTCGAAAGAGGCTCTGTAGAACCTGAAGAAGGAGGCTCGGGGGCAGACTGAGCAGGAGGCTTGGGGTACTGGCGAGACCGAGTTGAAGGTGTAGGTCGACGGTCAGGGAAGGATCGGAGTGCATCATAAGGATCTGGTAATCAGAGGAACCAGAAAGGGAAGGGGGAGTGGCGACCTGGCTGTCAGGCGGTTGGGTAGCCACGAATCCTTGCTGAGGGAAAGGATCAGTAAACACAGCCGGTTGGGTAGTGGCCACATTAGGAGGAGCATGAGGGGAGGCATGTTGTCCGCGCAATGTGGCTTGAGACTCCCACATCTGCCGCATCTGGGGTAAGAGGGGACAATCATGGGTGTAATGGCCATAAACACCGCAACACGAACAAGGCTTATTTGTGCGAAGCGGCCTGTCCGGCTTGGGCTGAGTGCCCTGTTGCTGGTTGGCAGTGTTAGGGTCCACACCAGGATTGGGTCCATGGGTACCAGGGGTAGATTGGTTTGGATTGCCTCTCCGCCTTCTTTGAGAAGAAGGGGGATTAGTCGCGCCCTGCTGTGCAAATACTTGCCCTGGAGGGGGCTGTAAGTGCTGTTGCGGGTTTGGAGGAGGCAAGGGAGATGGAAGCGCATATGCTGGAGGAGCTGGTGCACCAGGCTGTGGATAAAGGTAATGGTTAGGTTGGGCAACATTAAGGTAAGCAGGAGGTTGGGCAAAAGGAGGAGGCATGCCGTATCCTGGATACATGCTACCGGGAGGGGGAAGAGTGCTAGAGGTGCTGGCCCCTCCCTGAGGGAGACCATAGCCCATAGGAGGTTGAGCGTACGGATGGGAAAGGGCTCCAACGATACCATCGGTGAAATGAGATGCCCCCGGGGCGTTAGTGCCGCCGGGCCTGGGGAGGTCAGGAAGAATGGTATAAACATAACCAGATTGAGCATAGATCAGGTCATATTTCAAGGCTATTTGGAGGGTGGCTTCTTCGGTTTGAGGAAAGTGAGAGGTGACATCTTTGCCGATAGGAGCTAAGAGGGTGCGAAGGAACCAGTCCATGTAAACCCGATCTTCGAAGGGGGGGGCTCGACATAAGCTCCGTCTTCGTCGCCATTCCTGAACATGGGTGGAAAGGCGGGTCGAAGAGGTTTGCTTGAATGAAGTCAAGAGCTCCGTGCCAGTATTGTATCGGAGAGGGAGCTGGAAATAAGATAAAAAGGCTTGGGCAAGGGTCACAAAGGTGGTATGGGAAGAGGTGGCTTGTTCAGCATACCATTTAGAAGCTTCACCGGTAAGTGTGCGTTGGAACAAACGAAGACGGATGGAGTCATCGGTAATGGAATTGGAGGAACACCACATGTGGAAAGATCGGACATGATTGGTTGGATCTTCTCCAGCAAGGCCTTCGAACTTAGGGATGTCGGAGGGGAGCTTGGTTGGCATAGCAGGCCAACAAACATCGTGGCGGATAGGGTCATTAATCAACTGATTGAAATCGAGGAGGCTGAGGCCTGCAATGTACGACAGCAAGGGTATGGCCGACGTAGTTCCTGTGGCGGTTCCGCTAGTAGTGATTCTGGCATTAGGGCCTGGAGCACCGCTAACGTTAGGCCCTGGACCAGACATGGTGAAGGTGACAGGGGGAGAACCAGGAGGAGAAGGAGAACCCAATGAATCAAAAGAGGAGTCGGAGTGCGGACTCGGAGGGGGACTGGCTCGACGACAGCGGGACGGAGCAGGTCGATCGACCGGAAACTGAGGGTGAAGGCCAAGAAGTCTCCGGGAAAGGCACCTTGGGGGCGCAATGATGACGGGAAGAAGGAAACCGACAAGGGAAAAAAGGGACAGAATCAAGTGAGGTCAAGGGCAGAAAAGGTGCAGTGACAATTTATTTTAGAGTCTTTGCCAGGCGGTGTTAACCAGGCGCTTCTTCACTTAGGGTCAGTGTGTGGCATGCGTTAATTTTAATTTTTAAACCCTTTCCGTTTTGAGAGCAAGAAAAAAGTGTGCTGCGTAACTGAAAATAAATCTGCAGAGAACAATATATAATGCTTAAATAACATAAAATGAACAGCTACTTGTGCATCTATCTAACCCAAGAAGGTGGGTCTCTCAAAACTAATCTAAAAAAGGGGAAAAATCTAGGCAAAACACATGGAAAAGAGGCCAATAGATCTAAGGTCAAAAGGGACAGGGATCTAAAGGATAAAGCTGCTGAGAAGAGGTGCAGATCACAACCAAGAGACAGAGGCAAGGTGGCTGGAAAAAGGGAGGAAATCAGCAAAAAGCGGAAAGGACAGGGAGGAGGTCCTAAAGGGAGGTCCAAACAAAACGACAAGAGGTGATTTGAAAGGAAGAAAGGCTGATTTAAAGGGATCTGAAGAGGAGGTTTCAGATCTGAAAAAGGGAAGGATGAAACTCTGAAAAACAGACGGCTGAAACAGCTAAAACTCTTCCACAATAGGTGGAGGGTACTAAAGCCCTAGGGGGCTAGGTTCCCACTTAGATGAGTAAAAACAGATCAGAACTAGGTCAAAGCGGGCTGAGACAGAGGCTGGAAAACCCTGACAGAAACTTCAGCAAAACCCAGAAAAATTGCAGAAAAATCACTAAAAAATTGGCAGGTCGCAGGTTCTGACCTGTTTTCAGTGCAGGTCATAGAAAATAGGCTGAAAAGTGTGACCTGGAGGTCCAGGTCCCAGGTTATGGGCCAAAAAGTGTGACCCCCCGTTCCAGTTGTCTCGGCGGCAGATTTTCAGAAAAGTTGCCGTCTCAGTTGCGGCTGGTGTCGCTTACCTACGTAATAGGGCTAGAAACACACGGAAGTTAGAAATTTTAATGTTTTAGGGTTTTATGTGAGAAAAACAACATAAAAATAGGGAAAATATTCAGCTGAAAAGAAACCCTAGGGTCTGAAGTAGCTGGATATGCAGGAATATGAAAAACGACAGCGGTCGTAATTTAAAACCCGTGTGGAGTCGCCATTTGTTAGTATGAATCCTTTGTCGAAGCATACAAAAAAGGACCACTTTAGCTACGCATAACTAATAGCCCTAACAACAGAAGTGGCTGCCAATATCTTCAGATCTGCGGTTAGTTAGACAAGAAAAGAGCTGCAAAACACTAGATCTATGCATGGAAAGACATTAAGCAGTAAAAACAAGGGTTTGCTCCATATACCAATAGACAAGACAACAAAAATTTTTGAAAGAATTTTTATATTAATTGGGCACCTGGGAGGAAAACAAGAAGGCGTATCCAATTCTCCTCAGTGGGATGGGTTCTTGGAAGTCCTCAGCACTTCAGATCTAAGATTTCTTTCTCTTGTTGGTGTAGAAAACCCAATGCAAAGAATAGAGCTCAATGGGAGCTCACACAGCAAATGATGGAAAAATGGGACCAAGTGTATAGATCCAGAGTGATCTAATAGGCAACAAAAGGTGAAGAATGGTAGAAAAAACCCTCCTATTTATAACAAAATATTGGGTCATTCTAGATCTTGGTGCATGGGTTAACCAGATCTAGATCCACTTTTTATGGAATATTTTATTATATGTGTTGGAGGGAAAAGGTATTTGACTTGGGTCAAATCCCTTAATTTGTCAAAAATAAATAAATAAATGATTTATTTATCTTTTTAAGGAAGCGGTTAGAAGATAATCAAATAAATAATGATTTATTTAATTATTTGTGGGTGATTTGGTCATATTTAACAAGGAATATTATCTAAATAAGATTAAATAATTATTCCTAGAAAACAATAAGATAAATAAAGGTTTATCTAATTAATTTCTTTGTTTTTGGGTTAAACATGACTAGGAATAATAATTAAATTATGGTTTAATTAATTATTCCATGAGGAAAATTAAACAAAATGGGTTTGTTTAATATTTCATTTTGGGGTTTCCTGTTTTGACCATAAACAACCTAATAAATGTGGTTTATTAAGTTATTTTACATAGTGAGAGCAATTTTACTTAGGGTAAAATTGGTCTTACATGGTGTACTTGGGTCCATCTAATGATAATAGGTTAGATGACCAAAAAATGGTGTAACACTTCCTCATCACTTTCTTTCCTCCTTTCACTTATCCTTTCTTCACTACTAGTCATGGAGGAGACTCCTGCTTCCGTAACATCAGGAGAAGACCTTCTCCGTTCGATGGTAGCCCCTTCAAGTAGTTTGGTCGCTTCCCTTGATTGGAATCGATTTGCAGGATTTCGCCTTCCATCCTATGTGCCTTTCGAAATCACAGTACAGGATTTTGGTATGGTTGTACCCAGTACCATTATAGACGAAGGCGCCTCTGTTAGTATTTTATCCTCAACTACCTGGCAAGCTTTCGGTTTGCCACCGCTTGCGCCTGTTACCCAGAATCTGCTGACTTTTAACAGAAGGACGAGTCAACCATTAGGGATCCTCCCAAGGTTACTTGTTACTTTGGGAGGTAAAATTGTCCGTATGGACGTGATGGTCGTTCCAGGCCCCTTGGATTTTAATCTGCTCCTGGGGCGCGATTACACCTATGCCATGGGAGCGCTTCTCTCCTCCCTTTTTCGTGTGGCCTGTTTTCCGCATGAAGGATGGATCGTGACCATTGATCAGCTTTCGTTCTTTGGTCCTGATGTGGCAACTGGCCCGCCATCACC
Organism: Pinus albicaulis; assembly: GCA_034641835.2. Classification (NCBI taxonomy): domain Eukaryota; kingdom Viridiplantae; phylum Streptophyta; class Pinopsida; order Pinales; family Pinaceae; genus Pinus; species Pinus albicaulis. Next base: position 1,464,301,888 of record CM076582.1, read on the forward strand.
CCCTCCTGGTTTTTATCCACCCGTTGTATCTGCCCCACCGCAGGTCAACTATGTGGCTACCTACCCTGTGCCCGCACTCAGTGACGACGCCGTCGTTCATCGTGTACTGGGGGCATTGGGTCCTGATTTCCAAGATTTCATCCTCCCACCTAGCGTGGGACTCTTGGAAGCCATGACTTCCTGTTCATCATGACGAGTAGTCTGTCGGAGCATGGTTTGTTCCCTTGCGTCAAGCTCCTTAAAAATGAAATCAAGTTTGTCGGAGCATAGTTCCTCCACTTGTGTCAAGCTCCTAAAACAATGAAACAAGTTGTTTGAGGATATTTCTTTTAAGTGTGTCAACCTCATTAAAATAATGAAACACGAGCCAGTTCAATTCGAGTTTTGTTAACTTTAGATCAAATCTCTTGTGTTGAACCTTCACTCCATTTCCAATGGACTGAAGCTTGGGGGGCATGTTCCTCGAATTGAGGCACCATGCTGTGGGGCATGCCCGTTTTCCTTATTTCAAGCATAGTTTGTGTTTTAAGCTTGCATAAAAATAAAACTCATTCTCAAGCATAGTTTGCATATGTGTGTCCATGTGTGCTTTTAAGCTTGCGTAAAAATGAAATGTGTGATTAGATACATTGTGTGAACTTTTCATTTGGGTAATTTTTTATGCAACTGATACATTAGATAACATTGTATTAGATATTCGCATGACATATAAAAACATCATCACGTGAAAAGAAAGATCCATCTAGAAATAGATATGTACATATATATATATCGAAATGTTTACATAGTGTGCGTCGCATAGAATCAAAAAATATATATGTTCGTATTAATACATCCGGAGACGACATGTCTCTCAAAAAATATGCATGATAAAAACCCTAGGAGTCTAATCCGCATGGTGCTCATGATAACAAGTGATTGCACGCACTAAGCGTCTCAGAAGTCGGTGGAGGCAACTAGGCACTCCCACCGTATGTCTCTGGTACGCCATCGGTACATCCGCCAGCCGGGCATAGTCTGGGATCCCTCAGGCAATGCCCTCGAGATTCTGGATTAACTCCTCCCCCTCTGCACCCTTTGCCTGAGGATCAGGGGCGGGAAGAGTCCTCCACGCGATAGGAGACATACCGTCTGGTCTCTCTGGGCCCACGTCTGCATACATATAAAATGTGTCAGGATGGATATGTATTAACAAAAAAATCATAAAACATAAAAATCAAAAGAGGTCATACCCAACTCCTCGTCACAATCATCTCCTTCCGGTAGTGGGAGATCTGGGTCTCCAGTGAAATCGGTTCCTGCATATGGCTAGTCTTCCACTACGATCAACTGACGCCGCAACCACCCAAAAAACTCCGGCCTCCAAGACATCTGTTGGCCTCCTCCAGCTCTGGGCATCAGTGCTGCCTAGCGAGCCATTCTTGGCTCTCGTGGAATCGGCTCAGCTACTATGGCCCCTTGGCCCTGGAATATTGGTAATCATTCCAGAATGAATGATACCAGGATGGAACCGTAGCCGAACTGTTTCAGTTTGGCCTGCTTGGACTTCGTGAGCTGTCTCTTCATGTTTATCATCACTGCTGTGGCCCAGTCAAACAATAGGGGAGTCATACACTCTGAGGCTAGCAAAAGTTGGGCCTTTGTGGCCTCGTACGGGGCCTGCGACCCCGCAGCCCATGTGATGGTATGCAGCACCACTCTCAGTGCCAGATCAGGAATGGTGTGGATGTCCACCTTTCCACTTCCTAATCCCAGTTGTGCTCCTCGACACACTCGTGCCATCACTTGCTCCATTTTCTGACCAGACGGTCTGCTCCCTGTCAATATGGGTACCGGACCTCTGCGCGATAGTCCGGTTATGAAGTACACGTCAACAACCTCCAGTTCTAACACTTGATCCCGCAACTTGAATACTTTTTCATCTGCGTTCCACATATTGATCAAGTATTGTAGAAGCTCAGGCTGAGCTCGTAAACAAGGCATCAGGAAGAACTTTTTTAGCCCACAGTTCTTGAGGGCGTTCATGCAAGTTTCATTTTCCATGGCTTGTTCATCCTCTTCACCGTGCTCTCTCTCTTTCCACTCAATCACCATTTTTCTCGGTTTCCTGCATCAACATGGTCACAAACCCTTAATTAGATCTTTGATGAGCTTCAAATTTAATCCAAATTGATTAAAATTTCGAAGTTTTAGGCGGAAATTTGGGTTCCGCAGCTGGCGCGGCTATTTCCTGAACAGTCGCGCCAGTCGGCGCGAGCTCTTTGCATATAAAAGCCCATTGGCGTGGGTCCATGCCCGATACCCGCGCCAATGAGCGAAGCCCTAAAAATTTAAAAAGTTGCCGCAGAAGTCTAATGCATGATGGAAAACTATTAAAAAATGGATTGAAATGGAGTGCAAGGAAGCGCCTCTTACCTGGAACTGACGGAACTCTGAATATTAGCCTGGATCGGTCGCAATTGCTGTCAGAATTTCGCACACAAACTAGACCACTGCTGCTCTTCGGTGAGGTAAAAAGTAAAAAGTAATTTTATTTTTACCATTTGACATATTTATAACTTTTTGAACTCAAAATAGGTCTTGAAAGTTATTTTTCTGAATATTTTAATATATTTTGTCAAAAATGGGTTTTACACTTGCCTTTTTGTGCAGCAACAGGTCTTTCACGCAACTTAGACGGTGAAACGAGTTGTATTTTATACTTTTTCGGACTCGGTAAATACACGAAAAAGTCACTATGGAGTCATCTTTCAGCTCTTTTCTGACTCTCTAAACATGAAAAGATTGCCGAGGCCCTTTTCGTTTCGATCTCATTAAAGTGGACACGAATCGACATCTACCCAGTATACGTTTACCCATTTTTCGGGCTGGGATGGATTGTTTACGAAAAAGGAATACCCTAGCCTATCGCGACTAGGAGGTTTTCTCGGATATTGTTTTCTACCTTTTCGGGTTCGAGGAACTATCTACGAAAAGGGACCGCTGGAGTTTACTTTTCTGCTATCTTTTCAAACTCTCTAAATATGAAAATACGTCGAGTTCTCCCTTTTTCAGACTCGTTAAACCCTGATGACATTGGATTCAGTCGAAATGACATTCTCCGAGTTTCTCCTTCCTAGGGCTCATTAAATGTACTAGGATGGATTCGCCCGAAGGGTGGACTTAAATTACAAGCATATGCTATCCCCTTCAAGCTTGTTATAAAAAATAATTGGGGTACTCGCCAGAAATGGTGGGGGAAAATGGAACCAGCATCATTGTCGTGTCGGCAATATGTCGCTGTTGAACATGGCACTTGTCTGCATTCGTGTCGGGTTGGGGACATCTCATCTCATTCTTCACTTTCCTCCGTGGGTTTGGATAATCCCTTTTGACCTCTCATCTTCTCATTGCCTCGTCACCATGACCTCTGATCTGTTGATGTCAAATACTGCCAAGTCCATTGTCGTGCCGTTTACATGTTCAAGAGAAGTTGACCTCTGCAAAGTATCAACCTCCCTCTGATTCTCATTTGATTCTGATCCAAAAAAAACATCATGTTCCTCTGTCTCGTGTTGATGATGTGGGAAACATTATGGCCCACCTTCAATCAAGGTCACTTCCTGTCGACTTCAACTCATTATCCGGGAAGCTGATCTAGAGACTCCCTTATGGTACCTTGGAGCCTGCATGCCTCAATGGCAGGTTCGTCGCATTCGACGTGAGGTTTTCATCATTGGCCTCCGATCGAGTGATTCTACGGGTGTTCGACACTAGCTCATTGATTCACACGACGTAGATTGTACCTATAGTACCTTGAGAGCCATTTTCATTATTGGTGGTTCCTCTCGCGTCTGTTAAACAGCTTTCATCATTGGCTAGTAATCAGGCGATGTTCTTGCATGTTCGACTTCAGCTCACATATTCGCATGCTTGAACTTGTACTTTGTTCGGGTCAAGATGGAGCGCAAGACCCTGGATTGTGTTTGTTGTAATCCAGGCTGCGATATTGTGGATTATTATGATTATTTACATGACTCACTGATTGGATGGCTGCAACCATACCTGAGTCTATTTATCAATCCTCACTGGATGGCTGCGTCCATGCCTTGGATCTAGATTATTTTAAACTTTTTTATGGATGGCTGCACCCATACCACATATATATATCATGTATATGAGACATCAGTTGTACTTCGCTCCGCAGGTTTTCCGATGGCAGTTTTTTCAGTCGACATGTTCTCGTAAAGCATTTCACCCCTCTCTCTCTCTTTTGGGCCTCATGCTTTAGGGGGCATCTGTTACACAGAAATTTGTCACCGTCCCTGCAATCCTTATCCCGCACATTGGAGGGCTCATTTCGTGACCTGTGAGCAGAGACAAGACTTGAAAATACTTTCATTGCATCCCTCTGAAGATGAGCTTTCATTGCCCTGAAGACATCTCCCTGCAAAAAACCCTAAAAATAGCTATTTTTCAATTGGCGCGGTTCCATAGTTCAGCCCTCGTGCCAAGGGGGAAAATCCTCCAAAGAGGGCACGCCAATTGGCGCTCTGTCATAGAGCCGCACCCACGTCAACCATATTAAGAGGTGTTTTTTAAAAATAAAAGACGGAAGTTTCGTCCTAGAAAATTCCTGGACTGATATCTATCTTGAGTTGGGTGGTTTGGCTATGGATTTCCATAGAGAGGAAGTGGTTTGCCACCTCTCATGGAAGCTTCCTTGATGATAGGTCCAATCCCATAATTATAGGGATCCCAACTTCCCTTCCTCCTTCTATAAAAGCTTGCCCATTTCTCTTGCAAGCTAGTTCCAGAATCTCCAAGTTCCCAAGAGCTTTCATATCCTTATGTTGCAAGAGCCTTCTTGATTCCCTAAGGCCAAATTCAAGCAAGGAGACTATTTCCAAGTATCCAGAGAGAGAGGCTTGTCCCATCCTTGACAAGCTTTATCGAGACATGTTCTGCTGACGACCCGCCAAAGGAGAATTCGGCGTCGAAGCTTTTGTTGCATTCTTCTTTTTGACTCATTAATATTAAGCGACTATTGGTTATGGTTCCACTCTTGTTCTTGATCATGTTCATGAGTTATGTCCTCTTCGACTGACATATATTTGTATATACTGGGTTTTATGCTTGCGTTTGTGTTGTTTCTTTCATGTGCAGGTGTCCGATCACGGAGATCGTGAGGATTGTGATCTGCCAAGGCAAAGAAACGGGAGCACCACCTCTTCTACAAACGACAGCGTTGGATTCCAGGTAAGCCTTCCTCGCAAGTCGGTTTATTTACGATTAGGAACCTGCACTGTAGCATGTTTGATTGTTGCTAGACCCGATCTGGGCTAGTAGGGATCGCCTTTGTCCGCAGAGGGGATTTACATCCTCAACACATCCTTATCCCCTAGTCATTGTTTCCTCTTTGATTTAGCAAACAAAGTGCTCTTTGAAACCACTGTCAAGATGACTCTTTAAACTGATTTGAGACCTTTGCAAAACTCTGCTTTTCCTTCTAGAGATTGTACCAATCCTTAACTTTTCATAACACAAAAGGACCTTCTTTAAGCTAACTAAAATCCCTTTATATAAACTCTGTTTTGTTTTGTAGAGACTATGTGAAATTTTAGCTATTCACAGCAAAAAACTCTTTCAAATTGGGTCATTAATCCTCCTCCATTTTCAACATGTTTGTCTTTGAAATTTGTAACCAAAACCCTCCCTCAAACTAAAACTTAGCTAGGAGATGAGTTTTTGATGTTCTTTGAGTATTGTTTCAGTGGGAAAAGAAGCATGTTTAAATCAGATTGATGGGCGGGCATTGAAAGGAGAATGCGCCGCACATATGGTCTGTCAGGTCGGCCCTGGGCGCTGGGCACAAACGCGTCACTCAGTGCTACAGGCACGTCGTGCTCTTTATAAAAATGCACTGCCTCTGTCTACAGGCGAACCGCGCATTGTAACAGGCACGCCACGCTAACCTTAAGCTTGCAAATGTTTTGAAAAAACACTCAAACTTCTTCTTTTCCTTGACTTGGCTTTGAAAAGTGATGACTGACCAATGATCAAGCTCTTTTATACTTGAAAATCCCAAGTTTCCTCCATTTTGATTAAAAAACAAACTTCCCCTTTCACTTTTGAAAGAAACTTTGAAAAGTGACTTTGTGCCTTTGTTTATTCACAAAGGAGGCAATACTAACAAACAGTAATGCAACCTTTTTTTTAAAACTGTTATGCCAACCTTCTTAAAACCATATAACAGCAAAAATTATGATTTGACCCTTTCCACTTGTCACTTTTCGAATATCCTCAAACAATGGTGGGCCCTCTACTTATTTGTGAAGGAGGCCTATGTTTGAAAACTGTCTGTGTCCTCTAAAAACTCTGTCTCCTATCATTCAATGGGGACATTTCTTTGACTGAAGGTGAAAATGTTTTATCACACCTTTTACCTTTTGAATGAACTGTTTTACTGTGTAAATACTTGGGGATCTAACCCTCTACCCTTTGTGAAGAAAACCATTTTTTAAATTTTCCAAACCAACTGCCCTTTTCTAAGGAGGTCTTCATCACATTGATCTTTTGAGTGTTTATGAAAGAGTTCTTCATCACATTACAACTCCATTTATTTTGAAATAGTGACCTTGTATCTTTTTTGAAGAGGTTTGTGAAAATACCAATCACTGCAGCCTTCAAAACCCTATGTACCCATTGTTGTTGAAGTAAGGAGGTCTTTTAAACCAAGACTGGACCCACTGTTGTTCATCAAGGAGGTGACCTTTAAAAACCTATCAATGCAACTTCTTAAAACTATATAAAAACAACAGTGTTTGTTCTCATTCATATAGAAAGTTTTCTTTGATACTGTGATGTGTTTTATCTCCTCGAAGGTTATTTTGAAACTTGGAACATTATGTCAAGGCCTTTCTTATCCCTACTGTCTCTTTGTATTCATATGTAGAAGTTGGTTTAAAATCAAACTTGGTCTACTTTATTTGGCCATTCAGATGAGGCTGTCCCTAGCCAAAATTTCACCCTCAAATTACAATTTGAAGGAGGTCCTTTAAAAATAGAAAAACAGATGGATCTTTTAACACCATAATTTCACTACTTTGTTGATGATGAAACACATGCCTTAAAACTATAAACTTTCATTTTCTCCACTGATTTTCACCCTTGTCTTTCAAACAGAGAACTCACTCAAACACCATTTGAAACACTGTTCATGCATCTTTTGTTTCATCCCTGGGAAGGAGGTGGCCTATAATTTCTGAAGTCACTTAAAACACCTTAACCCTGTGCTTTTAAATGAAGGAGGTTCTATTATCATGTTCCTAACCATCTGCTCTTGATTGGAGGAGGCTTCATCATAATGTCTCCTAACCATGTACTTTTTAATGAAGGAGGTTATCAATGTGCTTTTAACTATCTACTTTTAATGAAGGAGATTAGCACTGAGCTTCTAAACATATGCTATTTTGAAGGAGGTTCCACTGTAGATATGACATTTCATCTATTTCAAAACTGTGTCATCTTTCTGTAATCATGTGTCTCTACTTGGTCTCATATCAAATAGGCAACAAGGCAAAATTTGACATTTTGTTTTATGAGACATGGTCTGAGATATATATCCTTTGTAGAATATCCCTGTGAACCCTTAAACCAGAAGCCATATGATTTGTATATGTAGAGTATTTTCTTGCTAGACATTATTGACTAACCTTCCTTGACTATGTTTGCAGGGGTATCTTGAAATTTCCCTTTGACTCATGTTCACATCTTAGGCTTGAGGTAACATAAGAAGTAGTTGTCCTCTTATGTTCTATATGATGATGCCTTTTTGAAAATTTTATTCAATATTGATTTTTGGAAGAGATGTTGAAGCACTGTTGATCAACATAACATCAGTTTTTTGCATTCATGTGACTTGGAGGCAGCTTTCTGTTCTTCAGGAATTTTTTGGGTTTCAAATCATACCTATTAGTTGCCCTTCACTCACTATATTTCATTTTTTTTACTGATGGAAAACTAATTCAGCATGAAGGACCTATTTGAACTTGTCCCTTTGATTTCTTGCACATTGATCATCATTACAATTACACCCCTGCAGAGATGTAAAAACATATGACTTTGAACTTTGGAGAGCTCATTTGGTATTTCAAGGAGATTGCGCCTGAGCGAAGCATACTTCATCAGATAATTAGTAACATGATATTTTCCTGATCTGGATCTTTGTGAATTTCTTCCGACATGAGACAAAGTGACATTTTAGTGGTGTGTGACCTATGGATGGAAAAAGACTTGTTTTGCAGAACAGGAAGACAATATATGGTAGGTTGGTACTAGACAAAGGCTTTTGGCTTAAGATGTCTTAGCTAAGGAAAAACTCCCTAAACACCACTATCTAACTTAGGAATATTCTTGACATATTCTGAGTGTTTTCTTTGGTATGATTAGATTTTCAAATGACAAGATGACCAGGGATAGGGTTGCAGACATTTTGTCAACAGTTTGATAGTGGATGGCTTGAGAAACAAGGGTAAATGATGACAAATGATTTACAGTTATGATAGCTATGGACATGATTACTTAGCTGAAACCAGATAGGGCTTGTCAACTGGGATCTGTTCTCATCATAGACTGATAGGAAGGGGTAGGAGGACAAAAATTGTTTTGGGGTGTTTTCTAGATGACAGATTTGACAGTTTTGAGATCAGCTTCTAGAAAACTAAGCTAAGGAAACTAGTCATTAGCAACAGGCGAAAAATACTGATGACTAACACAATGCATATGCCATTAGAGAGGATAAGCGAATGCAAGGGGGTGAAAATGGCCCACGCTACTGAGGCTAGATTCTGGGAGTAGTGACTTGCACCATCAGCATAGCCGATATACAGTGTGGATGGGGGATCCATCTAAAAGGTGCCACAATAAAACATATGAGATGATGATGAAAAATACTATCAACCTGAACAAAAGGCAGAAATAAAACAAGCGCTGCTAGAGGGAATGTTATGGGTAGAATTTCTACACCCTGCCCACTGAATAGTGGATGGGGTGGGGGAACTGTCTTGGGGACAACTTGTGCTCAGGTAGCGAAAGTCACCATAAACACGGATGGTTCCATTTTTCTTATGGGATGGTTAGATAAAGTTAGGGGTGGTAAAAGCTTCCATAATGTCATCATCATAGTAGAAGATGGGGTGACCAGTGGAAGGATGACCACATGACATGGTGAAGCTACCTAACTCATCATCATGAGAAGAGAGGTTCACATGTTCATTGTCATAGAGGGTGATAGAAGAACAAGTAGATGAATAATCCATCGATGTTAAGCCCAAGGTGATCGCTGAAGGGAGGTCAGGTGAAATAGAAGGGGATGCCCCAGAGGGGTCTTCCACCGTGGATATCATAGATGATGATAGGTAGAGGATAGTGGCTGAAGGCTCCATCATCTCAAAATTACGAGGGGTATGTCAATGGGAGTGGATGTTTCCTATGGTTTTGCTGAAGCATAACACGCAAGTAAGGGAGAGGCGGACTCGTTGTGCTCGACCTCGTATGGCGAACCACTTCCAAGGAGGTGCGGTAATCTTAAAGGTGGGGACAAAGGTGAGTATAGTGGCCATGGAGATCACACAAAGAAAAAGGGTGATTTTTGTTCAAATTCTTGAGTTTCTTGGCCGAAGCCAGTAAAGTAACATGGAATTATGGGATATCAGACTCAGGAAACGCTTCATTGACCATGGGTTTGATACGAGACAATTCAGGACAATTGTGGGTGGCATGACTGACAACATCACACAAAGCACATGGAGGTGTATGCTTTTGAGGCTTAGGATGAGTAGGTGTTGTCTGGGCAGTCTTGTCCTTAGGTTCCTTTTTGCGGGATTTTGAGGTGACTAAGCCACAGAAGCAAAGGGAGGGGTCATAGCGACCGATTGGACCGGGATAAAAGCAATATAAGGTTTGAGCTGACCAAGCGGGGTATTGGCTAGGGGATCAATGTACCATACTGGGATCCCTAGGGTCATGTTGGGAAGGTTCATGGTAGCCATAATAGGTACCGAAAATACTCCGGAAAGGGGAGCAAGAAACAGTATTTGATTGGAGGGGTAATGGCTAGGAGGAATATCTCCCAAATGGTTAAGGCTAGGGGGAACCATTCTAGGAGGAAAAATAGGATCAGGGACACTAGATACAGATGAAGGACCTTGAGGAGGAGGTCTTTAAGGTTGATTTGAAGTACTAGGAGTAGGTTAAAAAGGGCAAGGTTGCTGACTAGTCGAACCAAACCGTTTGAGGTCGGACCGAGATGATTTCATCATGTGAACATTCGACGAGCTAGGGTCAGACATAAGAGGGGGGAGACCAGGGAATGAACCAAGAAAGAGGAATCTTTATAGACTCCGGGTGAGACGCTGGTCAAAGGTTTGACTGCTTGTTTATTGGCCACCAAAGAAATAATGGACTCTGGAGAGGTCTGAGACTTCGGTTCGTAATATGTCAATTGATCGATAGTAACAATATTTTCGTTGTGAGGAAAGCACATCTTACGGTGAACCACAGATGGGACAGCAGGCATCACATAAGTATAGCTACAACCCAATAGACTGTTGTAGTCTAAGGGGGCATCAATGACTTCAACTTCAACACAAATAGTCTTGCCCACAAGAGTAATAGGAAAATTGCGGAACATGCCAAGGGGCTAGGAAGAGTGGCCATCCCATGCATGGAGGTTGATAGTGGAAGGGGCTAACTCAGGTGATCCAAGATTTTTCCAAACAGAAGTGGACATCACGCAGGTGGATGCCCCCTCATCAATGATACATTGGGATACGTTGGCATTCTGGATCTTGACAAGAATTTGGAAGGCGATGGATGCAGGAAGGGGTGGATGCTCTGACTTGTCAACATCGAAGACAATCAAACAATCATTTGAAGGATAGGGTCCTATAATAATAGGATTCATAATTTTGAATTGACTTTGATTAGTCTTGTAATATGTACATACTTTGATTTCTCCAAATTTGTTTGCCCATATTAGAAAAATAAAAAATGTAAAGAGGGTAAAATTCCTAAAATAAAAATCAAAGGATTTGAAAGAAAAAAGATCAAAAAATAATAGAAAATCAACCCCAAACAAAAAAGAGATAAAAAATAACATGAAAGTGATGCAAATTCAAATGCCACTACTATTTACTTTTTAATGCAAAATAAATATTGTGTGTAGCTTGTCAAAAATGCCACAATCCGTGAAGGGAAAAATGTTTAAACTTGACCTTTCATGCTTTAAATTTTATGTTGATAGATAGAGAATAAAGATCTAGCCAAACTATTTAATCTTGGTAGATCAGTAGTTAGGTAGAGAATAATAAGGAGCTCAACAACTTAATCTGAGCCCTTGTAAGAAATAAGGATAGAATTAGTTAGTTTGTTGTTTAAAAGAAAAACTAATAAGGTTCTGCAAGCTCAAATGCACCCATGTAAATGAAGAAAAAATGTTAGGGTAGCAGATGGGTAGGTAGAAGCAGTTTTTACAAAGGCCCAGATAGTAGAAAATTGGTCATTTCATTTACTAATTTCCCTTTGAAATCATTTTTTCCTTTGTAAAAATACCCCATCCCCTTCATTTTTACTCTTCCCCCTTATTTCACTCTTTTCCCCCTTGCAAAAAGCCCCTTTTCCTGAGTTAAAATGCACATTTATCCTTGGAAAAGTAAAAAACATTTATTAATTCCATTTTCATTCAAAAATACATTAAAAACCCAAAAATACATTTATCCTGAGTATTTCTTTAAAAAAAAAGTGATATTTCCGGTCCCACGGTGAAGAAATCCATTCCCGATAGCAGTTTAAACACTATACTTAGTGTATTTTAAATACTACATTTATTTACATTTGTACATATTAACATTTGACTTTATATATTAAATCCCATTGTGCCTTTTATCCTGTATATATTAAATCCTTACTATATAAGTCCCAACCCATTATTTTTATTTAACCTATGGTTTATATTATCCCCGCCTGTTATAAAGGTCCCACTAATCCATACCCCACTTGTTAATAAACCCCGCCTATACATAAATCACACTTACCTTAACCACATTGGTTATATCATATAAATCCCAACTATATGTATTAAACCATACATTATATACATGTAACCAATCACATATCATAAACCCCGGGCCCCACGCCTATCCAATCCCGCGTCTCCATCACATTATTCTATCTGTCAAATCATCACCCACTAGATCTAAGGGCTAACAAACCTCGTCGCATATATGATAGCACAAGCATTAACATACCCTCAACCATGCGAAAAGTGGGGTTTTCGGAGCTCCGCTCCAAGCTACGTGGCACCTTTTCATTTGATCGCATCCTCACAAACTTTACCACTTACCACCTTTTGTTAATGCAAAAAACCACCCAATTGTATTCCTGCCCATTGTTCAAACCACCATGTCTATTCAAAATTGACCGCGCATGCAATGAAATTATTATTTGATAAGAAATGCATATAGCCACCCATTACACCCTTTTACACCATTTCTGTTACATTTTCGCGTAGAAAGAGCTATTTAGACTGAAAAATTTTTTGTTGACTCCATTTTTAAGCCAAATTGAAACAGAATCCAACCAATTTGCTGCTAAAATAGTACAGAGGACATTCAAAATCACTATAAAGACCACTGAAGCCTCAAAGAAGCTTTCTACATCCCCAAAACCCTCATGCAAATAAAATCTGCATTTTTCCTAGGTATTCTTCAAAGGAAAGACCTGTTCCTGATCTAAAAAGAAAGTAATCAGTAATTGAATCAAATTAGGAGTACTAGTAGACCAAGAAAACCCTCTTTCCTTCCAAAATCCTTTTCTGCATACCCTAAGCATTCTTTTACAGAAATCTGAGATCCTAAAGAGTGTTTTTTTATCACAGAGAATGTCGTTTAATTAATTGAATAATTTTTAAGCCTCTGTAGAACTAAAATAAATCCCTTTTTATCTTCCAAATCCTTTTCTACATACCCTAAATTTCCTTTTGCATTATTCTGAGGTCCCTAAAAACTATTTTTAAGCATAGATATTGAAAATTTGATCAAGTAAACCTTTGCAAACCATAAGATAAACCCCTCTTCATCCTAAATCAATCGACAAACTATTATAATTTGTCAGAGGTGCTCCTAAAGGCCTAAATTAGTTCTTCCTAAGTCAAAAAGTCATAAAATTGATAAATCAAATAGAACAATGGCTGCCAAAGTAGTAGTATCTGTTAATCCTCTACAACCCCCTGTTGTATATGTAGAACATACTCCCCTCGCTGATAAATATTTCAATATTAATGACACAGCCACAGAATTTAACCTTCTTGAGCTCCACTGCTGGAGCCATGAAAAATCCATAGATCAGGCCGATGAAGTTTTTATTTTGGAGTCTAATTTGCCAAAATATGTTGTCCCACAGACCTTCTAGTGCCCAAAAACGATTAAACTATGTCAATCCTGCTATTTCCCTGATCAGAGAGCCATAATAAACTCTGAAAAAAAAATCTTGTTTACCATTACTGCTAAGTCAATCAATCAAATGCTTCAGATCCAATCCAGACCAGATGAAGTTCCTTTTTCCACTGAGTCTCTCACACAGTTATACCTAAATCTGGACTTCCCCAAGAGATTCAAGGTATTCGAGAATTTCATGCCTTCTTTTGTGTAAATTCCGAAGATAAATCCTCCATACCCTTCTGCAAAATTTTCTCAAAGGACAAGATATATCATCTCCATGTTGTCTTTTATTCTTGGATATTTCATAGATGAGCATGCTGATGTTGCAGTACTAGGTTTTTTATCTACTTTCACACATGATCAGCCTCCTACTACCATTTTTAATTTTACCCAATACCTTGCTGACAATATTCATGAACAGTTGGTCAAAATGCCTTTTGAAGGTGTTTTCAAGTATTTCTCATTCTTATTCCATATGTTTTTATACTTCCAGTATGAGAATTTTGATATAAACGTTCAAAATCTTGATGTTGAAGGAAACCCACAGTCATTCATATTTTGGACTCCTCTTATCAAAAAAGATTCATCACAGTCCACCTATATAGAGTTTACAGATTCCTTCGTTCATCCTATGGTCAATTTTCTTAACAGTAGCAGACAACCTAGAATTAGTGAAGAGATTAATAAGGTCCTACAGTTGTCAGAGCATAATAGGATAGGTGATTGGTACTTGTACCAAAACCATACTGAGATAAGAGTATATGGATCAAGTCTTGTTCCATATAAACTGCCCAAATACCTCCCTATGAGGTTATTTTCCCTTGAGTACATAAGGTCGATTCTTAATTCAGATGAAATTAATTTCTTGGCAGCAAAGAAGAAGACACAATTCAAATTGAAAAATTAGGTTGGCCCTTTCATTTGTAACAATAGATATGCAGGTCCAGAGGCTGAAAAGAATTTTTAGGAATTCAAGTTCAGTCACAGTCTTTCTGTGGTATTATGATCCTCTTGGAGTGATAATTAAACTAAGAGTTAAATGAAAACTCACTCCCTATGTACATGAAAAGAAGCTAGACATAAATAAATTCTCCGATCAATCTGAATGGTTGAAGAACACCTTGGTGGAGGGAGAGAAGCAAGGTGATACTAGTAAAACTTTGCAAACTCCAACCCAAGAAGGCAGGAATGCAAAGAGAAAAAGAGAGGAATGATCATACACAACAAATACAACTACTAAAACTAAATTTAAATTGATGTATAGGAAGAAACCTAAGTTAAATCTTGCCAATGAAGGAGTGGAAACCATAGAAGTGATTGATGCAGATACATCAGCAAAGGAAAATGCACCTCCTACAATGATTGAAGAAGAACAACCTTCCACTTCACACACTCAGCTTATTCAGAAGAAACACAGTGTTGACATGTTCTCTTCTAGAAAACCAGCAGAGAAGGAGATAGATATCATGCAGAAATATAGGGAGATAAAGATGAAAAATGAAGCATTGAAGACTGATACATACAATCAGTATTGGAAGCAATCACCCAGTGACCAAAGCAGATTGCTTCCTGCTTTTGACTATAAGACTAGGAAAATATAGATGATTTTCCTGTATCCTAAAGTCAAGCATCCTAAAACACCAAAATATTACAAAAATTCCTCATATGAAGTTCAAGCATATGACCTTCATCCCATTTATCAGATTGAATTTCACAAATAGGCTAGTGAAATGCTTTACTTAACCATGAAAAACAAGGCAATAAATGTGTAGAAACTTCAAAACACTCTTGCAAACATCAGAGATCAACTCATATTAGAAAACACATCCTCACAGGAAAAATACAATAGAATTAAATCATTGGAAGATTTAGTAATTGAAGTAGGATTTGATCCTAGTAATGTAAAAGTTGCAGATGAACTAATCAAAAAGAAAAATGCAGACATTGTTGCATTAAAGAAGAAACTCAAGCTGCCTCCTACAGAACACCCTCAAGCAAAGGAACTACTACAGGATACAAATAAGAAAGATGAGATGATGAGTCTCATTCTATAGTTGACTGCCCAGATAAAAGAAATGGAGAATGAAATGGATAAGTTGGTCCATGATAAAAAGGATAGAGAAGCAAAATTTCCAGTCACAGTTATTCCTGTAGTCACCACAATTGTACCCTCCACATTGGCAGAATCATTATCTTATATTGTTCCAATGGCTACAACACTTTCAGTCACTTCATCAACAACTTCTTCAATAGATTCTTCAACAACAACAACACAACATACAGATGAAGCAAACAAGTTAGTAAAATTTATGTAAGACATTTCTATTCAGACCAATGAGATTAATAGACTTAAAGAACGGCTTAAAAGTCTTGAAGATGAAAAGAAACTTGCTAAAATAATTCAAAAGAATGAAGAACAAAGGGCAAACAGGTTGAATGAGCTATTGAAGAAGTTAGAAAAATACCTAACATTACAGCAACCCATGGCACAAGTTAGGTAACAGCGATGGGCCAATATCATTGAAGCAGTCAATGATATTTGTCCATCAATCCAAGCTATCTATGAGCAGAAATAATTATTTAAATAAAAAATAGAAGCTATTCAAAATACCAAAGAAGAGCTTGGCAAGAAACCTAAAGAAGCTCTTGAAATCATCAAATTTCTTAATTCCAAAAACAAACAAGAGCTAGAAGAAATTGGAATTAATGACGAAATAGAAACCATCCTAGAATTTAGGAAGGTTATTTCTAAAAAGAATTTGATGATACAGTTAGAAGAGAAATGCTAGAACATGGAGGTTGTTATCACAAGGTTTATGATGAAATTTGATGTCCTAAGGCAAAAAGGCCTTCCAAATCCATTAGTTATTCATGAAAAACTAATGAAGCAGGATGATTATGATAAAAAGATGAGAGAAATAGCCAAGGATCAGGCTAAACTGCCTACTTCACAAGGTATTCCCACAGGGAAGGTACTTTACAAGAATTTTGAGAATTTTTTCTACCTACAACATGAGGTGAAACACATATTTGTCAACAAGCCTACATTCTCAAAATACACTGAAGAAGATGAAATATTTAGGAGAATGATGAAGATAAAATTTCCAGAAATAGAATTTTGGGAAAAGATGATTGATTTACTATAAATACAGTTTGCAGTAAAATAGAGCAGTAAAGATAAAACACAACAATCACAATTTACAGTGAAAAAGAAACAGTGAAAGAGTATCAGTTATAGTTTAAAGTGTATCAGTTGAAAGGTTAAAGTAAAATTAAAAATAGAGATAAAGCTGCCAGCGTGAAAGACACTCAACCACAAACTTTTTTGAGCAACAATCAAGAGACAAAACAACAACAAAATATCAACAAGTGAAGACAACAAACAGTAATTTCAATAAAAACAAGGACGTCTAGCATTAGTTAGAAAGTTGTCACTATCTTATTGCATGAAGATATTTCTTTTTTCATGAATAATTCCTAAGTTTTTTTTAGGATGTTTTGTAAGATTTTTTTTATAAATACTTCTCATTTAGAAGTATTGAGGGTGGATGAATTGCTGAATATTTATATAGTTGTACTATTCTGAACCTAAGGGTGATTGTACCAATTTCAAGTCAGGAGACTGGATTA
Source organism: Pinus albicaulis (assembly GCA_034641835.2). Lineage (NCBI taxonomy): Eukaryota > Viridiplantae > Streptophyta > Pinopsida > Pinales > Pinaceae > Pinus > Pinus albicaulis. The sequence goes on from CM076582.1 coordinate 1,464,318,996, forward strand.
AATCAATAAAGCATCATGTTACAGGATTCATGTGTTGGGCCACTTTAGTGAAGTATTTTCACTTGTTATTTGTCAATTTATTATGTGTTTCACATGCTCATATGTTTTCTTAAATCTAAATGATAAATCAAGAATGTTATTTCAGAATATGTTAAAAGCGCTTTGTTTTGAATTGTTTGTCATTTATATGTTTTTCTTCTGATATCCAGATAAAGGAATTCTTAGTTGCTCCCTTATTTCGATTGACCTCTGTCTTTTCACTCATTATCTGGATTTGAGTACCCTTAATTTCTCTCTTACCCTGATTGAAACCATTTTCACCATCAGCCTTGAAGATCTGAAATAACTTAGCTATCTTTCCCTGTAAACATTTCCCTTTAGACCTTGATCCTGATCTGACTGCTTGACACATTGACTCCATTAGCCCAATGGAATACGGACTTACATCTATCCATCTGAGTAAGTAATTTCAGCACCAAACCAAATCCAAATCAAAACCCCAAGTAATCCTACATAACTAGCCTAAAATCAAATACAATCAACAAAGTTAAATCATATAGAGAGAGCCCTCTCTGAGCATTAGGAAGGCTAGACCTAAGGCTTAAAAGTAGGTTTGTGGTTACCTCTAATTTTCTTTAAAACACAAAAATAATAACAACTATTGAGAATTATTGGAGTGATAAAAGTAGTTATTAGAGCTTTACTTTGTGAAGGGCATAACTGGAGGACTTCCAGCATTGACATGGTGGTAGGGGATTGCACCAAGTCATCTACTATATTGTAGGTGTGGGCGGCTTTACCGGAAGCAGCATTTCAGCATAATAGTCCCTTGGGGATCTTAATATGTACCTCTACCTTAGGCTGAGGGATCTGTAAAGGAAAATTGGGTGTCGAAATTGGCTTTGTGGGACCTGAACATTGGGGCTTGGTTGTGGACGTAGCGGGAGGCTTGGTGTACTGGCGCGACCGAGTCTGAAGGTTGAGATCGGCAGTATTTTCCTGGTTAGAATGCATCATGAGGATATGGTAGTCAGAGGTACCAGATGGAGGAGGTTGAGTGGCCGCCTGACCTTCAGGGGCTTGGGCAACCACATATCCTTGCTGGGGGAAGGATTGGTAAACATAGTTGGTTGAGTAGGTGCAACATTAGGAGGAATTAAAGCAGAGCCTTGTTGTCCTTGAGATGTTGCTTGAGCTTCCCATAGCTGACACATCTGAGGTAAAAGCGGAAAATCATGGCTATAGTGACCATGGACACCGCAACAAGAACAAGGATTATTTGTGCGAAGAGGCCTATTCTGCTTAGGTTGATCACCTTGTTTCTGGGTTGAAATGTTAGATGTATTCCCTTAGGGATTTTTTACTAGATTACCTAGAGTGGGATGGTTCTAGTTGCCTTTTCTCTTCTTTTTGGAAGTGGGAGGATTAGTCGCACAATGTTGCGCTTATACCTGACCCTGAGGGGGGGGGTGACTGCTGCTGCAGAGCTTGAGAACGCATGGGAGGAAGAGGTGCTTGTGCTGGAGGAGTTGGAGCACCTGGCTATGGATACAGATTGAAAGGAGGTTAAGAAAAATTGGGGTATTAGGTTGGTAAAAAGCAAGACCTGGAGTTGGAGGATGTGATTGGGGAAAGACATGAGGCATGTCGTGTCCTGGATACATTCTACCAGGAGGGGAAAAATTGCTAGAGGAGCTGGCCCTCCCTGAGGGAAACCATAACCCATAGGAGGATGAGTATACAGATGTTAAAGGGATCCAATGATACCATCGGTAGCATGACATTCCCCTGGTGTGTTGGCACCACTAGGTCTAGGGAGATTAGGTAAGACGGTATAAACATAATCAGATTCGTAGATCAAGTCATATTTCAACGCAACTTGGAGAGCTTCTTCCTCAGTCTGAGGAAAGTGAGACATGACATACTTACCAATAGAGGTAAAAAGGGATCTGAGAAACCAGTCCATGTAGACACAATATTCAAAAACAGGAGCCCGACATAAGCTCTTTCTTCTACACCATTCTTGAACATGGTTAGAGAGGCGGGTGGCAGAATTTTGATGGAAAGCGATCAAAAGTTCGGTACTGGTGTCATAGCAAAGGGGAAGCTGGAATTAGAATAGAAATTCCTTTGCAAGATTCATAGAAGTAGCAAGAGAGGCAATAGCCTGGTCGACATACCACTTGGAAGCTTCTCCATTAAGCGTACGTTGGAATAACCAAAGATGGACAAAGTCATCAGTGATAGATTTGGACGAACACCACATGTAGAAAGAACAAACATGGTTGGTAGGATCCTCTCCAACATTTTCTTCAAACTTAGGGATGTCTGAAGGAAACTTGGTTGGCATAGTAGGCCAATCTGGATCATCGTGTATAGGGTCATTAATTAACTTGCTTAACTCGGGAAGGCTTAGGTCCGCCATATAAGGAAGCAAGGGAGCATCCAGAATCGATCCTGTTGTGGCTCCACTAGTAGTGATTCTAACATTAGAGTCAGGGCCACCACGAGTGGTAGGTCCTGCACTAGACATGATGAAGGTGAAAGGGGGAGGAGAACCAAGGATGGAAACAGAAGGGGAACTCGATGAACCAGAATCAGAGTCAGAATGGGATCTCGGCGAAGGACTAACTCAGACCCTACGCAATGGGGTAAGTCTTCCTAACGAAAAATTAGGATGAAGGCCTTGGATTCTCCAGGATAAATGCCTTGGGGGCACAATTATGGAAAAGATACACAAAACCCAATAAGGAAGAGAGGTAAAAAAGGGCACAGAGGTCCAGATTAATTAATTACAATGTTTAAGTCTTGGCCTGTCAGTGTAAAGAAGACACTCTTCACTTTAGTTGTGCATGTGTGTGATAAGTGTGTTAATTTTAATTAAACCCAGACGTGTGTATAGAAAAAAGAAAAAATTGTTAAGATTCAACAAGATGATGAGCTTAGTGAAAAGAGTCGCCTTCACTAAGTGGGAACGCAGGCTATTTTTGGTGCAAAGTCTATTTTTAGACATGTCGATCATATTCTATGAGTTGCAGGATGCTATTTGTGGATGGTTGGTCAAGTTGGAAAAATATATGGACTTCTATTTTTAGACATATTGGGCGGAATCTATTTTTAGATTTCCAGTATAAAAATAGATATGTCGAATATTATTAGCTCTTAATAATATTTGGACTCTAAACATTATCTTATTCTCTTGGAGCACTTCAGTTAAGTGCACAGATGTGGCACAACAGCTGACAGAATGAATTACGCTATTCCTGAGGGTTTACTGGAGCTAATGCATGAGGACTTCAGTTAGAACTCATGTGACAGAGTTTGGTGGAGTTATAGAAGTAGTTGATGGAGTTGTGTTCAGTTTAACTCAGTTAGACTCAGTTGAGCTAGTTGTATCTAGTCTAACCGATTGATACACTAGTGAGAGTGGTGTGAATTAATTAGTTAATTAATTCACTAAATAATAAGTCATTAATCAAATGAAGAATACATCAGTTAACTACAGTGCATGGCAGTTTCAGTGGAGACCAGTGGAGAGATAGGTGAAAGAGCAAGTGTGACTATAGTGATGCATTGATTGCATCCAACACTCAGTGGAGATGCCAATGAGGATTGCGTGAGCAAGGCTGGAGAAATTCGAGTTCATTCAGAGCCATTCTTCAGCAGGGATTGCGCAGTAGAGGCAGGCTAGCAGGTGGCAAAGATCGGTGCATGGATTTGCAAGATCGGGCCTAATTAGTGTGTAGCGATTGTATTGTACTGAGAGCTTGATATGATCAGCTTTGTATGAGGATTGTTACATGATCTCTATGACATATATTATATACAGATAGTTGGGGTTTTTAGCTTCAGGCTTTCCCATTAAATCATTGTGTTAATGTGTGTGAATTTTTATGGTTTCATGTGTGCATTGCAATTGATTTAATTTCCGCATGTGATGATCAATGGTGGAATAGATTATGTATTGTGCATGAAGTTAAAATAGTGTGTGATCAGGATAATCTTGGACATATAACATATAAGTTATATAATTTCTACATGGTATCAGAGTGATATTGATCAGAGAAGATTGCAATTATTGAAGCAGTTGAGTTTTGTGCCGGTGGAATTCTAATTTTCTACAGTGTTTTCTTGGTGTCAAAGTTGAGCATTCATTGAAATGTATTTCAACAGATTATGATTGGAGTATGCCCTTGATGGAAGATCGAATTATATTGCATGGAAGGACAGGATGGAGGCGGTGCTAGATGATAATGGGTTGAAGTATTTCATAGATGTTGAAGTTCCAAAACCCGCTTCTAGCAATGCAGCCGCACTTGATGCATGGCAAAAGAAGACAACAAAGTGTCAAAGGATTCTGTTGGAAGGTGTGAAGGATCACATTGTGTCTAGCCTTCATGTTAAAGCTACTCCATTCTTAATGTGGAAAGCTTTGACAGACTTTTTCCAAAGCAGAAGTGACCAGAGGAAGTTAGCGCTTAAAGAGAAGCTCAAAAAAATAAAAATGGAGAAAGGCGACAGTATACCAAAATACCTCACGAAGTTTGTCCACTATAGGGATGAGCTGGGAAGTGTGGGGGTTACTGTAGATGAAGAGGACTTGGTGAGCTTGGCTCTCCTTGGGCTTCCGAATAGTTTGCATAGCTATGAGGACTCTATCAATGGTCGGGAGAAACTATCGGGATGGGATGGATCTTGTGCAAGAGGAGATAAGGCGGGGTACCAGGGATGGATCTTCATCGAAGAATGAAGATGAATAAAATTGCACTTTGGCAGACAAAGCAAGGAAAGGGAAGGGAAAGAAAAATCCTTCTCAATCCAATGCGAAAGGCAAGAAGCAGGACTTGTCCAAGGTGAAGTGCTTTCACTATCACCAACACGGACATTACGCCACTAATTGTCCACAGAAGAAGAAAAACAAGTAGGCTGCTAGATCTGTATCTAGAGAGGCCTTAGCCTCACATTTTGAGCTATATTTTTCACTAATCGCATGCTTGGTCTCAAGTGTGATGGGATCAGTGTGGTTTCTTGACAGTGGTGCATCTTTTCCATATGACGGAGACAAAGATTTGTTTAATGATACGGATGAGAAGGATCTTGGAGTGCACATCGAGATGGGTGATGATGGTAGATACAGTGCGACTGGTATCGAGACCATTTCCTTTGAGATGGAGTCTTGTAAACCTTTGAACTTGAAGGATGTCATGCATGTTCTAGGATTGAAGAAGAATCTGATCTCCATTGCGATGCTGGAAGAAAAGGGTTATGATGTTGTTTTTAGCGAGGGAAAAGCTTTCCTGCGCCATAAAACAACTGGTAAAACTAGGAGGATAGGGATTCGAGTTAAGAATATTTATCAATTATAGGTATGGTTGTGATATAATGGCAGGAAAAGCAGAAGGAGTGGTGAGCCGAGATGAGGGCGAATTGTGGCATAGGAGATTGGGCCATCTTCACCATGGCACTTTGAAAATTTTGCTACAGATTTCTATCGGGCTTCCCAAGGGTACACTTGCGCAGTCATATTAGTGCAAGGGGTGTACTTTGGGAAAATTTGTGAAGACCAATTTTCATGAGAAGGATAGTCGCGCCACGACGATCCTTGAGAGAATTCACACAGACGTGTGTGGACCTTTCTCGGTAGCTTCGACAGCAAAGCACAGGTATTATGTGATATTTCTTGATGACTTTTCTCATAAGTGCTGGATCTTCTTCATGCAGAAGAAGAGCGAGAAATTCTCAAAGTTCTGTGAGTTTAAGGCACTGGTGGAGAAAGAGTCGGGGAAGCAGGTGAAGACTCTTAGGAGCGATAATGGTGGGGAATTAATCTCTGGAAAATTCAAAGACTTTTGCAGGGCATAAGGAATTCGAAGAGAGCTCATAGCGCCTCATAACCCACGGCGAGAATGGGGTCGCGAGAGAAATAACAGAAATAATAGAAAAATCGTGGGTCTTGCATAGGCGATATTTGCATGATCGGGGCCTTCCCATACACTTGTGGGCTGAGGCGTGCAACACTGTGGTTTATGTGCAAAATCGTTGTCCTCATAGAGTACTTGGCATGAGTACACCCGAAGAGGCGTTTTCTGGTAAGAAGCCTGATATTTCTCATTTGAAGATTTTGGCTCACCTGTTTACATTCATGTGACGAAGGATGCCAGGAAGAAGCTGGAGCTGACTGCAGAGGTTGGGATATTAGTGGGGTACACAGAAACACCCCACAATTATCACGTGTATTTGCCAGACAGTCGAATGACTGTCGTGCGATAATATATCAAATTTCATGAGGAGAAAGCCATGAAGTTTTCTCTTGAGAGGGAGCTACACTTGCATGCAGAGGAGGAGCTACTTGTTCCTAAAGATGAGCCTCAAGATGTGGTCCGAGAGGGAGGTTTGTTGGGAATGGGAAAAACCACTCATGCGTAGCAAACATCGAGAGACGGCATTATGAAAGTGACGACTAAATATTGATGCGGCACAAATGTGGGATCACTACATCCGCAATGCCAGTGACGATCCCTGACAGATTTACTGGATACATGGCTCTGATGAGCAAGTGTATTGTGATGGAGCCATCCTCTTTCAAGGAAGTTGTGGATGATCTCGCATGGGTAGATGCCATGGTGGAAGAGTATGATTCGATTGTCAGAAAAGATGCATAGGAGATTGTCCCAAGGCCAGAAGGGAAATGAGTGGTAGGTTCGAGATGGATCTAAAAAGTGAAGCAAGCTGCTGACGGGAGCATCGAGAAGTACAAGGCAATATTTGTTACCCGGGGCTTCTCATAGATCGAGGGGATCGACTATGAAGAAACCTTTGCACCTGTCGCAAGGTATTCTTCTATATAGACCATCCTTGCTCTCTCAGCGTAGATGGGTTGGCACATTCATCAGATGGATGTGAAGACTATGTTCCTCAACGGAGTCATTGAGTTGTACATAGAGCAGCCTGAAGGTTTCGAAATCTTCAGTAGCAAGTCGCATGTGTGCAAGCTCAAAAGAGCGTTGTATGGGCTGAAACAAGCACCTCGTGCTTGGTACACATAGATAGACAGTTATTTCACCGGACTTGGATTCTCCAAGAGTGAGGCGGATCCTAACCTATACCAGATTGTGGTGGAGGGTAAGTTGCTGATCATTATACTTTATGTAGATGATTTGATTTTGACAGGTGATGAACTGTTGATACTCTCATGCAATGATGATCTTGCAAAGGAGTTTGAGATGAAGGTCTTGGGCCTCTTTCATTATTTCCTGGGATTGGAAATTTGGCAGCGCAGTGGTGGACTGTTTGTTTCTCACGGTAAGTATGCCCGGGAGATACTGGAGAAGTTCAACATGCATGGCTACAAGTCTGTTGATACTCCTCTTCCTGGTGGTTGGAGGAAGGAGGATGCTACATTGGTAAAGTGGTGATTTCTTTAATAATGAGTTGGTTGGTTCACTCATGTCTAGTCGATACGCGTGGACATATGCTATGCTGTTAACCGGCTTTCACAAGCTATGGTTAAGCCAACCAAGCTCTTCTGGAAGGCAGGCAAGCATGTATTGAGATATCTCAGAGGCACATCGGGATATGGATTGTGGTACAGATAGTTGGATGAGGTGAGGCTATGTGGCTTCACGGATGCAGATTGGGCAGGGAGCCCAACGGACAGAAAGAGCACATATGTCGGATTTTCTTAATGCGGTTCCAGTTGGTTTCTTGTTGTGAGGAAGCAGAGTCGTGTACTCATTTCAATGGATTAGAGTACATGGCAGCAATTTTGGCTGCATGCGAGGCTATATGGATGAGGAAGATCCTGGTCGGTTTGTTCGTTTCACGCTTAGATCCTAATGTGATATATTGTGATAATTAGAGTTGCATTAAACTCTTGGTTAATCCAGTATTTCATGATAGATCTAAAAATATTGACATCTGGTACCATCATATCGAGAGGGTGTGTACGGCGAGAAGATCATGTTGCTCTTACATTCCCTCGAGAGGATCGGGATCACGGATATTACGACCAAGAGAGCGCTCACCAGGAGAAAATTCGAATACCATAGAGGCAGGATCGAGGTGAAGGATAATCCCTATCTTGTTGAGAGGGAGTGTTGAGATTCAACGAGATGATGAGCTTAGTGGAAAGAGTCGCCTTCACTAAGTGGGCCCGCACGCTATTTTTGGCACAAGTCTATTTTTAGACTATGTCTATTTTTAGACATGTCGATCATATTCTATGAGTTGCAGGATGCTATTTGTGGATGGTTGGTAAAGTTGGAAAAATAGATGGACTTCTATTTTTAGACATATTGAGCGGAGTCTATTTTTAGACTGCCAGTCTAAAAATAGATATGTCGAATATTATTAGCTCTTAATAATATTTGGACTCTAAACAACAACTTATTCTCTTGGAGCACTTCAGTTAAGTGCACAGATGTGGCACAGCAGCTGACAGAAGGAATTACGCTATTCCTGAGGGTTTACTGGAGCTAATGCATGAGGACTTCAGTTAGAACTCATGTGACAGAGTTTGGTGGAGTTGTATTCGGTTGCTCGGTTAGACTCAGTTAGGCTAGTTGTATCTAGTCCCTAGCCCAGTTGATACAATAGTGAGAGTGGTGTGAATTAATTAGTTAATTAATTCACTAAATAATAACTCATTAATCAACTAAATAATACATCAGTTAACTACAGTGCATGGCAGTTTCAGTGGAGACCAGTGGAGAGATAGGTGAAAGAGCAAGTGTGACTATCATTTGTGACTATAGTGATGCATTGATTGCATCTAACACTCAGTGGAGATGCCAATGAGGATTATGTGAGAAAGGCTGGAGAAATTCAAGTTCATTCAGAGCCATTCTTCAGCAGAGGTTGCGCAGCAGAGGTAGGATATCAGGTGGCAGAGATCGGTGCATGGATTTGCAAGATCGGGCTTGATTAGTGTGTAGCGATTGTATTGTACTAAGAGCTTGATATGATCAACTTTGTATGAGGATTGTTACATGATCTCTATGACATATATTATATACATATAGTTGGGGTTTTCAGCTTCAGGCTTTCCTGCTAAATCACTGTGTTAATGTGTGTGAATTTTTATGGTTTCATGTGTGCATTACAATTGATTTAAATTTCCACATGTGATGATCAATGGTGGAATATATTATGTATTGTGCATGAAGTTAAAATAGTGTGTGATCGGGTGAATCTTAGATATATAACACATAAGTTATATAATTTCTACAAAAATATGTTTTATAACTGTAAATAAAATTGAAAGAGACAGTAAATGAAACTGAAAGCGACAATAAAATAAACAGCTAAAGATGCATAAATTTAAACCCAAAAAGTAGGGCTTCCCAACAACTAGTCTAAGGGTGGGTGAAATCTACTCAAAACACACAATATGGCCAATAGATCTAAGGTCAAGAGGGATAGGTATCTAAAGTTCAAATATGTTGAAAAAGAGGTGCAGAAATCAGCAAGAAACCAGAGGGGAAAATGCTGAAAAATAGGTGGCGAAAGGCTACAACCTAAAGGGAAATGTAGGGGACCCTAAAGGGAGGACCAAACAAAACTGAAAAGAGGTATTTTGGATGGAAAAATAACCAATCTGAAATGGATTTGAAAAGGCAGGTTCAGAACTAAATTAATGGTTGAAGGACACTGAAACCTCAGAAGACCTGCTTCAGCTAAAATCCTCCTAAAAAGGTGCAAGAATACTGAAGCCCTAAGGGGCTTGGTTCCTACTTCAACGAGTAAAACTAAGCAAATATAAGTCCAAGATAGGTAAATACAAAGGTCAGAAAACCCTGAATAGTGCCCTTGGCAAACCCTGAGAATTACAGAAAAAATCCTTTAAAAAAGTGCAGGTCGCAGATTCTGACCTATTTTTTTGCTAAGGTCACATTTTTTGGGCAAATAACTACTACCTGAGAGTTGAGGTTGTAGTTTTTGGGCCAAAAAGTGCAACTTGCACTTACGGATGTCTCAGGAGTAGGTTTTAGTAAAATGTTATGTCGTTGTCGCAGCTGATACCTGTTACCTACGCAAATGGCCTAGAAACACGTGGAAGTTAGAATTTTTACTGTTTTAGGGTAAAAAGGTTAAAAAAATAATCAAGGAATGCAAAATAAGAAGTTGAAGAAAAACCCTAGTGGTTGAAACAGCTAGTCATCCAGGGATCTGAAAAACGATAGCAATCGTAATTAAAAACCCTTGTGGAGTCACCAGTTGTTAGTGTGAATTCTAACCGCAAGTGTACGAGAAAAACTCACTTTAGTTGTGCATAAAAAACAAACCTAACATCAAATGTGGCTGTCAATTTCCTTATATCTGCAGTAGGTGATCATAATAAATGCTACAAAAATCCAATTCTATGAAGTTAAAGACATTAAACAAAAAAAATAAACAAGAGTTTCTCCATACATCCAATAGACAAGACAAGAATATATAAAGAATTTTTTGTATTATGACACCTGGGAAGGGAACACATAAAGATGTTACTAGTCCCCCTCAATGGGATGGGTTCTTGTATGTCCTCAGTGCTTCAAATCCAAGATCTCTCTCTCTTGATGGTGCATAAAACCCAAACAAAAATGGAACTCAAAGGGACCTCACAAGAAAAAGTAGAAAAAATATAACAATGATGGAGGATCAAAGTCAAACCAAAAGCATAGATCAAAAGGTGATCAAAATGTGACAAAAGGTAGTGAATGAATGGAAAACCCTTCTATTTATAACAAAATATTGAGTTAGTCTAGATATTGGTGCATAATTAAAGTATTATTAACCAAATCTAGATCCAACTTACTTGGAATATTTTATTATTTTTGGTGGAGGGAAAAGGAATTTAGAATTGGTTAAATCCATTTATTTATAAATAATAAATAAATAAATGATTTAGTTATTATTTCAAGGATGAGGTTAAGGAATAATGAAATAAATAATGATTTATTCAATTATTTATAAATGATCTAGTCAAATTTAACAAGGAATATTATTAAATAATTATTTAAATAATTATTCCTAGAAAATAATAAGATAAATAATAATCAATCTAATTAATTCTCCTATTTTGGGTTAAATATGACCAAGAATATTAATTAAACAGTGATTTAGTTAATTATCCCTAGAGGAAAATCAAACAAATAAGGATTTATTTAATTATTCTGTTGGGGTTCCCATGTTTTGGCCAGATTGGCAAGACCAAAAGATGAGACAACATCAGACCACTTTCAGACCTCAGGATCTAGCCCTCCTGGGTCCAGAGAGGGATCTCTCTATGATTTCTATAGACAATTTCTTTGAAGGTCAAAGGTTTAAGATGTTAGGCTAGTTATAAGGCTCAGGGTTTGTTTGTTTGATTGTTTGTTTGGTTGTTGGTTATCAAGAAAGGAGGGTCCAATGTAAGAAAAGGATGAGAAAAGAGGAAAAGGGAAGAGGTGAAGTATTCCTGGGAGTATTCAAAACCATTGGGCAATGGAGTCAAGGAAGGATTTGCTTGCTAATCAATAGGTAGGCTTTCAATTGGGCTAGTCATCTAAAACGTTGGATCTTAAAGATGATAATGTGATATGGAATGGTGGGAGAGGAGGAGACAACACAGTTTCAGGGCACAAATTCAAAGACCCGTTGGTCGCACAAGGATCCTAGTGGACAGGGCTAACTCTGATCCCCAGCGTTCCCAAATCTTCCAGCTAAATCCTTAACAAGAAACATCTAAGAACATATCATTTAATTCATACATCAGAGAGAAGGAAATAACATCCACTACATTGGTTAAACTAACTGAAATCAATTCTTAGATAACACATTCAGAAGAAAAACATCAATGGCAAGGACAATAGAAACATAGGGTACCTAACAAGGGTAAATCCTATGCCAATATTCTGATGCAAGCCAGTAGAAAGGAAATGAAATGAATTAAAACATATAGATAGGAAAACATCACCGTTTCTTTAGATCAGGATCCAAAGAAGTGTGCTTGTCATATTAAATAGCAATACCAGTCAAGTACAACATGGCCAATAGCTGAAAACTCAGTCTGAAATCATATTCCTTAGCCTATCTTACAACTTTACACAGAGACTGTGTCTCAAAAGAAACTACTTGCAGTTCACTGATAACTGATCAATCCCCGTACCATAATTTTCTCATGAGTTTTATAGCAGAAGATGAGCTGAGGAGGTAGGTGAAGAACTAAATGAAGAATTAAAACTCAGAAAAGAAATAGAGAGCCAAAGCCTATTCTATTTTAAATCTTATGCATTAATCTCTGGCATGTCTTGGACGAAAGAATGATCTTCTTCGGCTTCCATTTACTCTGGTATGGTCCTGATGTACTTCGGCTGCAGAACTTTGTAGTACTTTTGGTGCATAAACAAAATGGTAAATAAATGCCTGAATGGTCTGCCATACTTTGAAACAAATGCTCTGGTAGCTTTGGATTGTGGTCTGGTGGAAATTTCTTCAGGAACACGGTAGATACAGGGAATAGTATGGGCGCTTGGTCCTTTAGGGAACGAATAGTCTGATGATGTGAAACCCTAAGCTTTGATTGCACCGGGGAGGACTTTGCACATTCAAACTCTGTATTTTTAATGAAAATAGCGTTCAGATATCCTCCCGGGTTCTTCTCTGTACCTTTGAACTCTAAAAGATATTTCTTTGGTTTTGCGCCGCTGTAACAATGACAATGAGCCATGGCGGCATTTCACCGCTCATACTCTACAAAACCCACAACTGAGTCGAGAAATCAAATGTATGGAAGGGAGGATGAAGCGGAGACTCATGAAGAGGTGGTGCAGCGGCGGCAGAAATGGCGGTTTCAAATGGAACAATGGTGATGAATGCAGTGATATGGCGAAAATGGTGAATAATAGGGTTTGGAGGAGAAATGCATCGTGAACCATTCGATCGTGGTCCAGTGGTGGGGATTGACAGTGGGGATGCAACAGCGGGATGGTATATGAGATGGGCGGAATAAATATGAAACATTTAAACTTTAATGAAAAACATGAAACTTTGGACTATGGAGGAAATACAACAGAAATGAACGAAATGCAATAGAAATGCGATGGGAATGATCGTACGAGGTGGGACCCATACGGAAATCGCAATCGGAGGGAACAAAAGAGTGACACACTAAAAAGTTGCGATCGCGATGGAGTTTGTGATTGTGATTGGGAGGAAAACCTTTGTAAAAACAAAATATAACAATTTTCCACTTTACAAAGGGGAAAACCCTTTATTTTATGAATGTGCGAAGGTATGGTACGGTGGGCCCGGGGTCAATCGTAATCGGAGATCGGGAGCGGGGATAATTGTAATCGTATTCCAAATGTTGCGATGCGATCGGAGGAGGGCTTGCGATCGGAGAATCGGGGGGTGGTGCGATCGGAAGAAACAAAGGGGCGACACATACAATGTTCCGATTGCGATTGGGACGGGAAAGCGATGACCGTTGGATCAACGGGGGAAATAAATAGCGGAGATTTTGACCAGGGATCGCGATCGTAGAGAGGTAGAAGGTGGCAGCGATTAGAAGTTATGATTGCGATTGGGTGGGGAGTGTGATTAGCGTTGGACCGTTCGATCCGGCGGGAAGACCAACAGTCCAAATGTGGTCGAAGCGTTGCCATCGGAAGGAGCGGAAAGGGGGACACAAAGAAACTTGTGATTGCGATTGGGTGGGGAGTGCGCGGACTGTCGGATCTACAGGGGAATCAACGGTGGAGGATACGTCGCGGGTCATACTGACCAAAAGCAATCGCATCGGAGTTTTTAAGTCTTACAAAGAAATTTATTGTTCCACTCCAGTTTTCCGATGCGATTAGCGCCCAGGCACTAAGCGCTTGGTCTTAGCACTAAGGTTATATGTGAGGAAGTGGTTGGGGCTGGCGGAAAAGGGGCTAAGCCCTGTTATAAGGTTAAAAAGTGGGTTTTTTCCCATATTTAATTTAAGGTCGGGAAAGGCTAATGATAGGGATAAAAAGTGCTTATTAAACCAGACAAAGGGTGGATGTGGGATTTGAAGGGGATTTTTGGGCATGATTTAGGGGAGGAAGGGGGACTTAGAGGGACAAAGGGGAAATTTGACAAAGAGGGAAAAAAGGGGTAAAATGGGACATTCCGCAGGGATGAAAAGGGAAAATAAAGGCCTTTTGGAGCATAATTTTTGTGATCAGTGAGGCTCATAGACTCAAGAATAGCAGAGGGAAACAGTCAAAGGCAGGGAACATTTTAGGCTTCAAGGATGATGTGTTTCCAAGGGAAATGCATTCCTTGAAGACTCATAAAACAAATATCCCCTTGCTTGATTTTCAAGAAATTCATAGGGGGCTAACAGTGGCTCCACATGGGGATGGCTTCTTCTTGAAGGAGTCAAGAATTCAGAAAATGATCTTTGGTGTAGGCCAGATGCCTGATGCTTGAGCCACCTTTCTTTTTTTTTATTTTTAGCTGCCACAAATATGATAGATCAGCAGAAAAATTCCTAAACAATCTACCTACCCATCCTACAATCCTAGCATTTTTTCTTCAAGGGTGCATTTGAACTAGCAGACCCTTTACATCATTTATTTTTATAACAGAAAATAAACCTATTCTAAATCTACCCTTATTTATCCATGAGACCAGATTGGACTGTTGGTCTCACATGTTTCTCTACCTAATCTAATATCTTCTGGGATTAGAATGTCCAGCAGATTTCTTCTCTACATTCTACAACAAAAATTGAAAAACAGACAAACTAGGATTAGACAGTCTAGTTTGTTGTAGATCCAAGGCATAAAGACAGTTGCACATAGACAGAAATTTGTAGAAAATTTGAAACAAAATTTTGAAGGCTTGAAATCTGAAATCTTGAAGCATCCTTATTTCTTTTTGGGACTCGAGTTTTGGGCTTGTTAGAGTCAATTTATTTTCTTCATTTCAGCTCTGGTTTTGGGCATGTTAGAGTTGATTCTTCTTTCTTCTTTGCTGGTCTAGTTTTTGAGCATGTTTGGACCAGCCACATTGCTTGTTTTTAGCTTAGGTCTTGATCATATTAGAGCCAATCCTTTGCACTTCAGAGGTTCATGTTTTGAGCATGTCTGAACCTCTCTTTTCTCTCTGTTTTTTGAAACATTTTCTCTTTTTCTTGAAAACGAAAACTGCAATGGTATGTACAATGGAAATGAAAATTGGAAATTGAAAATCAGCAGAAGTAGTGTTTGAGCATCCTGCCATTGACAGGACCCCCGAACAGTTCTGTACCATCTAATTCCTGTAGGAAGAAGGCATTTGGACCCACAGTGGCCTGGATGATGTATGGACCTTGCCACAGACTGTCAAACTTGTCGTGCTTTCCTTTATCCTCTCTTCTTGAGTCCCACTTCAGAACTTTATCCCAAATTTTGAAATCAGCAGCTTTGGTTCTTTTGTCAAAAAAATTCTTTATATTTTCCTGAACCTTCACTGCTCTATTGTAAACCTCTTCCCTTGTTTGCTAGAGATGAATTGTCTGGTTTATCCTTCTCACCATACTGTCTTCTTCTGTTTGAATCTCTTGGACCAACTTAATCATTGGTACCCCAAGGCTGGTAGGAAACACTGCTTCTCTCCCATAAACAAGCTGATATGGTGACATGCCAATGGACTTCTTTGTTGTAAGCCTATCAGCCCACAAGGCATGCACTAACTTTTTACGCCATGACTTTTTGTTCTCTTCTAACAGCTTTTTGATGATGATCACCAGGATCTTGTTCGATGATTCGGCTAAACCATTACCTTGTGGGTAATAAGCAGTTGAATGACCAAGTACTATTTGATACCTGTGACAAAAATCAACCATCTTCTTGGATCCAAAAGCCGCAACTTTATGAGTGATTATTTTTCTTGGGCAGCCAAACCGAGAGAGGATATGGCCTTCTAGGAACCTAATGATGACTGAATTTGTGGCATTCCTAGTAGGTATGGCCTCTATCCACTTAGTGAAGTAGTCTGTGGCTGTTACGATCCATTTTTGTTGTGCAGAAGAAGCTGGGTGGATTTCTCCTATGAAATTTAGGCCCCATTGTATAAAGGGACCTTCAACAGTGATGGGTTGTAGAGGTAAGGGGAGGAGCTTTCTTTTGCCTTCAAAAATCTGGCATTTGTGGCAGGCAATTATCATCTTATGAATGTCGTTGAAGAGTGTGGGCCAGTAGTAACCAGCCATGAGTATTTTTTTTGTAGTGGCCTTCCAGCTCAGGTGGCCTCCACACTCTACTGCATGGAATTCTTGCTTAATCCTCTCAGCTTCAGTTTCTGGCAAGCATTTAAGCAGTAGGCCATTTTGATTTTTCCAATATAAGTTTACATTCAGAATGCAGTATCTTCTAGCTCTCATTTTTAGGAATTTGGCCTTGGTCTTTGATAGTTCAGGTGGAGCATTGAGGTTGGTGAGCACATAAAGGATATCAGAGTACCAAGGAGAGTTCTGAAACTTCTCCTCAACAGTGGGATTAGGCAGTCCTTCCTGCTCATCCAAGGCATTTACCATGTTAATTTCAAGGGCTTGCAGATTTGATTCAGCCATTAACTTAGCTAAGCCCTGGCCTTTGATCATTTTTGTGGGTTTTATCTCAAGGTCGTATTCTAGGATCACAACAATCCATTTTCCCCTCTTCCCATCTGGGTCTTGGGACAATATATCTTTGACTACTATGTTAGTCACATAAGCTATGGTGTGGGAATGCAATATGTACACCCTGAAATCTTTCAAGGCTTTAATCAGAGCATAGGCCTGCTTTTCCATTATGTTGTATTTCAAGGGTGCATCCCTTAGTGCTTTGCTAAAAAAGGAAATTGGTTGTTCCATTCCCTCTGGATTTTTCTGCAGTAGGACTGCAGCCACTGTATGCTCAGAGGCAAATGAAAATATTAGGAAATATTTTGAGAAATCAAGGCTAATTAGAATAGGAGCTTGGGTGAGTGCAAGTTTTACTGATTCAAAAGATTGTTTAGCTCCAACAGTCCATTTAACTCCTACAACTTTCTTCAACATGTTAGTCATATTCCTAAGGTGTTCAGCTAGGTTGGGAATAAACCTCCTAAGGAAGTTAATTTTCCCAATGAAGGACTGTAATTATTTGATGTTTCTTCGGTGTGTGATCTGTAGTATTCCCTCAATTATTTGTGGGTCTATCCTAATTCCCTTTTCAGATATAATGTGGCCAAGAAGCTTTCCTTCTTGTAGCCCAAATACAGTCTTTTTAGGACTCAGTGACAGACCAAACCTTCTACATTTTTCAAACACTTTTCTCATATGTTTTAGGTGTTCTTCTTCAGTCTTAGAATAGATTGTTATGTCATCCAAGTAAATAACAATGAAGTTTCCTATCTCATCTGAAAAAGCTATATCCATTGCTCTTTGGAAGGTTGCACCAGCGTTCATCAGTCCAAAGGGAATTTTTACATACATAAAGGTGCCCCATGGAGTGGTAAAGGCTGTCTTGAGTTGGTCTTTTGGGATTACTAATACTTGGTTGTAACCTGAAAACCCATCTAGCAGGGAGATCCTTTTTTATCATAGTACCCTCTGAAGGATGTGTTCCATTTTTGGCAAAGGGTAATTGTCTTTGAGTGAGGCTCTATTAAGATTCCTGAAATCAATGCACAGCCTGATATCCCCTGTTTTCTTTCTCACAGCCACTAAGTTGGATACCCAATTAGAGAACCTTACAGGTACAATTATGCCTGCCTCATACATCTTTTTAATTTCTTTTTCCACTGCAGGCAATTTCTTTGGGTTTATTCTGCGGAGTTTTTGTCTGAAGGGCTTCTAATTTTCTTTCAAAGGTATTTTGTGCTCTATGATGTTCGTTTCATAGGCCTTTAAGTCTTCATAACTCCATGCAAACACGTCAATAAATTCTTTGAATAATTCAATGTATTTCCCTTTCATTTCTGTGGGTAAGGACCTAGCCAATTTAATCATTTTGGGATTATCCTTTGTGCCTATGTTGCATTCTTCAACGTCAGAGTCCGCGTGCTCTATGGTAGGCTTTTTAGCTACATCATCGAAATCAAAAAGGTCTTCTAAAGGCGCCAGGCCTTGAGGTATGTTCCTATATTTGGCCCGCAGCACCTCTACTTCTTCACTGTCTGCGTTTTCACACTCTGTAGTTGAATTTCCAGTTTCTTCATTTAAAGCGTTTATTTCTACGTCGTGGGGTGTAGTTTCTTCCTCGTCTAAGGGTTCCTCACTTAGGCAGCTATCACTAGACGTAGAGTCTGAATCGGAAAACTCAAACTCGTTTCTGCCTATCAGGAAATCTTCAATATGTTTGTTGCCCTCAAAGACCTGCCAATATTTTTCGTTATCTGACACTGCAGGTCTGAATCTGGTTTGTATTATGATTTGTTGGTCACTTGGAGTCTTAGGGTATGAACTAGCTAGGCAAGCTAATCCATTCGCAATGACGTTCTGATTTCTAGGAACAAACACTAATTCATATTCAAAAAATGTTTTCAATATGTCCATGGCATCGTTCCTATATGCTCTCAACCTAGGGTGTTTGGCTATG
Source organism: Pinus albicaulis (assembly GCA_034641835.2). Classification (NCBI taxonomy): domain Eukaryota; kingdom Viridiplantae; phylum Streptophyta; class Pinopsida; order Pinales; family Pinaceae; genus Pinus; species Pinus albicaulis. The sequence continues at coordinate 1,464,337,529 of CM076582.1, forward strand.
TATTCACTATTCACCTGTTTTATCACCAACTCAGAGTCTCCCTACACGACTATTCTACAGGCTCCTATTTTCTTCAATAGATTCAAGCCCAGGATAAGAGCCTTGTACTCTGCAATATTATTTGTACATTTGAAATGCAGATTGCAGGCATGGCTCTCCGCGTAGTCGCTCTCTATGTTACGCAACCATACCCCAGCTCCGGCAGTTATTTTTGTGCAGGACCCATCGAAACTCATCTCCCACAGGGGTTCACTCTCGGTTTTGTTGTCATTTCTTTCCCTATGGCTGGATTCACCGTTACGTTGTGCTATAGGGTCTGCACTAGGCTACGGGATATTTAGTTCTTTGTGTGGCGTATGAGTTTTTGAGGGATGACTAGTTAGCTGTTTACCTTATGTTTTTTGCTCGCTCTAAATTTTTGTTTCAGTGCACTGTCTAGGGTTTATTTCTTCATTTTCCTCTAAATCTAGAGTGGCCATTATGTTACAATCTATGGTCTCAACTCCTCTATTTGTATCTATTCTTTCTGGTGCTGGGTCCCCTAAAGATTCATCGTTGCAGAAGATGAAAGAGTCCAAATCTATGTGAACATAGTATAAAGGTGAATTCTCAAGTTTTTTAGGGCTACTAACCAGAAATTTCATTTGTGCCTCCCTGTACAGTCTTCTAAGTTGGCTAAAAACGGGGATTGTGGCATATGCCCCATCCATCTGCATTGTGCCTTGCAGCTTGGCTCCCCAAGATCTAGATAGTAACATGCCATACTTAGGTGGCACATCTGCCACCACAACATCCATGACCATACATTTAGCTGGAATTTGGGTCAAGCTCACACATAAATCTTTGATCAGGCCAAGGAATTTTACCCTGCTAGAGTCGAATGAATATAGGTATTTGTAATGTCGGGTTATCTCCAGGCCTATACTTTCCATGACTACCTTAAGCATTAGGTTATGTGATGCTCCAGAATCATGCATTGCATTATGAAGAATCTTGTCATGAATGTTGAGACTGATATAAAAAGGTGGAACTACCCCCTCCTGAAACTTCCCTTCAATATTTGGACCAAACAGAAGGGTTGGTTGATCATCACTCAGATTTACAGTGTCACTATTCTCACCTAGGTTCAAAGCTTTCAAAATTTGGCCTTTATATACATCCTGAGTGGCCAGCTCGAAAAGTAGGACAGAGATTTTAATTCTTGCAATCTCACTCTCTAAATTGAAAGAGGACTGACTCTTTGGAATGCTCAACTCTGTTTTGTTAGACACTGCCTTGGTGGCTGAATCAGTGTGTTGATTCTCATTATGTACAGGGTTAGGGACTGTTTTATCAGGAGCACTAACTACAGTGCTAGTGCTGCTAGTGGGTTGGCTTTGTTTATCAATTTGTTGGTTGTCTTTTTCTTTGTTCTTTCCAGAACTCTCAACTATTGATTTGTTGCTACTTTCAGCAGTCACTTTAGAAGTCTTCTCCGGCCTTTTCTTGATGGTAATCTCAGGAGCTTTGGGCTTGGAATTATCTAGGTTTTTCTTGATCCTGAGTTAATATTGTTCTCTAACCTACATGATATAATTTTCAAATCCAAGTCTGTAGTCCTCAGATTCTAACCACTCCTCATCCCAACACGAGGGTGAGGGCTGATCTTCCTCTATGGAACAGTTATGGATTGAGTCCTCTGTTTCAAACATGTTTATTTTGTTCCCTTCAGACTCTTCTATGATCCCCTCATCTTCATCAAGAAAGTTCTCTTGAAATGGGGGTATAACCTGTTGATCTGATTCTCTTTGTCTGTTGGGAGTGTTATTGTTTCTTCTAAAGTTTTGGTTTTGGTTTTTGTTCTGATTACTAACTGTGACAACCATTTTTTCCATCATTTGTTGTAGTCTTTCTATGTTTTTGGATAAACGGTCATACTTGGGATCAGATGTGGAAGCTACTGCATCATCTATATATGTCACCCTCTTCTCAGCTCTCAATCTTGCTCGTTTCTCAATCAGATTAGCCTCTACACTCACTGCTCCCTTTTTCACGTCTTCCAACGTGTTGTAATCTCTCTCCATAAGCTGGTAGGCCATGTTAGCATCAAAGCCTTCAGGGTATTTTGTTAGATCCATACCTTGGGGAGGTTTCATGTGTGGAGGAAGGGCATTATAAACGCTGTTGAACCTTGTAGTGTAGTCATGGACACTCTCTCCTGTGTTTCTTTTAAGGTTCATATATTCTACTAGGATTTGCTGAGGGTTGGCCTTAACCTCCCATTTGTCTATGAAAGTCTGATATAAAGCAGGGAGGTCATTAATGCTACCCGAAGGTAGGCCTTCAAACCATTTCTTCACATCACCCCCTAAGCTCTGGGCAAAGATTCTCATTTTGACCGTATCATCGTCTATCTCCATGTAGTCAAAATAATCTTCCATCCTATCCACATGGTATTGTGCTGTGGTAGACTCTTTTGCAGTGAAGTGTGGGATCTTCGATTGATAATAATTGGGTAAGGGTACTAGAGGCTGAAGTAAAACTAGAGGTGCATACCAGGCTGCCATGATGATGTTTTCATGAGGTAAAGGATTGACTTGGGCAGCTTGTATATGGATGACAGGAATATTATGACTAGTAGAAGACTGATGAGCAAATTTAGGGTGATTGAGCCCCAAGTTTTGAATGAAGTGTATATCAGGCGGTGTAGATGGAGGGGTATGTCTATTCCCAAGGTGCTTACCACTTCAAGGTGGTGAAACAAGAAACTCAAGGTCTGGCTGGTCTAGAACACTGAATGACCTAGTTCTTGGTAAGCTACTTTGAGCACCTAGTTCAAAAAGTGGGTCTGATGGAGCTGTAAAGTTTTCTAGTGTAGAGATAGCTCTATGGATGTGGCTGGGAATAGTTGATTGTTTAGGTGTAGGAGTTCCCTTGAGGATTCTCTCAGGGTTTTCAACTATTTTAGGTGGGTCTGGGTTAGAATAAGCTCTTGTGTGAATGTTTCTTGAAGCCAGAATGTTTTTTTCTTACCAATCAGCTTAACGCTACTTGTTACTTCTACTGTGGTTGATGTTGTAATGGCTCTGGTCTCCCAGTGGAGTCTTTATGTGAACCAAGATAATCAGTAGGCCTACTAATCACCAGTGGAGTCTTTAAAACGTTCAGGAACTATGGAGTCGCCAGGTGGAGGGTTTCGGATATTTCTAGAGGTTACACTGTCCACCACAGTGCTTATGAGATGCCCCCTTTCAAGGATACCTTCCAAACACAGCAAACTCTAACCAGAGATTGACTGGGAGGGAATTTACCAGATATGTCACCTCTGAAAGAGTGTGAGATCTGGAGGCTACCTGGCCCCTTTCCAAACTCTGTCTAAGAGTGTGGTGAGAAACACGACAAATGGTATAGACCTTGGTCTATGTATAGGAGTGTTTTACTGCCAACCTAACTAGAGATTGTAGGTTTCTGAGGCTCTTATGATATAGTAAGTGAGAAATACTCAGAATTCCCCAGTGGAGTCACCATTATGTTGGGGTTCCCATGTTTTGGCCAGATTGGCAAGACCAAAAGATGAGACAACATCAGACCACTTTCAGACCTCAGGATCTAGCCCTCCTAGGTCCAGAGAGGGATCTCTCTATGATTGCTATAGAAAATTTTTTTGAAGGTCAAAGTTTTAAGATGTTAGGCTAGTTATAAGGCTCAGGGTTTGATTGTTTGATTGTTTGTTTGGTTGTTGGTTATCAGGAAAGAAGGGTCCAATGTAAGACAAGGATGAGCAAAGAGGAAAAGGGCTGAGGTGAAGTATTCCTAGGAGTATTCAAAACCATTGGGCAATGGAGTTAGGGAAGTATTTTCTTGCTAATCAATAGGTAGGATTTCAATTGGGCTAGTCATCTAAAACGTTGGATCTTAAAGATGATAGTGTGATATGGAATGGTGGGAGAGGAGGAGAAAACACAGTTTCACGGCACAAAGTCAAAGACCCGCTGGTCGCACAAGGATCCTAGTGGACAGGGCTAACTCTGATCCCCAGCGTTCCCAAATCTTACAGCTAAATCCTTAACAAGAAACATCTAAGAACATATCATTTAATTCATACATCAGAGAGCAAGAAATAACATCCACTACACTGGTTAAACTAACTGAAATCAATTCTTAGATAACACATTCAGAAGAAAAACATCAATGGCAAGGAGAGCAGAAACATAAGGTACCTAACAAGGGTAAATCCTATGCCAATATTCTGATGCAAGCCACTAGAAACGAAATGAAATGAATTAAAACACAGAGATAGGAAAACATCACCGTTGCTTTAGATCAAGATCCAAAGAAGTGTGCTTGTCATATTAAATAGCAATACCATTCAAGTACAACATGACCAATAGCTGAAAACTCAGTCTGAAATCATATTACTTAGCCTATCTTACACCTTTACACAGAGACTGTGTCTCAAAATAAACTACTTGCAGCTCACTGATAACTGATCAACCCCCTTACCATAATTTTCTCATGATTTTTATAGCAGAAGATGAGCCGAGGAGGTAGGTGAAGAACTAAATGAAGAATTAAAACTCAGAAAAGAAATAGAGAGCCAAAGCCTATTCTATTTTAAATCTTATGCATTAATCTCTGGCATGTCTTGGACGAAAGAATGATCTTCTTCGGCTTCTATTTACTCTGGTTTGGTCCTAATGTAGTTTGGCTACAGAACTCTGTACTACTTTTGGTGCATAAACAAAATGGTAAATAAATTCCTGAATGGTCTGCCATACTTTGAAACAAATGCTCTGGTAGCTTTGGACTGTGGTCTGGTGGAAATTTATTCAGGAACATGGTAGATATAGGGAACAGTATGGGCGCTTGGTCCTTTAGGGAACGAACAGTCTGTTGATGTGAAACCCTAAGCTTTGATTACACCGGGGAGGACTTTGCACGGTCAAACTCTATATTTTTAATGAAAATAGCATTCAGATATCCTCCCGGGTTCTTCTCTGTACCTTTGAACTCTAAAAGATCTTTCTTTGGTTTTGTGCCACTGTAACAATGACAATGAGCCATGGCGGCATTTCACCGCTCGTACTCTGCAAAACCCACAACTGAGTCAAGAAATCAAATGTATGGAAGGGAGGATGAAGCGGAGACTCATGAAGAGGTGGTGCAGCGGTGGCAAAAATGGCGGTTTCAAATGGAACAATGGTGATGAATGCAATGATATGGCGAAAACGATGAATAATAGGGTTTGGTGGAGAAATGCATTGTGAACCATTCGATCATGGTCCAGTGGTGGGGATCGACGGTGGGGATGCAACAGCGGGATGGTATATGAGATGGGCGGAATAAATATGAAACATTTAAACTTTAATGCAAAACACGAAACTTTGGACTATGGAGGAAATACAACGGAAATGAATGAAATTCAATGGAAATACGATGGGAATGATCGTACGAGGTGGGACCCATACAGAAATCGCAATCGCAATCGAAGGGAACAAAGGAGTGACACACTACAAATTTGCGATCGTGATGGAGTTTGCGATTGCGATTGGGAGGAAAACCTTTGTAAAAACAAAATATAACAATTTTCCACTTTACAAAGGGGAAAACCCTTTATTTTATGAATGTGCGGAGGTATGGTACGGTGGGCTCGGGGTCAATCGCAATCAGAGATCGGGAGCAGGGATAATCGAAATCGCATTCCAAATGTTGTGATGCGATCGGAGGAGGGCTTGCGATCGAAGAATCAGGGGGTGGTGCGATCGGGAGAAACAAAGGGGCGGCACATACAATGTTCTGATTGCGATTGGGACAGGAAAGCGATGACCATTGGATCAACGGGGGAAATCAACGACGGAGATTTTGATCGGGGGTCGCGATCGCAGAGAGGTAGAAGGTGGCAGCGATTGGAAGTTCTGATTGTGATTGGGTGGGGAGTGCGATTAGCGCTGGACCGTTCGATCCGGCGGGAAGATCAACGGTCCAAATGTGGTCGGAGCATTGCAATCGGAAGGAGCGGAAAGGGGGACGCAAAGAAACTTGCGATTGCGATTGGGCGGAGAGTGCGTGGACCATCGTATCTACAGGGGAATCAACGGTGGAGGATACGTCACGGGTCATACAGACCAATAGCAATCGCATCGGAGTTTTTAAGTCTTACAAAGGAATTTATCGTTCCGCTCCGGTTTTCCGATGCGATTACCGCCCAGGCACTAAGCGCTAAGGGTATATTTGGGGGGAAGTGGTTGGGGCTGGCGGAAAAGGGGCTAAGCCCTGTTATAAGGTTAAAAAGTGGGTTTTTTCCCATTTTTAATTTAAGGTTGGGAATGGGTAACGATAGGGAGAAAAAGTGCTTATTAAACCAGACAAAGGGTGGATGTGGGATTTGAAGGGGATTTTGGGCATGATTTAAGGGAGGAAGGGGGACTTAGAGGGACAAAGGGGAACTTTGATAAAGAGGGAAAAAAGGGGTAAAATGGGACATTCTGCAGGGATGCAAAGGGGAAATAAAGGCCTTTTGGAGCATAATTTTTGCGATCAGTGAGGCTCATAGACTCAAGAACAGCAGAGGGAAACAGTCAAAGGCAGGGAACATTTTAGGCTTCAAGGATGATGTGTTTCCAAGGGAAATGCATTCCTTGAAGACTCATAAAACAAATAGGCCCTTGCTTGCTTGTCAAGAAATTCATAGGGGGCTAACATATTCCTCATGGGGTTTCCTGTTTAGATAAAAAATAATTTAATAAACTATGGGTTATTAAATTATTTCTCATAGTGAAAGCAATTTTACTATGGTAAAATTGGTTTTACATGGTGTACTTTATTCCATCTAATAGTAACAGGTTAGATGACCAAAAATTGGTGTAACAGGCGTCCTGCTCCCTTTCATACCCCCCAATTATTTATTTATGGTGCATAGAATCCGTGCAAATAATATAACACATCCCCAATATTATCCCACTTGTTATTTTCTTTCCATACAAGGGGCCACAGGAGTACAAAATGAACGATTGAGGGTAGTGATGCCCATTGTTTCTCTACACCAAGAGAACTTTTCAATGCTTACAATTTTTTCTAATTCATTTGAAACATTCTTAAAAGTATCCACCATTACTAGAAACACCTTCTTGTCTTCAATCATATCTCTCACAAAGTGATACTGAACATCAATATGATTTTTATTCAAATGATAAGTAGGGTTCCTCACCAAGAAAATTGCACTATAGTTGTCAGAATCTATCCTTATATCTTGTTGTACAAACCCTATACTTGAACACAAACTCTGTAACCAAACTACTTGATTGCGTCAATGGATACCATGTATGAAACCTTTTTATTTGAAATTTCCACTCTATATTGTCTCTTGCTCATCCAACTGATAGCTCCTCAAAATAGGTTAAACACATACCCACTTGTGGATCTTTTACGATCCATATCTCCAACCCAGTCTGCATCAACAAATCCTTGAATTTCCATCACTCTAATTAACCTTGTTATTTCTTGGTAGTACAATCCATATCCATTAGTTCCACAAAGATACTTGAAAAAACTCTTCATTTTTTTCCAATACTCCCTTACTAGTTTTGATATATACCTTCTCAATACTCCCACTAATTGTCCAATATCCAGTTTGGTACATACCATTGCACAAGTCAAACTTTTAACGACACTAGCATATGGAACGTGAGACATGTCCTCTTCCAATTCCTATCTCCTGGGACACTTATATACAAATAAATTTACACCTACAAGGATAGGGACCTTCATCGATTTACCTTCCTGCATATTTTACCTCTACAATATTGTCTCGATCTCGACCACATATCAACATACTTTTTATAATTTGTCTTTGGCTACTTCATGTATGCCTATTCTTCCAAATCACCATGTAGATATGTTGCATTCACATCCATCTATTCTACCTTGAAATAAAAAGTAGTATAAATATCTAAATGAAATCTAATAGAAGCTAACTTTGCAACAGGAGAAAAATTATCACTAAAGCCAATTCCCTACACCTAGGAATAACCTTTTGCTACTAATATAGCTTTGTATTTCTCAAAATTTCATTATATGCACTCAATTCCTTATTAAACTCCCATTTATTGCAAATGGTTTTCTTCCAACCAAAAACTCCACTAGATACCAAGCATTAATCTTGTCCAAGACCACCATTTCTTCAACCGTGTCCTTTTTCTAGATTTTTCCTTTCTTTGGATCCACTTCCTCCTTGATAGCTCTAAGACCATCATCAATAATCAAAAAATAAAAAATTAAAGATAAATCAAGTGGAGTATACCTGTCTAGTTGCCTTATTTCCTGAAACAATCTCCTTAAACCGAAAGTATGTGGTCCTTCTTATTTTGATTATTGTTCTTATGTAAAGTTTGAATCATCGTCCTTTAGTTCAAACTATATCTTCTCTAGGTATTTCTCCCTTGGTATGACTTCATTTTTGATAACATCTTTCACTCATCCAAATACCACATCTCAACTATACACAACATTCCTTATTTATGGGTTCCAAATATTGTAACCTTTTAAACCCTCTTTATAACAAAAAAATATGCACCTTTTAGATTCTCTACACAACCTAGTTCTATTTTCCTCTTGAACATGTACATATGCATCACAACCAAATAACTTGAGATATACGATAGATGGTTTCTTAAAAATACATGCTTCATGTCAATTATTATTATCTAATGCTAATGAAGGTGATCTATTCACCATGTAACATGAAATATCCACTAGCTTTTCCTAGAATTATTGTCCTAACCAAGTAGCATTGAGCATGCTCCTTGACTTTTCCATCGATGTCATTTTCAATATTTTTGCAACTCCATTTTGTTGATATGTGTATGGGGTAGTATTCTATCACACTATACCTTCCCATACATTCCTTCCCATACAATTCTCCACCATTATCCATCCTCAACGCATTTACCCTCTTCTCTATATGATTCTCCACTAGAGCCCTAAAGTATTTATATATGCCAAATACTTTAGATATCTTCCTAAGGAAATATATCCATGTATTCCTCAAGAATTCATCTATAAATGAGACATAGTACACAGATTTACCTAGTGATGGAACTAACGCAGGTACAAACACATCACTATGCACTAGTTGTAGTATTCCCCTTGCCCTCTTAGCACCAAAGGAGAACCTAACCTTATTATGCTTCCCATATAAACAATGTTTATAGAAATCAAAACCCAGAGAGAAATTATACATGCCTTATACCATACCATTACCATGTAATACTCGAAGACCCTTCTCTCTGATATGTCCTAGTATTTGATGCCACAACATAGTCTCTTCTCCTAAAACTGCAAAAGTTATTCCTTGTTCTACTCCACTCTTAGGAAGAATGGAACTTTTGCACCCAACATTAACATTTCTTCCCAAAAAATATATATATAATCCAATCCAAAATCCCCTCAGCAATACCATTTCTCCTAAAACCATCTTGTGAGTATCCCTTTCAAACATTGTTTCTACACCTACATCGCTCATCTTGCTTACACAAATTAAATTTCTAACTAATACTGGAATGTGCATCACATTCATTAGAGGAAATTTTATTCTAAAAATTACCTCCTACGGAAAAATAATAAAATAATAGGAAAATAATAAAGTAAGAGTTATGAATTTTGGAGGGAAAAGAGGAAAACTACTTTTCTTGTATTGTACTTTTAGCTTATCTCCTTATAGGTTTACTCAAATTTCAAGTGTAGACACTCATTGGATGCAAAATTAAATTTCACATCAAAAAAGTACCCATTATTCATACTTTTGATAACACGCACATTGATAAAAATTGAAGATACATTAAAAAAGCGTGTTCAACATGTTGTTTAATGAATCTTCATTTTTTATCAATGTGGGTGTTCTCAAAAGTATGCATAATGGGTACTCGTTGGATGTGGAATTTAATTCCACATATAATGAGTGTATACACTTGAAATTTGAGTAAACCTATAAGGACATAAGCCAAAAATACAATTAAAAAAGTATTTTTCTTTATTTTCTCTCCAAAATATTTACATGTACCTCTTTTTAAATTTAAAGGACTTTGATTAGTTTACATATTATGCACGTGAAACTTTCATGGACACTTTTAGGCTAAAAGTTTCTCTAATGAGGGAGTCTCATAATCCTTCCATCCACGAGTTTAACTTTAATATTCGTCATGATATGATTCTAGCTCTCAAGCCATCTCTTAAGAAAACGTCACCACTATTGAATCTTTCATACTCACAAAACCACTCCTTATGAGGAGTTAGATGAAAATTTGTGCCTAATTCAACTAGTCATGCCTCATGATAAACCTTTCTATTTGAAGAAGCAAAGTACACATCCCATCCTTCATCTAAGGAGGTTTTGGCTTCTACAGAAGGAGAATATTCATATCCCTATCCTTTCTCTACAAATTTTGATTTACAATATTTCCTGTAATTCCTTTATTTTCCACATTTACAACATACATTTATGAACTTTCTTGGAGATTTTGATCTTCCTCTAGATTTAGATCTCCCACTTCAGGAATTATTTATATTTCTATTTTTGGAGTGTCCTGTTACATACAAGGCATATATGTTCTTTCTCTTCATGATTTTCCATCTCATATCCTTCAATAACAAGGATTAGACTATTTCATTAAATTTTAAGGTAGTTTCATAACTACCTATGGAAAAAACTATACTATCCCACAATTCTAGTTGATAACATAGCATACTAATGCACTTTTCCCATTTGAAATATCAATATCAATAGATAAAAATTGACTTACCATAGTATTGAAGGTGTTTATATGCTTTGTCGTCGAGTCTCCGTCCTTCATCCTTAGGTTATACAACTTTTTCTACAGGAATAATTTGTTCACTAGGGACTTAGATTGATAGAAAGCCCATAACTTACCCCACAAATCCTTTGTTGTAGCTTCCCTCAACACATTCAATAATATTGAATCTGAGATATACACTCATATTTTTATCTTTTCCTTCCAATCCAACTTCATTGAGTCTGCTATTACATCCCCATTGGTGTAGAACCTAGATCCAAAGTAAAAAATTGATCCTTTTCCACAAAAAATTCTTCTGCTATGAGCTTTCAAAACTCAAAATTATAGTCTTTAAATTTCTCGATATCTATTTTTGAACCACTCACCATTTATTTTCACCATAATAACCACTTTCATAAATATCCCACTGTAATAGGGTTTACCACAAGCCTATGCCAAACCTCTTAGCCACAAAGGCATCCCTTGAATCCAAAACTACTTTGATACCAAATGTCATTTTTAACCTACATAATTAATTGTTGCAAACAAATTCTTGATAAAATAGAAAAGATATAGTGGTATATACACAAATTTACACAAAAAAATAATCCTAGAAAGCCAAACCTAGGAATTCAAGAAAACCCTTTTTTATTATATTTTACGTGTAATGTTCTGATACAATATACATATCCGGTGGGGTATGTTGTGGCTCATTTGCATCTACCTTTAAAATATTTTTCAAAACACCAAAAAATAATATATGATAGAAAATGTAAAATTTTGTGTTTCATAGAATAATTTTGATTTATATATTGGCATATTAACATTACGTGATGAGATGTGAAGGTGGCTCGAGTCGATCTCATTCACGTGAAGAATAGTTCAAGAGCCGGATTGATGGGCATGCTCAAAACATTGCACACCAAACAGGGTCTTGTCGGGCTCATTCACAATCTCAGGAGCAACGAGCGCGACAGAACATCGGATAAGATTAGGAGGGTTACACTGTGGAGCAAACAAACTAATTTCTCAAAGGCGGAGAAAGGGCGCATTTCCCTTAAACACTTAAGAGTTTTGGAGGAGGCGCAAAGGGAGAAACGGATGGTCAGGATCAAAGCATGGAACTGGAGCAGAGAGATAGATGGCGGATATTAAATCACAAATCATGAATCCCAAGTTTTAAAGGATCACCGCAGGAGGTAAGTGATAAGGTCGCCAGTGCGATGTGCGATGCCAGGTGGGACCCAATCGCATAATGCACATCGCAAGTTTTAAAAGATAAACACTAAGGAAAAGTTAAAGATGGCGAAATGAAAAGTGTGATGTTAGCACAGACGCGATGTGGTTCCAAGATGAAATCTAAAGGATTTCAAGTACGGGCTTATGCGGTTATGCACCATTTTATGAAGAAATAGGTAGAACGCGGTAGAAAAACTTGGGTAAGTGACCCAACGCATACCAAAGGAGAAGAGACAGATTCAGGTAGCAGGTAATATGATTGACAGCGTTTGAAGCACAGGGGCATAGGCAGAGTGGGGCAGAAGAGCGTATAGCGGCCCTATTGGGAGCATGCCAGCTAGGTCAAGTTGGGCACTGAGGTGTCATTAAAAAGTTGTGCAACTGCTACATCATAACTAGAAATGAAATCTCAGCACTTCGGGAGGATGCATCAACAACATCAGATTCAACAAAATGAACAATATTTCCAGTTTTAATTTGTTTTCTTAAGTATGATTGCAAAAGTAATATAAACGGTTTAGGTAGTCGAATAGTTTCAAGAATTTCAAGGGTTACAAACCACTATGATGTATTTAAGTAGATAGAAATAAAGAAAAGGGGTTCAGAGTTTCGGACGTCTGGAGGATTGTTAATTTGGTACTAAATTTTCTGAGAAAAAAAATGAAAGAAGATCAAGTGTCCTATAGTTTTTGATGTTGATATGTCCTTCTAGTTTCCCTCTGTGTTTATTCCTCTTTGAATGAAGTGAAGTAATATAGCAGTCGGTCTCTTAATTACATATGTGAGTAAGAGTTAAACAACCTTAATTTGCACTCCTTCACCTCATCTCTTCTTTCTTCACAAAATCCTGATGAAACTTTAAAGTAATAGATTCTGTGTTTGTAGCATATTATTTCAAGTTTCCTCTCTCTCCATGAATTCCATATGTAACTTAAAAGTGATAGATTTTGTTTCTCAGCATATCACTTCAAGTTTCCTTTACATTTCTTCTTTTCATTTCATTCAAATATCAATAATTTATGGTATTGTGAAGGCTTTCATTATATCAAATTATTGAGTGTATTAAATAATTAGATTCCAAAGGTGTTAAGTAGAGACCATTTGATATTATAATTGTGACATACATTTACATAATGTCTTGAGCATTGATTCCTTACCATAGCCAAGGTATTGTTTCTTGAGATACAACATTTTATGGTGCCGTTACCAGGGATGAAGAAACGAAGTTTATTTTCCTGGGTTTTTCACATTATTTCCTCTGGTTGTTCAGTGAGGAGGAAATATTCGACTGTATTTGATATTTTCAAAATTCTTGCTTTCAAAAGGCCTCACATGAGGTCAGATACCTCACAACAGATAGTCCCTTCTTTTCCAGATCTAGAAAGATTGGTTTCTAAAAATGCTCTGAAATCTGAAACTCCTTCAATACCTGATCCTGCATTGCCTAATCCTGGCAGTAGTTCTCATAACCCTTTGTTTGAATATATTTCCAAGGAACTCCCTTTCTGGGAACAAAATACTCCTTCCACACCCATTTATTTTCAAGAACCTCAATTAGAAGAACATTCTTTCGATTTTCTTTATTTTACCTCCACTCAAGCTCAACCAAATATAGTTGTTGGTCCCTCTGCTATTTTCCATTAGCCCACCCCCATATCAGTTTTGCCTCTACCTTCATTCACTTTCATAGAAGTTTCATCAACCTAAACCACCCAAGGAGCAGTTAACCAAGTTATTATATGGCAGAACCATCTTTCTTAATGGATAGATATGCACCACTAAATCATCTGCAACCAATGAATTCCATGCCTAAATAATACCTAAAATTACTTCCTCATTTCACTAGAGAAGATGAAGTAACTGCAGAACAAAATTTACCCTTGTTTTGCACTTCTGCTGAGAATTTAAATGTAGAACATCTTGATGTTGTGATGAGAATATTTGTGCAGACTCTAAGTGGAGAGGCTAGGAAATGGTTCAAAGGTTTACCAAATTATTCCATAAATGTTTGGGAAGAGTTAGAAACTCAATTGACTCAGAGATGGGGAGAGAAGAGAGATCATGGTTACTCATTGACAGACTTTAATGCAATTAAAAGAAAGCCTAGTGAAAACATCTCTGAGTTTGTAAGAAGATTCAACAAATTGTATAATAGTTTACCTATAAAGATGAAGCCCCCCTATAGGAGCAAAGGTAGTTTTTGTTGGGGATTTTGAAGCTAATTTTAGCTTCACATAGGGAGAGAGAGAGAGAAGAGCCCCTATTCTTGAGCAGATATTGACAGATGCTTTAAATATTGAAGCTAATATGACTGCAGCTGGAAAGGAAAAAGGGAAACAGCCAGTCCAAGAGAAGGGGAAGGCAAAAGAAGAATCATCACAAGATCTAAGAATTGAAGATATGAAAAAGGTGATAAAAAATATGACAAATAAGCTAGCTAAGATGGAAATGGAAAATAAAAACTCCCAAAGACAAGTACAACAAAACTGAGGGGTGTTTAACCCTCAATCCAGAAGACATCCCCTACAAATCTTGCAGAGAGAAAGAAGATATCAACACTAGGTTCAAGCTCAATTGTATATAGAAGCAGCACCCAAAGAGCTAGCAGAAGATGACCAAAGGGAGGCCGAGGATCGGTTATCTTCTATGTATTCAATAGAATAAAAATATTGCAAGGGAGAATATGTTGAAGCTAAAGTTTCTTTTGATCAAGATGAAATGGATTAATACTGTAGGAAATTCACAAATTTCATGCAAGCTGAGTTACATAAAAAGTATGATTTGAGGTCTAGAAAGAGATCTAGAGTGCAGGATAATGAAGGTGAACAACAAGGTTCCATTCCTCCTCCAATGGTGACTCCACTACAAAAGGACCCTATGAATTAGTTTAGTAATAAGAAACAACCTATAAATTCATTTAATATAGCAAATGTGCAGCAGGATGAATATTCCTAGAATAAATCAGTTGACACTAATATCTTTGAGAGATTTTTTCTTGTACCAGAACAAGCATCAAATTCTAGAAAGAGTGAAGAAGAACCTAAAAATAACGTTAAGAAAATTCATGCTTTCAATTTGACAAAAGAGTTGGAGAAGGTAAAAATGCAGGTGCCTCTTCTAGAATTTGTTGGAAATGTTGTCATTTATGGCAAAGGAGGCAGAAAAGACAGAGATAGACAAAGGAGGCAGCAAAGAAGAAAACAAAGGAAGCAAAGGAGACAGGTGGAAGAAGACTGTATAAATGTAACAGTCAAACAGTAGAAGCAGCGAAAGAAGCAACGACAGAGACAGAAAAAGAAGCACAACGAAGGCAGAGGCAGAGCCCAGCCGAAAAACAGTGAATACAGAGGAAGAGATGAATAGAGGCAGATCCGTTATCACTATATAGTTGTTGGTCCCTCTGCTATTTTCCATTAGCCCACCCCCATATCATTTTTGCCTCTACCTTCATTCACTTTCACAACAGTTTCATCAACCTCAACCACCCAAGGAGCAGTTAACCAAGTTGTTATATGGCAGCACCATCTTTCTTAATGGATAGATATGCACCACTAAATCATCTGCAACCAATGAATTCCATGCCTAAAGAATACCTAAAATTACTTACTCATTTCACTAGAGAAGATGAAGTAGCTACAGAACAAAATTTACCCTTGTTTTGCACTTCCGATGAGAATTTAAATGTAGAACATCTTGATGTTGTGATGAGAATATTTGTGCAGACTCTAAGTGGAGAGGCTAGGAAATGGTTCAAAGGTTTACCAAATTATTCCATAAATGTTTGGGAAGAGTTAGAAACTCAATTCACTCAGAGATGGGGAGAGAAGAGAGATCATGGTTACTCATTGACATACCTTAATGCAATTAAAAGAAATCCTAGTGAAAACATTTCTGAGTTTGTAAGAAGATTCAACAAATTGTACAGTAGTTTACCTATAAAGATGAAGCCCCCCTATAGAAGCAAAGGTAGTTTTTCTTGGGGATTTTGAAGCTAATTTTAGATTTACATAGGGAGAGAGAGAGAAGAGCCCCTATTCTTGAGAAGATATTGACAGATGCTTTAAATATTGAAGCTAATATGACTGCAGCTGGAAAGGAAAAAGGGAAACAGCCAGTCCAAGAGAAGGGGAAGGAAAAAGAAGAATCATCACAAGATCTAAGAATTGAAGATATGACAAAGGTGATAAAAAATATGACAAATAAGCTAGCTAAGATGGAATTGGAAAATAAAAACTCCCAAAGACAAGTACAACAAAACTGAGGGGGGTTTAACCCTCAATCCAAAATACATCCCCTACAAATCTTGCAGAGAGAAAGAATATATCAACACTAGGTTCAAGCTCAATTGCATATATAAGCAGCACCCAAAGAGCTAGCAGAAGATGACCAAAGGGAGGCCGAGGATCGGTTATCTTCTATGTATGCAATAGAATAAAAATATTGCAAGGGAGAATATGTTGAAGCTGAAGTTTCTTTTGATCAAGATGAAATGGATTAATACTGTAGGAAATTCACAAATTTCATGCAAGCTGAGTTACATAAAAAGTATGATTTGAGGTCTAGAAAGAGATCTAGAGTGCAGGATAATGAAGGTGAACAACAAGGTTCCATTCCTCCTCCAATGGTGACTCCGCTGCAAAAGGACCCTATGAATCAGTTTAGTAATAAGAAACAACCTATAAATTCACTTAATATAGCAAATGTGCAGCAGGATGAATATTCCCAGAATAAATCAGTTGACACTAATATCCTGGAGAGAGTTGTTCTTGTACCAGAACATGCATCAAAATCTAGAAAGAGTGAAGAAGAACCTGAAAAGAACGTTAAGAAAATTCATGCTTTCAATTTGAAAAAAGAGTTGGAGAAGGTAAAAATGCAAGTGCCTCTTCTAGAATTTGTTGGAAATGTTGTCATTGATGGCAAAGGAGGCAGAAAAGACAGAGACAGACAAAGGAGGCAATAAAGAAGAAAACAAAGGAAGCAAAGGAGACAGACGGAAGAAGACTGTCGAAATGTAACAGTCAAACAGCAGAAGCAGCGAAATAAGCAACGACAGAGACAGAAAAAGAAGCACAGTGAAGGCAGAGGCAGAGCCCAGCCGAAAAACAGCGAATACAGAGGAAGAGATGAATAGAGGCAGATCTGTTATCACTGTAGAGACAGAGGCAGAGCCGTTATCACAGCAGAGGCAGAGGCAGAGTCGTGGAGATAGAGGTAGCAAACATAGACGCGTTTTTATGGAATGAAACCATGTGCAAACATACACAATTCTGAGAATCGTATAACCCAAGAGGAAAGTATATATATATATACAAACCTTATTCCGAGAATCGCCTACCCCGCTAGAGGACACTCTAAAGCTGGAACATAAAACTTATATATATATGCAGCGCCTTATATATAAGTTTCATATTATTGAGCCCAAATTTAAAAGAATCAAATGTCCAAAGCATATTTATTAAGTTATATGGAGCACATAATACAAAGTTTTATATGGTGGGACCCTTTCCCAATCGCATCGGAGAAAAACTGTGCAACGGAATATGTAAACAACAGAAAATTGAGATAGCGATTGAAAGCCCGGACCCGATGGGCATATAAACTACAATACATATATAAGTTTCATATTATTGAGCCCAAATTTAAAAGAATCAAAGGTCCAAAGCATATTTATTAAGTTATATGGACCACATAATACAAAGTTTTATATGATGGGACCCTCTCCCAATCGCATCGGAGAAAAACTGTGCAGCGGAATATGTAAACAACAGAAAATTGCGATTTCGATTGAAAGCCCGGACCCGATGGGCATATAAACTACAATACATATATACTTGAGTTCCAGTGAACAGTGATTAATCGCATCGGAAAAGGGTGGAGTATCAGAACATGCAAATACATGTTGCGATTGCGATTGAAGTTCCGGACCCGATGGGTCTATAAGTTATGACCTTATATGTTTGATTTACGGTCTAATCGCATCGTCACTGGTCAATCGCATCGGAGTGAAAGTTTGGTAGCAGAGCATGACAATGCAATTTGCGATTGCAATTAATCGCAATCGGAAGTAATCAAAGAGTGATACATCGCATCGGAGCAACTCAATGGAAGTCGTGATTGCGATTAATCGCAATCGGAAATATTTGCAAGGAGTTTCATCGTATCGAAGAAGGAGTCATCGCATCGCATCAAATCGGAGGCAGCTCATCGCATCGGCGGATAGACAAAGATCAGAAAGTGGGCCCGAAAGGTTGTTTCCTATGTTAAATGGGTCTATTATTATATCGCCGGAAGTTACATAAGAAAGGGTTCATATAAATTAAAGTGCGAAGAAAGGAGTTTAATTATCATAATACATTGAAGAGAGGGCGATTATTAATATAATATGATTGCGATGTGTGGAATCGCATCGGGCCATAAAACAAAGGTCATGGTGTATGTATGTTCCACTTGCGGAACTCACCACATCAACAAGACACTTGCTGTGAAAAGGGTTGGAATTTTCCCAGATTTAAAGTCAGCAGTTGCTTATATATATAAGGCACTGTTATATATTTAAAAGGTGTTGTTACAGAGTCGCATGATTTAAAAAGTACAGTTACATAAATACAGGAGTTACGCAGCAGCCATAAATAGAAAGGCATACAGAGGAGAGAAAGGGACAAACACAGTCAAAGAAAAGACAAATGCGCAGTGATCCAAAAGGCTGTATGAGTGAGCTGGAACTCTCATTGTAATTAAATGTAATGTTTTAATTGATTTATATTGTTGTGATGCATTGGCAAGTCTCTAGAAGAGAACAAATATCCCACAGTAATGTTAAATTGATACCTACAGTTATATTTACTGAATGAGCAGATAAAGGGAATGAGAAGACAAAAGCCAAAGATTCATGACTGTTCACTCCAAATTCTTTGTGAAATACAAACAGTCATGTGAGGAACTCTATATATAATATCAACTGGATATGCATAAGAGAGGTTAGAGAGAGCAAATATAGAGAACGCAGAGTATAGAAGAGTGAGGTTGTTTGGTCAATTTAGTGTGTCCTAAATTGCTACATCTAATTTGTCAATCTGGGATTCGTAAGCTAACGAAGTGTGGCGCACTATATGTGCAAGATAACCTATCTCTTACTTTTTTGTCGTTTTTGGATTTTTGTGAAATTCTAAAAGACAGACAACAATGTCTTTCTAATGATTTTCCAAACTTCAAAAGAATTTTAAAAACACACAATGACAAAATTAATTCTTCAAAGAAAATGAAATTGCATCACTACTCTAGTCAAACAAACAATGAACTACTGATCATGAAACTCACTATTCTTGCTGCTGTTCAAACACAAAAGAAACTATGCTTAAAGAAATCCAAAAGTTGCAACAAAGTAAATCTAAATCAAATTACATCAACTTATCTTCTGATCCCTCATCATTAGTCTAGCTATGATTTTCGGAGGTAACCATAAACAACTTGAGTAACTGATATCTAACTTGCAGAAAGTAAACTAATATCAAACCACACATTCATAATTCAATCCCTCACCATCAGTCCAGCTGTGGCTTTCGGAGGTAACTCAAGATGTCATGCACAATTTAATATTTCTAACTTGCAGAAAGGAAACTAATATCAAACTACACATCCATAATTCAATCCCTCACCATCAGTCCAGCTGTGGCTTTCGGAGGTAACTGAAAATGACATGAGTAATTTAATATATCTAACTTGCAGAAAGGAAACTAATATCAAACTACACATTTCATAATACAATCCCTCACCATCAGTCCAGCTGTGGCTTTCGGAGGTAACTGAAAATGACATGAGCAATTTAATATATCTAAATCTAACTACTGAAGTAAATGTGCAAGACCGAAATAAACAAAGCAATACCGGAATTAAACAAAAAAACTAAGAAAAAATAAATTAACAGCAGAACAATATTGATTCCATGTCATTAGTCAAAAGATATGCAAATGCCCGGCCGCCTATTTATAACCTCGAAACAAGAACATCGACTGCTTAACCATAACATAAAACAAGAAAGATTATGGACAAGCAATAAGTAAAGCATGAAAGATTATAAACAAAATGAAGCATATATACCATGAAAGATGCAATGTATAAACACATGAATGACTTATGGCACAATGAGCTTAAAGAAATAAAACAAGAACTATACAATAATGCACAAAACCTCAGCGTGTGCAGGGGCCCTCTACACCAGCCTTGGCAACAGACTTCAAGTACGAATTATGCTTGGAAACAGAGTCTTCTTATATATTAAAATACAGTCATAACAGAAAGGTGATATTACGGCACAGTGGAAACGTAATTACATTATAGAACTATTTGGAGGCTAATGGAGACTAATCTAATATGCGTATGCAAACGCATTATTTATAACAAGGAAATATAACTAATTCCCTAAATTTTGTGCTGATGGAGAACACGTAAACCATTGCGTCCAGAGATCTAGGATCATGGCCACGTTGAGGAGTAAATCTATGCAGAGTGAATGTTGGATTCGGCTATGGAGCCATGTACAGGTGTTGATGTGTCTCCCGCAACTCAGAAACGGCCATATGAATCTTCACGTGATGAGAAACAGAGTCCTGTCACCGTGGGACTCTACGGTTGACTTCCACTTGGCCACCTTTGACCGCAACTTCCTTAAGTGAATTTGCTCGAGCCAATAGGACACGATCCATGTCCACATCATTTTTGACTTGCCCATGTGGCTTGTTTTTCCTGAGGACACCTGTAACATAGACTTTCACAAAATGGCTGCGGAAAGTTGCAGCGACTGCGGAAAGTGGCAAGATTCCGCAGCTAAATGAGCAAAAATCTAAATCAAACAGCAGACACCAAATATAGTTAAAAACCATTTTAGATGCTCTTTTGCAATTAATATACAATGATATTGACAATTGGGAAGGTTCAGGTGAATGAAAAAGGTATAGAAAGGTGTATGGAAAAGATACAGATTTGAGACTCAACATACCCCCACTGTGAAGGTGTTGCATGTCCTCATGCAACCAAAATTTTGATAATCCTTCTTCAGTTCATATGTCTTGACACTTCAGCTAGTACATCTAATCCTCTCCTCTTCTTCCTTGGTGCTGCCAACATCCTGGGCTTCTTCATTAAGCATCTAAATTTGATATTAACCAGTGCTCTGCTTAACTTCTGGCATTTCTTTTTCAATTTCTTGTTCTTCTTCTGCCATATTCCCAGATGTAGCATGGTATTATCATGAATGATTTTGTCCAATTTGCTTTGTTCCTTCAATGTCTCATTTTCATTTTTAATGTGTCTGTTTAAAAGCTCTAGCTCAAAGACTTCCTGTTTTAGTGATTGGACTAAATCATCTTGTACTGTGTGAGGCTGAATGGACGAAGTACTGGGACCTGTAGCTACTTTTTCTAAAGATTCTATATAATCATATACTTCCTGCTGCTTGGGGTCTATATCAGGTGTCATTTTTATTGGGTTGTCCCCAAAATTCCGTGAAGGAGAGTTATCTTCAAAATCTGGCTGAGAAGGGCTCACATCAACATCTTGCTGAGAATGGGATGGACTATGTTCAATGTCTGACTGAGAATGAAATGAACCAGGTTCACTAACTGACTGAGAGTGAGATGGACTATGATCAGCTGGGGATTGTTCAAATGTTTCTTCTCCCAAATCAATAAAATGAGGACCCTTCATTTGCGTTTTCCTCAATTTCCCCTTAAGTCTGGAACTTCTTCTCACACGCTGTGGACCACTGTCCTTTTGTTTTTGTTTTCCTTTCCTTGTCTTCTTGGCCATAGATGACTGTTTTTGAAGATAAACTAATCTTTCAGATAACACTTGATGATCTTCTTCTTCGGAAGAAGGGGTTTGATGTATAGCCTCAATACTTTTTCTCTCTTTTGGTGTTATTGGCTTTTTACCCTTGGTTTCTTTCTTCTTCCTTTTTGACAATCTCTCTTCCCTACTGGTTCTTTCAATTGCAGTAGTAGGAGTACTTTGAGTTTCATCATTTGCTCTTTTTCTCCTACTCCTTCTTGATGTGCTACCTTCAGGAATTTCCTGAGGTTCCTCAAAGAAATTTCTAATCAAAAATTGTTCCCATGTGTCTTTCTTCTCCTTTAACTCTTTTTCAATAAAAATTTTTACAAGACCGTGGTGATATAGATGTGGTTCTACATCCCCTAAATGCTTCTGAACAGTCACAGACATTTTCTTCAAACTATTTAGTAGAAAATATGGGATATTGAGAGTTTGATTATCTAGAAAATTCATTAGCAATCTAGTATGGTACATATACATGGACCCAAAACGGCCTTCACAGGTAATGAATTTTTGAACAACTAGCAGCAAAGTAGCCCATTCCTCTTTCAAAGCATGAACAGGAATTCCTCTTTTAAAAATAGTTATGTCCATACCTTGGTTTCGTAAGATTATTCTCCAGGCTTCATCACTAATGCTTTTATTCTTAAACCATCGTTCACCCTCTTGAGGAAGTTCCATCGCAGTAGCTATAGATGCCTCATTCACCGTGAACTTAAGGTCTCCAATCTCTATCTCCAGGCCATTGAACGACCTTGCAAATGCTTTTGTCACTTCTTTATGGTAGCCTCTGAACTTTTGGATAAACCGCAGCCACTTTGCTTTCTTCAATATATCCCTGACTTGTGGATATCCTTCCATGAATTTAGGTCCTTCTGGTTCTGCTCTTAGCAATTTACCCATTCTTCTTTCTACTCTTCAAAAATTTGCCTGCGTGAGGGTTCAATGGAAGTAGAACGGCTGAATGCACGGAAATGAGCACAATGGCTGTAGGTAGATATCAGAGAGTGGGTATACAGACTGTAGCGTAACAGAGAATGAAATGGAGTGAAGCGGAACAGAGAGGGGTTTCGTGAGCACGGTAGAGATACGCCTGTGAGATTAACAGAACAATAGGAGTATAACACATCTGGCAGTGTTTTGAAATTTGGTGGCTGCAAAATAAATGTAAGCACGTTTAAACAACGGCTATGGATTTTATGCGGCTAAAAGAGGCCGTGGTCAAATCAACTACGTCTCATTGTCATAGGTGGAATATCGGAGGATGAGTGAAGATCGGAGGTTTAATTATGGGACTGTTTGAGAATGAATGCAGGAGGATCATATGGAGATCGTGAAAGGGTTACGAAGTTTGTCAATATAATCATTGCACATAATGGATGGAGCTTATGGTTTAGAACTATATAAAAATGTGTTTTCAATGCTATTTGAAATGAATTTTTACTCATACCTTGGAATCTTTGCCTTTTTCCTTGGTCTTCAATTAGTTGCTCTTTATTGGTATCTTGAATGCTCCATGTCTTCATTTTTGGTCCTCATACCTGCATTTTATTTCATGATTATGGAAATAACATCTGGCTGTACATTCTTTTGAAAAACAGAGTGGTAGCTGCGGAATCTGCTTCTGGCTGCGGAAACTGGAGTCAGCTGCGGAAACAGATGTCAGCTGCGGAAACTGACACAGCTATTATTTGGGTGAATGAACATGAACGGATGACAAATGACTAGATGGAAATGGTCATGAAAAAGAATTTTATTGGTGAAAATGGAATGAAATAGATAAAATGAAGTGGAATGGAGTGAAATGAAGTGAAATGAAGTGGAATGAAGTGGAATGGAATGGAGTGGTTACAAAACTTATGAAATGAAAGAGAATTTTTTTTTTTTTGGAAAATATAGAGTGTCAGGTGCTCCTGATTTTCACCCTATATTTTCTGTATAAGACTGCCAATCAGTGATTGGTTTTCAGGCTTATACAATTTTTTTTATTTTTTTTATTTGTTATTTTTTATTTTAATTGAAAGAACAAAAGCTAGGCTGGTGGAGAAGAAGAATTCTTCTGTACCAGCCTGATTGCAGAATTTTCTTGAAACATTTTGACAAAATCCTCTTTGGAGAGTGGCTTATGATAAACTTTCAATCTATGGCCATTCACAATAAGAGGAGTTTGAAACTCATCAATGGTCTTGATTCTTACCGCTCCATTGCTAAAGATCTTGTCAATCTCATATGGCCCAAGCCAATGAGTCTGAAATTTTCCTTGAAAATCTTTAAACTTAGAATCAAATAACAATGTCCAATCTCCTTCTTGAAACTTCTTCTCTTTGATGTACTTGTCATGCCATTTAGCTCTTTGATATTGAACTAGATCAGTTCTCAGAATTGCCTCTTGTCTGATTTCATCTAGCTCATTCAATTTCTCCATTCTATGCTTTTGGGCTTCTGATAAGTTCATCCCCAATTGAACTGCTATCTTGAAGGTCTTGAATTGGAACTCAATGGGGAGCAAGACTTCTTTCCCATAAACAAGTTCATAGGGAGAATGTCATGTTGTATTTCTCCATGTAGTTTTGTAGGCCCACAAGGCTTCAAGAAGCCTTTCTGCCCAATCTCTTCTATATAGATGAATAGTTTTGGTGATGATACTTTCAAGAACTTTGTTTGTAGACTCCACTTGACCATTTTCTTGCGGATGGTAAGGAGTATATCTTCTGTGCTTGATTTTGTAGTCTTCCATCAATTTCTCCACCAAGTTGGATGTGAATTGGCTTCCTTGATCTGTCACAATTTCTCTTGGAACACCAAAGCGAGTAAAAATATCCTCATAAAGAAAATGAACAACTGAATTTTCAGTAGCAGATACTAATTCTTTGGCTTCTACCCATTTAGTAACATAATCAGTACAAACCAATATATACTTCTTTTGTTTATATGGTGGATTAATAGGTCCAATGAAATCTAAAGCCCATTTTTCAAAGGGTTCAATGAGTACCTGTGTTTGCAATGGCATTTCATTTGAAAGGGTAGGTTTCCCTACTATTTGGCAGCTGTCACACCTTTTGACATATTGTTTTGCATCTTTGAAGAGGGAAGGCCAATAATATCCTAAAGAGAGGATTTTATAGGCCGTCCTTTTGTCTGCAAAGTGTCCGCCGCATGGTTCATCATGACATGCCTTAAGAATATCAGGCATTTCATCTTCCCTGACACATCTTTTGATCACAAGATCTGGCCATGTTTTAAACAATTCGTTAGAAATCCATGAATATTTTGAACTCTCCTGAATAATTTTTCGTTTTTCACTTGGAAATAAATGTGAAGGCAGTTTCCCTGTAACCAAATAGTTAGCAATATCTACATACCAAGGAGTCTTAATAGTTACTGCAAACAAGTATTCATCAGGAAACTTATCCTCTACAGGAGAATCTTCTTTAGTATTCTGAATCCTAGACAAGAAATCAGCTACTGTATTTTGTTTTCCTGGTCTATCCAACACAATAATATTGAATTCTTGCAAAAGTAAAAGCCATCTTGTCACTCTGCCATTAGTAACAGGTTTGTTCATTAAATATCTAATTGCAGAATGGTCAGCATGAATAAAAGTTTCATAGCCTGTTATGTAATGTCTAAACTTATTAATTGCATGAACAACAGCTAAAAACTCTTTTTCAGTCACAGTATAGTTCAACTCTGTGGGAGTCAAATTTTTACTGGTGTAATAAATGGCATAAGGAACTAAATCTTTTTGACCCAACACAGCTCCTAGAGCTGTATCTGAAGCATCCGTAGAAATATGGAAAGGAAGTTTCCAATTTGGTCCTCTCAAGATAGGTGCTTCAGATATTTTTGTTTTCAAAGTTTCAAAAGCTGATTGACAATCAGGATCCCATTTAAATTCACAGTCTTTTGTAAGCAACTTGAAGAGTGGAGATGCTATTTTAGTGAAGCTTTCTATAAATCTTCTATAGTAACCAGTAAATCCTAGAAAACTTCTAACATCTCTTTGACAATTTGGAATAGGTAACTTGGAGATGACTTCAACTTTTGATCTATCAACCTTAATCCCATCTCTTGAAATATGATGCCCCAAAACAATCCCTTCAATAAACATCATAAAGCATTTTTCATGGCTTAATGAAAGGTTTGTTTCTTTACATCTTATAAGAACTTTTTCCAAATTTTCTAATGCCTCTTCAAATGAATTACCATAAACTGTAAAATCATCCATATAAACCTCTACACAATCATGGATTAGATCAGAAAAAATTCCTAGTACTTCTCTTTGGAATGTTGCTGGTGCATTACATAATCCAAAAGGAAGCACTCGGTAGGCAAAAGTTCCCCATGGACAAGTAAATGTGGTCTTATCTTGATCTTCAGGTGCTACCTGAATTTTATTGTAACCACTAAAACCATCCAAAAATGAAAAGTACTTTTTACCTGCTAATGTATCTAATACCTGATCAATAAAAGGCAAAGGAAAGTGATCCTTCAAAGCTGCTTTGTTCAATTCCCTGTAATCAATGCATACCCTCCATTTACCATTCTTTTTAGGTACTATAACCAAAGGAGAAACCCATCGGCTATCTGAAATTGGATAAATGAAGTTTACATTGAGTAGTTTTTGGAGCTCTTCTTTCACTATCTCCTAAGATTTGGATTCATCCTTCTTTGAGGTTGTCTGATTGGTCTACTGTTTTCCTCAATATAGATATGATGGATGCAAGTCTTAGGATCAATACCTTTCATGTCAGTATACTCCCATGCAAATGCAATAGAATGTTTTTGCAAGATTTTGATTAGTTCTTTTTGTTGTGACTTTTCCAAATGTTTGTTGATATTCAATGTTTTTCCTGGAAAAATCTCAATGGTAGAACTACCAAACTCTTCCATGGAGTAAAGAGACATTTGTCTTGATGATAAATATTCTATGTCAGATTCCAACTGAAATTGTGTGGGGTCATATTCTGAAGATGTCTCAAAATTTTCTAATGTGTTCAGAATTTGACTATCCTCACTAACTTCCGAAATGGTAAAGACAGGTTGTATAATGTCCTCATCATCAACCCATTCATTGTCTCCTACTTCTGTGATTGCTTTTGCTGGAGGATACAAATTGAATTTCTTTGTCGAATTACCATTAGAAATGTACATATCTCCAGATCTACAACTAATAAAAGCATCAGCTGTGGCTAGCCAAGGTCTTCCTAAGATAAGTGGGTGCCCTCCTAGATTACTCTTGGGAGTCAAAATCATAAAATCTACCTGATATTCCCAAGAATCTAAGGAGACTGAAATATCTTCTAATACACCATCTGGTTTAATAATTGATCGATCTGCAAGTTGCAGTAAAGTAGGTGTAAAAAGAAGGTTAGGAAGTTTTAGCTGGTCCATAGTCTGTCTACTCATAATGTTAATAGTAGCCCCTAAGTCAATCAATGTGTTTTGAATTTCTATCCCATTTATATGTGTCTTGACAATTGGACTTCCTGGATCTACATACTTCTGCATGGTAATTTTTCCCATCATAATATCTGCAATTTTTCCTACCATGTGGATTCTTCTTGTGTCTTTTAGTTTCCTTCCTGGTCTTTTGAAACTCAACTCCTTTATTGTTTTTGCTAGAATAGGAATCTCTCGAATGGCTTGTAGCAAGGGAATCTTGATACAAATATTCTTCAATTCATCTAGAAAATCATAGTTAGGCAACAAGATTTGTTTTTCCACCCCCTTGTCAATTTGTAGTCTTTCAGGAAAAGGAGGTGTAGATGAAGATGCAAGTTGCTCAACTATAGGAGTTGTGGGTGTTAACTTTTCTTTCTCTTTTTGAATGTTTGAGTTTTGAAGAGATACTTCCTCAGAACCCTTATTGGCTTCAAGAGAGTCCTCCTCAGAGGTATCTTGCTCTTGGTCATCTATAGAAGGTTTTTCTAAAACTCTACTAGATCTGAGTTGTACATCATTGAGAGGAACAATCATATAGGTAGGAAATTGTTGTCCTTCTACCATGTAAGTGTTCTGAGGATTTTTATTGTTAGGATTTGGCAATGGCTGAGCTGGAAGTTGATTTGTCTTTTGTTGGTATGGGAGCATGAGTTGAGGATTTGGATTTTGTCGAGAAGGTTGTTGTTGTGGAAATGGCAATGAAAGTTGTGGATTTGGGTTTGGAAGTTGTGGAGCTTGTTGATTTTGAAAAGATGGAGGATATTGATAAAATTGAGCAAATCTCCCATAATGATTTTGCATCCCTTGTACCCATGGCTGATATGGATTTTGATGTTGGGGCCAAGGTTGTTGCCAAGGATTCCAATTTGGTGGGGTTTGAAGATTCATAGGGTTGTTAAACCCTTGAGTTTGTTGTCCCTGCCAAGGTCTTCTTGCAACAAAACAGAGAGATTCTACTGAATTTGGGTCTTCTTGAAAAATAGCTTTGAGTCCAGGAATTGAAGGACAATCCTTGATATCATGATTCTCTGAGCAATTCATACATGTTTCTACAACTTTTGCATCCAAGGGACATTCCCTTAAAGCATGTTTCTTCCTACATTTCGGACAAAAGATAGCTAAAGCATCTGTTTCATCAAGCATATTACCAATCTCTGCCCTACTTACTGATTCAGTTGCAGATTTGTTAGCCCTAATAAGAGAAGGATCCCTAGGCCCTTTTCCTGTTTTAGATTTTCCTCTTGAGAGATGGACACATAGTTATGTTATGTCACGAAGTGGGAGTTGAGAAATATCTCCTTTCCCCATCATGTTTAAAATATCTATCCATTCATCTCTAATGGCTTTTAATATGAGGGCTTTCAAGGTTTCATCATCTAAGTTGCTCATCTTTGCTCTTTTCAAGTTGTATTGAAATCTTCCAAGTAAGTCTTCCAAATTTTCATCTTCTTTTTGCATCATTTTGAATACCTCATCCTTGTGATTGGTGGGCATACAATAGTCCAAGTATCTATCCAAAAAATTTTGTTTCATATCATTCCAAGTCCTAATAGATTGAGTGGCTAATCCCATGAACCATTTCAAAGTAGATCCCTTCAATGTTGAAGGAAACAGTTTGAGTTTTTGAGAGTCTTCCATATAGTCATAAGTTCGGCACAAAACTTCAAACTCAAACAGAAATGTTTCAGGATCCTCACTTCGCAATCCATAAAAGTTAGGGAGGACAGATGGTGAGATATTTTTCATCGTTGTATGAGTTTCCTCATCAACTATAGAGAATCCAAACAAGTTGTCTCCTTCCCTATTTCTTTCATTATTTCCTTCACCATTGTTGTCTCCATTATTTCCTCCTCTTCTACCTCTACCTCCAAATCCATCTATTATTTCCTCTACCATGATAGTTTCCTTAGAGTCCTTAAAGTCCTCTAGTTCTTCTATCAAGGGAGGATGAGAGGGTGTCTCTTCCTTTTCTAAATGAGATTTAGTAGGTGGTATAAGAGAATCCTCTAATTCAGCTGCTCCTTGAATTCCAAAAATCTTAAGGCTAGGGGTAGATGGTGGTGATTCTTGTCTATGCCTTGAAGAAGATGGAGTTGTGAAAATCGAACTCTTGGCTTTAGCTATAAACCTTCCCCTAGAATCTCTTGCTCTATGCATGTCATTTTTATTTTTTTTTATTTTTTAAAAGTTGGGCTAATAATTCTCTTTCTGATCTTCCAGATCACACTAGGTGCAAGAAGAGAGCATACTTAAGAAATTACTGAACTAATAACTCTCTTTTCTGATCCTCCAGATCACACTAGGTGCAAGAGGAGAGCATACTTCAAGAAATTATCAAGTTTTCTCTTCTTTTGTTATTTTGTTTTTTTTTAAGAAATTGGATACCTAGTTACACTTCCTCGGCAACAGCGCCAAAATGTTTGGTCAATTTAGTGTGTCCTAAATTGCTACATTTAATTTGTCAATCCGGGATTTGTAAGCTGATGAAGTGTGGTGCACTATATGTGCAAGATAACCTATCTCTTACTTTTTTGTCGTTTTTGGATTTTTGTGAAATTCTAAAAGACAAGTATGGAGACAAATATTCAAGACAACAATGTCTTTCTAATGATTTTCCAAACTTCAAAATAATTTTAAAAAAACACAATGACAAAATTAATTCTTCAAAGAAAATGAAATTAAAGAAAATGAAATTGCATCACTACTCTAGTCAAACAAACAATGAACTACTGATCATGAAACTCATTATTCTTGCTGTTGTTCAAACACAAAAGAAAATATGCTGAAAGAAATCCAAAAGTTGCAACAAAGTAAATCTAAATCAAATTACATCAACTTATCTTCTGATCCCTCATCATTAGTCCAGCTATGATTTTCGGAGGTAACCATAAACAACTTGAGTAACCCGATATCTAACTTGCAGAAAGTAAACTAATATCAAACTACACATTCCTAATTCAATCCCTCACCATCAGTCCAGCTGTGGCTTTCAGAGGTAACTGAAGATGTCATGAGAAATTTAATATATCTAACTTGCAGAAAGTAAACTAATATAAAACTACACATTCATAATTCAATCCCTCACCATCAGTCCAGCTATGGCTTTCGGAGGTAACTGAAGATGTCATGAGCAATTTAATATATCTAACTTGCAGAAAGTAAACTAATATCAAACTATACATTCATACTTCAATCCCTCACCATCAGTCCAGCTGTGGCTTTCGGAGGTAACTGAAAATGACATGAAGAATTTGGTATATCTAAATCTAACTACTGAAACAAATGTGAAAGACTGAAATAAACAAAGCAGTACTGAAATTAAACAGAAACTAAGAAAAGTAAATTAGCAGCAGAACAATATTAATTCCATGTCATTAGTCAAAAAGTTATGCAAATGCCCGGGCTGCCTATTTATAACCTGAAACAAGAACATTGATCAGTTAACAATAACATAAAACATGAAAGATTATGGAGAGAAGCAATATTTAAAGCATGAAAGATTATAAACAGAAATGAAGCATATATACCATGAAAGATGCAATGTATAAACACATGAATGACTTATGGCACAATGAGCTTAAAGAAATAAAACAAGAACTATACAATAATGCACAAAACCTCAGCGTGTGCAAGGGCCCTCTACACCAGCCTTGGCAACAGACTTCAAGTACGAATTACGCTTGGAAACAAAGTCTTCTTATATATTAAAATGCAGTCATAACAGAAAGGTGATATTACGGCACAGTGGCAACGTAATTACATTACAGAGCTATCTGGAAGCTAATGGAGACTAACTAATATGCGTATGCAAACGCATTATTTATAACAAAGGAAATATAACTAATTCCCTAAAGTTTGTGCTGATAGAAAACACGTAAACCATTACGTCCAGAGATCTAGGATCATGGCCGCGTTGAGGAGTAAATCTATGAAGAGTGGATGTTGGATTCGGCTATGGAGCCGTGTACAGGTGTTGATGTGTCTCCCGTAATTCAGAAACGGCCATATAAATCTTCACGTAACGAGAAACAGAGTCCTGTCACCGTGGGACTCTACGGTTGACTTCCACTTGGCCACCTTTGACCGCAGCCTCCTTAGGTGAATTTGCCCGAGCCAATAGGACACGATCCATGTCCACATCATTTCTGACTTGCCCATGTGGCTCGTTTTTCCTGAGGACACCTGTAACATAGAATTTCACAAAATGGCTGCGGAAAGTTGCGATAGCTGTGGAAAGTGGCAAGATTCCACAGCTAAATGAGCAAAAATCTAAATCAAACAGCAGACACAAAATATAGTTAAAAACCATTTTAGATGCTCTTTTGCAATTAATATACAATGATATTGACAACTGGGAAGGTTTAGGTGAATGAAAAAGGTATAGAAAGGTGTATGGAAAAGATGCAGATTTGAGACTCAACAGAGGCAGAGAAGATTAAGAAAAGAAGAGTAGAAAGAGATGCTACAGAAGAGAGCTGATATCTGAGGTAAATCAGCAAACATTTAGTTTGATAAATTGAGGAAGTTGGAGCTTCCCTATCAAGTTGCAGCTTGTTAGCTGTCAGTTGTAGCTGACTGAGGTTGGAGCCTCCTATAGGTTGGTGCCTGCAGAAAATTGAAGGGAGTTGGTGCTTCCTTGCAAGTTGTAGCTTGCAGAATTGAGGTTAGAGCCTCTTGTAGGTTGGTGCCTGCAGAAAAATAGTGGTGAGAGGGAGTTGGAGCTTGCCTTTGCATCACAACAATAATAAGATGTGGTTTTCTCCCTTTATGGGTTTCCACTTATATCTGGTGTCTCTGTGCATGATGTTTATGTGTTGATATAATTTATATCATCTTCTTAATACCTGATTCTCTCATATTAAGTCTGTTGTTATATTAAATTAATACTTGCTGCTCACATTCTAAGATTACTCACATATTAAGTTGGACATGAAATGAAGATGTAAATAAGGTTTAATGAAAAGTTTTAAAAGACCATGAATGTGTTATACTGATTCACCCCCCCCCTCTCAATTTAACTAAGGGTTCAACAATTGGTATCAGAGCCGGTTCCTTTGTACAAGTTTAACAATTGAAAGGAGATCCTAGGTTCTCAAGATGGCTAGTAAAGAAGGATGTTCAACCAATAAAGCCCCTTTTTTCACTGGTGCAAATTATGCTTTCTGGAAAATCATAATGAGGACATACATAATGTCTCTAGGAATAGAAGTATGGGCTGTCGTGGAATATGGATATGCCCCAAAGTAAACTGACTCAGAGAAAGAAACCAAACAAGATTTTGTAGCTAACGCAAAATCCATGAATGCCATCTTGAATGGATTGTGTGAAGCAGATTTTATTAAAGTAATGCACAAAGACACTGCCAAAGAAATGTGGGATACTCTGGAGAACATCCATGAGGGAGACAAGAAAGTAAATACTGCCAAATTTCAAATCTATAGAGCCCAGTTT
Organism: Pinus albicaulis; assembly: GCA_034641835.2. Classification (NCBI taxonomy): domain Eukaryota; kingdom Viridiplantae; phylum Streptophyta; class Pinopsida; order Pinales; family Pinaceae; genus Pinus; species Pinus albicaulis. The sequence goes on from CM076582.1 coordinate 1,464,370,261, forward strand.
GAGAACTTAAGAATGAACGATGATGAAGACATTGCCAGTTTCTTCCTAAAAGTTGCAGAAATTGTTAACAATATGAAAGCTCTTGGAGTGTAGAAATTTGAATAACTGAGATATTATTCACTGAGATTATCCTGATCACACACTATTTGAGCTTCATGCATAATACATAACCTCTTCTACTATTGATCATCAATTTGTGGAAATATAAACAATCGCATGCGCACATTAAAACCATAAACAATCACACATATAAACACAATATTTATGGGAAAGCTTAAATCTGAAAACCCCCAACTATCTGTATATTATAATGATTGAGATCATGTAAAAATCATTGTACAAACTCCTCACAAGCTCTCAGTACAATCTCCAATTGTTACACACTACACAAGCTCAGATCATACAAAACACATGCTCCAATCTGCTCCACCTGTTAGCCAGCCTCTACTGCGCAATCCAATATGGATAATTTCAAGATCAAGGTTAAAATACCACTGGTATGTACTATGCAATCCTCATTGTCTTCTCCATCAATGTGTGTGCAAATCTCATGCACCAGTATATTCACAACTGATAGTCACACTTGCTCTTTCACCTACCCCTTCATTGGTCTCCACTGAAACTGTCCATGCACTGCAATTAACTGATGTATTCTTTAGTTGATTTATGAGTTAATAATTATTGAATTAATTAATAATTAATTCACACCACTCTCACTAATTGTATCAATCAGTTAGACTAGATACAACTAGCTCAACTAAGTTAAACTGAACACAACTCCATTAACTCTCTCATCGACTCCACCAAACTCTGTCACATGAGTTCTAACTGAAGTAAACCATGCAATAGCTCCACTAAAGCCTAGGAATAGCGTAATTCCTTCTTTCAGATGCATGTGCCACATCCAAGCATCAAACTGAAGTGCTCCAAGAGGATAAGATAATGTTTAGAGTCCAAATATTATTAAGAGCTAATAATATTCGACATATCTATTTTTAGACTGACAATCTAAAAACAGATTCCGCCTAGTATGTCTAAAAATAGTAGTCCATCTATTTTTTCCAACTTGACCAACCATCCAGAAATAGCATCCTGCAACTCATACAACATGATCCATATGTCTAAAAATAGACATAGTCTAAAAATAGACTTTGCGCCAAAAATACCCTACGGGCCCACTTAGTGAAGGTGACTCCTTCCACTAAGCTCATCATCTTGTTGCAATCTCAAAACTCCCTCTCAACAAGATATGGATTATCTGAAACCCCTATCCTGCCTCTGTGGTATTCGAATTTTCTCCTGGTGAGTGCCTTCATCAAGATATCAACATCCTGATCCTCCGTAGGAATGTATGAAAGTAACATGATTCTCCGCTGCACCCAATCTCTGATATGATGATACCCAATGTCAATGTGTTTAGATCTATCATTAAATACTGGATTAACCGAGAGTTTGATGCAACTCTGATTATCACAATAAATCACAGTAGGCTCTAAGTGTGAACCGAACAACCCGACCAGGATCTTCCTCTTCCATATAGCCTCACATGCAGCCAAACTCGCTGCCATATACTCGGCCTCTGCTGAACTGAGTGCCACGGATCTCTGCTTCCTGATGTACCAAGAAACTTCTGTCGACCTGATACTGAAAATCCCTCCAGATGTCCTCTTTCTTTCCGTGGGCTCCCTGCCCAATCTGCATCCGTGAAGCCTTACAGCTTCACCTCATCCGACTGTCTGTACCACAATCCATATCCCGATGTGCCTCTGAGATAACGCAATACATGCTTCCCCGCCTTCCAAAAGAGCTTGGTAGGCTTAACCATAGCTTGTGAAAGTTTGTTAACTGCATAGCATATATCGAGTCGTGTATTAACCAGATACATAAGTGACCCCACCAACTGTCGATAAACAGTGGCATCCACTACCTCCGCTGAAGTAGCATCCTCCTTCCTCCAACCACCAGGAAGAGGAGTATCAACAAGCTTGCAGCCATGCATGTTGAACTTCTCCAGTATCTCCCAGGCATACTTGCCTTGAGACACAAACAGTTCACCTTCCCGCTGCCATATTTCCAATCCAAGGAAATAATGAAGGAGGCCAAAATCCTTCATCTCAAACTCCTTTGCAAGATCTGCCTTGCATGAGTGTATCAACTGCTCATCACCCGTTAGTATTAAATCATAAAAATAAAGAACAATGATTAAAAGCTTACCCTCCACCACAATGTGGTACAGGTTTTCATCTGCCTCACTCTTGGTGAAGCCAAGTCCAGTGAAATAGCTGTCGATCTGAGTGTACCAAGCACGAGGTGCTTGTTTCAACCCATACAACGCTCTCTTGAGCCTGCACACATGCGACTCGCTGCTGAAGATCTCGAAACCTTCAGGCTGCTCTATGTACACCTCCTCCTTAATGACTCCGTTGAGGAACGCAGTATTCACATCCATCTGATGAATGTGCCACCCCATCTGCGCTAAGAGAGCAAGAATCGTCCGTATGGAAGAATACCTTGCGACAGGTGCAAAGGTCTCCTCATAATCGATCCCCTCAATATGTGAAAAGCATCGGGCAACAAATCTTGCCTTGTACTTCTCTACACTCCCGTCAGCTGCTTGCTTCACTTTGTAGATCCATCTCGAACCCACCACTGATTTCCCTTCCGGCCTTGGGACAATCTCCCATGCACTGTTTCTGACAATCGAATCATACTCTTCCACCATGGCATCTACCCATGCAGGGTCCTCCACAGCTTCCTCGAAAGAGGATGGCTCTGTCACGATACACTTGCTCACAAGAGCCATGTATCTAGTATACTGGTCAAGTGATTATTTTTGTCTGTGCTGTGATGTAGGTGCTCCTACAACCTTCTTTGCATCTTGATCCAGTCGCTCAGCTTCTATAGTGCGCTTCCGCCCTCTGATGTTTGGCGCTGCATGAGTGGTATCTTCCACTCCATGAACATCCTCTTGTGGCTGATCCACATCCTGAGGCTCATCCTTAGGAGCTAATAGCTCCTCATCTGCATGCAAGTGTGGCTCCCTCTCAAACGAACACTTCATGGCTTTCTCCTCTTGAAATTTGATATCTCGTCGCACAACATTCTTGCGACTGTCTGGAAAATACACACAATAGTTGTGGGGCGTATTAGTGTACCCCAAAAATATCCCAACCTTTGTGGTCGGCTCCAGCTTCTTCCTGGCATCCTTCGTCACATGAATGTAAACAGGTGAACCAAAAAATCCTCAAATGGGAAATATCAGGCTTCTTACTAGAAAACGCCTCCTTGGGTGTACTCATGCCAAGTATCCTATGAGGACAACGGTTTTTGCATATCTGCATTATTGCACCTCAGCCCACAAGTGAATGGGTAGGCCACACAGTCATGCAACATCGCCCGTACGGCACCCACGATCGTTCTTATTGCCTTTCGGCAACCCAGTTACTGGCACATGGGTTATGAGGTGCTATGAGCTCTCTTGAATTCCTTCTATGCTACAAAAGGTCCTCAAATTCACCAGAGATAAATTCACCACCATTTTAGCTCCTTAGTGCCTTCACACTTCCAGTTTATTTCTCCACCGGTGCCTTAAACTCAGAGAACTTATAGAATGTCTCGCTCTTCTTCTGCATGAAGAAGATCAGGCCCTTCCGAGAAAGGTCATCAACAAAGATCACATAATACATGTGCTTTTCTGTCGAAGCTATTGAGAAAGGTCCACACATGTATGTGTGAATTCTCTCAAGGATCGTCGTGGTGCGACTATCCTTCTCATGAAAAGGTGGCTTTCACAAATTTTCCCAAGGTACACCTTGCATGATACTATGACTTGGAGTGCCTTTAGGAAGCCAGTAGAAAAATCTGTTGCGGTATCTTCAAAGCTCCATGGTGAAGGTGGCCCAATCTCCGGTGCACAACTCGCCATCATCTCGCTCACCACTCCTTACGCAGCACTTTTTGCCATTCTTCTTATGACCATCTACCTGCAATTGATAAAGGTTCTTAACTCGAACCCCTATCCTCCGGGTCTCACCAGTTGCCTTACTACGCAGGAAAGCCTTTCCCTCTCTAAAGACAACATCATATCCCTTGTCTTCTAACATCGCCACAAAGATAAGATTCTTCTTCAATCCTGGAACATGCATCACTTCCTTCAATACGAAGGGTTTACCAGACTCCCTCTCAAGGGAAATGGTACCGATACCGGTCGCACTGTATCTACCATCATCGCCCATCTCGATGTGCACTCGAAGATATTTCTCATCCAGATCAGTAAACAAATCTCGATCTCCTGTCATGTGAAAAGACGCACCACTGTCCAGAAACCACACTGAACCCATCACACTTGAGACCAAGCATGCGATCAGCGAAAAATCCAGCTCAAACTGTGAGGCTAAGGCCTCTCTAGCTGCAGATCCAGCAGCCTGCTTATTTTTCTTCTTCTGCGGACAATTTGTGGCATAATGTCCGTGTTGGTGACAGTGAAAGCACTTCACCTTGGACATGTCCTGCTTCTTGCCTTTCGCACCGGATTGAGAAGCTTTCTTGCTCTTCCCCTTCTTTGCTTTGGAAACCAAAGAGCAATTCTCTTCATCAGATTTATTTGATGAAGATCTGTCCCTGGTACTCTGCCTTATCTCCTCTTGCACAAGATCTGACCAAAGTCGCTCCCATCCTGGCAATTTCTCCCGACCATTGACAGAGTCTTGATAGGAATGCCAACTCTTCGGAAGCCCAAGGAGAGCCAAGATCACCAATTCCTCATCATCAACAGTCACCCCCACACTTCCAAGCTCATCCCTGCATTGGATGAACTTCGTGAGGTACTTGGGCATACTGTCGCCTTTCTCCATCTTTATGTTTCTGAGTTTATCCTTGAGCGGCAACTTCCTCTGGTCGCTCTTGCTTTGGAATAAATTTGTCAAGGCTTTCCACATCAAGAATGGAGAAGCCTTACCATGCAGGCTAGACACTATGTGATCCTTCACGCCCTCCAACAGAATCCTTTGACACTTTTTTGTCTTCTTTTGCCAAGCCTCAATTACAACAGCATCGCTAGAAGTAGGCTTTGGGACTTCAGCATCTATGAACTCCTTCAACCCATTGTCATCTAACACCACCTCCATCTTTTCCTTTCATGCAATATAATTCGAGCTGCCCTCAAGGGCATACTCCAATCGTAATCCGTTGAAAGACATCTCAACTTTGACACCAAGAAAACACTGCTGCAAATTCGAATTCCATCAGCAAAAAACTCAACCGCTTCAATGTTTTGCAATTGCTCCAATGATCAATACTGCTCCGATACCATGTAGAAATTTGAATAACTGAGATATTATTCACCAATATTATCCTGATCACACACTATTTGAGCTTCATTCATAATACATAACCTCTTCTACTATTGATCATCAATTTGCGGAAATATAAACAATCGCATGCGCACATTAAAACCATAAACAATCACACATATAAACACAGTATTTATGGGAAAGCTTAAAGCTGAAAACCCCCAACTATCTGTATATTATAATGATAGATATCATGTAACAATAATTGTACAAAATCCTCACAAGCTCTCAGTACAATCTCCAATTGTTACACACTACACAAGCTCAGATCATACAAAACACATGCTCCAATCTGCTCCACCTGTTAGCTAGCCTCTATTGCGCAATCCAATATGGATAATTACTAGATCAAGGTTCAAATCCCACTGGTATGTACTGCACAATCCTCATTGGCTTCTCCATCAATGTGTGTGAAAATCTCATGCACCAGTATAGTCACAACTGATAGTCACACTGCTCTTTCAGCTACCTCTCCACTGGTCTCCACTGAAACTGTCCATGCACTGCAGTTAACTGATGTATTCTTTAGTTGATTTATGAGTTAATAATTAGTGAATTAATTAATAATTAATTCACACCACTCTCACTAATTGTATCAATCAGTTAGACTAGATACAACTAGCTCAACTAAGTTAAGCTGAACACAACTCCATTAACTGTCTCATCAACTCCACCAAACTCTGTCACATGAGTTCTAACTGAAGTCAACCATGCAATAGCTCCACTAAACCCTAGGAATAGCGTAATTCCTTCTGTCAGCTGCATGTGCCACATCCAGGCATCAAACTGAAGTGCTCCAAGAGGATAAGATAATGTTTAAAGTCCAAATATTATTAAGAGCTAATAATATTCAACATATCTATTTTTAGATTGGCAATCTAAAAATAGATTCCTCCCAGTATGTCTAAAAATAGAAGTCCATCTATTTTTTCCAACTTGACCAACCATCCACAAATAGCATCCTGCAACTCATAGAACATGATCCATATGTCTAAAAATAGACTTTGCACCAAAAATAACCTGCGGGCCCACTTAGTGAAGGCGACTCCTTTCCACTAAGCTCATCATCTTGTTGCAATATCAACATGGAGAAAACATGCCAAAACGTATAATTGTGCAGAAGATTCTAAGATCCCTTCCATCCAGATTTAATCCCAAGGTGTCTGCAATAGAAGAAACAGCTGATTGGGAGACCTTGACCATGAACCAGCTACTTGGAAATTTAACAGCATATGAGATGAGGCTCCCACAGAAGAAGCCAAGTACGAGGGAGGCAGCCTTTAAAATAGAAAAGAAGAAAGAAGAAGAGGAAGACATATGCTCTTGCTCGGATAAAGAAGAGGCAAATTTTGTTAAGAAATTGGATAGAGGCTCAGGTAAATACAAAGGTAAACTTCCTTTCAAATGCTTTAACTGTGGAAGAGTTTGACACTATGTTGCTAAATTTCCTCACAAGAAAGTAAGGAATCAGGCTCAAGAGTCATAGAAAAACACATAAAATAACTGGTAGAAAGGAAAGAAGTTCAACAGAAAATCCTTCTATGCTCAACAAGACAGCAGTACATTTGAGGATCCAGATGAACTCTCAAGTGAAGATGGAACCTCTGAATTTTTATTGATGGCTATAGAATATCTTGAAGGTCTCCTGCTAGAAGATGAAGAAGAAGAAGGTGAAGTCGACCTTGAAGGGGAGCTAAGAAGTGCTCTAGAAGAGATTGATAGACTCAAGCTGAAATGCAGAAAACAAAAGGACATTCTCTTCAAGTATGTACGAGAAGAACAAAATTCAGAAGTCCTTATGCAGCTAAAGATAGAGCTTGAAGAAGCCAAGAAGATAGAGGACATGTTACTTAAGCAAATCAAGGAAAAAACTCAGGAACAAGAAAAGTTGGAAGAAGAAGTAGTATGTCTCAGGAAGAAATTAGAAAATTCTCAAAGGAAAGTGGTTATAAACTCTTCTCCAACAACACGCTCTAGTAAGTTGAATGAAATTCTTATTGCTCAAAGATCCCCTATGATAAAGACTGGAATAGGCTATGAAGGAAAATCAAGTAAAGGCAAAGAAAAGATTGACAGAGAGATTATTTTTTTAAAAGCAAAGAAGAATGATGAAGCAGTTCAAACAATTCCTACAAAAGAAGAAACCTGTAATAAGGAAGACAGAGATCAGAAGAAACCACTAGTAGCAAAGAATGTAATAAATACTAAGACCCCTGAGTATGTAAAATTTGGAAACCATCAAAGGAGATTCTTCCCTCCTATGAAGAATGCCACCTGTTATGCTTGCCACAAGCTGGGACACATTGTTGCATATTGTCATGCAAGGAGGAGTAATTCAAACCAGCAAAAGATGCAAACATTGAAGAGACTGCCTCAAGCAAACAAATGGAAGAGACAACCTTACATCAGGTATGCAAATATTTTCTATGGTTACTGTTTTTATTGTAAGGAATTTGGTCATAAAATCATTGAGTGTAGAAATTATGGACAAATATTGATGTTTAACACCTCAAGGAAGTTTATGAATCAAAGAAATTCTGTTCATACTCATAATTCTACAAAAATTATGATCAAATGTTGTGTATGCAATCAAGTTGGACATATACCTTCCAAATTTCCTCTAAGAAGATTTAATTCATCACCTCACAAAAGATACCAAACAAAAGGGTGCCTCCAGTGGATAAAGAAGGTGAATAAATGTGACTTGGCTTTAATTGCTCAAGACCTGAAAAGCCAGTGGTATTTGGATAGTGGCTGCTCAAAACACATGAATGGAGACAGAAGAAATTTTATAACTCTTGATGAAAAGAAATCTGGAAATGTTACTTTTGGCAATGATAAATCAGGTAAAATCAAGGGAAAAGGCTCAGTCAGCATAGACAATGGTAGAGGAAAGGCCCAAGATGTACTATTTGTAGATGGGCTGAAAGAAAATTTACTAAGAGTCAGTGAGATGTGTGACAAAGGCTGTGAAGTTCTTTTTAGAGCACAAGATTGTGAAGTTAGATCAAGCACCACAGGTAAGACTTTGCTCAAAGTATTTCAAATAGAGAGTAATGTTTACATTGTGAAAGAGGAAGATGAAGCATGTCATCTTAGCAAACTAGAAGAGTCATGGTTATGGCATAAAAGGTTGGGACATCTCAGCTTCGATCACATAATCAGACTAAGCAAGAAGAAAGTTGTCAGAGACATGCCAGAAATAAAGAGGCCTTCTAATACCATATGCAAATCATGTCAATTAGGAAAATAGACTCGCACATCCTTCAAGGCCAAAGATGAGTTATCAACAAGAAGACCTCTACAACTTGTGCACATGGACCTGTGCAGACCTGCAAGAACTAAAACACCAAGTGGAGAATCCTACTTCATGATGATAATAGATGATTTCTCTAGAATGACATGGGTTGCATTTCTCAAGAATAAATCGGAAGCTCTGGAAAAATTCAAAATATTCAAAGCTTTAGCAGAAAACCAGACAGGATGCAAACTGAAATGCATCAGATCAGACAGAGGAGGTGAATTCACAGATTATGACTTTGCTGACCTATGCAATGAACATGGCATAAAACAACAATTTACTATTGCAGGGACACCTCAGCAGAATGGAGTAGCAGAGAGACAAAACAGATCTGTTCAACAAATTGCTAGAGCCATGATGCAAGAGAATAATATTGCTCAAACCTTCTGGGCAGAAGCAGTGCACACAGCAGTACATATCCTTAATAAAGCTCACTTAAGGCCAAGCAATGACAAGACTCCCTATGAACTATGGCATGGAAAGCCAGCTTCAATCAAACATTTCAGAATCTTTGGAAGCAAGTGTTACACAAAGAATAATGATGAAAATCTTGGCAAATTTGATGCAAGAGTATATGAAGGGATATTTCTAGGATATGCTTCCAAAAGCAAAGGGTACAGGTGCTACAACAAGACCCTTCGGAAGATAGTTGAAAGTATTGATGTGAGATTTGATGAAGAAATTCCAAACAATACTAGAGATACAGACTGCTGCAGTACATCAGACAACAATGAAGAAGAAGATCAAAATGATGATGAAACAAGCAAAACATCAGAAGATGCTGGACTGAACTCAAAAACCCCCTCAAGATACACTCAAAAGAATCATCCAGAAGATCAAATCATAGGAGACAAGAGTGTAGGAGTCCAAACAAGAAGGCAGCTAACAGAACAAACTGAAGAGGTATACATAGCCATGCTGTCACAAATAGAGCCAAAGAAATTTGAAGAAGCCAACAAGGACAAGTCTTGGGTAAAAGCAATGAATGAAGAATTGGACCAAATTGAAAAGAACAATACCTGGGAACTAGTTCCTAGACCTGCTGAGAAAAATGTCATAGGCTCAAAATGGGTATTCAAAAATAAAATGAATGAGGAAGGACAAGTAATCAGGAATAAAGCCAGACTTGTCTGCAAAGGATACTCACAAATTGAAGGACTTGATTACGATGAAACATTTGCCCCTGTAGCCAGAATGGAAGCTATCAGAATGTTCCTGGCATTTGCATGCTACCAAAACTTCAAAGTATATCAAATGGATGTAAAATCTACATTTCTGAATGGAGACTTAGAAGAAGAAGTCTACATGGAACAACCAGAAGGCTTCTCATTGACAGACAAAGAAGACTATGTGTGCAGACTAAAGAAGGCTCTATATGGACTGAAACAGACTCCTCATGCTTGGTACTCAAGACCGAATAAATATTTGCAAAAACAAGGCTTTAAGAGAGGTGGAGTAGACAACAATCTATACATAAAAGCCCATGAAAATGAACTCCTGATTGTTGTTGTATATGTTGATGACTTTATGTTTGGAAGCAACAGAGAAGAACTAGCTAAAGGGTTTGCTGATGAGATGAAAACAGAGTTTGAGATGTCTATGATTGGAGAGCTCAATTTCTAATTAGGACTTCAAATTCAGCAAAAGAACACAGGTACATTCATCTCACAGGAAAAATACTTAAAAGAAATGTTGAAAAAATTCAAAATGGAGGACTGCAAACCTGTATCAACTCCCATGATCACGGGATGCAAGTTGTGTGTTGATGATGGATTTGCTGATATAGATCAAAAACTCTACAAATCCATGATAGGAAGTCTATTGTATCTGACAGCATCAAGACCAGACATCATGCTAGCAGTAGGACTAGTGGCTAGATATCAAGCAGCACCTAAACAAAATCACCTTCTTACAGTAAAAAGAATATTCAGATATCTACAAGGAATAGCACTGTATGGGCTTTGGTATCCTAAAAATAAAAGCTTCACCTTGAGAACCTTGATAGCATACACATATAAGGAATGGGCCAGGCGTGTGGATGGCCAAGCACAAGTGGAGGTGCATTCTATCTAGGAGAAAGTCTAGTGGCATGGCTAAGCAAGAAACAAACATCTATCTCTTGGTCTACAAAAGAAGCATAATATATAGCAGCAGCAACATGTTGTACACAAGTCATGTGGTTGAAGCAAACTCTCCAAAACATTGAGGTAAGCATTGATGAACCTATATTAATCAAATGTGATAATACAAGTGCTATAAGTATATCTAAAAATCCTGTGCTTCACTCAAAAAATAAACATATCCCAATCAAGTATCATTTTCTCTGAGAACAAGTGGCTCAGAAGATAGTAAAGTTGGAGTATGTACCAACAAAATAACAGACAACAGATATATTTACCAAACCACTTGCCAGAGAACCATTTGAATATTTGAGAGACAAACTAGGGGTAGTATCTGTAGATGCTACTCTCTAATATGAAGAGAAAGAACAGTTTTAGGGGGAGAACAAAAACGAAAATATCATTCCAGGGGGAGATCAGCCAGCAAGGGAAGCATGAAACAGGTCCTCAGGATCAAAATACATCCAGCATAAAATAATCAATGAAAAAGGCTAAAGGGTCAGTATTTTAGATCTAATCCAAAGTCTGGAGCAGCAGCATACAAAGTCAGAAAATTTCAGAGAGAGGAAATGCACGAAATATTGAAAAAGGATAAAAACACAGCATCAAAGAATAGAAGCTACACTAAGCATTCGAACCCCTTGCCATTGATGTCAAAGGGGGAGGAAGAGCAAGCAACAGTAAGAAGAGCAAGCAACAAGAGAAAGGATCCTAACAGGAAAACATAGGAAGTGTATTGCCATCAATGCCAAAGGGGGAGACTGTTGGAAATGTTGTCATTGATGGCAAAGGAGGAAGCAAAGACAGAGACAGACAAAGGAGGCAGCAAAGAAGAAAACAAAGGAAGCAAAGGAGATAGGCGGAAGAAGACTGTCGAAATGTAACAGTCAAACAACAGAAGCAGCGAAAGAAGCAACGACAGAGATAGAAAAATAAGCACAACGAAGGTAGAGGTAGAGCCCAGTCGGAAAACAACGAATACAGAGGAAGAGATGAATAGAGGCAGATCCGTTATCACTGTAGAGGCAGAGGCAAAGCCGTTATCACAACAGAGGTAGAGGCAGAGTCGTGGAGATAGAGGCAACAAACATAGACATGTTTTTATGGAATGAAACCATGTGAAAACATACACAATTCCGAGAATCGTATAACCCAAGCGGCAAGTATATATATATATATATATATATATATATATATATATATATATATATATAAAAACCTTATTCCGAGAATCATTACCCAGCCGGGTTTTATATATATATATAAATAAATTCCGAGAATCGCCTACCCCGCTGGAGGATACTCTAAAGCTGGAACATAAAACTTATATATATATGCAGCACCTTATATATAAGTTTCATATTATTGAGCCCGAATTTAAAAGAATCAAAGGTCCAAAGCATATTTATTAAGTTATATGGAGCACATAATATAAAGTTTTATATGGTGGGACCCTTTCCCAATCGCATCGGAGAAAAACTGTGTAGCGGAATATGTAAACAACAGAAAATTGCGATTGCGATTGAAAGCCCGTACCCGATGGGCATATAAACTACAATAAATATATAAGTTTCATATTATTGAGCCCGAATTTAAAAGAATCAAAGGTCCAAAGAATATTTATTAAGTTATATGGAGCGCATAATACAAAGTTTTATATGGTGGGACCCTTTCCCAATCGCATCAGAGAAAAAATGTGCAGCAGAATATGTAAACAACAGAAAATTGCGATTGCGATTGAAAGCACGGACTCGATGGGCATATAAACTACAATACATATATACTTGAGTTCCGGTGAACAGTGATTAATCGCATCGGAAAAGGGTGGAGTATCGGAACATGCAAATACATGTTGCGATTGTGATTGAAGTTCCGGACCCGATGGGTCTATAAGTTATGACCTTATATGTTTGAGTTACGGTCTAATCGCATCGGCACTGGTCAATCGCATCGGAGTGAAAGTGTGGCAGTGGAGCATGACAATGCAATTTGCGATTGCGATTAATCGCAATCGGAAGTAATCAAAGAGTGATACATCGCATCGGAGCAACTCAATGGAAGTCACGATTGAGATTAATCGCAATTGGAAATATTTGCAAGGAGTTTCATCGCATCGGAGAAGGAGTCATCGCATCACATCAAATCAGAGGTAGCTCATCGCATCGGCGGATAGACAAAGATCGGCAAGTGGGCCCGAAAGGTTGTTTCCTATGTTAAATGGGTCTATTATTATATCGCCGAAAGTTACATAAGAAAGGGTTCATATACATTAAAGTGCGAAGAAAGGAGTTTAATTATCATAATACATTGAAGAGAGGGCGATTATTAATATAATACGATTGCGATGTGTGGAATCGCATCGGGCCATAAAACAAAGGCCGTGGTGTATGTATGTTCCGCTTGCGGAATTCACCACATCAACAAGACACTTGCGATGAAAAGGGTTGGAATTTGCCCAGATTTAAAGTCAATAGTTGCTTATATATATATATATATATATATATATATATATAAGGCACTGTTATATATTTAAAAGGCGCTGTTACAGAGTCGCATGATTTAAAAAGTACAGTTACATAAATACAGGAGTTATGCAACAGCCATAAACAGAAAGGCATACAGAGGAGAGAAAGGGACAAACACAGTCAAAGAAAAGACAAATGCGCAGCGATCCAAAAGGCTGTATGAGTGAGCTAGAACTCTCATTGTAATTAAATGTAATATTTTAATTGATTTATATTGTTGTGATGCATTGGCAAGTCTCCGGAAGAGAACAAATATCTCACAGTAATGTTAAATTGATACCTACAGTTATATTTACTGGATGAGAAGATAAAGGGAATGAGAAGACAGAAGCCAAAGAGTCATGACTGGTCACTCCAAATTCTTTGTGAAATACAAACAGTCATGTGAGGAACTCTATATATAATATCAACTGGATATGCATAAGAGAGGTTAGAGAGATCAAATATAGATAATGCAGAGTATAGAAGAGTGAGGCAGAGAAGATTAAGAAAAGAAGAGAAGAAAGAGATGCTACAAAATAGAGATGATATCTGAGGTAAATCAGAAAACATTCAATTTGATAAATTGAGGAAGTTGGAGCTTCCCTATCAAGTTGCAGCTTGATAGCCGTCAGTTGTAGCTGACTGAGGTTGGAGCCTCCTGTAGGTTGGTGCCTGCAGAAAATTGAAGGGAGTTGGTGCTTCCTTGCAAGTTGTAGCTTGTAGAATTGAGGTTGGAGCCTCCTGTAGGTTGGTGCCTGCAGAAAAATAGTGGTGAGAGGGAGTTGGAGCTTGCCTTTGCATCACAACAATAATAAGATGTGGTTTTCTCCCTTTATGGGTTTCCACTTATATCTGGTGTCTATGTGCATGATGTTTATGTGTTGATCTGATTTATATCATCTGCTTAATACCTACTGCTCTCATATTAATTCTGTTGTTATATTAAATTAATACTTGCTACTCACATTCTAAGACTACTCACATATTAAGTTGGACATAAAATGAAGATGTAAATAAGGTTTAATGAAAAGTTTTAAAAGACCATGAATGTGTTAAACTGATTCACCCCCCCCCCCCCCGGTCAGTTTAACTAAGGGTTCAACAGAATTAGCCAAAATACCAGCTTACAGGAAAGAAATTTGAAAATTTATTAATCTCACACAAGTGGAAGACATAAGTGACAGTGAACTTACAAGAAGAAAATTCAGTGGTCACCTTTGGTCCTCATGTAGAATAAATAGATCCCTTTGTTCCACCCTTTTATATTTCTTTGTTGCTTCATGATTATACTTTACATAATTGCATGCTGGACTCAAGAGCGTCCCATAATCTCATGCCATTTTCTGTTATGAAGGAACTTAACTTGCAAATTACCAAACCTTATAGGGATCTATATTCATTTGATTAAAAAAGGGTGAAATGTGTTGGTTTAATTAAAGATGTAGCTATTTCATTGGCACAAACCCCAACAAAGAGTATAGTCATGGATGTAGTGGTTGCTGACATCCCAACCAGGTTTGGAATGCTCCTGTCAAGATCTTGGGGAGAAAATTTGGGAGGTGTACTAAAATTAGATTTCACTTATGCTATCATTATGGTCTTTAATGGGGAAGAAAGGAGGTTTTACAGGGAACAAGGTTTGTAAAGACTACCTCCAAGAAAGATGCAGGAAATTCCCCCATTTATAGTCAAGAAACAGAAGACATTTCTTGTTTCATGTTGCATGAAGATGCAGAATTTGCTGCAGACATAGGGAAGCAGCTCTCTTCAGCAGTTGTAAATAATGAGCTGCACTTAAGGAAGATTTGGAAGTGATACTTTGATGGTGCCTACTCCAAGGAGGGCACAAGTGTTGGATTCTTGCTGATATCACCAGAAGGTAACCTCATGCCTTTCTATTTTAAACTAGAATTTGATTCAACAAACAATGTAGTTGAGTATGAGGCCTTAATCGCAAGCCTTCAAGTTTCTAAATAGATGGGAGTTCAATGTATTTCATTTTTTTGTGACTCTAAATTGATAAGGCAGATTAAAAATAATTGTCAAACCAAGCATCCGAGATTGAGATCATATAGGAATGAAGTGTGGGATCTGGTATAAAACTATTTTGAAGCATTCAATCTTCAGTATATTCCAAGGGAGGAGAATAGACTGGCCAATTCTTTAGCAGTTGCAGCCAACACCTTCAAACCTCAAATGAATCTAAGGTTAAGGTATGAGATTGAAATTAGGTATAGACCTTTGTTACACATCATTTTGTCACCGTCCCTGAAATCCCTCGTCCCGTACGTTGGAGGACTATTCCCGTGACCTGTAAATAGTAAAATGTCCTGTAAACACCATGATGGCATCCTTCTGCATAAGGGAAATAATTCTCCTCAAGAATATTTCCTCTGAAAAACCCTAAAAACAGATGTTTTGGCATTGGCGCGAGTAGCCAGTTCATCCCTCGCGCCAATAGGGAAAACATACACTAGTGGGCATGCCAGCTGGCGCTCTGTCCCTATGTATTGCCCGCGCCAAGCCTATTAAGGAATGTTTTTTAAAAATAAATGGCGGAAGTTTGATTCTAACAACTTTAGCATGATCATCAGAAATAAGTTGTGTTGTTTGGCTCCAGATATCCTTGTTTAGGAAGTGGTTTTCCACCTCTCATGGAACCTTCCTAAGAGATAGGACTCTATCCCATGATTATAGGGATCCCAACTTCCCTTCCTCCTTCTATAAAAGTTTCCCTCTCCATTTGCTAGCTAGCTGAACTTGTGGGAAGGAAATTATAGCTAAGTGACAATCAAGAGCAGAGCTAAGGAGAACCTTGTGAGAGAGAGAGAGTTTTGTCAAATCCCTGACGAGCTTTGTGAGACACGTCCTGTTGGAATCCTGTCAAAGGAACATCACAACGTCAGAGCACCGGTTGTAATATTTCTCTCATATCTTAATATACATGACTTTTTTATTGGTTCCACGATTGTGTTTGTCCATTATATAATGCAATTTCATTCTTTCCTCTCTGATTGATCGATAGTTATAAAGTGTGAAATATTACGTTGCATGTTGTCTCTCTTCCTTGCATGTGTACAAGTATCTGGATACAATGAGCTCATGGATCGTGACCTGTCCAACTAGGAACGAAAGCACCACTTCTTCTTCGACAACAACAGTGAAGGAATCACAGTAAGCGATCTATCGTGATTCTATCTTTCATAACTAGGAATCAATAGCTTTGTGTGTTTCGATTGTTGCTAGACCCACTCTAGGGCTAGTGGGATCGCCTATGTCCGCAGAGGGGATTTACCTCCACAACAATTTGGTGACTCTGCTGGGGATCAGTGGGAGTTGGTCCTTCCTCCATTGGGTTGTTTTTTGGATTTTTTTTACTAGTGTACTTTTTTGGTTCACCTTCCTTGGTGTTAAACCCCTGTTCAGCCCCCAGAAGACTAGATCTAGCCTCTGTTTGTTAATTTTCATAAGTTTCTAAGGTAAACTTGATTGGCACGGTTATACCTCTAATAGTCACACCAAATGGTGCTAGTTGCTAGTTAGGCACTTGCGCCATCCCTTGTTTGGCGCTGATTACAAACGGACAGGCCTACCAACCTTGCTAGGTTTTAGGGTTTGCTTGTTCTTGGGCTTTCTGAGGTTGAGTTTTGGTCCTGGTTTGTTTTTTCTGATTGTTTGAGTGCTTTGAAGTCATTTTTTACTATTTTTAGCCCTTGTCCTCTGGTTTTTTTCCCTTTTCTATTAGTTTTGAATTTTAGCTCTAGGGCTTCTAGGTGATTCAGTGTGTTGAGCCTTCCGTGGGAGTTTTGGGTCTTTGATTTCCTGGTCAACTTGGATTCTGCTTCTTTGCATTCATCTTGTTGAATCCAATTGAGTCATTTCATTTACTGAGTGGTTGTCTTCTCTTTCGTTCAGTTTCTCTTTATGTTGCTCCAAGCCTAGATCACATGGCTTGTTTGGGTCTCTTTCAAGATTCTTCTTCACTTTGAGGGATTTTGTCATCAGTTTGAGTCTCTATTGTGATTTTTTGAGTTGAGTGAACTTGTTTTGTTTTAGCTCTCTCTTTATTATTCTCAAATTGATGTCTTCATTATTTTTTCATTCATTTAGTGCATTTTCTCTAATACATTGAAAAATACAAAAAAAAAATATATTTTGTGTTTTGATTGGCATAGTGAAAATTGAAAACTCTTTCGCATTACTAGTGTTGTATGCTTCTAGAGAAAAGTTTTCCAATTTCATTAGCTTGCATTGAAATCGGTAGTGGATGTTTTTGTGTGTTCATTTTGCTATCATTTGAAATCTCTCAACTCTCCCGTAGATAGCTCTTCATTGAACGAAATGATATTTTGTAGCATGTAGTTTGCATCTAGAGGTTTTATGAGATCCAACATTCGATAGGGCCTTGAAATCGAAACGTAAATTGAAGATCAACTTTAAAATTTACTGAATTAACCTAAGGCAGCATTGAAACTTAACGAAACATCTAGTAGTCTAAGGTAGAGATGTGTTCTGGCATCTTTAAGCCTAGTAGTTATCGCTCGCCATCTGGCTTCAGACAGCGCTAGAATGGACTTGTGCTCCCCATACCATCGCGTATATAAAGGGAGACCCCATTAGGTTGCCAATCCTTTATCCATAGGAAGCTGAGTCTGCCGCCTTTTACCCGTGATACACCAGACACAGCATTCGAGGAGATTACCTACACATACGTTAAGTCCTTGGTTGATCTCTCTTTCATTTTTACCAAGGTTTATATGGCAATTCACGGATACCTGGTACACCCATTTGCCTAGATTACCAGAGCAGTCATTTTGATCTTTACTGACTCCCTAAATTGGAAAAGATCATCAAGCGCTTGTCCTTTCACGCTTGTTTCCAAACTAAAAGTGATAGAGTCATCTTTTACTTGTTTCTCGACTCTTAAAACATGAAATGGTAAAATTTCCAGTTTCAATGTGGTAAAATTAATCACCTGCGATCACACACCCATTTAGAAATTGATTTTCAGCCTGTTTTTGTTTGCCTTGGTTTTTTCCCGTGTGTCTTTGATCTCTTCCTCTTTTTGCTATTTTCACGGTGGAAAAACCGTCAGTTTCGTCTACTGGTAGTCCTTATATGGACGATTCATCAGAAGTATCGCAGTGCTCTGCTGAGTATTAGCAGCCCATTGGATATGAGTTTCCCCTTGGGGGACCGGTCATATCTGAGCTTCCCTTTGGAAGACCAGTTGAGATCAATTGGCCCTTGTCCAATGATTGGTTTGGATTTGGAGTTGGGGAACACTTCCCTCCTCTTACATCGGGTTCACCATTTTTGGTTGCTGTCATACCTCCTAGTCCCCATCGTCTTTTAGAAGATCTTACGGCAGGGTCAGATATAGACTCACCCAGTCCTATTCCTAGTGAGGGAATTCCTACTTCTAGTGAAGACTACCATCTTTTTCCCGAAGAAATCCCTGAACCATCTGTTCTATATTCACCTGGTCCATCGCTCCTAGCTAGATATAGGTCTTTAAGTCAGGTCATGGCCTATATTGCCTCTATGGAAATATCAACTCCGTCCACGGAACCAACCATTCCCTCATTAGGGATGTTTCCATCGATACCTCTCACAACATATCCTTTTGTTACATCGGTACCTGTTAGACCTACTGTCTGTGTGGTTGTGTCTACGCCTATTGTCACCACTCAGTCAACTAGGACCTCGTCAGTTCCTGAAGATGTTTATATAGCTACTGCCATTCCTGAGAACCTTTCTCCCGAGGAGTATCGAATGTCTTTACAGCCACTGATCTCTCAAGTTGATCAGTCCTCTCAAGGTCTTAATCGTCCTTACTTTTCTCATTATGGAGCAGATGGTACCCTGATTTATTCATATCCATTTCAATATGATGAGCATGGAAACCCCATTTATTTCCCTGCTCCTGAGGCTTATCAGTATATCAACGGTTTCATACCTACCTTGCTTGTGCAACCTTCTAACCAACAAGGAAAACCCTCATAGGGACAACCTTTGTTTCAACAAGGATATGCTTCTGGCCCACAAGGACAACCCTTCCAGGGACAACCTTCGGTCCAGCTAGGGTATGCATATGACCCGCAAGGGCAGCCCTTACAAGGACAACCTTCAGTCCAACAAGGATTATTTTATGGCCCACAAGGGCAGTCTTACAATCCTCAAGGTCAACCTCTACAGCCTCACCCTGTGTTCCAACTGGGGCAACCTCAAGGACTGGCAGGGCAATCGGTATATCCACCTAGACCTTCATACGGTCCCAGGGGGGAAAATCCATCCTTGTCAACCTTTGGTGCATCCTTAGCAGCCTCATTTTCCAATCAATCAAAGTGTTGCACAGCCAGGGCCATCTTATGGTCCTGTCCCAGGTCAACCTAGTTATCGGGCACAACCTGGCCCACTTCCGCCATTAGGCCAACCTGCTCAGCTAGGGCAACCTGGTATCCCTCATTAGCCAAGTCGACCTGTTCAACTAGGACAACCTACACAACCTGTTAACCCTTCTCAGTCGTCGACCTATTCTATGCCACAGCCGAATCCACCTATGCGCCAAACTTATTCGACTCAGCAGGGCCCTACGTACCAGTAGCCCGTTCGACCCCAAGGCAGCTATTACCCTCAAGGTTAGTCTCGACTGGTTTACAACCTGCCTCAAGGTTCTGGCTATTACCCTCAACAGCCAGCCTATACCTATACTACGCAGCAAAATCCTTACACTGCTCAATCGGGACCCATGTATACTCAAAATCAGTATCCTGGTTATCAACCACCGTATCCTGGTTTTCAGCTACCATATCAACCCAATTATATGGTCAAACTCCTCCAAGACAGAACCAATGGGGGCAAATTTATGCTCAACCAGGATGGAGTATAGGTATAGGTCTTTATTGGGGACCTAGCATGCTTTTTAACCCTCAATTACCTTTTCTTGCCACGTTGGAGTTACCGGACGTGTCCAAATTTACCAATGATCCGATTCTTCATAATCCATATTAGCCTCCGGTTCCGATGAAGGTTCCTGGTGATTGTCCTAAGTTTGAGGGCAAGTCTGGAGAAGACCCCCAAGCACACGTCATGACATACCATTTATGGTGTTCTTCGAACTCTTGGGTGGATGACTCGATTCATCTACATCTTTTCCAGCGCACTCTCACTGGTGCTGCTGCTAAATGGTACATAGAACTATCCCGTGGTATTTTTCAAGATTTTAACTCTCTTTCTATGGCGTTCCTTATACATTTCCAGTTACTGGTTCATTACAAATCCGAGATGCATCTCCTAACATTTCTGAAACAGGAAAAATCCACCCATATTTTAGATCACATTCACGAATGGAGACGTCGTCGTCGTCTGATCAAGTTTGACATTCCTGATTAGCTTCTGACTCACTGGTTCACTACATCCTTTGTTAATAAGATTGCACAGGACATTGCTATGGGGGCATGTGAAACTGAGGAATAGGCCATTGCTCGTGCCCAGTACCTCGATTTAGTGTACTCTCAATCGAGCACCTTATATGACATCTTGATTGATGCCCCACGACCAGGTACCTCTAAAGTGCTGCCTACCCCATCAGTCGATGGCGTTATTGGTTTTGTATCCTAGAATTCATGCAAGTCTTCCAATGGGAAGCAGAAATCAAATTCTTCCAATACTTCTGCTCCTCAGTCTACTCCTGATTCTGGTAAAACCTCAGAGGTCAACGCCATTCAGGCCAATCCCGCGGATAAGACTTCCAAAGGGAAAAAGAAGGGCAAAGGAAAGGCCAAATCTGATGCCCCGAAACCAGAAGCATCTAAAACTCATGCTAACGATGGTTCGCAATGAAAACCGAAGTATCCATGCCTGGTTTGTGAAGAGGATCACTACACTAAGGATTGTCCGCGATGATTCGAGGTTAGTCAATTGCTAAAAGGCACTAAGGGAACTCTGACGGTCCATAAATAACCTTTCCCATCTCAGCAGACCCAGATGGTCGATCAATCAGCACCATCTACATCATATGGCTCTCATGTTTTCATGATGAACGGTTCCGCACCCATTTCCATCGCCACTCGGTCGAAGGATTATGCCGGATCACGCCAGGCAGTCGGGAAAGAGGTCGTTGATGGTCCTCCCCCCCCAACTTGCCTCTGGTCCCCTTGAAATTGAGAAGCCCAGTGTTGAACCCGTTATATGGCCACCTTCTAAGGGTGTTCTCCGGAATTCTTCCTATAATCCTAATGCCCATGCTGCTAAACATTACAATATTGTTGAAGATTTAGCGCAGGCTCCATGCGCGATATCCACGTTTGAAGTCCTCCATAGTTTTCCATCTCAACAGAAGGCATTGTTGTATGCAATCAGCTGTCTCGATCTTGCCGACTCTAGTCTTCTCACATTCGACTTAGAAAATTTTGTCCCCCGACTTCCACACCAGATTGCGCTTGTTATACAAGTCGGTATCAACGGTCTCAATATCCATACAACCATAGTGGATGAAGGTGCATCTACCTACGTCATTTCATTTTCTTGTTGGAAGGCTATTGGCTCTCCAGCCCTGAATTCGTCTCCTAATGCCCTTGAGGCATTCGATGGAAGGGAATCAAAACCCTTGGGTGTTCTCGCTAGCTTACCGATCACATTATCTGGAAAGACGGTCAACGTTTAAGTAGAAGTTGTTGACGCCAAGCTCAATTATAATATTCTACTTGGTCGCAGTTGGACTCACACCATGTTGTGCATGCCGTCCACCCTCTTTCGACTTCTCAAGTTTCCACACGAGGGAAAAATTGTTACTGTCGATCAGTTGTCATTCTTTACCTCGTCTTCCGAGAAAAATGTGCCATACGTGGATCAAATTCCCAATCCCCCTGACAGCATAGGACCGGGTCTTTTCAAAGATCCCGCCCTCATAGGTATTTTTCCCTTTCCACCACCAAATACCATTCAAGTCAATATGATCTCTAGGTCGGATGACCCATGGATCATCCCTTCTCCTGAACAGGTTGCTTCTTTTGGAGAATCGATGCCTCTAACCCAAGTTGAAATCAAGTATTGTGAGATCCTTGCCGCATCGAATCCTCCTCCTCCTGATAATGCTCCTTTGAGCATGGATCTTGATGTTTATTCTAAATCCCCTTGGCTCGGCGATGCAAATTCACCTGATCCTTTGAGAGAATTTTTTCCATCTGACGAAGCTATCGTGGAGACTGTGTCTCTCGAAGATCTACCATGGAGCGATGGGCATCATCGTTCCTCGTTTTTTCCTAGCTTGGGGGAAATGTCTAATTGTCTCGAGCGTTTTTCATCTCAGGTTCCCTCTTCGCCGCTCCAAACACCAATATTGACTCATGAAGTTTTCTCGGAAGGAAATATGAGTAACATTACCCAAACGACGCCTATTGACGTCTTCGTTAAACCAGGGGTTGTTGAGAACATCCATGTGGGAGTCACTTGTTCTCTCGATGAGATTCAAGTGTACACTAGCCTCTTCCATGAATTCCATGATGTTTTCACGTGGTCTTACGAAGATATGCCTAGAATTGATCCCAGTATCATCGTGCACTAAATTCCCACCTATCCTGGTGCGAAGCCTATGCGCCAGCGTCTGCGTCCAGTGCATCCTCGAAAAGCCGCTGCTATAAAACCTGAAGTTGAGAAACTTCTTAAAGCATGTTTCATATATCCGATCCCTCTGATAGAGTGGGTTTCCAATATACAATTCGAGTCTGTGTTGACTATCGAGATATCATAGTTTTATCTGCACCAACCGCCTTAGTAAGCAGTGGAGGCGACTTGGCGCCCCTACGGTGTGCCTCTGATAAGCTAGGGTAACATCAACTAAATGAGCATAATCTGAAAATATGTGAGTGATCCCCTCTAGGTTCTGTACAAGCTCATCCCCCTCTCCCTCCTCACCTTGAGGGTCATAAGCGAGAGGGGTCCTCCTCTCTATTGGTGAAATTTCGACAGGCCTCTCCGGGCCAACATATGCATACATATAGGATTAGCTGTTAGAACATGCATGTATACCAAAAAATCATAAAACTCATAAAATTAAAAAGAGTCTTACCAAGCTCCTCGTCCCAGTCCTCTCCCTCCGAGAGCGGAAGGTCTGGATCTCCGGTAAAATAGGTGCCCACATAGGGCCAGTCCTCCATGACGATCAACTATCGTTGGAGCCAGTCAAAGAACTTGGGCCACCAGGACATCTACTGGCCGCCCCCTGCCCTGGGCATCAATGCTGCCCATCGAGCCATTCATGGCTCCCTCAGTGGTGGATCAGAGACTATGGCCTCCTGGCGCTGAAAAATAGGTAATCGTTCCAAGAAGAACGGCACCAAAATCGACCCATATCCAAACTATTTCAGTTTGGTCTTCTTGCATTTTGTGCGTTGTTGTTTCATGTTCATGGTCATGTCTGTGGCCCAGTCAAAGATAGTTGGGTTCATACACTCTGATGCAAGCAGTAGCTGCGTCTTTGTGGCCTTGTGTGGTGCCTGCGATCCCGCAGCCCACACAATGGTGTGTAGCACTACTTTCAGTGCTAGATCAGAGACTGTCTAAATGTCTACTTTCCCGTTCCCTGTTCCTTTGCGTGCCCCTAGGCACACCCTGTTCATGACCATTTCCATGTTTTCTCCTGAAGGCGTGGTACCGGTCAGAATAGGGACTGGACCCCTGCGTGATAATCCAGTGATGAAGTATACGTCTGATACTTCGAGCTCAAGTTCTTGGTCTCGAAGTTTGAATTTTTCCTCATTCTCACCCCAAATGCTGATGAGATACCGTAGTAGTTCGGGCTAATATCGGAGACATGGCTTTAGAAAGAATTTTTTCATCCCGCAATTTCGGAGAGAATTCATACAATGCTCGTTTCCCATTGCCAATTCATCCTCTTCACCATGCTCTCTTTCTTTCCATTCAATAACCATCCTTTTGCTAAATACCTACATCAATCAAACATAGGAACATTATAAAACATCCTTGGGTATTCAAAATTAAATTTCATTGCTTAATTTTTGAGGATTTTTAGCCGGATTTTTTGTTGCGCTGTTGGCGTAGCTGTTCATCTAACAGTCGCACCAACTGGCACGGCCTCTGTGTCAGACAGAGCGGATTGGCACGAGTCCGTGCCTGGAACCTGCGCCAACCGTAGCACCCTAAAATTTGAAAATCCATCCCTAAAGGACCTCAAAAAATGATGAAATGCAGTGAAATATAACTTAAAAGATGGACAAAGAGGTTGGCTCTTACCTGAACCAGACGAAATTCGATTTGGTCCACTGGATTGGTCACATTCGTCACCTGAAGATATAAGCACAAATGGGTCACTGTCGCTCTGAAAAGAGGTAAAAAGGTGAAAAGTAAATAAGTTTTTACTATTGGTAATATTTATAACTTGTCAAATCAAAATTAGGTCTTAAGACTTGTTTTTCCAATATTTTATTATATTTTTGTTGAAAAATGGGTTTTACACTTGTTTTTGTACAACCACACGTTTTCACGTGATTAGGACACAGACACGAGTTGTATTTTATACTTTTTCGGACTCGGTAAAAACATGAAAAAGTCACTACTGGAGACATCTTCCAGCTCTTTTCTGACTCTCTAAAAATGAAAAGATTGTCGAGACGCTTGTCGTTTTGAACTCGTTAAATGGTTGTGAAACGACATCTACCTAGTATACGTTTGCCCCTTTTTCGAGCTGGGATAGATTATTTACGAAAAAGTAATACCTTAGTTGATCATGACTAAGAGGTTCTCTCAGGTATAGTTTTCTACCCTTTTGGATCTGTGGGACTATTTATGAAAAGGGACTTGCTGGAGTTTTCTTTTCCGCTATCTTTTCAAACTTTCTAAACATGAAAAGACGTCGAGTTCTTCCTTTGTCAGACTTGTTAAAAGTGATGACATCGGACTCCGTCGTAATGACGTTACTCGAGCTCCTCCTTCCTAGGGCTCGTTAAATGTACTAGGTTGGATTTTTCCGAAGGATAAACTTACAGCACAAGCATATGCTATCCCCTTCAAGCTTGTTAAAAACTAATTGGGGTACTCACCAAAAATGGTGGGGGGAACTAGAACCAGTCTCATAGTCGGCAGTATGTCGCTCTTGGACATGGCACTTGTCTGCATTCGTGTTGGGTTGGGGACATCTCATCTTGTTATCTGCTTGCCTTCATGGGTTTGGGTAATCTCTTTTGACCACTCATCTGCTCTGTTATCACTATTAAAATTTTCTAAATTCATACTTGTTCTTAAGTCATGGTATTAGATAGGGTTTGAGTCATTTTAATGCTTTATGGGGTCTAAGTCATTGGTTTAGAGTCTCATTTAATCACCAAACCAAGTTCATAAACTTCTTTTTACACTTGGTAGTCTCATGCTATGTTTTGAAACCCATATTTTAAGAATTTTTTCAAAAAGTTTCAAATAAGCCAAGAAACCACATTTTCGTAGTGCACTAAGTGTAAAAAACTGCTTCTGCGCTACGAAAACGTTGGTCTTTTCATAGCACAAAATCCTGAAATAACACTACTAGTGCTACGAAATCAGGGTTTCGAAATTTTCGGTTTAGCTGTCACATCCATCAACTTGGGGTTAAATTTTCATGATTATAGTGTCAATCCACAATCATGGTATCAGTCCATTAATCATCCTTCACGCATGCAACCATCCAAAATAGTTACGAAATCATTATTAGATTCATTAGCAGTCATTTGTCAATAGTCCTTTGCAAATTTGAAAAATAAATTGGTTATCATTGTTTTATCTCGTGCAAAGAATGTGCTGCATGCATATCTATTGTTGAAAGAGAAAGCTCATGATAAGATACTAAATCTCTCATTAAGTTATCAAGCGACGCAGAGTTTTCAATCAAGCAAGGTGGAATTCAATTGGTGATTATGTCAGCAGTTTCGATTGCAAATCCAGTAAGTTTGAAAATAGTTGCTAACTGAAACAAGGTTCTAAATCAAGCCAATTAGAGTTTTCCATCAAGTGAGGCCGAGCCAAATTCTCAAGCGAGCCTGTTTATCCAACAAGGATTTTATTACATTTTTACTGAAGACACAAGGTTTCCAAGAAGAAGATGGCAGAAGAAAAAAGAAATCACCGGTCAGGTGACTGCCTGAGGACAGAACATGAAGGTTTAGAAAATCTCACCAGGGATAAATCTATTGAAGAAGCCTTCAAGAAAGTAGGTTGCTAGAGGTTTTGTGAAAAACTTCAAGGAGGGCATAATCAAGTCACCAAAGAATTTTCTACCAACTTCACAGGGTCAAACACAAAGGTTGGTTTCCTCAATTTACCAATTTATCCTGAAGTTATATTAGTAGTCACAGAAATCCCAAGAGGGGAGGAAAGATGGTTTAAGAATTTTAGGTTTGAAATGCTACCCTGCAAAATATTTTTGAAACCAGAGTTTATAGACACTGATTTGAATAAAGTTGTGCCAAGAAATTATGTTAAGGATGCATTTGCCAACCTACTCTACGATATCCAAAGATACTTCACCTTTGAAGGGAGATATCACAAGGTGTGCACTTATCACTTTAAACTCTTATTGCATTTCACAGGAATAATCTCTCTAGACTTACCTTTCTTTCTATTTAGAAGTCTGGCCAAGATGGCAGACAAAGTTCAGATGAAAACTCAGGCATGTGAAACCTCTTTATTTTATCATGGTCTAGTCAAGTTAATATTTTTGCACGAGCTTCAGAAGGTGAAAAGAGAATGGTCTACATTTCTCTTTTTCAGTGGAATAGGGGTTGAAGGAACATGTGCTAGCCCTCAAGTCAAAGAAACATCTTCATCAAAGACTACTGAACCTGCAGAAACAAAATCAAGGAGGTTTTTCAAGCTTAAGCCCAAGAAAAAGGTTAAGCAACCTATCATAAAGCCATCACTGAATATCCAAAAGACTCCTCAATCCACACAGAAGAAAAGAACTGAGGTCAAAAAGAAAATCTAGGAATAGTTAATTAGTAAAACAACTCAGAAGAAGTTGACTAGGAGTCAAAGGTCAAAGGAGAAGGGCAAGGTTGTGGTCACAAATGAAAATTTACAATTAAGAGGTGACTTGAATGATATATTACAAGCTATTGACATTGAGGAGTCTCCCTTGGTTCAAGCAGAGTTCATAAAGCTGGATACAGGTGGGAAATCAAAGAAATTGAAAACATCCAAAAAATTAAACTTTGAGGATGAGGTGTCAAAATTTGTTTTTAAGCCTAGAAAACCACAGAATAAGTAGTCTAAGAAAATGTAGCAGCCATACATGGAGATAGACCAAATTGGAGGTGAGGACGCAAGTGTTTTTGAATAACCCATTAATACATCATCTCAAATATTTGAAGAAGACAGAAACAGAGTATTTAATACTCAGAGAGAAAGGAGAAGTTATGAGGAGGCTAAAGACAAACTCAGACTTGCAAACAATGAGATTGATAAATTTAGGAAGAAAGTGAGAATGCATGCTGTGGAAAGGTCAAAATTTGAGAGGTTGAAAGGTCTATGGGAGCTGGAAAAGGTTTCAAATAGTGAATCAATCAGCAGTCAGGATCAATTCTTCATATGAACTGTCCCTGCAATCAAGGAAGCAAAATTCATAAGAATGGTTAACACCAAACTGAGGGTTGATAACAGAAGGCTTAAAAGGCAGGTTGAAGATCTTCAAATACAGCTAGCAAAGCCTGAAGATCAACCACAGCAAAAATATGTGTGAACAGTAAGTGACATCTCCTAACACATTTTTGGAATTTTGTGGAAGGTTTCATTTTTTAAAACAGTTCAAAGTTGATTATTGAAAGCTTATACATAACTTCAAGGATAGTAGTAAAGGTGGGAAACTCAAATTTTTGGAAACAAGTTGTGAAAAGAAAAGACACAGAAGTTTCGTAGCGCGCTACGAAACTGCTGTAGGATGCAGTTTTATCAATGTTGCAAGATTTAAAAGGGGAAACAGGTATGTTTATTAAACAATGTGTTAGCGCTCAAATCTACCTTAGGCTGAAATAAGGTAAAACTCAAGGCTACAACAAACCACGCTCAGCCTCGTAGCTAGCCCTACGAGGACAGGAGAGGGATCTCTCCAGTCAATCTCAATAAAATGAGCAATAGGGTGCGAGATATAATGAATACTGATTTTAGGCTAGTAAAGAGATAGGAAAGTTTGATTTTGATTTTTTGGGTTTTTTGTTGAAAAAATGGGAAAAACAATTTTGGGGCTCGGGGATGAGGCCAGATCTTTGCAGAATTCGAGTTGGGGAAAGGTAGGCAGTAGTATTGATGCTTTTGATCAGGTGTATGGATGGATCATAATGACAAGGAGCTGAAGAGGGCAAGGGAGAACATGGATCCTCTCCAAACAGGCGAAAACATGTAAAACTAAACAAATTTAAAGGCAGAGCACTGAAACAATGGATTCAACCTCATTTACTCATTTATTTAGTTTCAGAAGCATAAGAAGGGAATGGCATACATAAAACATGAAATAACTTACAATAAACTGAGAGATAACACCATCAAGAAATGAAAGCCACAAGAATCCCAACAGGTGCTGCAAAACCTCTGATCTTTCCTTAGCCAAAATATGAAAAATATGTACAATAGTGTGCCAAACTTTTCCCAAGAGTCCAACCTGTCCAACCTCTGAAAATGATTAATAAATTACATCATATAGACCATCCTAACCCCTTCCCACACCTCTAGGGGTCGAATTCCTTCTTCTAGGAGCAGTTTCAACCAATTCTAAACATGGAACTGAAATCTAGGCATCCAAACAACTTGCCTCTAAAAGGAAGGAAACTGATTCATTCACTTGATTTTCACTTTTTTGAGAGTGAATCATCTAGAATAGGTAAAAGTGAGTCAAAATTACATTACAACCATAAAATCACATCAAGGTAAGTCAAAAATTACATCCACAATCAAAACTGGTCCAACTGGCCGAAATTCTGAGCTGGAAGGTGAAAAATTGACCAAAAATATCTATGCCTAGCGCGCCTGAGCTCTATGCGTAGGGCGCCTTACAGCCTGCTTTTGGGGCACTTCCCGAAGTCCAAATTGAGCTCATGATAGCGTGTTGGAAAGCCCTGGATGTTGGATATCCAACCCAAGTGGAATATTTCAATTTGGAGTTCATTTACCCTGTAAAAAATCAAATCTCCCAACACTACTTCCTGCAGGTGCATCAATTCTCCTGAGGCAACGGTATTCTTGACATTTCTCCAAAAACATTAAACCTGTGTAAAAATTGAAGGATTTTTTTCTTCCTTGGAATTTTTTGTACAAAAACCTCTCTCATTTTTCCAAAATTCATCTTTTATTGCTCTAAAACATCATTTTAGTGAAACCTATCCCGATGTGTGAAACAAGGGATTTTGTCGAAATGAAGCGAAATGAAGGGGATAAGGGGCTTCTAAATTCTTGGGGAAATTTTTGGAAGTAGAGAGGGATGTTAGGAAGTAGGGGAAAGTGGAATCTCATATATTGAGTGAGGGGAAGGGGTCCAAAAGGGAAAAACACATGCCTAGCCTAGAAAATTGCCAAGTTGTGGCAAGAAACTAGGGTTTGTGCAAAAATGAGGAATTTGGGGGATCTCAGTGATGGGAAGTGTTTAATAAGGTATATTAAGGATAGGGGAAGGTGTATGAACATCAGGATACAAGATTTTCTAATGATTTGAACATCCAAGAGAAATTACCTCCAAAACCCTAGGAGAGGGAAATGGACCTTACCTAGGCACAACTGAAGCATGAACAAGCTGTAAAATGACCCAATGGAACTTGAAATGATGATGAAAACCCTTTGAATGATGGTACACTCAGCTGAATGGTGACATGGACCGACATTTGGACAAATTTGAAACGTCGTGAAAACAAACCCTAGACCTAATGCCTAGTGACCAAATTTTGCTTGAAGACTCATTGAAATGAAAAAATTTGACCTTGACACCTTAAAATCACTTTGTAAGAGCATGTTTGATCACTGAAGGAAAGCTACAAAGGCTGACACTAACACAATGATGCTGCTGGAGGACGTATGAAGTCCACAGGTGAAGATCCAATGGAAAAAAATAGAAAATTGAAGGTTTCAAATGGGGTTTTTAGAGATGAAGTTATGCACTACGAAAACAACAAACAATTTCATAGCGCAGTAATGTTAACAGTTTTGGACATTTTTTCAAAGGTTGGGTTTGGAAACAGATGAAAAGACGAAGTCACAAGAGCTTAATAAGACTTTGCCACATGTTTTGAGCACAACTTGGTCGGCAGATGTTGTGAAGAAACACAAATGAAGTAGTACACATATTTTGCAGGGAGCATGTTCCTATTTTTCAGGGCAGGTAAGAAGAAGATCATTATAGTTCAACAACAAGGAGATGGACATCATCAAGGTTGAATTTTAGGAGGAGAAGCTGTTAGATAGAAGATTTATTATTTGGATAAGGTTTTTAAGGTATAATAGAGAGTTTAATCCTAGTTGTATTAGGACTCTGGAACAGACAGTTTAAATTGTCATATGTAATTAAAGTTTGTTTTAGCAGTTAATAGGTGTCAAGCTAGCAAATTCGAATTCTCTCAAGTGTTTGGAGAGAATCCAAGAAATGTAATGATGACTCTATAAAGGATAGGAAGTCGAATTACATATGGTTGGCAATTTTTCAAGAACAAGCATATTGTTTTGTTGTAGCAAGAAACTGTGTTTTCATATTAATACAGAGATATTGGTTTCATCACTTAGGATTCAGAAAGGGTTATGGATGTTTGATGTTCTTATGCTTTTCATATTTCAATTACTTGCAGTGGCATGAATGTATGTTACTCACAATTCACTGAAGGTGCTCTAACTTCCTTCATATGTTCATGAACTGTGTTATTTATGTCCTACTATTATTTGATGTATCTAAACCCTGAAATGCCCTAACTTCCAATTGAAACTGATACTTATGTTTTGTGAAAATATACTTGAATCCATAAGCCCAATAGATGTTTGTTGATTAGTAGTACAACCAATTATCCATTTTATCTACTTTACTCATAGAGTTAGCCATCTAATCCTTATTTGAAAATCATAAACCTATTGAGAGAGCCCTCTCAGGTTGAGGAGGGTAAGCCTCAACTAAAAGTCTAGTTTGAAATAGTTACTCAGAGTCTTCTTGATCAGTAGCCTATCAAGGTCTGATTTTGAGATAACATTTTGGTGTGTCTGTCGAGAGCCTGAAGATTATTCATTTCCAAAATCAAGAAGCTGAACTTCTAAAGGTAGCAGGAGCTCAGAAATTTTTTCGAGGCTGCAATCTACCTTGGTGACTCCATACATTTTTCAAAGTTTAAAGGTGGCTTCGAGAAGGAGATACACACGGAGCAATCCTGACCCCAATCCACCTATTGTTGTGGACAATCCAAACACAATTTCAAAAAGTCAAAGAATTTTAGAAATATCAGGTACTCCATCTCATTCGAAATATTTGTCCTATGAAATATTAAGAAGTCCTGAAGATAAGAAAGTTGATGAAAAGATTCATGAAGTGTTGTTTAGATCAGAAAGTGAAAAAGAACTCATTGATGTTATATTAGACTTGCAAAAAAGAGGAATTGACACTTCAGCCTTAGTGACACAAGAAGACAAGGAATAGTTTTGGGAAGTTGTTACCTCTGAATTACTGCTAGAAAAAGAGTCTTTAGATAAACTCAAAGAAACTGATCCTTTCGAAGTCTTGCTAAAATCCAAAGCTAGTTTACCCCTTCCAAATTGGAGTTCTATTGTCAGCGGCTTACAAAAACCAAGCAGTCCTCCTCATATCAATTCTTCATCTTCTTTTTCTTCTCCTCCTACAACCACTGTTCATCCTCCAGTCATGGCTGCTCCTGCTAGGTATGCACCACTTGTACTTCCTGTTGTTTTTCATGACCTTCCTAGCAAATATGCTCCTAGGATTCCTACTTGGGGTAGTGATGAGGAAATTTCAGCAGAGGAATTTGTAACAGATTTAATGATTTTATAGACAGGGAAGAAGTTGATGATGAGGATGTGAAGCTAAGGTTATTTGCACAGAGTTTTATTGTTGAAGTTAGAAAATGGTTTAAGGCCCTTGCACCGGGAAGCATTAGAACTTGTAATGATTTTGAAGAGAAATTATTAAGAAAATGGTGTAATAGAACCAATCCAGTCCAAGCACTCACTGAATGCAAAAGCCTTAGGATGGAAGTTAATGAATCTGTCCAAAACTTTTCAAAAAGATTCAATAAATTTTTTGACTCAATTCCAGCCCATTTGAAACCTCCAGAAGCCTTAGCACAAATGAGATATGTTGAAGCATTTGACTATGACTTTTCTATCCTGTTGAGGGAAAGAGAGTCACCTACACTTGTTGAAATGTAAAGTGATGCAGTTAAGGTTGAGGTAAACATGATAGCTACTAAAAAGTCAAAAATGGGAAAAACCAAATTGAAAGAAGAAGAGAAACCATCCACTTCAACTTCTGAAGACAAATTTGATTCAATGATGAAAACTATGGAGAAGTTGATGGATAGGTTAGCTGTTGGAAACACTTCAGCTCCTCCTGTGCAACATGAACCTCAATTCAGAAATCCAAAATTTAGGAGACCTCAAAATAAACAAAGGCCAAGAGAAAATAGAAACCAGCAAGCTGACCCTCCAGTGAGACCTCCTTTTCAACAAAATTTGGTAGATGAAGAAGATGAGCCTGATATTATTGAAGAGTCCATCCATTGTCTTAACGAAGAAATGTCAGGAATATTTTTGACTAAAGAAGAGCATGGCAAGTCTGATTTCGCTAATCAAGGAGAATAACCATCAGATTATCTTAAAGGGTATCAACATGCTATTTTCGAGATGCAAAAGCAATATAATCTCAGAAATAGAAATGTGCCTATCATTGCAAGCAAAGCGCAACCCAAGAAAGATGATCCAAAGGTTGCTGAAGCTAAGAATGAAACCCCAAAGATGGCTAAAGGTAAAAAGGATATTCCACTTGGTAAGAAAGACACTCAACTTCCTCCCCTTGTCAAAGATGCTAAAAATTCTGTTTCTGTTTTCAACCTTGAGAATGAAATTTCGAAGATTAAAATATCAGTCCCTTTTAGTGAGATTCTCAAGGTGAATGAATATAGAAGCAAGATAGTTAAGATGTTGAATTCACAACCAGGGGCTGTTGATATCTTGAATGTCCAAGAAGATAATCCTACTATATATTTGGGTCCAAGGTTAGAAGATGATCAAAATGAAGAGTTTATGTAATATCTCATTTCGGGGATATCTCTAAAACACAGTAAACTCTAACCAGAGATGGACTGGGAGGGCGCTTACTAGATATTTCACCTCTGAGAAGAGGGTGAGATATGGAGGCTACCTGGCCCTTTCCAGACTCTGCCTAAGAGTATGAGATAAACACACCAAGTGCTATAGAACTATAATGCCCGGGAATATATAAAGAAAATAGTACAACATACATACAATAGCATAGAAAGAATGTACGACAAATCATCCAGAAATATAGAGAGAGAATGCTAAGCCATTTTATTAGACTGAGAAATATAATGAAGTACAATAGGTGATCAGAGTGATGGCACCTAAACTTGCTCAAGGCAAGTCAAGAAATACTCTCAGAATACACAGGAAATGGCTGCTCTCTGAACTGCATCCCAACTACTGGAAAATTGTCGTGTAGCTACTACTGCTGAAATGAAATGATGAATAGGTGTTGTTCCCCTTGCCAGAATGAGCTGAAAATATGGACTCCTCCTCTACTCACCAATCTCATCAAGACCCAGAAATCATATCAGAAATGGCTGACCCCCGAAAAACACCCCCTTGGGGAATTACGCTGGCCTCCAAGGCTCTGCGTAGAGGCTGAATAGGAATGAATGAAATAAAACCTTAAACTCCACCCAAAATCCTCCCAAAGGCAAAGGCTGATCCTGTACTCAATCTCCTAGCTCAAAACCTCTGCAAGAATCCCAATCTGGAGCTCCTCCTGGATGGACTGCGTCCTCCCTCTCAATTACTGCGCAGTCTCTCTGAATGCTCGGCTCCTCAAAAAAACCCAAACACCAAACCTCCCGCAAAATGCTGAAGAAAATACCTTTCCCAAGCAAGCACTCGAAGTCCCCCAGGGCTAAGGGCGAGATCTCCGACCAGAGACACCAAACGCACTAAATAGCGCTGCAAACAGGCTAAACAGCCAGCATGCTCAAGAAGTCAAACCGACCAGCTCAATATCATCAACAACGAATGAATGAAATGAGGAGGCTCCTCCCTCTTTTATAACGTTGGCCTTCCTCCAAACCCTAAGGCCTATTTCCTCAACGTAGCCTCCCTCTTGCCACGTGCTCCTCCTCATCTGCGCAGTCTTTCCAAGTGCATATGTGGGCCCCCTCTCTACGTGGTGCTTGGCACCCCTTGGCTCCCTTAAGTCACAATGTTGTGCTACTAGGGAGTGGTTTTTATTCCACAAAGTGAGTTAGACCCTCTCTACTCACCTTTTTATTTATTAATAAACTATAGACGGCAAAATTGAGCAAAATCGAATATTCCAATTAGCCACTGCTAATTAGGAATATTACAGTCTCCTCCTTTTTATGTAAGCATTAGTATTCATGATATGACTTTTCATAATGTTATGTTAGATTTAGGAGCTTCTCATAACCTCATGCCCTAGGTTATCATGGAGAGAATGGGATTGCAAATCACAAGACCATATAAGGATTTGTTTTCCTTTGATTCCAAGAGGGTTCAATGTATTGGTCTAATCAAGGATGTTGTTGTTGGCCTCACGAAAATTCCAGCAAAGACAGTTGTTATGGACATTTTTGTAGCTGATATTCCGCCAAAATTTGGTATGTTATCTTCAAGATCTTGGGTAGCAAAAATCAAAGGCACAATGCAGATGGATCTTTCCTATGCCACTATTCCTGTTTTTGGTGAGCAAAGGAGGTTGTATCGGGAGACTAGAATGGCCTACATGGTAAGCAGTAAAGATAAACCTCAGAATTCTCCTATTTATGCCTTTGATACTAAACTTGGATACCTTGTGGCTGCACCGATGATGAATCGGTCGTGGTGTTGAGAAGAAATAAGAGTGAGAAAATCGACACTCGGAAAATCGACGTGCAGAAAATGGGCAAGTAGGCAAGCGAAGAGATGGAGGAATATGGTCATTATTAACTACATGGATGGGTGGGAAAATAAGGGGCGGGAAGCAGTTTGGATTTAAATCAAAATGATGAAGTAGGATTTTACTATTCAAACTAAGGCTGATTCTAGCCTAGGCTCGGTTGAATATGAATCTTTGATTTTGAAATTATGAATATTTTGAAAAAGATGAAGGCTAAAATATTTTGTTTTTGGAGATTAAGATTAGTTTATTGAACAAGTTGAAGGTGTATGTGAACGAAGGATATGAAATGAGGAGCTTTGATTTAGTTTTGAACTTGTTGGAAAACTTTGGGTCTTATTCCTTCATAGTCAAACTGAGAGATCAAAATTCTATTGATGATTCCCTTGTTGTTTCCACGGTCTTTCATTATTCTATGCATTTCAAATGAAAAAATGTAGGTTGAAGTTAATGTAGGCTAGATATCAAGAAATATCTCTAGATTAGCAGGTTTTGAAGAAGATGATCAGTGAAAAATTTATTAAATGAAAGAAAAATTTAAAAATACATATGAGTCGGCAAAATATGCTTGTGGAAGCCCTAAAGAAAATTTTGAAATTTTACAGTTGAAGAATAATTCAATACCAAAAGGTCTTATTCACTATAAAACTTTTTAAATTAAGTGATATTATTTAAGCACCAAGGTAAAAATGCAATGAAGGGGAAGTGAGGTTGTAATAAATCCTACATTAAGCATTTTCTGAACGTCTAAAAATTTCAAAGTTTCTTTCAGCTGATGTGAAATTCAAATATATTGAGATGATGAGAATATTTATGGATGTTTTGGCTTGGAGTTATTCTAATTTAAAGCAATATGATCCTTCCATTATTCAACATACTATTCCTATCAAGGAAAATGAGAAGCCTTTCAAGCGTAAATTGAGGAGAATTAATCCTCTTCTCATGCCATTGATTGAAAAGGAGGTTAAGAAACTCTTTGATGCAAAGATCATTTTTCCAATCAGATTTTCAAATTGGCTTGCAAACTTAGTTATGATAAGGAAGAAGAGTGGAGAAATCAGAATTTGTATTGAATTTAGAAATTTGAATAAGGCTTCACTAAAGGATAACTATCCTCTTCCTAGATAGTTCGTTTAGAAAAAATAACAGCGGTACAAGGATGTCTGTTCTTCGGTGGTTTTCAAATTTTAATGGGATTAAAAAGCCATCCAGGATGATCGAGAAAAAGCAAAATACAACACCATGGGGTACATTCACTTTCCTTTAAAATGTAACGAATGCTGAATGCGGAAGCACGTTCCAAGCAAATAGATATTGCTTTTAAGAAGAAGGATAAGTACGATGGTACACCTCTTGGTGTCTCTGGGTCCTTTCAAAGAAGAAAGGTCATTAGAAACACCTAGAAAAAATTCTGCTTTGAGAAATGTAGAAGGAGGTTTGGTATCTCTCTGTGATATACTAAGCATCTTTGCTTTAACATCGAGAAAATTATGAGTACTTATTATTTCGAAGAAGAATTAAGGACTGTAGAATCCTAATAATTATTAAATTCAAAGAGTGAAATTTTTTAAAAATGGAAAGAATTCAATCTTTTCTTGGAGAAAGTATGAATTTGTTAAATTTCATTCCTAACTATAATAAGAGATTGTATAAAAAGGTATAAGGATGCTAAAGAAAGGAGTTGACATTAAATGGACAGCTGAAGCAAGGAAATCTTTTGGAGAAATAAAAAAGGCACTCGCACAAGCACCGGTGCTCATCAATCCGGATTTTTCCAAAGAATTTTTGGTTTTTACATTTTCTTCCCAAAACACAATTGCTGGAGTTTTGCTACAAAAAGGAAAGAAAGGTATTGAACAACCTATTTCTTTCTTTAGTAGGACATTAGCAAATGCTGAACTAAAGTATAATATTCTAGAGAAGCATGCCTATTCTTTGGTGAAAGCTATAAAAGATTTCAGAATTTATGTTTTGCATTCGCACATCATGGCATATGTTCCAAGTGTTGTGGTAAAAGACATTCTAACTCAAGCAGATCCGAATGGCAAGAGGGGAAAATGGATCGCCAAATTGCTGGAATATGACATAGACATTAAACCAACGAACTTGATGAAGGGACAAGGCTTGGCGAAGCTAATGACTAGGTCAAATCTGAACTATCTTGACATAAATCTGAATGCAGAAATATCAGAAATTTCTGAAAATGAAGAAGAATTGGTCCAAATTGATGAGAAATTTCTTACTTCAGAATGGTATAAGGATGTGGTTTTTGTTCTACAGCATAACAAAGCTCCCACTGATCTATCAAATTCCAAAGCAAGGTTTGTTAAGCTGAAATCATTGCGATATTTTGTTTATGACAGAAATCTGTTTTGGAAAGATGCAGGAGAAATTTTGCCAAATTGTCTACTTGAAGAAGAGGCGGAAAATATCATTGAAGAATTCCATAAAGGCGATTGTGGAGGACATCATTATTGGAAAGCTACAGCAAACAAGATCCTACGAGATGGATATTTTTGGCCAACGATGTTTAAAGACATCTATAGAAAGATCGTTGCGTGTCATGAGTGTCAAATTTTTGAAGGAAGAAGAAAGCTTGTACCTCTACCTTTGGTTCTTATCTATGTTGAAGCTCCTTTTCAGCAATGGGGGTTAGAATTTATTGGAGAGATACATCCATCTTCATCAGGGCAGCATTGTTGGATTCTTACGGCAATAGACTATTTCACCAAATGGATAGAAGCAATACCAACCAGGCAAGCTAATGACTCTGTAATTATTTCTTTCTTAGAGAATAATATATTGTCAAGATTTGGCTGTCCCATGAAGATTATAACAGATAATGCTCAAGCATTTAAGTCCAAGAAAATGATAAATTTCTACCATCAATATCACATCACTCTTGGACACTCTATAGCATACTATCCGCAAGGTAATGGTCTTGTTGAATCATCAAACAAGAGCATTGTAAGAATCATCAAAAAGGTACTTCAGGAGAACAAGAAAGCTTGGCATTTAAAGCTGAACTATGCCTTATGGACTGATAGGATTTGTATAAAGAGATCAATTGGAACTTCGCCATATGAACTAGTCTATGGGGTTGAAGTTGTTTTCCCAACATCACTTGGGGTATCGGTTATGAAGTTAATTCAAGGACTTGAAGAAGA
Organism: Pinus albicaulis; assembly: GCA_034641835.2. Taxonomy (NCBI): domain Eukaryota; kingdom Viridiplantae; phylum Streptophyta; class Pinopsida; order Pinales; family Pinaceae; genus Pinus; species Pinus albicaulis. The sequence continues at coordinate 1,464,408,851 of CM076582.1, forward strand.
ACCAAATGCCATCCAAAGGAGGATAAACCAACTGATAGCCTTGCAAGAAAAGAGAAATGAAGTCTATGACAGTCATCATCATGTTCAAAACAGAATCAAGAACACATTTGATAGGAGGATCAAAGAGGATAGTTTTCAGATTCATGAAAAAGTGTTGAAATGGGAGGCCAAAATTGAGGAAAAGGGAAAGCATGGTAAGTTTGAGAATTTATGGAAAGGTCCTTTTCAGATTGTTGGTTTTCATGGTAACAACACTTACATATTGCAGGAAATTGATGGAGGATCATATGCTGGAGGGCCTGTTAATGGTAGGTTCCTAAAGCATTATGTTTGTTGAAGTATTATAAATCACTCATGACATTGTATATATTCATATTTGTCAGTTTTTTCCAATAAATGACAAGTTGAAATAGAAATCTTAAGCCCAAGGTGAAGGCCCAACAGTTTGAAGAAGATGCTTGTCAACAAAATTTATGTTTTTATTAAAAGATGAATAGCATTGGAGCCGTGAGTTTTTAGTGTACCACAGGGGTACACTATCCCAAGTGGAGCCACTATTATCACTATTAAAATTCTCTAAATTCAGTCAGTTCATACTTGTTCTTAATTCATGGTATTAGATAGGGTTTGAGTCATTTTTATGTTTTACAGGGTCTAAGTCATAGGTTTAGAGTCTCATTTCATCACCCAACCAAGTTCATAAACTTATTTTTACACTTTGGTAGTCTCATGCTATGTTTTGAAACCCATATTTTAAGTTTTTTTTTCAAAAAGTTTCGAATAAGCCACGAAACCACGTTTTCGTAGCATGCTCAGTGTAAAAAACTACTTCTGTGCTACGAAAACGTTGGTATTTTCATAGCGCAAAACCCCGAAATAACACTACCAGTGCTACGAAATCGGGGTTTCGAAATTTTCGGTTTAACTGTCACATCCATCAACTTGGGGTTAAATTTTCATGATTATAGTGTCAATCCACGATCATGGTGTCAGTCCACGAATCATCCTTCATGCATGAAACCATCCAAAGTAGTTATGAAATCATTATTAGATTCATTAGTGGTCATTTGTCAATGGTCCTTTGAAAATTTGAAAAAGGAATTGGTTATCATTGTTTTATCTCATGCAAAGAATGCACTGCATGCATATCTATTGCTGAAAGAGAAAGCTCATGATAAGATACCAAAGCTCTCATTAAGTTATCAAGCGAGGCAGAGTTTTCAATCAAGCGAGGTGGAATTAAATTGGTGATTATGTCAGCAGTTTCGATTGTGAATCCAGTAAGTTTGAAAATAGTTGCCGACTAAAACAAGGTTTTAAATCAAGCGAGGCAGAGTTTTCCATCAAGCGAGGCTGAACCAAATTCTCAAGCAAGCCAATTTATCCAACAAGGAGATTATTACAGTTTTGCTGAAGACATAGGGTTTCCAGGAAGAAGATGGTAGAAGAAAAAATAAATCACCGGTCGGGTCACTACCTAAGGACAGAACCTGAAGGTTGAGAAAATCTCACCAAGGATAAATCTATTGAAGAAGCCTTTAGGAAAGTAGGTTGTTGGAGGTTTTGTGAAAAGCTTCAAGGAGGGCATAATCAGGTCACCAAAGAATTTGCTACCAACTTCACAGGGTCAAACACAAAGGTTGGTTTCCTCAATTTACCAATTTCTCCTGAAGTGATATTAGCAGTCACAGAAATCCCAAGAGGGGAGGAAATATGGTTTAAGAATTTTAGGTTTGAAATGCAACCCTGCAAAATCTTTTTGAAACCAGAGTTTATAGACACTGATTTGAATAAAGTTGTGCCAAGAAATTATGTTAAGGATGCATTTTCCAACCTCCTCTACAATATCCAAAGATACTTCACCTGCGAAGGGAGATATCACAAGGTGTACACTTATCACTTTAAACTCTTACTGCCTTTCACAGGAATAATCTCTCTAGACTTACCTTTCTTTCTATTTCGAAGTCTGGCCAAGCTGGCAGAAAAAGTTCAGATGAAAACTCACGCATGTGAAACCTCTTTATTTCATCATGGTCTAGTCAAGTTAATAGTTTTTCACGAGCTTCAAAAGGTGAAAAGAGAATGGTTTTCATTTCTCTTTTTGAGTGGAATAGGGGTTGAAGGAACAGGTGCTAGCCCTCAAGTCAAAGAAACATCTTCATCAAAGACTATTGAACCTACAGAAACAAAATCAAGGAGGTTTGTCAAGCTTAAGCCCAGAAAAAAGGTTAAGGAACCTACGATAAAGACATCATTGAATATCCAAAAGACTCCTCAATCCACACAGAAGAAGAGAACTAAGGTCAAAAATACAATCCAAGAACAATTAATTAGTAAAACAGCTCAGATTAAGTTGACTAGGAATCAAAGGTCAAAGGAGAAGGGTGAGGTTGTGGTCACAAATGAAAATTTACAATTAAGAGGTGACTTGAATGATATATTACAAGCTATTGACATTGAGGAGTATCCCCTGGTTCAAGCAGAGTTCATAAAGCTAGATACAGGTGGCAAATCAAAGAAATTGAAAACATCCAAAAAAATAAACTTTGAGGATGAGGTGTCAGAAATTTTTTTTAAGCCTAGAAAACCATAGACTAGGTAGTCTAAGAAAATGGAGCAGCCAGACATGGAGATAGACCAAATTGGAGGTGAGGATGCAAGTTTTTTTGAAGAACCCATTAATACATCATCTCAAATATTTGAAGAATACAGAAACAAAGTATTTAATACTCAGAGAGAAAGGAGTAGTTATGAGGAGGTTAAAGACAAAATCATACTTGCAAACAATGAGATAGATAAATTGAGGAAGAAAGTGAGAATGCATGTTGTGGAAAGGTCAAACTTTGAGAGGTTGAAAGGTCTATGGGAGCTGGAAAAGCTTTCAAACAGTGAATCAATCAGAAGTCAGGATCAATTCTTCATATGGACTGTCCCTGCAATTAAGGAAGCAAAATTCATAAGAATGGTTAATACCAAACTGAGGGCTAATAACAGAAGGCTTAAAAGGCAGGTTGAAGATCTTCAAATATAGCTAGCAAAGCCTGAAGATCAACCACAAAAAAAATCTATGTGAACAGTAAGTGGCATCTTCTAACACATTTTTGGAATTTTGTGGAAGGTTTCATTTTTTAAAACAGTTCAAAGTTGATTATTGAAAGCTTATACATAACTTCAAGGATAGTAGTAAAGGTGGGAAACTCAAATTTTTGGAAACAAGTTGTGAAAATAAAAGACACAGCAGTTTCGTAGCGCGCTACGAAATTGTTGTAGGTGTCATGCACAGCAGTTTCGTAGCGCGCTACGAAACTGCTATAGGATGTAGTTTTATCAATTTTGCAAGCTTTCAAAGGGGAAACAGGTATGTTTATTAAAACGTGATGCTGCTGGAGGATGTATGAAGTCCACAAGTGAAGATCCAATGGCAAAAAATATAAAATTGAAGGTTTCAAATGGGGTTTTTAGAGATGAAGTTTTGCGCTACGAAAACAGCAGACAGTTTCATAGCGCAGTAATGTTAACAATTTTGGGCATTTTTTGAAAGGTTGGGTTTGGACACAGATGGAAGGACGAAGTCACAAGAGCTTAATAAGACTTTTCCACATGTTTTGAGCACAACTTGGTCAGAAAATGTTGTGAAGAAACACAAATGAAGTAGTACACCTATTTTGCAGGGAGCATGTTCCTATTTTTCAGGGCAGGTAAGAAGCAGATCATTATAGTTCAACAACAAGGATATGGACATCATCAAGGTCGAATTTTAGGAGGAGCAGCTGTCAGATAGAATATTTATGATTTGGATAAGGTTTTTAAGGTATAATAGAGAGTTTAATCCTAGTTGTATTAGGACTCTGGAACAGACAGTTTAAACTTTCATATGTAATTAAAGTTTGTTTTAGAAGTTAATAGGTGTCAAGCTAGCAAATTCGAATTCTCTCAAGTGTTTGGAGAGAATCCAAGAAATGTAATGATGAATCTATAAAGGACAGGAAGTTGAATTGCATATGGTTGGCAATTTTTCAAGAACAAGCTTTTTGTTTTGTTGTAGCAAGAAACCGTGTTTTCATATTAATACAGAGATATTGGTTTCATCACTCAGGATTCAGAAAGGGTTATGGATGTTTGATGTTCATATGCTTTTCATCTTTCAATTACTTGCAGTGGCATGAATGTATGTTACTTAGAATTCACTGAAGGTGCTATAACTTCCTTCATATGTTCATGAACTATGTTATTTCTGTCCTACTGTTCTTTGATGCATCTAAACCCTGAAATGCCCTAACTTCCAATTGAAACTGATACTTATGTTTTGTGAAAATATACTTGACTCCATAATCCCAATAGATGTTTTTTGATTATTAGTACAACAAATTATCCATTTTATCTACTTTACTCATAGATTTAGCCATCTAATCCTTATTTGAAAATCATAAACGTATTGAGAGAGCCCTCTCAGGTTGAGGAGGCTATGCCTCAACTAAAAGTTTGGTTTGAAATAGTTACTTAAAGTCTCCCTGATCAGAAGCCTATCAGGGTCTGATTTTGAGATAACATGCTCTTTTCCACATCACCATAACCTCAGATCCTTTGATGTCAAATACTGCCAAATCCAGTGTCGTGCAACTGATATGTTCAAGAGAAGTTTACCTCCCTCTGATTCTCTGTTGGTCCTGATTCACAAAAAAATTATGTTCCTCTGTCTCATGTCGATGATGTGGGAAACATTATGGCCCTCCTTCGACGAGTTCAATTCCTGTCAACTTCGGCTCCTTATCCAGGAATTTGATCTAGAGACTTCCTTCAGGTACCTTGGAGCCTGCATGCCTCAATGTCAGGTTCTTCGCATTCGAAGTAAGGTTTTCATTATTGGCCTTCGATCAGATGATTCTGTGGGTGTTCGACACCAGGTCACTGTTCATATTCCGTGGATTGTACCTCTAGTACCTTGAGAGCCATTTTCATTATTGGTGGTTTCTCTCGCGTCTGTTAATAGTCTTCATCATTGGCTGGTAATCAAACGATGTTCTTTCATGTTCAACTTCAGCTCATTTATTTGCATGCTCGAACTTGTACTTTGTTCGGGTCGAGATGGAGTGCAAGACCCTGGATCTCGTCTGATGAAATCTAGGTTGCAGGTTATTTATGGATTATTATGACTTATTACATGACTCTTTTGATTGGAAGGCTACGACCATACCTGTGTCTACTTGTTGATCCTTATTTTACCGAATGGCTGCGTCCATACCTTGAATCTCATTTTGTACACTTTATTATGGATGGTTGCGCCCATACCACATATCATGTATCGGAGATATCAGTTGTATTTGTACTCACAGGTCTTTCGACGATAGTGTTTTCGGTTGAACGCGTTCTCATAAAGCATTTCACCCCTCCCTCTCTCTCAGACCTCATGCTTTAGGGGGCATCTATTACACAGCATTTTGTCATTGTCCCTGAAATCCCTCGTCTCGTACATTGGAGGACTATTCCCGTGACCTATGAATAGTAAAATATCCTGAAAACACTGTGATGGCATCCTTCTGCATAAGGGCAAGAATTCTCCTCAATAACATTTCCTCTAAAAAACCCTAAAAATAGATGTTTTGGCATTGGCGCGGGTAGCCAGTTCATCCTTCGTGCCAATAGGGAAAACATACACTAGTGGGCGCGCCAGCTAGTGCTCTGTCCCTGTGTATTGCCCGTGCCAAGCCTATTAAGGAATGTTCTTTAAAAATAAATGGCAGAAGTTTGATTCTAACAACTTCAGCATGAATCATCATAAAGAAGTTGGGTTATTTGGCTCCAGATCTCCTTGTTTAGGAAGTGTTTTTCCACCTCTCATGAAACCTTCCTAAGAGATAGAACTCTATCCCATGATTATAGGGATCCCAACTTCCCTTCCTCATTCTATAAAAGCCTGCCCTCTCCATTTGCTAGCTAGTTGAACTTGTGGGAAGGAAATTATAGCTAAGTGAAAATCAAGATTAGAGCTAAGGAGAAACCTGTGAGAGAGAGAGTTTTGTCAAATCCTTGATGAGCTTTGTGAGACACGTCCTGCTAGAATCCTGTCGAAGGAAGATCACGACGTCAAAGCACCGGTTCTAATCTTTCTCTCGTATATTAATATATATGACTCTGTTATTGGTTCCATGATTGTGTTTGTCCATTATATAATGAAATTTCATTCCTTCCTCTCTGAATGATCGATAGTTATAAAGTGTGAAATATTACGTTGCATGTTGTCTCTCTTCCTTGCATGTGTACATGTATCTGGATACAGCGAGCTCACGGATCGTGTCTTATCCAGCTAGGAATGGAAGCGCCACTTCTTCTTCGACAACAGCAGTGAAGGAATCACGGTAAGCGATCTATCGCGATTATCTTTAGTAACTAGGAATCAATAGATTTGCGTGTTTTGATTGTTTCTAGACCCAATCTAGGGCTAGTGGGATCGCCTCTGTCCACAGAGGGGATTTACCTCCACAACAACCTTTTATCCTTGATAATGTGAAACATTGGCAGGTGTTTGAAAATGATGAACAGATAAGTTAGTTCCTGACCATTATTGGAAACTTTGAAGACGCTAAGATAGACCAAGAGGAAGAACACACATAGCAGAAAGCAGAAATAAGAAACCTTAAGCAATCAATAGGTGAACAGAAAATTATCCAATTGAAAGATAATGTGCTCCCCAAAGGATTGGTTCCCCTTGAAATATTATTCGATGCTAATGATGTCGTTGTTGATTCAAATAAAATAAATCAAGAAGAAGATATGGAAGATTGTAATTTGGGAACTCGGGAAGAACCCAAAATAGTAAAATTGTTTAGAGGTGTTCCCAAAAACTAAAAAAGAAAGATACATTGATATTTTTACGAAATATATGGATGTGTTTTCCTGGTCATATGAAGACATGAAAACATATGACAAAATCATTATTCAGCATAATATTCCATTGAAGGAAGGACTCAAACCACACAGACAGAAGCTCAGATAGATCAATCCATTTTTGTTAGCTCCAATCGAAAAAGAAGTGAAGAAACTATTGCTGGCGAAAATTATAGTCCCCCTCAGATATTTAGACTGGGTTTCTAATTTGGTCCCTGTAAGAAATAAGAATGGAGAGATAAGACTGTGTGTAGACTTCATGAACTTGAACCGATCATCTCTAAAAGATAATTATCATTTTCCGAAAATGGATTATGTCTTACAGAAGGTGACAGGAGCTCACAGGTTGTCTATGGTTGACGAATTTTTTGGGTATAATCAGGTAGTAGTAGAATAAGAAGATCATAAGAATATTTTTTTCACTATGCCATGGGGCACCTTCATGTACGCAAGGATTCCATTTTGCCTTATGAACGCAGGTGCAACATTTAAGAGGGCCATGGACATAGCCTTCATTGGTGACAGGTTTGTAGTTATATATCTGGATGATGTAATTGTTTTTTCAGGGTCAGATGATGAACACTTGGAGCATTTGCAAAAAAATTTCAAAAGTGCAGAAAGTTTGGTCTATCATTAAATCCCAAGAAATCTTGATTTGCCTTAGAAGAAGGTAAATTATTGGGTCACATAGTTTCTAAACAAGGAGTAAAGATTGACACAGCAAGGGTGGAAGCCATTCAGACTATTTCTTTACCCAGAAGCAAGAAGGATATCCAGAGATTCCTGGGAAAAATAAAATTTTTGAGGAGGTTTGTTCCCAATTATGCTGAGATCGTGAGAAGCATAACAGATATGTTGAAGAAAAATGCAGAAGTGAAATGGGATAAGGAAGCAAGAGATGCATTTGGTAGAATAAAGGAAGCACTACATGAAGCCCCAATTTCGATTATCCCAGACTATCAAAAATCCTTTCAGGTATTCTCGTTTTCATCCCCCACTACTATTGTTGTTGTGTTGTTGCATAAAAATGAAGACAATAAGGAGCATCCAGTTGCATTTTTTAGCAAAGTTCTCAGAGATGCTGAGCTCAAATAAAATATTCTGGAGAAACAAGTATATGCTTTGGTCAAAGCACTAAAAGCCTTCAATAATTATGTGTTTCAGTCCCAAATAACTGCTTATGTTCCTAATTATGCTGTGAAGGACGTGCTGGTCCAAAGTGATGTTGAAGGAAAAAGGGGGAAGTGAATAGAAAAAATCCAAGAGTATAATTTGGACATCAAACGCACCAAGCTATTCAATGGACATTGGTTAGCGAAGTTGTTGACAGAGACTAATTTTCAAGCCTTAGGAATTAATCTGTTGGCACTAGTGGATGGAGCTGTAAATGAAGAGGATCAAAGCAAGTTCAAAACATGTATCCAATACAATTTTTTGTGCTCTGATTCGTATAAATATATTTTGCATTACCTGTTCTTTTTTTCCTATCCAACTTCACTGAATAGAACAAAATACAGAGCTCTCAAGCTCAAGTCTCAGCCATATTTTATCGTAGAAGCGAAGCTATACTGGAAATATCCTGCTGGTATTTTGTTGTTATGTTTGACCGAAGGAGAATCTATTGAAGTCACTAAACAATATCATGAAATTCTATGTGGAGGACATTATAGCTGGAAGGTTACTGCTCATTAAATTCTTAAGTCAGGCTTCTATTGGCCAACCCTGTTTGTAGATGTTTATAGACTGGTAAGAAGTTGTCAGAAGTGTCAGTTGTTTGCTGAAAAGAAAAAACTTGTTCCATTACCTCTCATCCCAGTGTTTATTGAAGAACCTTTCATGCAATGGGGATTGGATTTTATTGGAGAGATCAATCCACCATAAAGAAGACAGTTCAAGTGGATTCTGACTGCCACTGATTATTTTACAAAATGGGTTGAAGCAATACCCACTAAGAAGGCGAATGACCAAGTGGTGATGAAGTTTCTGGAGGAAAACATTTTCAGCAGATTTGGATGTCCAGTCAAAATTGTGATTGATAATGCTCAGGTATTCAACTCTGCTCATTTCATTAATTTTTGTCAAACATATAATGTGATTTTATCACATTCCACAGCATATCATTCCTAAGGGAATGGATTGGCAGGGAATTTAAATAAGACATTGGTCATAATCTTGAAGAAAACAATCACCGAGAATCAGAAGGATTGGGATATGAAGTTAAAGTTTTCCCTCTGGGCAGTTTGAGTCATTACCAAGAGATCTAATGGGAAGTCTCCCTATGAACTGGTTTATGGAACTCAAGCACTATTTCCTACTCAACTGGCCAAACCAGTGATTTCTTTCCTTCAATAAGTTCAGGAAGAACCTAGTGCTCTGGTAAGAACATTGAACAAAATAATTGAATCAAGTGAAAACAAAAACAAAGTCAGGGATAACTTGATTACTTATCAGGAAAAGATGAATTCTATATTTGACAGAAAGAAAAAGAAGTTCTCTTTCAAGCAGGAGATTTGGTACTAAGATGGAACACTAAATGAGAAGAAAAGGGGAAGCATGGTAATATTTACCCTCTCTGGTATGGTCCATACAAGATCTCTGAAGCAAGGTAAAATAACACATTCATTTTGGAAGATCTAGAGGGAGAGACAGTACAGTTTCCTGTGAACGGGAAATATCTAAAGCATTATTTCTAGCATTAAAAGTCAGCAATCTGCCATTGTAAATACCAGATTTCTCATTGTTCATATGTCACCAAGCAATATTTGACTCCATGCCCAATGGATAAGGCACTAATCTACAGTTCTTAGCACTTCCGTTGAAAAAAGCATTATCCCTAGGTGGAGCCAGATGTTGTGGATCATTTGCATTTACCTTTGAAATATTTTTCAAAACACCAAATTAACATATGTGATATAAAATGTAAATTTTTGTATGTCATAGAAGAAATTTGATTTATATATTGGTACATTAACATTACATGATGATATGTGAAGGTGGGTCGAGTCGGGCTCATTCACATGCAGAATAGTTCAAGAGCCAGACCAATGGGCACGCTCAGAACATTGCATGTCGAACAGGGTCGAGTCTGGCTCATTCTCAAGCTCAGGAGGGACCAACACGGTAGAACACTGTATAAGCTCAGGAGAGTTACACTGTGGAGAAAACAAACTAATTTCCCAAAGGCAAAGAAAGGGCGCATTTCCCTTAAACACTTAAGAGTTTTGGAGGAGGCGCAAAGGGAAAAACAGATGGTCAGGATCAAAGCGCAAAACTGGAGCGGAGAGATAGACGATAGAGATTAAATTGAAAATCTTGAATCGCAAGTTTTAAAGGATCACCGCAGGAGGTAAGTGATAAGGTCGCTAAAGTGCGATGTACGATGCTAGGTGGGACCCGATCACATAGCACACATCACAAGTTTTAAAAGATAAAAGCCAAGGAAAAGTTAAAGACAACGAAATTTGAAGTGCGATGTTGGCACAGACATAATGTGGTTCCAAGATTAAATCTAAAGGATTTCAAGTATGGGCTTATGTGGTTATGCACCATTTTATGAAGAAATAGGCAGAACATGGTAGAAAAACTTGAGTAAGTGACCCGACACAAATCAAATGAGAAGAGGCAGAGTCGGGTAGTAGGTGATATGATTGACAGCATTTGAAGCACAGGGGCATAGGCAGAGTCAGGCAGAAGAGCGTATAGCGGCCCTATTGGGAGCATGATAGCTAGGTCAAGTCAGGAATTGAGGCATCGTTACAAAGTTGTGCATTCGTTGCATCATAACCAAAAAGGACACCTTGGCACTTCGAGAGGATGCATCAGCAACATCAAATTCAGCAAAATGAACAATATTTCTAGTTTTAATTTGTTTTCTCAAGTATGATTTCAAAATTAATCTTAACAGTTTAGGTAGTCAAATGGTTTCAAGAAGTTCAGGAGTTACGAACCACTGTAACGTATTTAAGTAGATAGAAATAAATAAAAGGGGTTCTGATTTTTGGACCTCTGGAGGAATGTTAATTTGGTACTGAATTTTCTGAGAAATAAATGAAAGAAGATCACGTTTCTTGCAGTTGTTGACGTTGATATGTCTTTCCAGTTTCGCTCTATGTTTATTCCTCTTTGAATGAAGTGAAGTAATGTAGCAGTCGGTCTCTTAATTACATTTGTGAGTAAGAGTTAAACAACCTTAATTTTCACTCCCTCACCTCATCTCTTCTTTCTTCACAAAATCCCGATGAAACTTTAAAGTAATAGATTATGTGTTTGCAGCATATTATTTTGAGTTTCCTCTCTCTCGATGAATTCCCTCTGAAACTTAAAAGTGATAGATTATGTTTCTCAGCATATCACTTCAAGTTTCCTTTACAGTTCTTCTTTTCATTTCATTTGGATATCAACATTTTATGGCATTGTGAAGGCTTTCATTATATCAGATTATTGAGTGTATTAAATAATTAGATTCCAAAGGTGTTAAGTAGAGGCCATTTGATATTATAATTGTGACATACATTTGCAAAATGTCTTGAGCACTGATTCCTTACCACAACCAAGGGATTTTTTCTTGAGATAAGTAGGGTACATGAGCCACCAATACAAAAATATTTCCATAACGAACTAAAAAACCATGGGAAAAACCACAATGCACCACTTAACCACTAGCAAAAATGTGGGCCGAAAAACGCCAAAATGGGTGCAAAAAACACCATGTTATATACCATGGTATTGAGAAAGCCTCTTATTTTAACTGATGGTTTTACTTTAACACATTTTATTGGCATATGGTATAGTATTAACACATGGTTCACGACGCATGGTTCTTTCAGCTACTATATCTATACATGGAGGGCTTCTCTCTCAATTCTCATGTTTGGAAGTGGAATGAAAACTAGTTCACTCATATTTGGTGTATTTTCTTCTATATTTTCTTGAGCAATTGCTTTAGATTAATCAAGGAAGGGTTTGACATACAAATAGAGATTGAGTAAGGAGTTATTGCAATGAAAAAATGCAAGCGAGGTTTGATTTTATCTATGTCATTTATTTGTGAAATTTTAGACTATATCTTAGTATTAGGGGTGATTATCTAGGGATTTTTCCTCTTTTATTTTGATTTCATTGTTCAAAATTTTAGATTTTGCAATAATTAGGTTTTTTCTCCCTTCAATTTAACCTCGTTATGATTGTTGTAAGGTTTAGATCTCTTAGTTTTGATGGTCACCAAGCACTCTTTAGAGATATTTATGGGTTTCAAACACTAGAAGTAAGATGGAAAATATTCAAGGAATAATATGGAATCCATATCCCAACGATAGCATTATGTTTTTTTTGCATCTCATTTAAAATTCTCATTTTAATTTTTTTATTCAAACAACCTAGGATTTCTAAATTTACATTTTCAAATTTAAGTTACTTCTTAAGTTATTTAATTAACCCTTGTTTATATCAATGCCTAACCTACATTTGTGTTTTGTAAGTCAACATTTTTCTATGAATTCAGAGTAGGATTACGTCATGAGGAGTTATTCAAATTAGCAAAAATGCCTCACTCTAACAGAATTTTTTGGCCTCTAGATACACACAGAATAAAGACAACAATAACTTCAAAGAACTATATTTCTTGTGGTTCACTACCCACTTGACACAAATTTTCCAAAAATATTGACAAATCCTACTTTCCTTCTGGTGCATTTTATTCAGTGGCAAGAACTACCTCATTTTCTCGAGTCGTTGGCCTGTGGAACATGCCATGGATGTAGCATTCCATGTGCACCATATGAAGCTTGGAGTCATCAATACGATCCTGGAAATTTTGTTGGTGCCACCTGAGAGAGGCCTATTGGTCAATGATGTGTTGTTGATTGTGTAGGATATCCACGAAGAACCTAACATGCTCTGCATAGTCTAGATGATGTGCTTAAGAGATTTGGTCTACAAAATGTTGAAGGAGGCAGAGCTAGGCCTAAATTGAGTCAAACAGAGCCGACAAGTTGACATTCCTAGGAGAGTCCCCCTCCAGATACACCCAAAATAAAGACAACAACAACTTCAAAGAACTATATTTCTTATGGTTCACTACCCACTTGACACAAATTTTCCAAAAATATTGACAAATCCTACTTTCCTTCTGGTGCATTTTATGCAGTGGTAAGAACTACCTCATTTTCTCGAGCCATTGGCTTGTGGAACACATCAAGGATGTGGCATTCCATGTGCGCCATATGAATCTCGAAGTCATCCATACGATCCTGGAAATTTTTTTGGTGCCACTTGAGAGAGGCCTATTGGTCCATGATGCATTGTCGATTGTGTAGGATATCCATGAAGAATCTAACATGCTCTGCATAGTCTAGATGATGTGCTTTAGAGAGTTGGTCTACCAAATGTTGAAGGAGGTGGAGCTAAGCCTAAATTGATTCAAACAAAGATGACCAGTTGACATTCCCAGGAGATTCCCCCTGAGTTCCATTAATTCACATTCCTCGTCTTGATTTTTCCTCCTGGGGTTGCTTCCCCCCCCCCCGCCCTCCTTATGGACACCCACGGATTTGAAGCATCCTATTAGTGCCCATCAATCGGCCTCGTGCCCTTGTATAGATTACACCAAGGGGCCAACCATGAACCCACCACTCTAAATCCTCAAGATGATACCGATTTTTACCACCCATAACAACTGAGAGAATAACATTGCATCCCTGTTGCGCTTTCCCATGCCCACAAACATGCACCAACCCAAGCGACCCACTCTTCAAGATACAGAAAAAGCAGGGAGATGAATCGATAATGGGTCGTAGAATCCCACATGGATTAGTACATATAAAGAGAGAGGTAGTTCTTATCAGCCAACAAACCTTCAACAACAACCTTGTAAACCATTTTCCACCTTTCTTCTTGAACATCCACAACCACCTACACCATAGAGACAGGATGCATGGCCACTAGTCGAACTAGATTTTCTTTTTTTCTAAGCCTCCTCTTCCCCAAAGAACCAAATGACAGTTCCAAGGAGACTCTCCACGAGTTCAAACCAGTTTATGGTTCTCCACTACTTATCCCCCGACATGCAAATGTTATCATTCCTGCCAGAATTCCAACCATTATACCCCTATGCCTTTCCAGATCTGTGGATCGATTCCCCACGACACCCTATTTCCCTCCACCTACATTTAACTTGTTGTTTGGGGTGGGGTAAATCCCCTCGTCCTTTGGTTATTCTCGGGGCTCATCCCCATTGGGGGACCTAACCTATAATTTTAGTAGAACACATTCTTTACTTAGCTCTATCTTAAATGGATATGCTATGTACTAGGTTAAACATAAATATTGATTTCTTCATGATGTACAAAATTAGTTCTCACACTCAAAAGAATACTAATGCCTTAAGATTAAAATGATTTTTATAACTTAATAAAAAAAAAATTAACATGATTGAACATACTTTGGTGGTAATTGATTTGCATTGTAATGTGTTGCAATAATCAAATAAATTTGAATATAACCAATCATTTATCTTAAAGAAGTAATAAATCACAAAAAATATTATTGGTTGGTCAGTTTTCATTAAAAGATTTAAATAATTGATTTGATATGTTTTAATCAATCCAATATTCATTAATTTATTAATACTTGAAATTTTTGTAATACGTTAAATTCAAAATAATCAAAATAAATAATAATAATAATTTAATTTTAAATTTTTATTAAGTTAGACCATAAATTAATATATAATTTTTTTTATATAAAATAAAATATCTATTTCTGATTTGTACATAATCTGCCTCTTTAATTTAAACCCAACCTCTTAAGAAAAAAGACATACTCTTAACCAATATATCAACTCAAACTAGTATATCAATAATATATTTTAATTAACAACCTATTAAATTAATATTATATGTAATGTGAATCAAGTTAGAAATGACAATGATTTGATTATATTTGCAGCCTTTGTTATCTAGATTTTAAACTAATTAAACTAAATACTTGATTGGAACATTGTTATAATTTTCTATTCATCATCCTTGAATGTAACCATTCAAGGATTTTAAACTAATTAAACTAAATACTTGATTGGAACAATGTTATACTTTTCTATTCGTCATCTAGAATGTTAAGGGTTGAATCATATGATATGGTGTTGATACAATTAGTTAAACACAATCTAATTATAATAATATTTGTTCATCGGTATAAAGTTTACAATTGGTATTGAATTTGAAGCGAACAACACGATGATTCATTTCTTGTATATCCTCCACATATAAAAGAGATGTTTGAATAATAAAATTTAGGAGACAATTATATTTTAATGGAGGGTTTATTTGCCAATAGATGGACTTTTCAAAGGGACTTTTGTGAATGTGATAAATTTGTTTTTCATAGTCATCTTTAATGAGTAACATATAATATTAATTCATAAAAGTTAAATTGAATTTTCAAAAGGACTTTTGTGAATGTGATAAATTTGTTTTTCATAATCATCTTTAATGAGTAACCTATAATATTAATTCATATAAGTTAAATTGAATTAATGTTTTATTTGTTTTAACTTGAGTGCGTTGCAAAATAACTACGAGATTTTTTTTATCAATTTTAGTTAGTAAATATTTTTTTATTATATATAAATGGCCTAGCTTGCATTGGTGATTAGGGATTCCCTTTAGGTTAGGGTTTCCTTTCTTAACCTAATGTGTGGGTCAAGGTTATAGAGGTGATAATGTGTAGCTTGTTTGTTTGTTTGTTTGTTTTTTAATGTTTCTATACTTTCATGAGTTGTGATGTGTGGTTAGAGTGTTCTTCATTTAACGAGATTTTGAAAAATATCATATATTATTATTTTCTTATATACATTATCTTGTTGATGTGGAAACCTACCGAAGTGGTATGGGACAAGATTATAATGTGGTAATTGTGTATATTTAGCACCTTTTCCTTACCTCGTCACTTCAATGACACCCTTACCTCTTCCTTTGTTAGTTTTTATTAGTTTTATCTTATTCTTTATGTGGCCATCATGTCCCTTCATCATAATCATAAATTTGGAATGATTTTCATCCATATATTGGATAGGGGTCCCATATTTTGCTATCACCCTCCACCTCTCACTTCCTCATAGAATTGGGTAATTGGTGGGGTCCCATCTTCACTAATTCTTCCAATGCACATGGTTTCATTATAGGTCTAAGATTTATGGTTAAGACCTATTACAAGTAATTGAATTGCACCTGGTGTAACTCCTTGATTGGGAATGAATCTTTCCCGTGATTTTTCATGGATCAATGGTGGACACTAATTATGGGTCAATAAGCAATGCCCAATTTAATTCCTCCAATTGATGTCATAAGTACTTAATTCTAGTAGCATGGGAATAAAATATGTGGTTCTTAACCATTAGTTAGGGGTTTATATGAACTTGACCAATACCACTTACCTTTGGGCCTATAACCTCCCTTGCTTGCATGGCTATCTATGTCACCTGCAAAACGACCACAATTTATTTATAAAAAAAAATCCCTCAGCCAGAAAGACACCACTTACCTTGGCATTTGTTGAAACTAAGTTGTCGGACCATATAGATCAAGTTATGTAACCAATGATTTGATACTATAATTTAATGTACCCATCTTTGGATATGTCAAGGTTTACATTCATGAACTTATTTTTAATTTCTAATTATAATATTATATAAAACCAAGAAGAAAGACACCAGCACAAGTGACAATCACAAAACATATTAACAGTTATGGACTCATGCAATATATATTATTAGATATTAAATAACATGAGGTAATTATAACATATAAATATCGCCTCTTTTAAGAAATAACTTCATCAAATAAATATAGATGTAAAACATTCCACCCAAGCTTAGGCTATGTTTCCATCAATATTTATACAATATGACACCTCAAGTTAGGGCTATGAATCCACTAGGATGGATGCTTATGCCAACTGTAAGTTCCACACAATAGCTTAATTATCAATCTCTTATAGTTTTCTCAATCACAGAACAATCCCAACTTACTTGCTCTATTTTCCCTTAAGCATGCACACCATAAAGAAAGGAAACCCCTTCTTTGAAATGCATACACTTAGGCTCTTCCATTTATTTCTAGGGGTTTAGAATAAACTAGCCATGAAATCTCATTGTTGGAAGCTCTAGAGAATCCTAGTTGTGGATAGTTTTTCCTTAAATTCCATCATTCTCATGCACACATTCATTACTTCTCATTGATGGCATAATCAACGATCTCTTACAGCCATCTAGCATCAACTCTCTGTCTCCCAACTCTTTGTTCCATGCTCAAAACCAAAAACAAGAAAATGAATTAGGAACCCAACAAAAAAATGTATGTTCAATATAAGGACGTTCATAATGCACTATGTGCTTTCCTAAAGAACCCCTCATAACCATTTCCCCATCTAACTAAAATTCTAGGAAATAAATAAGATATAATTTAGGCTAGAATCTCAGTGCCCTCAACTTATGAAATCATAGCCCCCTATGACTCTTTCATTTTTTCTGCAAATATTGGTGTGTTTTTATTAATAATAGTTAATGGTATTACCCCTAGATTAGGTGGCTAGGAATGTGTGTGATGGAGGGGATGGCAAGGAATCCATTGACTCCAACTGATAAGAGGTCGATATGCCACACTTTTGCACCATGATTCTACACATGGTTTTAATATGCAACTTGGGAATTTATACCACCAAGTGGGTTTTAATTACTAAAGGGATGAGCCACATGACTAATATGATCTATGCATGAACCACATAGCTCCTTTATTCAATCAAACTCCTCATCATCATGGAATTTGGCCACTCGAGTAAATGAGCATGAAGTCTTATTATCCCAAAAATTAGTTGGGTTTCAAAGGCGGTTATCCCAATGAGTACCTTTCACTCTGGTCAATTTTGCTTTGTGTTTATGCTTGTTCCTCTCAAGGGTACGTGGAATTTTCTTGTCAGTTTCCCTCCTTTTCCTTTTATTTTTCATTTTAGGCTCTATTTTGAATTTTCCCCCATTCTCCTCCACTTCTATTATGTGGCCACTATTATTCATTCGATTGTTCGATCAAATTCTCGAGTCTTACCACACCTTACTAGTTCAATAGCCATGGTTCACTAGAGAGCTCACTACACAGGGGCTTCACTCAATGAACCTCTATCATATCACGTGCGATCATAGAATATTAAATAATACCCTTAATTTGAGTACATATTGGAAAATGCATCTAAAAATCACATTATTTAACCCCCTACCAATACAAACCCAATACACCTTCCCAAATTAAAAAGGCCCTACTTTCACTATATATTATGGGTATCCATTTTTTCATTAATATTTTTTATACCCCTTTATATTTTTTCATTAACTTTGAACTCCATATTTTATACCCACCAACATAAAAACCCTTTACCCCCTATAAATCCCCCAATATATTATGTCATTTTTTCATCATAATATGTCCCCCAATATGAACCCACATGCTATAGTATTAATGCTCCCACAGTTAAGCCCCCATGGCTCACTATCACAAAGAAGGTGGTGCTCATGGATTTCCAAGGAGTTCTAAGGCATGCATGTGACTGACAACCTCAACCCACATCTATAGAGAGTGATTTCCTTTGAATGTTCAATAGTATTTGGTGAGTTGGAATTAAACTTTATGGAGAGGGAGGTTTCCTTTTTTACTCTAAGTTTATGGAATTTGTGGTTGCTTGGGTGTCGAATGTAGGGCACACCCGTGGTCGGAAAAATCAATACATTTATAATATCAATCTCTACTAGCATATGAAGGCTTTCCTTGATTAGGTCATGCTTGATAGGAATGGCATGAAACATGAAATTCTATTGGTTTTGGATGATGTAGTGTTGTAGCTCAATGAAATGAATGATAGGAAATATCATATTGAGGATATTGTTTCTCTAGGCTCTAGAGAAAGTTGCCCCAACCTTGAAGTTCTGGTGCCCATTGAGGTTGATGCCTCCAATTCCACTTATTTTTGTTATGATTTTCTATTTGCTATCAATTTTGGTGTTTAGTAGCAAGCCTAGTAAGACTAGTAGTTCTAGTGTAGAGAGCTCCCACATGCATTTTCAATCTATTTTTGTCTAATGTCTCTTATGAAGCCAATAAATATTTACACTCTATTTTGTATGGCACTAGTAAACTAATGGATAATACTCTCTTTTTGTCAAATAATAAATTTTGTTATATTAGAGGTCTAGTTTTCCATATGACAAATCACTAACAAACAATCATTGAAAATATATGTAACTTTATATTATTAATAAATTATCTTCACTTAAACAAAAAAGAATTAATCCTAATACATTAGTAAGTTTTCCAAAATTTCATTATACATAAATATGCATTGCTAATTTGATAATCAAAAGTAAATTATTAGAAATCCAAACCCCTAAAATACTTTCTACTTTGGTAAAATATATTTGTATGTGAAAAAAAAATCTAACTTAACATAATAATAATATTAAATTAATATTTTACAAAACCAACATAGATCTATTTTAACTTTAGATTTACCAAGTGCCGATAGGGATTAAATATCTCTAGATGCAAACCTTTTTTTGAAACCAAAACTTGAGAGATTAAAATTTGCATCTTGAGAGATTTGATGCCTCTTAGATTCTTACTATTTTTTAATCTGTTAATATGGGTATTATTTTATTATTTTTAGATATAATATTACATGACAACATTTCTCTCATACTAAATTATAAAGCACATTTCAATGTAATTAATATCTTTAAATGTGTTAATATCATATATTATGTTGAATATAAAATTGAAAGGAAAAGGAATTTATCAAATTCTAAGAATGAAGTCTTCTTTTACCTGATATCCTTTTTATAAATAATTTAATTTTTTATGGTTTTTTTTCAATTGTATGGGTGTGAGGTGGAATTAAGCAACATGGTGATGGTGGAGTCGATTCACCTTTCCTTGTGGGAATCATTCCGGTAAGGAAACTTGTGTGAATGGGGGAGGAGGCATCCGAGTGTGGAAATGTTAAAGAAAATATATTATTCTTATCATTGTGGGTTTTTTTTGTCCTTAGCTAAGGTATTAACTTAATGTCTTGGATATTAAGGAAATAGGATCTCCACGTGCATGGCATCATTGTTGGACCTTCATGATAAGCATTTGGTATCTTGCACATATGAACTTGATGTTACCTGTTGCCATACTTCACATGTGAACCCACTATGGTATGACGTGAAAAGAAAACGTCATAGGATTAGTCATATGGGCAACCATGTAATGAATCTGATGTCTAATCTAAAGAAAAATTGGACCCAATACCCTTCCATGGGATTTATTCCATTGTGGGGATCACATCTCCTTTATGTGGAAAACAACAATGTCCTCATATCATAGAGAAACGTTCCTTACTAAGGTCCAATCTAAATCACTTCTACAATGATATTCATAAAGCAAAATTGGAGCCACTACCCTTTCATGGGGTTCATTTCAATGTGGGTATCACATCTCCTTTATGTGGAAAACAACAAATGTTCTCATATCATAGAGAAACGATCCTTACTGACATCACTATGACGTGGGGACTCTGACCTCATGGGTATGTTCTAATCCGTCTCTCATCATCCCAAAGGAGTTATGCGCTAATCCAAGAAGCACGCATATCTCCACTTATAATTGTAATCTTTATACATTTTTCAAATTGTGTCAATATTCCATTCTCAATATTTAAGAAATGGAATGACTTGTCCACTCGAAAATGTATCTATTGTTTAGTCATATCATCATTGTTTAGAGAATAAATACATGAGGATAATTTAAGAAATAGAACGAGTTTACAGTCGAATTTTTTTATATCCATGTTTAGTATTATTAATGTTGTTTAGAGATTGAATATTTTTATATTCATGTCTACTTTATTAGTGTTTTTTAGAGATGAAATATGAGGAACTTTTTTTTTTTAAATTGAGATATGAGGGAATTTTTGTCCACTCGAAAATGTATTTATTGCAGTTATATTATCACTGTTTAGAGACTAAATACATGAGGATAATTTAAGGAATAAAACGAGTTTATAGTCGAATTTTATATTCATATTTACTTTTATTAGTATTTTTTAGAGATTAAATATGAGGTCTTAATGTTGGATGGAAGAATGATATCATTAGGATTGTGCAAAGATTGGTGAGCTTGAATGTCCTTTGAGATAGTTTAATTACCCAAAAGGGGTTCTCATTCTCAACTCCTCCCATAAGATTTGAACTTGTGACTTGATGGGTACTAAACCCCTCACAAACCATTGGTCTATAGTGTATATGAGGGAGATTGTTTAAATATTAATTAAGATGGGAGGACAACTATTTAGTATAAATGCACAAAATATAGATGGGAGGACAGCTTTAATATACATGTAATTTTTTTTCCTCTATCAAGCATTACATGCACATAAATATAAATGGATAACTTAGCAAATTGCTACATCATATCAGCTTTATATATATATATTTTTTAAATTTGATATAATTATTTAGCACTTAACTTAATTTTGTTGCATATCAACTTTTAGACAAATTTTCATATTAACAATGTCATATTAGTTAGTTGTTATTAATATGTGTGGTGATCACATTGAGTTAAACTTTATGTTGATAAAGTCAAATTCGAGTAAGTGAATTGTTGTAGTGTCAGCGTACATATGAAAGTACAAATATTGGATACCACTCCTATAGAAACTGAATTCTCCTTTCAAGTAAAGAATTCATGAGCATGTTATTTAAAATAAAATTAAATTAGTCACAACAAAACTAAACATTAGCTTGTTGGAAATTGTGGCTCTTAAAGTTTGATATTTATTCATCCCACTAAAGCCTCTTTCTTTTAAATATGACTTTTGAGCTTGAGGATCAAGTGATGGTTGTCATTTGGTAGTTTGGCTTTGGGGTTTGCGTGAGACTTTGGCTTTGGGCTTGTCTTGGGATTTGGAAACAAAAAAATATCAAATTTTGAGTTTAGTGTTCAATATTTCTCTATAATAATGATGGTTGGTAAGGTGGGACCTTACATATGGTATCAGAGCTAGTTACAACACTAGGGCCTAATGGGCGAACATGCTTGCTTGTAGGTTCATGATGTCTGAACGTTTATTTTGCATGCATGTTGAGTTGTTATATATGTTGACTTGGAAGCATATTGGTTGCATAGGGGATATTATTATTATTATCTCATTTAGAAACTCATGGGAGAAAAAGAATGCTTTCTTATATTCCTTTATATTTTTGTTAAGAAAAAAATATTAGAAATATGTTAAAAGATTTAAAGACATGTTGGGAAAGGATGTGCTTGAGAAATTTTGGGTTAAACCCAAGCATGTGAATGACTTGATTTTCAATCGATTAGTAAGATAGGTGGAGTGCATGCACAGTTGCATACATGTTTTATGCATCATTATCAATGTGATATAGGCTTAATAGCCATCTTTACTAGCTGAAATTGTATCGACCAAGAAAAATATTGGCATAATATAAACTATAGTATGATGACCTTGGTGTGTATGCTTTGGGAATGTGTAACAAGTGTAAGGTTGAGATTAAATTAACATGGTGATTGCTTTAATCATGTTAATTTTAACTCTTTTCTTATCTACGCTAATGGAAACTTAACAAAACTTTTCTTGAAGGATGTCACTTTTAACTATGAATGTAGATTCCCGAGTAATGTAAGTTCATTAATTTGATGTGTTAAATTTGATTTGGGAATACATTCTTAACGATTAAGAATGAATTTTTATGACTTCTTTGATATGATTTTATGTAGTTTGGTTTGACATTATGCATCAAATAACTTGAAATTACTCAAATACAAGGTTGAGGTATGGCCTTCCTATTAAACAAGAGGCTTAAATGAGTAGTGCATGAAGGGTTGTGGAAGTCATTTAAGGAACACTTAAAGGGTATGTTTTCCTTAAGTTATGTACGGGTGTGGAATCCATACTAGCATATATCTATGAGAAAATTTATGGGTGTGGAATCCATACTAGCATATATCTATGAGTAAATGTATGGGTGTGGAATCCATACTAACATATATCTATGAACTAGGTATTGAGGTAAGGTATGGGTGTGCAATCCAAACTAACATATATCTATGAGGTAAGTAATTCTTTTGGTTAGAATGAACAAAAATATTTTGATGGAATCTCATAGACATGATTAAGGAGGATTGATTATGTATAATTAAAGTTAAATGGATAGAAATCCATAACATGAATTTGCTTGAGATTTAAATCCATTATTTTACTTTTATTACAAATGAAGATACTCATATTGGTATACTGAAAACCATTAGATGGTTTAGAATGTTTGGAATAATTGATTTTAATATATGGATTCAAGTGCGAACTAAATATATATCCTCTAGTATTGTAATTATTTTGTATGTGTTGGATTTAGGTATAATTAAAATGATTTTCAAATTCTTGAAATGTAGAAATAGATTATTCTGATAAGTTGATGAAATGCATTTTCTATTGGATTAAGACAAATTAGGTCTAGGAAAGCCATAATAGTCTCTTTAATGATTTTGTCAGTTGAATATTCGTTGAATTATATTTAAACAAATTAATTAGATAAATTACAAGGATTAAACTCATGAACTGATCTAAACTATTGTTAGTTAGGTGATTGAGTCAAAATTCATATTGTTTATGAATTTGATGAACTGCTTTCATATAATTTGATTAAATTGTAAATTGTTAAGAGAATAACATGTTTAGAAGATAAACATTTTATGTGGTGAGAAGTTTGTTATAATTAAACTTAAAGGTATGTGATTAATGAAAATCTTAGTTGAGTTCTCTTTTTACAAGAATATGTGCTTGTGATATTTTTTGAGGGAGAAATTGAAGGAGAGTGAGATCACATTTTGATGAATTGGAATTCTTGCATGATTTAGAAGCCTAAGATGATTGTATTATATGTGGAATGGAAGAGATTGTTGGATTTAGGAATGTTGTGCTTGGATGTATAGTTGTATCAATATTTATTAGTCCTACAAGATGTTGTAATCATTTGAGATGGTGGTAATTCTCCTTAAAAAATATATAAAATAAAATAAAAATAAATGTTTAACTTTAGGCTAGAAATTCCCTTGTGATAGTCTAAATATTATTTA
Organism: Pinus albicaulis; assembly: GCA_034641835.2. Taxonomy (NCBI): domain Eukaryota; kingdom Viridiplantae; phylum Streptophyta; class Pinopsida; order Pinales; family Pinaceae; genus Pinus; species Pinus albicaulis. The sequence continues at coordinate 1,464,432,913 of CM076582.1, forward strand.
AATTCAATAAGGTTCTTCACATTTTGAGAAATGTATGGCTTTCATAGCTTGTTTTTGCGGACGTATTAATAGTAAGGAATAAGACATGAAACAAAATAAATTGATTAATTATTGAATAGAAATCATGACCGATTTTATAGTTGGAAAACTAACTGACTTACAGTTATCAAAGTAGATTCAATAATATATATGGCGTATTTGCATAATTATGAGATTTTTTCTTGATTACAAGTCGCTTTAAAAAAGATATCATTAATTTTCTTTTAGAATGAAGATCTTCTAACAGAGTCATTCACAATTGATTCTCAAGTTAGATAAGTGAATAATAATGAAGATTATGGGAACTAAAGGAATGTTCTATAATTCATAAGTGGGTCAATGAGGACTGTATGGAACCTTAGCTTGTTAGTTTAAAAACAATGGTGCCTTGAAGCTCAAATTGTGATTTTTCCTAAATTTAGTAAAAAATATATAGGTAGATCCTAAAGATTTTGATTGCAAGGATGTCTTATGGAATGAAAAGTGGAAACTTGGATTAAGAAGACATAAATCAATTGGGATGTAACAGTGGGTTTTATATATGACATCTTGTTTTGATGTGTAGCTTCATGAGAATTTGTATGAGGATGATGTTTATGCTTATTGTATGAAAATTTGATTGTGATATGGGATGGATCATCATTGTTGTTTATAAAACTAATGTGTGAGATATTTATAGCTTGGAAATATCAACATACTATAGAACCAATAAGATAACACATATAGGATTCATGCAGACTATCAGGAAGAAAAACATCTAGAATATCAAATTATTATAGATAACTTAAGTAGATGTCATATCATTTACATAACATAGTATTTTTGATATGGTACTATAAATTGTATGGCTGGTTTTGATATATAAATCTTTGATATTTTATATCAAAACATGCCTAATATGGCATGGATATATTTTCTACTTGATTAAGAATGCTAATGTTTCAGTTTTCATGGAGTTGCTTCAAATTCAACAAACATTAAACTATGGATTGGCATGAAGAAAAATATATAAAATACATATACATAAGGTTAACACCTTATTGATAGGAGAATCGAAAGGAACTAAATATCTTATGACTGTACGAAAAACTTCAGGCCAATTTTAGCCCAAGAGGGGGAGTATGTAGTGTCCCTTCTTGGCGAGATAACTTTGATGACACTTAGAGAGGGTGATTTTGATATGATGATATAATATTGTGCATGACAGACTTATGTACATGCTTATATACTATAGAACTTGTTTGGATCACCTAGTTGTTGTGTGTTTATGATTATATCTATTGGTTGTGTGTATAATAACTGATTTTGGTTAAGAGCATAATATTATCGATGTTTTCTCTTTTGGTATCCTAGTTTGGAAATAGGTGTATGACATGTATGGTGATCCAATATCGAGACACATAGATCCATAGATGATCATGGTTATCTGGAACATATGGTTAATTATGATTTAGGTATGATACATGATTTGTAAGATTATATATGCTTAATGTTGTACTAAGCATGATGTTGCACGGGACCTGGTTATTTTCAAACAAGGATGCCCATAGAAAAACGTTCGTGAAAGTCATTATACATGCTGTGGGAGGGGACCTAGTTATTTGCAAACAAGGATACTCAAATTATAAATGATTTTGAAAGTCATGATACATGATTTGTATGATTATATATATGCTTAATATCATACTAAGCATGATGTGGCAGGGGAATTTTTCATTTCCAACAAGGATGCTCAAGTTATAAATGATTGCGAAAGTCATTTCTCCAAAAAAAATTGATTGTGGAAGTCATGCACAAGCCTTGGTAAATTTTGAATAAGTTGATTATGAAATTAATAAATGATTCATCTGAACTATGAGATTGTGATGTGTGCAAGTTTTGGAACAATACCTTACCAACGAAACATCAAATGGGTATGAGATCACAATCAGTACCTTAAGGTGAATCGCGGAGTTTCAAAGCAGAGTAAATGAGAAACCATGGGAATTAGGGTGCAGAGTCCTAAATGCATGAAATATAAAGACATGGATTCTTGGATATATAATAAAAGTATTAGGGCGTGGAGTCCTAAATCCATGAAATATAAATACATGGAGTCGTGGATCTATAATGGAATTTTTAGGGCACGGAGTCTTGAATATTTAAAAAGATCAAGGTGTGGAATCTTGGATCTTTAGAGTATATCAGGGTGCAAAGTCCTCAATCTACTAAGGCGCAGTGATGCACAAAATAGGGGTGTGGAATCCCTATTCTCTAGAATAAAAATACCACTCATGGGAAACTGAGGGATGAATTTCCTTAAAAAAATCTCATTCCTAACAATTTTGGAGTGATTTTATAAAAATAGAAATTCATGTCTAGCATCTCAAGTATGACTTTCCAAAAACAGTAAATAACATCCAATCAATGGCTAATTAAATATACTTGAAGGAAAATCACTTAACTTAAAATTAATCAGTCCTAAATATTCAATCTCGACATAGTCCTCAATATTATAAATATTATTAATATTATTATTATCTTTTATGAGTGTAAATTCCTTTTTCAGGAATTTCTGCAATGAGGTCCTCAAGGACGCTGTATAAGGAAGCTAATGTGAAAATAAGCTGAAAGGGGGCTGAGATCCCCTTGTTTACTCATTAAAAAATCCTCTTCCATAATTTGAGCCCAAAGAAATGTCTCTCGATGGGTTATTCAGATCTCCCCAAACTAGATCTCTTAGAAAATGCTCAATGAGAGAGTTGTATCAATTGTAAGCACAAGTAATGGAAAGACAACGTTTTTATTAGAGCTGTAAACACATGAAGAGAGAAATAGCCAAAAAATATGTTATATAGAAGCAATGTATATAATGTGTGGAGGAATGAATCACTCCAGCTAAGCAAAGGAAGCCTCAATAGTACATATACAAGAAAATGCAAGAACACTGCTACATATGGAAAGCACTGGCTAAAATAACGTAGTTTATAGGAGACACTGCATAATACAAAATGAGAATATGATGATATGACAATATCAGCTCAAATAAATGAGGTGGAGCAAGCTCTCAACCCCTGAAAACACTAATACAACAATAATACACAATCCTCGGGAGGATTGGCTACAATATACATCAAATGGAAAATCTGCAGAAATGTCGAAGTTGTTGGGCAGTAGCTGCAACTAAATAATAAAAATACATGGAGATGGTTGAAGATGATGATAAAACTGAAACAAACCCCCTCCAATGGATCTCTCAATGCAAGGCTGATCCCAGCATTGAAGATCTTGCCCTCCAAGAAGCTAGTGCAACCTCTCACTGCAAATGTGCACTGAAATAACGCAGTATAGAGGATGGACTGCGCTGTCTATGATGGGAGATGTTGGCCTTGATGGTAGAATATGCCAATAAACTCTGAAATCCCTTTCACTAACCTCCCAGAGCAAGATAAACTCCCTCCTCTGAAATATAAAGAGAAGCGTTGTGGAACCCTCCACTGCAATGCCCCTGCAACACAGCGTTATTCTTGAGCAAAAATAACGCAATATTTGAAGAATGGCTTTGGCCTTGAGCCAAGATGTGGAGAAGATGAAGTGAAATCCTTCAAGAGGCCTCTCAAGAAGGAGAGGAAATCCTAAATAGGAATCCCTCATGCTAAGCAGCACTACAAGTCTGTTGAATAGCTGGAGTGTGCAATTTGTCTGAATAGACAAATAATCAAATGATCCAAGATATCTCTCTATGGCTGCCTCCTCCTCTTCTTATTCAAGGGAATGCCTCTTTGCCATGGACCCCACACATTAGGGTTTCATCCACAAGGAATCTTTCTCCCTCCAAAACTGCACTATCTTCTCATGCAAGCTACACCTTTAGGCAGCGTTGTTGACTTGGTCAAACTTGACCTTGTCCTCATGCAATTGCCCCTTTTCACACTAGAAGGTGCAAAATTAAGTTGCTCCATTGATCATTTTCACATTATGAAGGATATTATTCCTACTCATGGGCATTTTACCCATTTTATTCACCTCCTAAGTGAAATTAGAAAAAATTAATGTTCCAATTTTCTTCATGAAAATTTTGGAACATTACAGTCCTCCCCTCTCAAAGATTGCTTGTCCTCAAGCAAGTGCAAGGATAGACTGAGTTCTTTTCTTCTCCTCTATCTGTAGCATCTATTTATGATGATCTCCTCCAAGGAAAGTGATGCTATCTCATCAATCAAATCTCCACAATGCTCCTCCTTAGCATGTAAGTCAACTATCAATCTATCATCATGTGAGAATGAAATACTCAAGAGGATAAAAAAGTGATGTCTAGAGGTCCCCTTGGAGAATGGGATCTGAAATGGAATGGGAACTATCTTTCCCATATGGATCCTCCATCTCCAACCTATAAGCCATGAAAAATGAGTCACCTTCCAACTACGCAACTCCTGAAAGCTGTCATCCACCTTTGGCTCCGGCAAAGTAGGTGGGATGAAAATATGCACATGTTAAGCAATGTAGCCTACCCCACGATGTCCATCTCTCCACTTATGATAAGTGTAGAGTGTTGGCTATCCATGGGCTGCAATAAGTTTTCCCTCAAGTGGCAAGATGAGGACTAGACCTCCAAATATCTCTCCCCCAATGCTGCAAATCAAGCTAGCCCAAATATCTCCATATATGATGAGTTGGAAGTCATCAACATATGGCATTTCCTCCATCATATAGCCCACCTCATAAAGAGACAGATGTGCTATCAAGGTGACCATATCATATCCCATGTTCCCCTTAGAACATGTAGTGCACAAATTGTGAGGAATTCCTCCCTCAAAGGACACATTCACCTCATGTCTCTCTCTCCCAAACATGCTCCTCATAAAGACAAAAATAATAGAACCATAGGGAGCAAAAATGAGAATCATACTTGCTGCCATATGCAACAAATGAGAAGTACAATGGTCCCTCAGATGCAACCAGTGCAGCTTGACCCTCAACTGCAATAGAGACTGATCAAATAAGTGGCTTCTCAACCACTTTCCTGCTGCTCCAATCTCCTCATAAGTGTGGAGGAAGTGAATGATGTAAGGTGTACAATGAACATGTCCTCCATAATATGCCTTTTCCCCAAGTCCTCCTAGGGGATGGCCATCAACCATGCTTACGGTCTCAGCTAGACCATGAAGCTCAAAAGAAGGTTTGCTCCTCTTTTGAGCCATATCCTGCACATGTATGGTTAAGGGACATATACATACATCATATGAATGCTCATGTAAACAACAATGAATACCCTTACCATACTCTCTGCTCATACAAATGGAGTGGCTCAAAAATGAGTCTCCTCTCATCCTCAAAGTGGAAAGAGGTGGTTGTGGTAACTCTCTCAAAGAGTCATGTCTCTCCTCCATCTCCATCTGATCCATGCATTTACTCATATGCTGATGTATCTCCTCCTCAAATCCCATCCAAAAATACCCCTCCATGATGGTGTGGTAAGCTCTCATAGAACAAGTGGGGCTGAAAAGGAAATCCTCCTGAGTTGCTTGTAGCAACTTCTCCTTGAGCTTGGAAACTCTAGGAAAGAAGATCCTACCATGATAAAAGATGACCTCCTCTATGACTGAATACTCCTCCAAGTGCAACTGGCCATCCAAGATCATGCAAGAAAAAATATCCTTGGGATACTCCACCAATAGCTGGGAGCTTCAATGTGGATCTAATCTCCATAGTGACAGCGCTGATGATCTCTCATGAAGAGCACCTATCATATGGTCATCATCTTCTTTGATATCTATCATGCCAAATATGCAAGCTAGAAGGCTGATATCCTTCCTATGCTGCTCCTACCACAATGCATAATATGAAATGGAAGTGGGTATAGATGATGTTGAAAGAATGCTCTCTCTCTCCTTGAGTCTACCCCAGACTCCCAACGTTGTATCAAGCTCTCTCCAAGTCTCCAACCTCCTGAAATCAATTATTAGTGCCCCAACATGTGAAGCATCCATCCTCCTCTACTGATCCAGTGGTCTCCCTGGAAAAATGTCTCCATGCAATGAGACATCAACATCAAGAGATGACTGAATAGATGAATGGAGATAACCCTCCATGCTTCCACTGCACAATCCAATCACCTTCTCAGGTGCATCAACCTCCATAGATGAATAGGGATGTGTACTCCTCATCTCATGATGTTGGGTCTTCTCCCTACTTCCTCCTTGCTTCATCCAAGAATTGTTCATTTATGTAATGTATTGGAGGTTTCCCCCTCGAAGTGGCTTATTTCTAAGGCGTTGATATATCTTTTCTTCTATTTTTGGAGCTGGTTACACAACATTTGGTATCAGAGCTTTGGATTCTAGGGTTTCGCTGCTCCAAACAGGTCATCGTGGAATTTTCGCTATAAATTTTTTTCTATGAAGATTCAGAAGTTGAAATTTTTAGGGTACAAATCCGAAATCCCGAGGAAGATTTTCTAAAAATTTCAGAGCTTGGTTCGCAATATTTTCAGAGATATGATCTGTGGAAGTTAGGTATTGTTTCAGGCTCCTAAACAGGTCATCGTGGAATTTGCGCTATAAATTTTGTTCTACTGAGGTTCAGAATCTGAAATTTTTATGGTGCAAAGCTGAAATCCTAAGGAAACTCGTCAAAAAATTTCAGAGCTTGGTTCACAAAATGTTTGGAGATATGATCTGTGGAAGGTAATGCTTTTTCAGGCTCCTGAATTTCATCTCAAAAAGGTGATTGTGGGAAAATTTCAATAACTCTCTCTCTGAGCATCGGATTGGAGTACCGTAAAAAATGGTCGCAAGTAAATGGACTTTATTTTCTTAGATATCAATTTCAGAGGCGAAGGACAAAACAGTGACACGTGTCAAGTCGTACAAGTTCGCTATACTGAACTAGTCCATAATTAGGTCATTGTGGGATATTAGACATAACTTTGTCTTGGAGAATCCAAATCAAGTCAAACCTGTGGCATTCAAAAGATAATTCAGAGGGCTACTTCAGTGCTGAATTTTAGATATTGAAGAGCCACAATCACAGAGATAATACAATTTCAATATCAAGCTCCTCAAAAGCAAGTAAAAGGTGTGTATTTTTTTTCCGAATTGCATAAGTCTTGTTTGAAGAATCAAGTTGAATTGATTGCAAGGGCATATTGTAGAATAGATATCAGTATTGGATTATAAAATGGCCCCTAAAAATAATTCAGCACCCATTAAGCCTTTGGAAAGCTCTACTATGACTCATGAAGACGAAGAATTGCAACATGATCTATCAAAATTACAAGAGCAAGTGCAACAAATTTCACTCTCGCAAAGAGCAACAAAAAATGAAATGGAAGTTTTGAAGAAAGGTGTAGAAGCAAAGATGGATGGCATGGAAGCTAAGATGGATGGCATGGAGGCTGGCATGGAATCATAGATGAGTGATATGGAAGCTAAGATCGATGAGAAAATGGAAAACATGAAGAAAATTTTCTGAAACGGTTATGGAAGGTTTGGGAAGGTTGATACAAGAAATGTTTCCTAATGGTGAAAACATAGTAGAGGAAACTCATGATGAGAACAAAATAAATGTTAATCGTGATTTCATAAACTCTACTATTGGAGGGAAGAACCACCATATTCCAAAAATGGATATGAGGAAGTTTGATGGAAAGGATCCTGTAACATGGATACTACGGATGGAGCAATATTTTGATCTCCATAATGTGCAAAACACACAAAAGGTACGCATTGCAACTTTACATTTAGAACAAAATACATTTGTATGGTATCGATGGCTTTGCTCCCGTAAAAAAAGTGTCACTTGGTCAATTTTTACGGAGGAAATGATAGCACATTATGAGGATACAAAGAGCAACACCTTCTTTAGCCAATTGATAAATCTCAAACAAAAGGGTTTAGTGGGGCAACACATTGAGGACTTCAAAAAATTGAATATAAGGGTAACTGATATTCCAAAGGAACACAGGATTGATCTCTTCATAGGTACTCTAAAGGATAACATCCAACATGAAGTTCGTGTTTTGGAACCTGATTCATTGGAGAAGGCATTCAGGTTGGCAAGAAAAGTTGAATGTAAAATTATGGCGACAAGGAAGCCAACCACTCAATTATATAAAGAAGGAAATGTTTCTACGCCTAGATTTCCACAACCTACAAGTTTGACACCACAACAATTGGAAGAAAAAAGAGCAAAAGGGATTTGCTACAGTTGTGATAGCAAATACACTAAAGGTCATAAGTGTGCTGAAAAGAAATTATTTTACATAGATTGTGAAGAAGAAGAAGAAGAAAATGAACAAGAAGAGGATATACACCAAGAACCGGCCCTAGAAGAGGAAGAAATGAATCCGACCATATCATGTAATGCACTGGCAGGAATTACCACTCCTCAAACTCTCAAGATAGCAGGACAGATCAAGAAGAAAAAGGTAATAGTGTTGATTGATTCGGGTAGCACCCATAATTTTATTCATTATAAGGTAGCCAAGGAATTAAATTGTTTCCTATACCCAGCACCAGAATGTCAAGTGATGGTTGCAAATGGAGGAACTATAAATTGCTCTGGAAAATGCCATAATATCAAGCTAACCATGGGGGGAATATGTATTGACTAGTCCAATGCTTGCCATTCCTATGGGAGGTGCTGATGTTGTACTAGGAGTACAATGGTTACAATCTTTGGGGACGGTAGCTTTTAATTTTCAAGAACTTTTCTTGAAATTTTTTTCAGAAGGAAAGGAAGTCGAATTACGAGGTATTGCGGGGAAGCCAGGAAGGATAATAAGCTCTAATGTCATGACAAAGATTCTAAAGAAAGAACAGCGAGGCGTAATTGCACAATTATGCTCACTAGAAGTTCCAACATCAAAATCATCTATTTCTGCAGATCTCCAACAAGTCTTGGACAATCATTCCAAGGTGTTTGAAACTCCCAAAGGATTCCCACCTATTCGTGATCATGATCATGCTATTCATTTGATTCTAGGAAGTGTTCCTCCAAACATCGGGCCTTATAGATATCCTTACGTCCAAAAGAGCGAAATTGAACGTATGATTGCAGAAATGTTAGAGGCGGGTATAATTCAACCTAGTCAAAGTTCTTTCTCTGCTCCTGTAGTATTGGTACACAAGAAGGATGGATCATAGCGAATGTGTCCGGATTATAGGGAGCTCAATAAGCTCACCATTAAAGATAAATTTCCCATTCCTGTGATTGATGAATTATTGGATGAATTACATGGAGCAATTTATTTTACCAAGTTGGATCTTCGTTCGGGATATCATCAAATTAGAATGAAGACTGAAGATATTCCAAAAGCAGCATTTCGAACTCATGAGGTCCATTATGAATTTTTGGTCATGCCTTTTGGCCTTACCAATGCACCTTCTACATTTCAAGGGTTGATGAATTCCATTTTCAAACCCTTCCTTAGAAAATTTGTGCTAGTATTTTTGATGATATACTAATCTACAGCAGGTCTTGGAAGGATCATGTTGAACATGTTGACAGGGTGCTCAAACTATTGCAGGAGAAACAATTATATGCAAAAAAATCCAAATGTTTCTTTGGAGTACAAGAGGTGGAATATCTGGGTCATATTGTATCTCACGAGGGTGTTAAAGTAGACCCTAAGAAAATTAAAGCCATTAAGGAATGGAAAGTCCCCGCAACCATAAAGCAGTTGCAAGGATTTCTCGAGTTAACATGGTATTATCGCAAGTTTGTTAAGAATTATGGGAGAATAGCAGCACCTCTAATAACATTATTGAAGAAAGATGCATTTTCATGGACTCCTGAAGCAACTAAGGCCTTTGAACATCTTAAAGAGGCAATGTGCCTAGCGCCTGTCTTAGCTACGCCAGACTTCACAAAAACGTTTATTGTGGAATGTGATGCCTCAGGAAATAGAATTGGTGTTGTTTTAATGCAGGAAGGAAGACCCATTGGTTTTGAAAGTCGTCCAATCAAAGGAAAGTATTTACAGAAACCTATTTATGAGAAGGAAATGTTAGCAATACTGCATGCACTAAAGAAATGGCGAACTTACCTAATGGGAAGACACTTCAAGGTAAAAACTGATCATGATAGTCTTAAACACTTTTCGGAACAAAGACTATCATCAGAAGAGCAGCAAAAATGGGTCACAAAAATGTTGGGTTATGACTTTGAAATAATCTACAAAAAAGGAAAGCTTAATGTTGTTGCAGATGCACTCTCAAGAAAGAATGAAGAGGTGGAATCATTGCTTTGTGCCATTTCTATTATCCAACCAGATTGGATAACTGAAGCAAGAGATGAATGGAAGAAGGACAAAGATGTATGGACACTCATTCAAAAGTTGCGGCAAGATCCTAGTACATCTGATACATTTAGTTGGAAAAATGATTCCTTATGGTACAAAGATCGCTTATATCTTTGTAAGAATTCCCAACTAAAACAAAAGATTCTTCTAGAATTGCACACTTCTCCTTTAGGAGGACACTCAGGATTTTTAAAAACTTACCAAAGGGTGAAGAAAGAATTTTTTTGGGATGGCCTTAAATCTGATATTCAAAAGTTTGTGGCGGAATGTTTGGTTTTCCAGCAGAATAAAGTGGAAACAATTAAGACCCCGGGACTTCTACAACCTTTATCTATTCCAAGTCAACGTTGGGAGGAGATTTCATTGGATTTTATCACAGTTTTACCTAAGTCCGAAGGAAAGAGTGTCATCATGGTGGTAGTTGATAGACTTACCAAGTATGCACACTTTTGTGCATTATCTCATCCATTTAAAGCAAGTACAGTTGCTACTACATTTATGGATAGAATTCAAAAGCTACATGAAAGCCCAAGGGTTATTGTGAGCGACAGAGATCCCATTTTTACTGGAAATTTTTGGACGGAGTTATTTTCTTGTTTGGGTACTCAATTAGCTCATAGCTCATCTTATCATCCTCAATCTGATGGTCAAACTGAGATAGTAAATAGATGTTTGGAAGGATATCTTCGTTGTTTTGTATCTGATAAACAAACACAATGGGTCAAGTGGTTACCTCTTGCTGAATGGTGGTATAACACTTCCCTCCATACTGCAGCAAAAATGACCCCATTTATGGCACTTTATGGATATCATCCACCATCCATCACATCATCTTTAAGGGAAAATTCGAAGGTTCAAGCGGTGGAAGATCACATCGAGCATCAGCAAGAAGTTCTCCAACTCTTAAAGGATAACCTGAATTTGGCACAAAATCGAATGAAACAACAGGCAGATCAACATCGTAGCGAGAGAAGTTTTGATGTGGGAGATTGGGTATTTTTACGGCTACAACCATACAAACAAATGTCCCTCAAGCAAGCAAAGAAGGATAATAAATTATCGCCAAAGTACTATGGTCCTTACAAGGTGTTGCAAAAGGTTGGTACTATGGCATACAAATTGGAGCTTCCTGCTTCTTCGCGAGTACATCCAGTTTTCCATGTTTCATGCTTAAAGAAGGTTATAGGTGAAAATCTTCCGGTTCAAACAATATTGCCAGAACTTGATGAGGAAGGAAAAATCATATTGGAACCTGAAGCAGTCATGGAAACAAGAAATCGACAGCTACGGAATCGATCAATTTCAGAGTATCTCATCAAGTGGAAGAACTTACCCACTGAAGATTCTACATGGGGGGATGAGAATTTTATACATAAGCACCCGGAGCTACTCAAGCATTGAGGACAACACTTTTTTGAAGGAGAGGGGCATGTTAGGTCCCTATATCACTAGTATAGTCCCTTATTATTGTTAGTGTAACCCCCTTATTGTTATTATTGAACCCTTGTAACCCCCATTTTGTTACTATTGTGCCCTTAAATTATTATTGTTAGGTCGGCTAGGATTACATTGTGGCCCACTAGGATTACATTATGGCCCCATGGACTCCTATATATAGAAAGGAGGTTTTGTGAATTGTATCATCCAAGAATTTTTCATTTATGTAATGTATTGGAGGTTTCCCCCTCGAAGTGGCTTATTTCTAAGGCGTTGATATCTCTTTTCTTCTATTTTTGGAGCTGGTTACACAACAAAATCAAGTGTGTAAGTTCTTGTTCCTATTTATTTTCTCTATTTTCCATTATGAACACTTCCCCACATATACCAAAAATCAACCTATCAAGGGGAGTCCCAATAAGGTCACCCTATATAGTCTCTATGAATATATAAAATCATTAGGGAAAAAAGGAGAGAAGAGAGAGAAGTGAAACTTTAAATAGAGTTGGAGAAGATGCTTGATAATAAATGTTGACTATTAAAAAACTGGAGAACAAAATATTGGGGTTTGAGACTCGATTGCAGAAAATGGAGGATAGATTACAAGAAATTGAATTATATAAATAATCAATTGAAGAAGGAGAGGTAGAAAAAAAACACAACCTCAGATATGGGATTAATGAGATCGATGGAAAACTAACAAATAATTTGGTCCTAGTAAGTAGTTTGAAAAATAAATTGGATATAAAACCCATCAAAGAGAATGAATACGCTAATCAAGTTGGATCGTGAGCATCACAAAATATCATTCAATCTCATAATTGTTGTATAAAATAGTAGAAACACAATGAAACACTAGAAATAGTAAAATAAGAATTAAAAAACAAGTCACAAAATGAAACAAATTATCTCATAAAATAAAAGAATTTGGGTAAAATAATCAAACATAAAGGTAGGTTGATCCATAACAAGGTAAGTTGTAATAACCATAAATATGGCATCCTCAATAAAACTCCAAGCTTAAAAGGGCCAGTAATATTATAAATCAAAACCTTATTCCAACTAACTAAGTTGAAATAAGGAATGAAGTTCAAAAGGTAAAGGAAGCGAGTAAGGAAGGTAGATGAGACTAATTAGAGATCGAAATATATTGTTAGGGATAGAGACTATAATAATAATAATAAACAGGAATTTTGGATACTTCAAATCCTTTTTTGGAACTATCATGGATTTCCATGACAGAAAGGTGATATATTAAGTTGGAACTTGAATGAAATATTAATTTTCTTGTTTAAACATGGAAGCATGAAGAGTCTGAGGTTCCTAATATAGAAGGACTTGTATTGTGGTGGGCATGGAACAAGAAGTCATATCAAGAATGGATTGAAGGTATATCATATTTAATAATAATAATAATAACTTTTCTCCTCACTTTTAGATTCATAAGTTTGATCCTCTTAATTAGTACATTTGGATAGGAATCTTGTAGAAATTATACAACATGCATGTATATCTTGGATTCACCCGTTCTAACAATGTACTAAAGTTGAATATTGAATCGCTTCTACAAATATTTTGTGTAATTAAAAACATAATCGCTAATCACATGAACATGAAGAAAGATCAATCACACACAACACAAATAATTTCCCGGGGAAAGCTTATAGCTAGAAACCCCACTATCTTCTATTGTATATTAAGCATGGATCATGAAATAGTTACATACAAAATTCTTCTCACAAGAGCCCTCCAGTACTCATTTAATTGTATAACGATGTCATATGCAAAACTGACCAACACATAGCCAATTCTCAGCCTCTAGATAGCCTGCCTTGACTACGCAATCCCTGGTGGTAAAGATCCCTGAAAGATAGGAATTCTTGCCTGCCTTGACTACGCAAGTATCGTGGGCACTCTAATGGATGTTTGGTTGCAAGTGTGCAAGCTAATAATCCTACAACTGATAGTCAACTTCCCTTTAACCTAGAACTCAACTGGGTCTCCACTGGATATTATATGCATGCAGCTAATAATAGTAAATCCTCAGTTGCACGTGAGATCATTGATTGTGAATTAATTAATATTTAATTCACTTAATCTCTCACTAGTGTATCTTCAGTTACAACTAGCACAACTAAGTTTAACTCACTTAACTGAGTTAAACTATTTACAACTTGCACCAACTCATGCACCACTGCACTTCGAACTCTGTTACAACTAGAATTAATATGCATGCCTCACCAAAAACCTCTAACTCGAAATCCACTAGCTAACTAAATTTATCACCTTCAGTTAACTGATTCAAGTTCACATTTATAATATATTAAATTTTAATGTCCATCTTAATTAAGGGATACCAAAATACACATGCACCCAAAAATAACATTGTGGACCACACCCTAGTTTGGGTGCTTAATGAAACCAGGTGCTTAATGCACTAGGAGTGGGTGCTGAAATTTCTTGATGAATCTCAACACTCCCTCTCAACAAGAAAGGGATTATCCTTCACCCCGATCCTATCTCTATGGTATTCGAATTTTCTCTTGGTGAGCGCCTTCATCAGAATATCTGCATCCTGATCTTCTGTGTGAATGTACTAAAGCAACATGATCCTTATCTGCACACAATATCCGAGATGATGGTACCGGATATCTATATGTTTGGACCTATCATGAAACACAGGATTAATTGAGAGTTTAATGCAACTCTGATTATCACAATGAATCATTGTTGGATCCATCTAAGAACCAAATATACCAACCAAGATCCTTCTCATCCAAATAGCCTCACATGCAGCTTGAATTATTTCCATGTATTCTGCTTCCGCTAAACTGTGTGCCACGGATCGTTGCTTCTTTTTGTACCAGAAAACCGTTGTTGATCCAATGCTAAAGATCCCCCCTAATGTGCTCGTTTTTTATGATGAACTGTCAGCCCAATCTGCATCTGTGAAACCATGCAAATTCACTCCATTCGTTCATTTGTACGATATACCATACTCTGATGTTCCCCTTAGGTATCTCAAGACATGCTTCCCTGCCTTCCAAAATAACTTGGTAGACTTAACCATAGCTTGACTTAGTTGGTTAAGTGCATAGCGAATGTTTGGTCTCCTGTTCACTAGATACATTAGCGAACCCACTAACTATCAGTAGACAGTAGCATCCACTACCTCTGAAGGAGTAGCATCCTCTTTCCTCCAATTTCCTGGAAGAGGAGTATCCATGGGTATGCAACTCTCTATGTTAGACTTACCCAGTATATCTTTTGCATAATTTCCTTGAGACAAAAAAGTTTCACCATCTCGCTGCCATATTTCCAATCCAAGGAAATAATGAAGGTGTCCCATGTCCTTGATTTCGAACTCCCTTGTAAGATCCTCCTTGCATGAGTGTATCAGCTGCTCATCACCAGTCAAAATTAGATCATAAACATAAAGAAAAATGATCAATATCTTACCCTCAACCACAATCTGGTACAGGTTTGCATCTGCTTCATTTTTGGTGAAGCCCATTCCGGTGAAATAGTTGTCTATCCGAGTGTACCTAGCACAGGGTGCTTGCTTCAGCCCATACATTGTTCTTTTGAGCCTGCACACATGCGACTCAGTGTTGAATATTTTGAAACCTTCAGGTTTCTCATATGTACACCTCTTCCTCAATGATCCCATTGAGAAATTCATTTTTCACATCCATCTAATGAATGTGCCAGCCATTTGCACTAAGAGTGCAAGGATGGATCTTATGGAAGAGTAACTTACAACAGGTGCAAAAGTATCATCATAATTTATCCCCTCAATCTTTGAGAATCCCTAGGCCACAAATCTAGCCTTGTATTTCTCCACACTCCCATCAACATCTTTCTTTACCTTGTAGATCCAACTCAATCCAACCACTGATTTGTTGACCTGTCTTAGGACTATCTCCCATGCAATGTTCTTGACAATGGATTCATACTCAACCACCATTGCATTAAACCAAGTTGGCTGCGGCACTGCTTCTTGAGAGGAAGATGGTTCAGTCATAATACATTTTCTCATTAGAGCCATGTATCCAGTAAATCAGTCAGGATATTGTCTCTGTCTACACTGTGAATTAGGGGCTCCTACATTCTCCACAGCATCAAATCTCAATCTATTAGCTTTCGTGTTGCACCTTCTACCATTCATGATGGATGGCTCTGCATGAGTGTTTTCCTCCACTCCATGAACCTCCTCATGTGGTTGATCCACATCTTGAGAATCATCCTTGGGAACCAACAGTTCCTCCTTTGCATGCAAGTCCAGCTCCCTCTCAAGGGACAACCGCATGGCTTTCTCCTCATCAAATTTGAAATCCCGTCGCACAAGAGTCATTCTGTTGTTTGGAAAATACACACAATAATTATGGGGTGTTTTAGTGTACCCCAAAAAAATACCAACCTCAGATGTTGGTTCTAGCTTCTTCCTGGCATCCTTGGTCACATGCACATAAGCAGATGAACCAAAAATTTTGAAGTGTGAAACATCAACTTTCTTACCAGTGAAGGCCTCTTTAGGTGTACTCATTCCAAGTACTCTATGAGGACGACGATTTTTCACATGTATCGTTGTATTCCATGCTTCTTCCCACAGATGCATCGGTAGGCCTTGGTCATGCAACATCGCTCCTGCTGCACCCACAATAGTTTTGTTATTCCTCTTTGTGACCCCATTCTATTGTGGGTTATGAGGCACTATGATTTCTCTTCGAATTCCTTCTTTGCTGCAAAATTTCTTGAATTCATTATATGTGTATTCTCCACCATTATCACTCCTAAGAGCCTTCACTTGCTTCCCCGACTCTTTCTCCACCAATGCCTTAAACTCATAGAACTTAGAGAATGTTTGATATTTCTTCTACATGAAAAATATATATCACTTATGAGGAAATTCATCAACAAATATTACATAGTACTTATGTTTTTTTGTTGAAGCAACTGAGAAAGTACCACACACATCTGTGTGAACTCTCTCAAGGATCCCTGAAGCTTGGTTTTCCTTCTCATTAAAGGTGGCCTTTATATATTTTCCCATAGTACATCCCTTGCACGTGTCTTACTGCACAATTTTACCCTTGGGAAGACCGATAGAAATCTTTTACATGACTTTAAAGGACCCATGGTGAAGATTTCCTAATCGTGTGTGCCATAATTTGCCCTCATCTCGGCTCACCACTTGATCTTCCTTGCCCATCATTGTTGCACAGCCATCTACCTCCAAATTGTAGAGATTATTAACTCAAATCCCTATCCTCTTGGCTTTTCCTGTTGTTTTATGTCGTAGGAAATATTTTCCATCACTAAAAACAACATCATATCCTCTATCCTCCAACATTGTGACTTAGACCAAAATTTTCTTCAAATCTGGTACATGCATCACATCTTTTAATTGAAATGGTTTACCTGACTCCCTCTGAAATGTAATGGTACCAATCCTGGTAGCACTGTACCATCCGTTGTCACCCATTTCAATATGCATCTGGAGATATTTCTCCTCCAATTCACTGAAAAGTTACTTATCTCCCATAATGTGAAAGGAAGCGCCACTATCCAAATACCACACAGATCCCAATGCAATGGACACCATGCTTTTGATCAATGAGAATTCAAACTCAAATTGTAAGGCAACAGCCTCACCAGCTGCAGATCCTCCAGCCTTCTTGTTCTTCTTCTTTTGTGGACATTTAATGGCAAAATTCCCATGCTCGTGATAGTGAAAACACTTCACCTTGGACATGTCTTGCTTCTTGCCATTCTTGGACTCAAATTTTGAATGGAATTTCTTCCCCTTCCCCTTCCTCACCTTGGCATCCAAAGAAAAATCCTCTTCATCCTCATTCTTAGATGAAGATCCATCTCTGGTGTTCTGTCTGAACTCCTCCTGCACCAAATCCAACCACAGTCGTTCCCAATCTGGCAATTTTTCCCTTCCATTGACAGAATCTTGATAATTGTACCAACTCTTAGGAATTCAAATGAGAGCCAAGCTCACAAATCATCATCAGAAATTTTTATTCCAACGCTCCCCAGTTCATCCAAACATTGGACAAACTTTGTTAGCTATTTTGGAATGGTGTCGCCCTTTTCCATCTTGATCTTCTTGAGTTTATCTTTGAGCGCCAATTTCCTATGGTCGTTGTTGCTTTGGAATAGATCTTTCAAATCCTTCCACATTGCATATGGTGTGCCTTTCCCATGAAGTCTTGAGAAAATGTGGTATCTTTATCCCTCCAACATGATCTTCCTCACCTTTTCCACTTTCTTTTGCCATGCATCAAGATTTGCAGCATCTACAACATCGGGTTTAGGAACATCTTTGTCAGTGAATTCCTTCAACCCATTGTCTTCGAGCATTGTCTCCATCCTGTCCTTCCAATAAATGTAGTTCAATATGCCCTTGAATGCATACTCTAACCTCAAGCCATTGAAATCCATTTCAATCTTGAATCAATTGTAGCACCAAGAAAGTCTTTCTACAAATTCGAATTATATCCAGTCACAAAATCAGCTCCTGCTTCACTTCTACAATTTCATGTGCTCCGATACCATGTAGAAATTATACAACATGGATGTATATCTTGGATTCACCTGATCTAAAAATTTACTAAATTTAAGTACTGAATCGCTTCTACAATTGTGGAAATATTACAGCTAAAAACCCCATTATATTCTATTTTATATTAAGCATGGATCACAAAATAATTACATAAAAAAATCTTCTCACAAGAGCCCTCTGGTACTTAGCTAATTTTCTCACACTTGACATATGCAAAACTAACCAACACATAGCCAATTATCAGCCTCCAGATAGCCTGCCTTGCTTGTGCAATCCCTAATGGTAAATATCACTAAAAGATAAGAATTCATGCCTGCCTTGACTGCGCAAGTATCCTGGGCACTCCAATGGGTGTTTCGTCGCAAGTGTGCAAGCTAATAATCCTACAACTGATAGTCAACTTCCCTTTCACCTAGAACTCAACTGGGTCTCCACTGGATCTGACATACATGCAGCTAATAATAGTAAATCCTTAGTTGCATGTTA
This sequence comes from Pinus albicaulis, assembly GCA_034641835.2. Lineage (NCBI taxonomy): Eukaryota > Viridiplantae > Streptophyta > Pinopsida > Pinales > Pinaceae > Pinus > Pinus albicaulis. The sequence continues at coordinate 1,464,451,731 of CM076582.1, forward strand.
GATCATTGATTGTGAATTAATTAATATTAATTCACTTGATCTCTCACTAGTGTATCTTCAGTTACAACTAGCACAACTAAGTTTAACTCACTTAAGTGAGTTAAACTATTTACAACTTGCACCAACTCATGCACCATTGCACTTCAAACTCTGTTGCAACTATAATTACTCTGCATGCCTCACCAACAACCTCTAACTCGAAATACATTAGCTAACTGAATTTATCACTTTCAGTTAATTGTTTCAAGTCCACATCGAGAAAATATTATAGTTGTCCATCTTAATTAATGGATAACCAAAATAGACATGCACCCAAAAATAGCACTGTGGACCCCACCCTAGTCTGGGTGCTTAATGCAACCAATTTCTTAATGCACTAAGCATGGGTGCTGAAATTTCTTGTTGAATCTCAACAAATCTTAGACATCAATGTCAAGAAGATTTATATAGAAATTAGTTATTTAATGCCTATGAATTCAATATTTTTATAAGAAAAATAATCTAGATAAAAATTGTTTTTGTAATACCATAGAGCAAGATATTCATAGTTTAAGGAATGATGGGGATATCCTCTTTCTAAGGTACTTTAATGTTATAATTATAACTAACCAAGATATTCATTTTAAGCAATGATTCCAACTATAATCCTTTACTGTTATATGAGGACCTAATGTTAGCTAATAAATACAATAGAACCTATGAATACCTAGCCATGAATTTATTTGGTACTGAGCTAGTAAATCTTTGTAGTTATCAAGACATTATAATTTGAAATCCTATAATGAGGTGCCAAAACTCTATTCAAATGACTTGTAATCATGGTATTGGTAGTAGTGTTGTGGATTGTGTGATATTCAATATCCTTGTATCCAACCAAATAGTAAAACTGAATCATCTAAAAGACTATGAATCCAACTCTCGTCATAGACCTTTAACCCTTACTCTAAACTCTAACATGCATAGAATTCCCATGAAATTAAATTTTAAAAATAAAAAGCACCTACTTTTAGAAAAAAGATAAATTTGATCTCTTCTTAAAGGATTTAAATAATGATTTAAACATCCTAACTTATAGTGACAATATCAAAGACATGTGTCATAATTTCACAAGAACCCTTTTAAGGTGTTATGTAAAAAAATAGTAGAACAAACAACTCTTTTTATGATGACGAATGTAAAATTGATAATAAATCCATTCGGGGTGACTAAATTAATCCTTAAAACTTGATAAACTAAACACATACAAAGACATAATTAAAAGGGGAAAACAAATTGTATAAATAATGTAACGAGAATGAATTTTGCACCTATCTAAGCTTGATCCTAGAAAATTTTGGAGGAAAAATCTAATTTGTAAAACCAAAGAAAATAATATGGTTCTCTTGAAGAACTAGAATTCCTTTAAAAATATTTATGAATCCCCTAATACAATGGGCTTCAGTAGCAACATTCCTATACAGAATGGAATCTTTTCCATGGAAGACATAGATTTTGGGGTTAAGTAGCTGGAAATTGGGAAAGCTAAGGATGTTGAAGGTTACCCTGCTAAAATCTTTACAATTTGAGAGCCTGCCCCCATCCCTAACATTTATTTCTAAGTATATCCACAATATCTCTCACATTTTTTTGAGATATCCTCATCACTCGCATATACAAGAATTTTATTTATTGTAATTGTAACAACTTCCTAGCATTAACTTCTAGTTACCAGTCCTTGCCTCCCTAGGACTATAGCATCGGCTTCACAATCAAAGTGTGTTAACTCTACATTATTTTGGTGTGTTTTTGCAATTTCAACTAAAGTTTTAGGAAAATGCTTAGTATTTCAATTTTATCATAAATTCAAAAAGAATTTTCTAATTTTCTAGAAATCTTATTTCTAATTTTTCGATTGGCTAATCTAGGTCTGATGAGACATAATTCGGCTGGTGGGGGATTTTATTTTTGGTATTTTTCATTGCCAATAAATTTTAAAATAAAATAAAATAAAACTAATTTTGTGAGTGGTCATTCTGTTGGTGAGTGCTTTAACACTGACAATGTTATGCTATTGTTGTGTCCAATTATCCAGAACTGATGCAGTTGCATTTATTTTATATAGGTGAAAGAGGTTGAACATATCTCCAATTAATATTATTATGTTTCATTGTGTGGAACTTCCTTATAAAAAAGTTAAGTTTCACTTTGTGAAGAAAAATTCTTGCACAAAATAAAAACTACACAAAAAAAAACTCCGCAAAAGGCTCATGGAGTCTAGTCGAACATATTTCCATCATTATTTCAATGTGGGGACACATGTATGGTTCCATCCAACATTATCTCTATGCTACCTATTAAATTTTCCACCACGTATGATGTAATTTTATGTACCGAATTCCTTAGTGATTTGTTCATATGTTTTGCAATCCATTCAACATCATTCACAACATATCATATGGAGCTCCCATTATCTTTAAAATTGTCTACCCTATTTTATTTTCCAACCTCAAAATACAATTCCACCCCTTCCTTGGAGTAGGCTTTAACCGACACTGGAGCCATAATTGGTACCCAAACCTACACAGTATCTTGTGCCATAAGTGACTTGTTGGGTGTGGAGCCTGATTATCTTGTTTATTTTGTATCACAGCGTTGGATCCCTATACATTGATGGGGCGGAAATTCCGCCCGTAATTAAACTTTGCCTGGGGGGTCCAAGGGGGGGCGACTAGGACTTTATGGACACCCCCTCCCCCTTGGCGGGGGGTTTCGGGGGCAACGCCCCCGAAGCTAAAAACAAATGTAAAAATGCCTTGTAAAAGTATAATAATTTCTAGTCAATATGGGCCATTCATTAGGTGGATGATCTGACGGTAGAAGTTATGTTTAGTTTAGGGTTTTTTTTCCTAGAAGGCAACCCCTCACTTTGTATGAGGGTATTGTATTGCGGTTGTGTATTGTATGTGTATTCTCAGAGTGAGAAACATATAGGGGAGACTGTGAGAGAGAACAGAGGATATTACAACGGATCTGTTGTAGGTTGTGTCTCTTCATTTTGTTGGATAATACAAAGGAAGCACTGGTTGTTCAGGGTCAACATAGCCCAAATTGGGTGAACCACGTATATCTGTGTCTCTCTAGTCTTATGTGTTTTATGTATTTCTATTTTTTTCCACATATTTTATGTGTCGCATTGCTCTGTAATATATAATTTTCTAACATGCCTCTGTACTGATCAACAACTCTAGTAGCAGAATGGATTCTGGAGCCATAACTATGCCTCCATTAATGTATGTGAAAAATGATACATAGGGTAATGAACACTAACACCTATAATAATAATTGTTATGAGTGTGGTTGATGCAAGAACCCACGATTGACGCACAACATTCTATTTGTGTGGATGAGTTCCAAGAGACAAAAAAACTAATAATCATAAAAAATCATCACTAAATTCACTCCTACACAAGTGATGAGCTTCGACGCAATATAAGTCAGAACTTGAAAATTTCCTTGCAAATATTTGGAGGGGAAACACTAATTTCTTGATTTACCCTATTTTCATCCTGAACCCTAAGTTCTTCATTTAACAATTTTTCATCCTAGACACTAATTTCTCTAGTTGCCATATTTTCATCATTCTCTTTGTTTTCATTATCACATTAGTGAGCTCCATTAACAACATGAAACCAATTTTGGCTGAAAAATCTCAATCTCCATCGTCACTTGGTATAATTAATATAGGTGGATTAGACTTCCACGTAAACCGAAAAATCTCAATCTCTCAACAAGCTCTACAGACTGCACTTTCATCTAACTAGATTGACATCCACTTCTCCCATTTTCACATTCAGATTCCATTAAATCGGAGACACTTTTTTCTGGGATCTCTGTCTGAAAAGTCACTGTCATCACACCTCTCCATATTTGGGATGAAAACGCCAAGTTAAAAAAAAAAAACCTCTTTAATGAAATGAAAATAGTGAGCCCCCAATTAACATATTTCATGGCAAATAAATATTTGCAAAATTTATATTTGGTGGAGGTGAATATATAGAAGTGGTTATCGATTATGAAGGTTGGAAGGTATGCGAGGATGTATTTTAGAGCGTAGTTTCTAGAATGTGCATCAATGAAGAACATAACATCGCTAAAAATTTGACATTAAATATCAATATTTGAATTTGGGCAGAAAGTGTACAAAGTGTAGAAATTTTCTGAATAATGATTAATTATCCACCGAGACTATCCTGATCACATACAATTCGAATTTATATGCAACACATAATCTCTTCCACTCAGATCATCAAACATGCGGAAATAAAATCAAGCGATAACACATCAAATCATCATACACATTAACACAGTATGTATGGGGAAAGCTTATAGCTGAAAACCCCACAGCTATTGTGTATATTATAATGGATAAATCATGTAACAACTCAGTACAATACTCCTCACAAGTACTCAGTACTTTCTCATAAAGTTACACACAAACTAGCTCAGTTTTGAACAGGTTACTGGTTCAAAACTCACCGCCAATTGCCTTGCCTCTATTGCGCAATCCAGGCCTGTCTATATAGAGATCCAAGGTTTGAATATCCTTGGCTTGACTGCGCAATTGTCATGGACAAATCCTCCAAGTGTGGTGCAAATCTCATGCACAACTGATGTCGCCACTGATAGCTAACTCCACCCTTTCATCTACCTCTTTCACTGGTCTCCACTGAACTGATCATGCACTGTAGTGAGTTGATGTGTTCTTGAGTTGAATAATGAGTTACTAATTAATGAATTAAATAATATTTAATTCACTCCACTCATAACTAATTGATTAGCTAGTTAAACTAATCTCAACCAGTTCAACTAAAATAAACAGAACACAACTCCACTAGCTATCTCATTAACTCCACCAAAATTCTGCCACTGAAGTCCTAACTGAAGTCAACCATGCATGATGCCATCAAACCCTAGGAATAGCGTAATTCCTCTGTCAGATGCATGAGCCACTTCCAAAGCTCGAACTGAAGTGCTCCAAGAGAGTAAACTGAAGTTTATAGTCCAAATATTATTAAGGGTAAATAATATTTGACTTCCCTATTTTAAGGAGAGGCAGTCTAAAAATAGACTTCGACCTCTTCGACCTATAGGTCACAAAATAGAGTCCCATCTATTTTTACCAACATGACCAATGCTCCAAGAATCTCATACTGGAATCCCCGGACCATGCTCCATATGTCTAAAAATAGACATAGTCTAAAAATAGACTTTGCGCCAGAATTTGCCTGCGGGCCCACTTAGTGAAGGCGACTTCATTTCACTAGGCTCCATCATCTTGCTGCATTTTCAACACTCCCTCTCAGCAAGATATGGATTATCTGCAACCCCTATCCTGCCTCTGTGGAATTCGAACTTGCTCCTGGTGAGCGCCTTGGTCAGGATGTCGGCATCCTGATCCTCCGTGGGAACATATGAAAGCATCATGATTCTCTGCTGAACACAATCTCTGATATGATGATACCAATCCGTGAAGCCATGCCGCCTCAACTGATCCTCCTGTCTGACCATGATCCATATCCCGATGTGCCTCTAATATAGCGCAATACATGCTTTCCTGCCTTCCAAAAGAGCTTGGTAGGCTTAACCATAGCTTGCGAAAGCTGGTTAACTGGATAGCATATATCGGGTCGTGTATTGACCAGATACATAAGCGACCCCACCAACTGTCGATAGACAGTGGCATCCACTACCTCCGCTGAAGTAGCATCCTCCTTCCTCCAACCACCAGGAAGAGGAGTGTCAACAGGCTTGCAGCCTCGCATGTTGAACCTCTCCAGAATCTCCCGGGCATACTTTCCCTGAGAAACAAACAGTCCTCCGCTGCGCTGCCAAATCTCCAATCCTAGGAAATAATGAAGGATGCCCAGGTCCTTCATCTCAAACTCTCGTGCAAGATCCTCCTTGCATGAAAGTATCAACTGCTCATCGCCAGTCAAAATCAGATCATCTACATGCAGTACGATGATCAACAGCTTCCCCTCCACCACAATCTGGTACAGGTTAGGATCTGCCTCACTCTTGGAGAATCCAAGCCCAGTGAAGTAGCTGTCTATCTGAGTGTACCAAGCACGAGGTGCTTGCTTCAGCCCATACAGTGCTCTCTTGAGTCGGCACACATACGACTCACTGCTGAAGATCTCGAAACCTTTAGGCTGCTCTATGTACACCTCCTCCTCAATGACTCCATTGAGGAACGCAGTCTTCACATCCATCTGATGAATGTGCCACCCCATCTGCGCTGAGAGAGCAAGGATCGTCCATATGGAAGAGTACCTTGCGACAGGTGAAAAAGTCTCCTCATAGTCAATCCCCTCGATCTGTGAAAAGCCACGAGCGACAAATCTCGCCTTGTACTTCTCCACACTCCCGTCAGCCGCCTGCTTCACTTTGTAGATCCATCGCGAACCCACCACTGATTTCCCCTCCGGTCTTGGGACAATCTCCCATGCACTGTTTCTGACGATCGAATCATATTCTTCGATCATGGCATCTACCCATGCGGGTTCCTCCACAGCTTCCTCAAAAGAGGATGGCTCCATCACGACACATTGACTCACAAGAGCCATGTATCCAATGTACCGATCCGGTGACTGCCTCTGTCTGCGCTGTGCTGTAGGTGGTCCTACAACCTTCTCTGCATCTCGAGCCAGTCGCTCAGCTTCTGTAGTGCGCATGCGCCCTCTGATGGTTGGCGCCGCATGGGTGGTTTCTTCCACCTCCTGAACTTCCTCTTGTGGCTGATCCACATCCGGAAGCTCCTCCTTAGGAACTAACAGCTCCTCATCTGCATGCAAGTGTAGCTCCCTCTCAAGCGAACACTGCATGGCTTTCTCCTCCTGAAATTTTATATCCCGTCGTACAACAGTCTTGCGACTGTCTGACAAATACACCCGGTAGTTGTGAGGTGTATCAGTGTACCCCACAAATATTCCAACCTCAGCAGTTGGATCCAGCTTCCTTCTCGCATCCTTCTTCACATGCATGTAGACAGGAGAACCAAAAATCCACAAATGGGAAATATCAGGCCTCTTGCCAGAATAAGCCTCCTCCGGTGTACTCATGCCAAGAACCTTGTGAGGACAACGGTTCTGCACATACACTGTTGTATTGCATGCCTCAGCCCACAAGTGAAGGGGTAGGCCCCGATCATGCAACATCGCCCGTGCAGCACCCACGATCGTTCTGTTCTTCCGCTCAGCCACCCCGTTCTGCTGTGGGTTATGGGGTGCGATGAGCTCTCTCCGAATCCCTTCTGCGCTGAAGAACTCCTTGAATTCAGCCGAGATGAATTCCCACCGTTATCACTCCTTAGAGCAATCACCTTCTTCGCCGACTCCTTCTCGACCAGTGCTTTAAACTCACAGAACTTCGCGAATGTATCGCTCTTCTTCTGCATGAAGAAGATCCAGCACTTTCGAGAGAAATCATCAACAAAGATCACATAATACTTGTGCTTTGCTGTCGAAGCAACTGAGAAAGGACCACACACGTCTGTGTGAACTCTCTCAAGGATCGTCGTGGCGCGACTATCCTTCTCGTGGAAGGTGGCTTTCACATACTTCCCTAAAGTACACCCCTTGCACTGATCTGACTGCGCAAGAGTGCCCTTAGGAAGCCCAGTAGAAATCTGCTGCAGGATCTTCAAAGCTCCATGGTGAAGGTGGCCCAATCTCCTGTGCCACAGTTCGCCCTCATCATCCCATCTCACCACTTCTCCCGCCTTGCATGCCATAGCTGCGCAGCCATCTACCTGCAACTGATAAAGGTTCTTGGTTCGAACCCCTATCTTCCGGGTCTCTCCAGTAGTCTTACTGCGCAAGAAGGCTTTTCCTTCGTTGAAGACCACATCATACCCCTTATCCTCCAACATTGCCACAGAGATCAAGTTCTTCTTCAATCCAGGTATATGCATGACATCCTTCAGTACAAAGGGTTTACCAGACTCCCTCTGAAAGGATATGGTACTGATACCAGTCGCACTGTATCTACCATCATCGCCCATCTCGATGTGCACACCCAAATCTTTGTCCTCCAGATCTGAGAACAACTCTCGATCTCCCGTCATATGAAATGACGCACCGCTGTCCAAGAACCACACCGATCCCAACACACTTGAAACCAAGCATGCGATCAGTGAAAAGTCAAGCTCGAACTGTGAAGCCAAAGCTTCTCCATCTGCAGATCTTCTCGCTTTCTTGTTCTTCTTCTTCTTTGGACAATTGGTAGCATAATGTCCGTGATCATGGCAGTGAAAACACTTCACTTTCGCCATATCCTGCTTCTTGCCCTTTGCACCAGAATGAGAGGTTTTATTACCCTTCCCCTTCTTTGCTTTGGCAACCAAAGCGCAGTTTTCTTCATCAGCTCCCTTTGATGAAGATCCATCTCGAGTAGTCCTCCTTATCTCCTCCTGCATGAGATCTGCCCAAAGGTGCTCCCATCTCGGTAGCTTCTCCCGACCATTGACACTATCTTGATATGAGTGCCAAGCCTTCGGAAGACCAAGGAGATCCAGGTCGACCATGTCCTCGTCTTCGACAGTCACCCCCACACTTCCCAGCTCATCTCTGCATTGAGTGAACTTCGTGAGGTATTTGGCGATACTGTCGCCTTTCTCCATCTTGATGTTCCTGAGCTTATCTTTGAGCGCCAGCTTCCTTTGGTCGCTCTTACTCTGGAATAGATCCGTCAAAGCTTTCCACATTAAATATGGAGAATCCTTTCCATGCAGGCTGGATACAATATGATCCTTGACGCCCTCCAACAGGATCCTTCGACATTTCACCATCTTCTTTTGCCATGCATCAACTTCAGCAGGATCAGTGGGATTTTGGACATCCGTATCTACGAACTCCTTCAGACCATTATCTTCTAATACTGCCTCCATGCGATCCTTCCATGCAACATAATTTGAACTGCCTTTAAGAGCATATTCGAGTATGAATCCGTTGAAAGACATTTTCAACAATTTGGCATAAGAAAACAAAAGCTGGCACCAAAGTCGAATTCCACCTCAAAGCTCAACCGCTCTAGATATGTGAGAACAAATTATTCCTAGCAGAGATCGCTATAGGAGGCATTCTTGGATATATCACCTTTCAAATAAAGGATGGATCCAAAGGCTACACATGGCTTCGCATCACGGGAATTTGTCTCACAGAAACCAGTTTGTAATGCTTGTGATGATCAATCTCTGCTTCAATAGCTTCGATACCATGTATAAATTTGCTGAATAATGATTAATTATCCACCGAGACTATCCTGATCACATACAATTCGAATTTATATGCAACACATAATCTCTTCCACTCAGATCATCACACATGCGGAAATAAAATCAAGCGATAGCACATCAAATCATCATACACATTAACACAGTATGTATGGGGAAAGCTTATAGCTGAAAAACCCGCAGCTATTGTGTATATTATAATGGATAAATCATGTAACAAACTCAGTACAATACTCCTCACAAGTACTCGGTACTATCTCATGAAGTTACACACAAACTAGCTTGGTTTTGAACAAGTCACAGGTTCAAAACACATCCACTAATTGCCTGCCTCTATTGCGCAATCAAGGCTGGTCTAATGAGAGATCCAAGGTTCGAATCTCCTTGGCTTGACAGCGCAATCATCATGGGAAATTTCTCCAAGTGTGGTGCAAATCTCATGCACAACTGATGTCGCCACTGATAGCTAACTCCACCCTTTCATCTACCTCTTTCACTGGTCTCCACTGAACTGTCCATGCACTGTAGTGAACTGATGTGTTCTTGAGTTGAATAATGAGTTACTAATTAATGAATTAAATAATATTTAATTCACTCCACTCATAACTTGTTGATTAGCTAGTTAAACTAATCTCAACCAGTTCAACTAAATTAAACCGAACACAACTCCACTAGCTGTCTCATTAACTCCACCAAACTTCTGCCACTGAAGTCCTAACTGAAGTCAACCATGCATGATGCCATCAAACCCTTGGGAATAGTGTAATTCCTCTATCAGATGCATGAGCCACTTCCAAGGCTCGAACTGAAGTGCTCCAAGAGAGTAAACTGAAGTTTATAGTCTAAATATTATTAAGGGTAAATAATATTTGACTTCCCTATTTTTAGGATAGGTAGTCTAAAAATAGACTTCGACCTCTTCGACCTATAGGTCACAAAAATAGAGTCCCATCTACTTTTACCAACATGACCAATGCTCCAATAATCTCAAACTGGAATCCCCGAACTGTGCTCCATATGTCTAAAAATAGACATAGTCTAAAAATAGACTTTGCGCCAGAATTCGCCTGCGGGCCCACTTAGTGAAGGCGACTTCATTTCACTAAGCTCCATCATCTTGTTGCATTCTCAACACAAAGATGGTGTTCTACGTCGTCCTAAAGCTGGTGGTGGTTTGTTTTTTGGTAAGTTTATTGTTGCACATTATTTGTAGGACCCACATGGATACATGGTGTTTTTGGGGTACTATATTTAGTAAAGCTTTAGTATTTAATATGTCTTCGTTTAATTTAGACCTCCTCACATATAAATGTTGTGCAGAGGATTTCAATGTCTTGAAGTGTTGTGTAGAGGTGCAGAGTAAGAACTATCACAATGAATGCCTTCGCACAATGAAACCCTCTGCATTGTTATGCACTTGTGACTCTGACTAGTCCCCCTTGGTATTATTACATAAATAAAGGGGTTAGGGTTAGACTCTAACATGCCCTCCCCGATCAAAAGCAAACTTTTCCTCAAGGATGAAGATGCAGAAGTTGTTTAATAATAGTGGTTGGTTCCCATGTCGCATCTTCTAGAAAGGTGTCTTTCCACTTGATGAGGACTTCCTTGATCACGCAGTTGTCGATATGTCTATCACGAGTATCGAGGACATGTTCTGGTCGGAGCCGAAGTGAGTCTTCCTCATCCAATTTTGGCACCCTTATTTTAACACTGCAATTTTTCCTCGCAAATTTCTTGAGGCGTGATACATGGAAGACCGGGTGGATTTTTGAAGTAGTCGACAAGGCCAATTTGTAAGTGACCGCTCCTATACACTGAATTACCTGATAAGGCCCATCGAATTTCGATGCTAAATTCTAACAATCCTTTTCTTTGAGAGAGTTATTCTTATATGGTTGGATTCGCAGGAACACATGGTCACCTACTTGAAATGACTGTTCATTGATGATATATTGGTATATCCTAAAAATGAAGAAGATCATATCGAACACTTAGCAGCAATATTGATATTGTTGAGAGAGCATTAGTTGTATGCTAAACTTATTAAGTGCAGTTTCTTTCAGATAGAGGTACATTACGTGGGACATGTCGTTTCCAAGAAAGGCATAAAAATGGTTCCAAATAAGATAAGAGCTATCATGGAGTGGGAAAATCCTAGAAATGTGGATGAGGTGAGATCCTTCATGGGGTTGGAAGGTTGTTATAGGAGATTCATTAGGAACTTCTTACAAATTGTTGATCCCATTACACCATTTCAAAGGAAATGTAAGAATATTGAATGGATAGAGGAGTGTGCGGCTAGTTTTGAGAATTTGAAACAATTGTTGACAAATGCTCTAGTGTTAAAGATCGCAGATCGAGATCAAGAATTTGTGGTATGTACAAATGCTTGTAAGAGAGGTCGTGGTGGAGTCCTTATGCAAGAAGGATAGGTGGTATGCTATGAATCACGGAAAATAAATGAACATGAGCATAACTGCCCAACGCAAGATCTTGAGTTGGCAATGATTATACATGCTTTGAAGATGTGGAGGCATTATCTTCTTGGCAGGAGGTTTGTACTGATGAGTGATCAAAGTGGGTTGAAATACTTGTTTGACTATCTGAATCTAAATGCTAGGAAAGCTATATGGTTGGACATGATCAGTGAGTTTGAGATTGAGATCAGATACATCAAAGGTAAAGAGAATAGGGTTGCAAAATCTCTTAGTAGGTGGATACAGGTGAATCATATAGCAGTTATGAGTTCCTATGGGAAAGAATTATGCAATCAAATCTTACAAGTTGATCAACAGGATGATAGGTATAGAGAGATTATGCACAGGATTCAATAGAGTACATGTATGGGTACAGTTAGTGGTACAGATCATTAGGTACAGTTAGTGGTATAGGTACAGGTACATGTGCAGGTATAGGTGCACAGGATGTGGACTATTGTCTTATAGCAAATTGATTGGTTAGGTTTAGAGATAGGATATATGTGCCAAACAGGAGTGAGCTCAATAAGTTGATATTGATGGAGTTTCATGAAAAACCATATTCAATTCACTCAAGATACCAGAATACATTGACAATAGTGAAGAAGTTTTATTATTGGCTGAATCTGAAAAAGGATATGACAAAGTTTGTGGCTAGTTGTTTGGATTGTCGACAGGTAAAGGTAGAGTGTAGGCATCCAGGTGGACTGCTACATTTGATTTTGATTCCATAATGGAAATTGGAGGTTGTTTCCATGGAATTCATCACAGGTTTTTCGAGGACATCTAGACAACATGATTCCATCATGGTTGTTGTGGATAGGTTGACAAAGGTTGCACACTTTATTCCAATGAAGACTATGCCTTCAACTATTGAAGTGGCACAGGTATTTATAATAGATGTATTATGATTACATGGTGTTCCAAAGAATATTGTGTTAGACAAGGATTAAAATTTCACTCCCAAGGTTTTGAAGGAGTTGTTTATGGGTTTGGGCATAGAGTTATCCTTGAACATAACTTATCATCCATAGACAGATGGATATATAAAGAGGTTCAACAGGATATTGGAGGACATATTGAGGATGTATGTGATGCATCAACAGCGGAAGTGGGAAGAGTATCTTCCATTGGTAGAGTTTTCTTACAACAATGGGTATCAAGAATCCTTGAAGATGACTTTGTTTAAGGCATTGTATGGGTTGAGTTGTAATACTCCCATAAGTTGGAGTGATCTGGTGAATAGGGTATTGAATGGACCAGACATGTTGGAGATGATGGAATAAGAAATGCAGGTAATCAAGAAGAATATGAAAGAAACATAGGATAGGTAGAAGAGCTATGCAGATCGGAACAGGTTGTTTAAGGAGTTTCAGGTTGGGGAGAAAATGTACTTGCACATCAAGCCAAAGAAGAGCTCCTTGTGGATTGGATCATGTGCCAAGATAGCACCCCAATTTTGTAGACCTTTCAAGATTCTTAAGAGGATTGGGCTAGTAGCCTATTGACTTGAAATACCTCTCACAGTGAAAGTCCATGATGTTTTCCATGTTTCATTACATAAGAAGTATCTTAAAGATTTTTATCATATGATTGACTGGTATTTATTGCAGGTGGAGCTAGATGGAGAATTCCAGTTGGAACCAAGCAGTCAAGCAATTCAAAGTGCAATGTAAGCACTTTGGGCCGATGAATCTACATGGGAGATGAAGGATCAGATACGAGCTATGTATCCTTCATTCTTTTCCGATTGAGGCAAAGAATTTTTGGTATGATGTGTTGGTATATGATTTGCAATATGTTTTGGTGTGATTTTTTGGTATATGTACATAGCTATATGGATGTTAATACCACCATGATATATGTTATAAAGCTCCAATAAGTGGTATGGGTGTCATTTCATCATATTTGTCATGTTGGTTTTCTTTTCAAGAGAGTGATCATTATAAATACTGCATCGAGCTAAGTTATAAGCTCCATGGGAATTATCTTTGATTTTAAACAATTTTACTAAGGTATAGGTGTGCTTGAACATCGAGGATGTTGTCCCCCAAGGGGGAGGGTTCTATAACAACCCTGGTGAAAATTCCTTGTAATAAAAGTTACTAAAGGAAAAAATAATAACAACGGATTATGGGACACTTTTTCCAAGATGAATGTTGGGAAAAATATCCTAGTGTGGGTATTCATTTTGTTTATTGTGGCTAAGGAAATTGGAAAAGGAAATGGCTAATGAATTTGGAAAGGAAAAGTGGAATTTATTGGAATTTATTTATGAAAATAATGGAAAATAGGATAAAAGTGAGGTGAAAGGTTGCAGGTTTCACGCGAGGAGGAAAATGAAGGAAAATAATGGAAAATGAAAAAAATAGAGGCCTCATTGATAAAAATTCTTGTGAGGATCAGTTGTTACCTTTTTCGGTGTAACCTTTTGTATGTCTAGTTTTGAAGCTCTCTCTATATTTTATTTCTCTCTCTCAGTCTTGGACACAGAGTTTTCTTGAATAATTTCAACATTGTATCAAGAAGGCAAAGAGGAAGTAGAGATCAAGCAAGGAAGATATGGATCAAGCAGCTACAACAAGATTCTTAATAGGTATTGATTTGCATGTGTGGTTTCCTTGCTATATTTGGCATGCATGGTTATGCATGTGTGTTCTTGGTTCTATTTCTGTCATTGGCGTGGGTTTTTCTAAGTGTGACGGTGTTCTTCAGCCTATACTTGCCATTTTTAGATAGTCATGGTGTGACGGGGTTCTCATGTTTTGGTTGAGTTGGCTTGTCAAATGGATTCAAAGTTGAGTGAGGTGGATCTCTGAATGAAAGAACACATGGCCCAGTAAACCCTGAACCATACTGTGGATTGCAGAAAATTCAGATAGTGTGTTGCATCATTGGGCGTAGGAATCCTCTACCAAGGAATGGCAATATTTACAGTAAAGCCTAGAGGTGGTCGCTCTTTTTCAGGCCTAGAATCTCAGGATGGGATATATGGTAAAGCCTGGAGAGTGGATTCTTGATTATGGCCTATTGGTTCGTGGATCGGACTATGGATTGTGGTAAATCCTAGAGACTAGGAGACAGGAAAATTCCTCACGGTGTAGGTGGAGAAATTTGGTGGCATCCATGCTTGGTTGGCCTAGTGATCTAGTGGGGATCATAGCAAATCCCATTATTACATTTTTATTATTTTTTCCTAGTGATCTGGTGTGGATTGCAGTAAATCTTAGTTTCTATTGATGAGAGTGACGTGGTTTAGCCTCGAGAAGCCATAGTTGGTTATTTAAGTTTTAGTCCCACATTCGTACTTGGAATATGGCATGGGGGTGATTGGCTGAAGATATTTTTGGTTTATCCAATAAATGGTCATGATCTAGGTAGATATTGGTGGCCACCCGCCTATTCTACTTGGGGCCCCACCATTGTCTCTTTCAGTTTTTTTTCACAACTTACTATTTTTAGCATTTTTTCGAGACCTGAACTTCGAGAGCCATTTTGAAGCCCCAAACGGAGATAGTATGTCGAATTTACGTCCCCAGGAATTTGAAACACCAATTTAGCCAAATGTGGCCCATAGTTTTGGCGCTTCATCTCCTAGGGTTAGGTTTTTGGACGTTTAGAGTTCTCCATTGTTTCTCCATAATAAATAGGCCCTCGAGCCTCATTGTAACACAGTTCAAAGGTCTGTAGCCGCCACATCTCTTCTCAGAGATTCGCTACCAGCACCCTAGCTATTTTATTTCCATCATGTTTGTAAGCATATTTCTGTGATTTGATATTAATGAAATGAAGCCTTATTTCCACTGTATTTCTATGTTTATGGTTTTTTATGTATTCTGTTGCGTTCCTGCATAAATCTGGATCAGTGGTATCAGAACGCTTTGCTTTTTCTCGATCCTCCTTTGCATGTCCCCAACGAGGTCGGGGTATAAGGAGTTAGGGCTTGATCTGGTGGAACCTTTGCAAGATCAGCCTCACAAACCCCGACAAACGCCCATGGGGGACGAAAAGAAAGATGAGGGAGCAAGAGATCCTATCAAAATATTGCCTGAGGAGGCCCTTGAAAAACAAAGGAACGCAATGATGGATAACTTTGCCCAGATCCTTCAACAACTTCCCACCGGCGGCGCATCTACATCTAGCAGCCACTCTGGAGGTGCGACTCCCTTTAAGGTACAATTAGTAACCTTTGACATTCCCATATTTGAGGGTCAAATAGTTGCAGATGCCATAGATAGATGGTTGAATCTATTAGAAGGATACTTCTCAGTTCATGACTTTTCCAACCAGGAGAAGATTATTTTTGCACTCCTCAAAGCTACCCCCCATGTCAAGGACTGGTGGGAAACCTACTCTGAGAAAAAGGACAAGACAGAACCCTCTCTGTTCTCAGCCGTACCCACTTGGAATTATTTCCAAGATGCCATCAAGGAACAATACTATCCTGTGGGGAGCTATGAGGACAAGTACATATAATGGACCACGTTGTGGCAAACAAAGGGATCAAGGTGTGCATGAGCTAATGAATATGTTCCATACCCTGCGCACAAAGCTGGGTATCAAATATTCAGAGAAACATTTGGTGCTAAAGTATCGTGGTTTTCTACACAGATACATTCAGGAGGAAATGGAGTTCCTCAACATCTCCTCACTTGGTACGGCATACCGGTATGCTACCAAGATTTAGCATAAATTCAAACAGAAGAAACGATACTTTGGATCTATGAATCAAAAGAGAGTGAAAGGTGCCCCCAAACCACAGAACAAAGGACAAAGTCAAGGCATGGCAGCCCAAGACAACCTTCCAAAGACATAAGCAAATAAAAACGCCGCAAATCCAAAGAAGGACACGGGAAAGTGGTGTGAGTTCCATAAGAGCTCCACTCACAACACAAGTGAGTGTCGGGCCAAGCAGACGTTGGTGGCCAAGATGAGGGCTTCTGAATCAGATGCATGCTATGACTCTGAATTAGAACCTGACAAGGTGAATGAAAAAGGGAAGAAGATTATTGATGCAGAACCCAATACCAATGTTGCCACTACGAAGATCCAGAAGGAGGGACCAAAAGATCAAGAGGAGGCAAAGCGTCTCTTCCACTCCCATATGTGGGTAAAGGGTTCCCCGCTACGGTTCATTGTCGAAAATGGGAGCCAAAAGAACCTCATTTCAACAGATTTCGTGAAGCAGTTGGGCTTGCCGACCACAGTGCACCCACAACCATACACCATCGAGTGGCTTCACCAAGGACAGGATCTCCGCGTCAGCCAGCAATGCCACCTTCCCGATAACATCAAGCCCTTCATAGATGAGGTATTGTGTGACATTGCGCCTATTGATGTTTCTGATGTATTATTAGGCCAACCATACTTGCAGAAGTGACATGCTTTGTATGAGTCTCGGCCTCACGCTGTTATTGTTACTTTGGGAAATAAATTGTACAGGATACCAGAGGTACCACCGCCTCCCACTATCTCTTTGGTTACTGCAAAACAATGCAGTAAGCTCATTTCCCAAACCAGGAAATTTTTTTTCCTAATGATCCGCCCCCAGGGCAAGAAGAAGACTGTGGCCATGAACTCCAAACATGGCTTCTCTGCACGACAACAACAAATGGACAAGGTTGTGGAGGAGTACGAGGACATCTTCACCTCGCCCACAGGGGTGCCTCTACACTGTCAGGTCAAGCACCCCATTGACATGACCCCAAGTGCGTCGCTACCCAATGGACCAATCTATAGGTGCTCTGTTATGGAGAATGATGAAATCAGGAGGCAGATTCAGGAGCTGCTGCAGAAAGGTCACATCCGGCCAAGTTCATCGCCTTTTGGGAGCCCGATTGTGTTGGTACAGAAGAAGGATGGGACTTGGAGACTCTGTATTGATTATAGGGCACTGAACAAGATCACTGTCTGGAATAGGTACCCGATCCCACGGATTGATGACCTTTTGGACCAACTCAAAGGGGCAAAATATTTCAGCAAGATCGACTTGAAGTCTAGGTATCACCAGGTACTAGTCGAACCCTCTGATGTGTGGAATATTGCCTTCAAAGCCAAGGAGGGCCTTTTCAAATGGCTCGCCATGCCTTTCGGATTGAAAAATGCTCCTGCAAACTTCATTAGGTTGATGTATGACATCTTGCATCCATTCACCAACTCATTTGTAGTGGTATACTTGGATGACATTCTAATCTTCATCCAAACTTGGGAAGAGCACCTCCACCACATACGAGAAGTCCTCCAAACACTTTGGCAACACAAGTTGTGTGCCAATTTGGAGAAGTGCACTTTTGGCATGACCCACGTTCAATATCTGGGATACATTATTGATGAAAGAGGGGTGCATGTGGATCCAGCCAAGATCCAAGTCATTCGAGATTGGCCAGCCCCAACCACCGTAACAGATCTTCGCAGCTTTCTGGGTCTTGCTAATTTCTATTGCAGGTTCATGTTCGAATTCTCTCATATCACTTGGCCCTTGAGTCAAGTCACCAAGGGAGGATAGAAAGCAAAATTTTGTTGGTCGGAATCTCAACAGAAGGCATTCGTAGAATTGAAACATTGCCTCTATTCTAACCCAGTGCTAACATTACTAGACTTGCAACAACCATTTGAGATTGAGACAGATTCCTCTGACTATGCTATCGGGGCAGTTCTTACTCAACAGGGGCATCCAGTGGCATATCACAATGAGACATTGTCCGACACAGCTCGAAAGTATCCCACTTATGACAAATAAATGTATTCCATTGTGCAGGCTTGTCGACAATGGAAGCATTACATTTTGGGGAAGGAGACAATCATCCACACAGGCCACCGACCCTTGCAGTTCATACAGACACAAGGGAAGTTGCAGAACTATCGCCATCAAAAGTGGTCCACATATTTGCAACAATTTCATTTGAACATCAAGTACAAGAAGGGTAGCACCAATAATGTTGCAGACTACCTCAGCCGACCATTGATCATGGCCATAACCACCATTCTCAACTCTTGTGGGAATGCGACTTCTGATTGGTTGCTTCTCTACAAGAGCGATCCAGAATTCAGCTACACATACAAGGCACTCTTAGGGGGTATGCAAGTTCCAAAATTTCACCTCCAAGATGCACTATTATGTCACCTGGGACACCTTTGTGTTCCTTCAAGTGAGCGTGCCAAGATGATATGGGAAGCGCACTACAGTCGAGTCATTGGGCATTTTGGGGTCGAGAAAATAGTGGCAGTACTGCAGAAGTATTTATATTGGCCGAACCTTAGATAGGATGTCAAGAAGTACATCATATCCTGCACTGCTTGCGCCATTCCCAAACCGACCATCAAGAAGCAAGGGCTCTATACTTCGCTACCTACCCCTAGTCGACCTTGGGAATCCATCTCCATGGATTACATGTCAGGCCTTCCTTCTACTAAACATGGAAATGATTGTGTTTTTGTGGTCGTTGACAGATTCTCAAAGATGTCCATTATGGCGGCCTGCAAGAAGAATATCACAGCAGAAGCCACTGCTAAAATCGTCTTTGAACAAGTGTGGGTGCACTTTGGGATCCCATAGTCTATCATATCATATCGCGACAGCAGGTTCCTCAGCACATTTTGGTCCAGCCTCTAGTCAATGTTGAACACCAAGCTCACCAAGTCCACAGCTTTCCATCCCCAAACTGATGGCCAAACAGAGGTCTTCAATAGGATGATTGTACACATTCTGCGCATGTACAATTCAAAGCATCCACGCACATGGTATGAGAGCCTTCCCTATGTACAACACAATTATAATCGGGCTATCCATAGCTCAGCCGACCACATCCCCTTTCAGGTGGGCTTGGGATTCCAACCACTATGTCCCATTGACGTAGCCATGCCATTTGCAACACTCAGTCCAATTTGGCTCATGTATAGTCTGAAGCTAACAAAGCAAACAACTTCATCAAGCACATTCAGCACATCCACCAACAGGTTCATGACATATTGGACAGAGCTAATGCTAAGTACAAGCAACAACATGATCAACATCGGGTGCCACAAAAATTCTAGGTGGGCGAAAAGTGTGGCTACATTTGCAGAAGGAGCGCCTCACTAGACCCCACCGGAAGATTCGCCTACTCTGATATGGGCCATACACCATCACCAAGGCTATAGGGAACAATGCCTTTGAGCTCAGTGTTCCACCATTCCTTGGTTTGCACCCAGTTCAATGTAGATCGCCTTCATCCCAACTTCCCACCCCCATTGGACACCTCTGACACTGCAGAAGAACACACACCAAAAGAGTTAAACCCAAACTGCATGGAACAAGCCACCACAGACTGTATCATGGACATGCAAATCAATAACACTCACAGACAGAAGATCCAACTGTATCGAGTTGTCAAAGCTGGCCAACTCCTGCACCAAGGCAAGTGGTTCACTAGGGACCAAGTTCAACAGAAGTTTCCTCATCTCATGGAGGAAATCAACACAATGGGGACCATTGCTTCCTAAGGGGGGAGGAATGATCTAGGTGCATATTTGTGACCACCCGCCTATTCCACTTGGGGCCCCACCATTGTCTCCTTTAGTTTTTTTCACAACTTACTATTTTTAGCAGTTTTTTGGGTCCTGAACTTCCAGAGCCATTTTGAAGCCCCAAACAGAGATAATATGCCGAAGTTACATCCCCAGGAAGTTGAAACACCAATTTACCCAAAAGGGGCCCATAGTTTTGGTGCTTCATCTCCTAGGGTTAGGTTTTTGGACGTTTAGAGTTCCCCACTGTTTCTCCATAATAAATAGGCCCTCGAGCCTCATTGTAACATAGTTCAGAGGTTTGTAGCCACCACATCTCTTCTTAGAGATTCGCTAATAGCACCCTACCTATTTTATTTCCATCATGTTTGTAAGCATATTTCTGTGATTTGATATTAATGAAATGAAGCCTTATTTCTGTTGTATTTCTATGTTTATGGTTATTTCTGTATTCTGTTGCATTCCTGCATAAATCTAGATCAGGTTGGGTGGAACATGGTAGTCCCATACTGGGTTGTTTTTTGCATTCATTAATGATAAGTTCTTTCCTTGGTATCTTATGTGTAAATGTACTGGTTTATATTTGGATTCTATGGCTAATGTATCCTTGATATTATGTTGTTAATATGCTAGTTGTAATCATGTATTATGACAATGATGATGTATGGCTCTCATCATGTTTTTATTTGTAAATGAATGAACAATGTATCAATGACATAATATATGATAATGTCGCTAATGATGTAAGGAAATAATGCTTCTTAGTGACTCTCAAATAAGTATGAAACCCCTATGCTCAAATTTGTTATTTAGACCTGTAGATTACATATTTGTGACATGTTTGACGAAATTTCTATCATGGCTAGTAGGGTTCCATTCAAGTCCTTTTTCAAGTGTTTGACTTTACATCGTTATCTTGTTGTTATATTTCAGTTCTGAATTTGTCATGGAATTCTGGGAAGTGACCTAGGCTCTAGGCCTAAAAAAGTGGCACAAAAATCGGAGTCGCTGGCTTAGAACTACTAGGAAAAGTACCCAATAGCATGCATGACATGTTGTGTGAGTGACTGGAGGCTTCCAGACACTCTGTTTCCCATTTCAAGCTTTTATGCTTGAATAGGTCAATTTGATGCAGGGGCTAGCCTTCTAGAATATTTTCATGGTTCTTGGTTGTCCTGTAGCAGGTGCATGAGGTTTATGTAGTTGTGTGGTGATGGTTTCACTTCCTTAAGGTGACTTGGGAGGTTGAATCATATCATAGTAGCCTCGCATCACATGTTTACCCTATTTGGTCGGTTACTTGGGTAGATATGGGAGGAGGGTGTTACAGAGTGGTATGAGAGCATGGTTCACCCCTAGGACTTGATGGGTGGTGTGCGTTGGTCATGAATTCATGCCTCTTGCACAAATGTTACTCATCCTTGTGGTCTATATTCTTGTTTCATATGTATGGTATCAGTCATGGTTGTAGTGATGTTGCCATTTAAAAGTGAGGGTGTCATCATGAGTGTATGATTGGTTACATGTTGTTTACGCTTGCATTAATAGTATACATTGATATGTTTTTTGTTGTCATGCATGGGTCATGGTATGTGTAGTTGATATGGTCATGCATTGATGAGTGGACTCTAGCTAGAATGATGTATATGTGTTGATACACTCATTTTTTATATGTCTATATGTTGTTATGGTTACATCTATACATGTGTTACGCTAATTTGGTTGATCTTGCAGATGAGATATCCTCCCCGAGTTATGATAAGGTACATTGGTTTATTGTGATTTGGTTTAGCTAACATAGTATGCCTTGTAGGAAGAAATCAAAGATGAATAGTAAGATGCTCGACTACAAATATTCTCCCTATGAATCAGATGAGAAGCGTGGTTTTGGTAACTCTTCTGACTTAGCAAACACACTGACAAGTTTGAAGGAAGAAATAAAGATTTGTAAGGTGAACAATGACAGAATCATATATGAACAAGAGAAACAAGCATAGGTTAATGCAATACTCCTTCAGAGCTTCTCAAACTTGCAGCAATAGGGGCCACTTCGGATGAGCCATGGGTAGGAGGACAAAACTAATGGGGCATATGGCAGTAGGTCTCATGGTGGTCACAGGTTAGTTAGAGATGACACGGTGAAGGATGGTAGACTGTTGGATACTTCAAATAGGAGAGGTGATGGACACATATACTACTATTTTTCTGGTTCTGGTAGGCATTATGATCGCCATCACTATCATCCTTACAACAGGAGTGATGTAGGATACTTGCCGAATGATTTAAAGAAAGAAAATACACCTACTTTTGATGGATATTTGAAGAAACTGCAAGATGAAAAGGCTTGGATACTTGGGATGAAGAAGTTCTTTGAGTTGTATAATTACACGGATAATCTAAAGGACAAAGTAACTATGTTCATCTTTAAAGGTAAGGCAGATATATGGTGGGAATATGTGAAACGGGTCAACGAAATCAGGACATAGGACGAGTTGGCATGAGTTCAAGAGTCTTTTAAGAAATAATTATTTGTCAGAGAGTTATTATGACAATAAGGCCAAATAATTCTATGAGCTAAATATGGGATCAATGATAGATGAAGAGTACATGACTAAGTTCCTATAGATATTAAGGTATGTATTGTATCTTAAAGATGAAAAGGCTAAATTTCAGATCATTTCAATGGTTTTCCATTACCATTTAGGGATCAGATTAAGTATGATGAGCCTCAGTCACTTGAGGAAGTTATTGGGAAATTGAAGCATTGTTATGAGCAGTCGAAGTGTAAGAATGAATCTCAGCAAGGATGGAAATGGAAAGATAAAGGTAAAGGTAAATGGTGGTTGGTCACAACAACAACATAGGGGTGATGGTACTGGGCAATTGGAGTGTTGGACGTGCGGTAAGGAGCATCTTAAGAGATATTTTCTGCAGAAGCAGGGTGGTAGGCCTCATATGTATATAGTGCACAGGAAGCGTTGATTGTTTGGGATGTTGGTTAGAGTGTTCCTCGTATCTATGCAGCACTAGATAATATGCAGGCAGACCATAAGGAATCTATCATTGAAATGGACAGTAAGATTTTTGATAAATTTGTTTCTATTTTGAATGACCCTGGATCTAATTATAGTTATGCTAGTCCTGACTTGGTGGATAAGTGTGGTTTGAATAAATAAGTGCATTCAAAATCTTGGTTAGTGCAACTCACTATAGGTACCTAGAAGTGATTTCATCATTGGATAAGAGCTTGTGAATTTGAAATAAATGGTATGCGTACATTAGTGCAGTTGAATATATTACCGTTGGGATCATACAATATGCTTGGTGAGCCCTATTATTACACCAAGAATGCTGCAACTCCCAGTGGCTACTCTACTTTACTTTATCAACTTGGGTTTGTACAAACTTAGAGGTGACAGTGCTATATACACAACAAATGAAAACTATTCATGCCATTCTCTTCTCAGTCCTACGATGGGGTGCTACTGCTAGGGTTTCTTTTAGAGAGGTTGACAAGACCAAAAGATGAGACAACATAGAACCACTTTTAGACCTTAGGATCTAGCCCTCCTAAGTCCAGAGAGGGATCTCTCTATGATAGTTAAAGGTTTTATGTCTTTGAAGCTCAAATGTTAAGGTTTTAGGCTAGTTATAGGCACAGGGTTTGTTTGTTTGGTTGTTTGTGTTTGGTTGTTGGGAATCAGGAAAGAAGGGTCCAATATGAGACAAGGATGAGCAAAGAGGAAACTAGGTAAAGATAGATAACTCAGGGAACATCAAGGCCATTGGGAAATGGAGTCAAGAAAGGGTTTACTTGTGTTCAATGTGCAAGCTTTCAGTTGGGCTAGTCATCTAGAGCATTTGGATCTTAAAATATGGTTGATGGAATGGGACATTAAGGACTGAAAATGAGTGAAGGGGAACCAGCCAATTCCGTCTATAGATCAGGTCAGAGGTCATTTAACTCCAGACCTGCTTGGACAAAACCGGTGTCAAGACAAGGGATCTTAGAAAGGCTTAATGAGATGGAAAGATCCTAGTGAGGCAGAGACAGGGTTCTAGACCTCCCAGTTTTCTCAACTCATCTAACTAAGTCCTAACAAGAACATCTAAACATACATTTCATTAATTAATACATCAGAGAGCAGGAAATAACATCCACTACACTGGTTAAATCAATTGAAATCAATATTCAGACACACATATAAGCAGAAAACATAAAGGCTGGGAGAGCAGCAACATAAGGTACCTATCAAGGGTAAATCTTATGCCAAACTTCTGATGCGAGCCTGAAGAAACATAATGAAATGAAAGCAAGTCAATGACAAATACAGAGAAAGGAAAACATCACCAGCTGCTTTAGATCAAGATCCAAAGAAATGTGCTTGTCATATTAAAAACAACACCAAGCAGGTACATCATTGCCCACAGCTTGAACATTCAGTCTGAATACATCAAATCTCAGCCTATCTTACAATATTACACAGAGAACTTGTCTCAAGAGGGAAATACTTGCATTTCTCTGATATCTCATCAACAACCAACAACCCACCTCTACAATATTTTCCTTCTGTGCTTTATAGCAGATGATGAACAGAAGGTCGACTGAGGTGGTAGGTGAATACTAAATGTAACATTAAACACGAAATGAATGCAGGGCCGAAACCCATTCTGTTTGATTGCTGTGTATTTAATCTCTGTCACTTCCCTTGTGAGGGGTGATCTTCTCCGGATATGATCTTGACATCTTTTGGCTGTAGTACTCCTGGTGCTTTGAACAAAATAAAATAAACTACTGAGAAGTCTGCCATATAAATGCTCTGGTGGTTTTGAACTGCTGTTAGGGTGGAAATTATTTCAGGGACATTGTGCGTAATAAAATCTGTATGGGCGCCCTGTACTTGACGAAGAAAAACATTCTGCTGATGAATAAACCCTGACGTTACCTTTACTGTGCGCAGGATCCTTCTGATTGATCCTCGGGGTCTTCAACCTGGTGCTTTGCCTCTTAAACCACTGATTTCGGGCTTAAGATCTTCATTAACGTGCCTTAATCTCCTTTGCGTTGTACTGAAACATTCTGCCGCTCCATTCTTGCATCTGTCAGGTAAGCTCGAGCTTTAATGGCGCAGGAATGTTTTTAAAGTTTGATTCTGCCTTTCTTTAATGCAAGTCATGTCTTCACCTTCCCGGGTCATTCTTTATAAACTCTGCCACTGTAACTAATCTTCTTCAACCTCCATGTCCTTGAAACAGAGATGTACATCATGGCGACCATTAACCTTTAATAACCCTGCAAAAACGAAAACTGATTAAGAAAACAGACATGGGGGGGGGGCACGATGGAGACAACGGGAGTGACTGTACAGAGCGGTGCCATGGTGGAATAACGTGGTGGGAGGTGCAGCGCACAGTGGAAAAGCATTCATGGTCATAGGTTGCTGCACCGTGATGGAGAAATTTCAAACGAAAAAGAAAAACCTTAAAAACACGACCTTAAAACGAATATATGCGACGGGGTGGAAGACGTACGGTGGACACACGTGGAAATGACGTGGCGAGACCTGGAGGCGGTGGAATGGTCAACGGTGGTAGGACAAATCTAGACCGTCGATCATGGTGGAGATCGACGGCGAGGGTGACAGACGGTGGGCCAGCGGGCATGGCGGAGACAGATTAACGGGTGAGCAACTCAAACGAATGATGATCATTGGATGGGGCGCTTAAGATATAACGGTCATCGTGAATTTCGCTGCGAGGTTTGGACCGAACAATAATGCGCGGGGGATGGGTGGTTTTGCCGTCGTACAAAGGACACGCGGCGGTAGCTGTATGGAATCATTGGCCAATGGAGAAAAACCACCCTCCGCCCAAAGGCGGTGCGGAATAAACAGGCGGTTTTGGGACAGTGCACGGGCGGGGTCCACTAGCTGGAGGACTATGGACCGTTGATCCGACGGGGAAATGAATGGCGATCGCACGATCTACGAAATGAATAGGGGAAAACGGAGAGTGTCGGGATTCACGCTCACGTCCGATCAAACAAGATCGACGGATGGAAATTCGCCCGAAAAACCCACGGGACCAGCGCCTTCGGGGTTAGCGTTTTGGTCACGGCACTGGGTCGCATGGAAGGACAGGGTGCAGGGGCTACGGGTAAGGGGGCTCAGGCCCTTATAATATGAAAAATATGGTTTTTAGGCCATTTTTAATGCAATTGGAGAACGGAATTTGGCAACGATAGAGGGGAAAAGGGGGATTTTAATCAGACAAAGGGGAAGGGAAGGATTCGATGGATATTTTTGGAGGAATTTGGGAGTGTAAGGGGAACTTTAGAAAGGGAAAAAGGATAAAATGAGGCATCCCGCAGGGATACCAGGGACAAGTGCAGGCCTTTAGGGAAAGGGACCAGCAGAGGGGACTTGTATAAGGCAAAGCACAGAGAGACCTCAAGGATGATGTGTCTTCAAGGGAGATGCATGCCTTGAAGGTCCCCAAAATGACATAGCCCCCAGCTTGCTTGTCAATAATTTCATAGGGGGGCTAACAGTGGCTCTAGATGGGGATGGCTTCTTCTTGAAGGAGTCAAGAAACCAGAAAAAATATTTGGAGTAGGCCAGATGCCTGCTGCTTGGCACATCCCCTTCTTTGATCAACTGCCACAATATGAATATGTTACATCAGCAGAAACATTTCTCCCAATCAAACTACCTACCCAAAATACAATCCTAGCATTTTTTCTCCTATTGGGGTGCACTTGAGCTAGCAGACCCTTTACATGATTTATTTTCAAAACAAAAACAACCTATTCTGAATCTACCCTTATTGCTCCATGAGACCAGATTAAACAGTTGGCCTCATATGCTTCTCTACCTAATCTAACATCTGTTGGGATTAAACTGTCCAACAGATTTATTCTCCTACATTCTAAGACAGGAAATTGAAAAGCAGCCAAGCCAGGATTAGACTGTCTGACTTGCTGGAGTGAAGACTTGTAGAAAACTGCAAACAAAACTGCGAAGGCAAGAAATCTGCAATTTGAAATATCCTTCTCTGTTTGTGACTCAGATTTTGAGCATATTAGAGTCACCTTTACTTCTTCGATTTCAGCTCTGGTTTGGGCATATTAGAGTTGATTCTTCTTTGCTTTGCTAGTCCAGATTTTGAGCGTGTTAGGACCAGCTATCCTTCTTTCTTTTGGCTCAGGTTTTGGTCATGTTAGAGCCAATCTTTGCACTTTTCAGAGGTCCATGTTTTGAGCATGTTTGAACCTCTACCTTCTCTATTTTTTGGGAACATTTTCTCTATTTTCTTGAAAGTAAAACTGCAATGGTATGTACAATGGAAATGGAACTGGAAATGAAAATTAGCAGAAATAGTGTTTGAGCATCCTGCCATTGATAGGACCCCCAAACAGCTCTGTACCATCAAGTTATTGTAGAAAAAATGCATTTGGACCCACAGTGGCTTGGATAATGAACGGGCCCTGCCATAAGCTTTCAAACTTGCCATGTTTACCTTTGTCCTCTCTTCTTGAGTCCCACCTCAGAATCTTTTCACCAATTTCGAAATTAGCAGCTTTGGCTCTTTTTTCAAACTGCCTCTTTATGTTGTCCTGAACTTTCACTGCTCTGTTGTAGACCTCTTCTCTCATTTGTTGCAGATGGATTGTCTCATTAATTCTTCTTAACATACTATCTTCCTCTGACTGAAACTCCTGGACAAGCTTAATCACTGGAACTCCAAGGCTAGTAGGAAAAACTGCTTCTGTTCTGTAAACCAGCTGGAATGGTGACATGCCAATAGATTTCTTCGTGGTGAGCCTGTCAGCCCACAAAGCATGTACCAACTTTTTATGCCATGACTTTTTGTTCTCTTCCAGCAGCTTCTTGATGATTGTAACCAGGATTTTATTTGATGATTCAGCTAGGCCATTACCCTGGGGGTAATAGGCAGTTGAATGACTGAGTGCTATTTTGTACCTGTGACAGAAATCAACCATTTTCTTGGATCCGAAGGCAGCAAAATTGTCAGTGATTATTTTCCTTGGATAGCCAAACCGAGATAGGATGAAGTCTTCTAGGAACCTAATGATGACATAGTCAGTGGCATTCCTAGTGGGTATGGCTTCTATCCATTTAGTGAAGTAATCTATGGCAGTCAGGATCCACTTTTTTTGCCCAGAAGAGGCTGGATGAATTTCCCCTATAAATTCTAGACCCCATTGCATGAAGGGACCTTCTACAGTGATGGGTTGTAGAGGAAGGGGAAGGAGTTTTCTTTTACCTTCAAAGATCTGACATTTGTGGCAGGTAAGGGTCATTTTATGGACATCACTAAAGAGTGTAGGCCAATAGTAACCTGCCCTGAGTATCTTATTTGCAGTGGCTTTCCAACTCAGGTGGCCTTCACACTCCCCAGCATGGAATTCCTATTTAATTCTTTCAGCTTCAGGTTCAAACAAGAATTTCAGCAATAGGCCATTTGGATTTTTCCAGTATAGATTCTCATTCAAAATGCAGTAATTTCTAGCTTTGAGTTTTATGAATCTGGCCTTAGTTTTGGACAGTTCTGGAGGGGCATTGAGGTTGGTGAGCACGTAAAGGATATCAGTATACCAAGGAGAGTTTTGAAACTACTCTTCAACAGTTGGATGGGGAAATCCTTCCTGCTCATCTAAGGCATTTATCATGTTAATGTCAAGGGCCTGCAAGTTTGATTCAACCATTAACTGGGCCAGGCCTTGACCTTTGATCAGCTTGGTGGGCTTTATCTCAAGGTCATATTCTAAGATGGTAGCAATCCATTTGCCCCTTTTCCCATCAGGGTCCTGGGACAAGATATCTTTGACCACTATATTTGGCACATAAGCAATGGTGTGAGAATGCAGAATGTACACCCTAAAGTCTTTTAAGGCCTTAATTAGGGCATAGGCCTGCTTTTCCATAATGTTGTACTTCAGGGGTGCGTCTCTTAAGGCTTTACTGAAAAAAGCTATAGGCTGTTCATTACCTTCTGAATTCTTTTGCAGCAAGACTGCAACTATTGTGTGTTCAGAGGCAAAGGAAAAGATCAGAAAATCTTTTGAGAAGTCTGGGCTGATAAGTACCGGGGTCTGTGTGAGTGCAAGTTTTACTAACTCGAAAGATTTCTTGGCTTCAACTGTCCATTTGATTCCTGCATCCTTCTTTAACATATTAGTCATTTTTCTAAGGTGCTCTGCAAGATTGGGAATGAACCTCCTAAGGAAATTGATCTTCCTTATAAAGGACTGTAATTCTTTGATATTTCTGGGGTGTGAGATTTGGAGTATTCCCTCAACTCGCTGTGGGTCTATCCTGATTCCTTTCTCAGATATAATGTGGCCAAGAAGTTTGCCTTCTTGCAGCCCAAACACAGTCTTCTTAGGATTCAGTGACAGACCATACCTTCTACATTTTTCAAAAACTTTCCTCAGATGTTTCAGGTGTTCTTCTTCAGTTTTGGAGAAGACAGTCAAGTCATCCAAGTAGATAACTATGAAGTGTCCTATTTCATCTGAGAAGGATATATCCATCGCTCTCTGGAAGGTGGCACCAACATTCATCAATCCAAAAGGCATCTTCACATACATAAATGTGCCCCATAGAGAGGTAAATTCTGTTTTGAGCTGATCTTCTGGGAGTACCAATACTTGGTTATATCCTGAAAAACCATCAAGCAGGGAGATTCTCTTAGAGCCCACTACCTTCTGTAGGATATGTTCCATTCTGGGCAAAGGGTAGTTGTCTTTCAAGGAGGCTCTGTTTAGGTTTCTGAAATCTATGCACAATCTGATCTCTCCTGTTTTCTTTCTCACAGCCACTAAGTTTGACACCCAATCAGAAAACCTTACAGGGACTATTATGCCTGCATCATACATCTTTTTGATCTCTTTCTCTACTGCAGGAAATTGTTTCGGATTGATCCTACGAAGTTTTTGTCTGAAAGGCTTCTGATTTTCCTTCAAGGGTATCTTGTGTTGTATGATATTGGTGTCATAGGCCTTTAAGTCTTCATAGCTCCATGCAAACACATCAACAAATTCCTTAAACAGGTCAATGTATTTCTTCTTCATGTTTGCAGGTATAGACTTAGCTAGCTTAATCATTTTGGGTTTGTCTTCAGTGCCTATGTTGCATTCTTCCACATCTGAATCTGCATGTTGGGTAACCAGCTCCAAAAAGAGAAGAAAAGAGATATAAACGCCTTAGAAATAAGCCACTTCGAGGGGGCAACCTCCAATACATTACATAAATGAACAATTCTTGGATGATACAAATGAACAAAACCTCCTTCTATATATAGGAGTCCATGGGGCCACAATATAATCCTAGTGGGCCACAATGTAATCCTAGCCGACCTGACAATAATAATGTAAGGGCACAATAATAACAATATGGGGGTTACAGGGGTACAACAATAATAATAAGTGGGGCTACACTAACATAATAAGGGACTACACTATTAATATAAGGACTTAACATGCCCCTCTCCTTCAAACAAGTGTTTTCCTCAACGCTTGATTATTTCTTGATGCTTCTGTATAAAATTCTCATCCTCCCATGTGAAATCTTCTACAGGAAAGTTCTTCCACTTGCTGAGATACTATAAAATTGATCGTACTTGTCGAGTTCTTGTTTCTGTGACTGCTTCAGAACTTCTTTCAATGTGATGTTGATATTCCTGTTGTTTCAACAGATTTAAGCCAAGAATAAGAGCCTCGTATTCTACAATATTATTGGTGCATTTGAAATGCAGATTCACAGCATGGCTCTCTACATGATCATTTTCTGTGTTACATAGCCACACCCCTGCTCCATCATTTTGCCTAGTACAGGACCCATCGAAGTTCATTTCCCACAAGGGCTCGCCATTATGTTGTGTTTTGGGGTCTATACTAGGTTGTGGGCTGTCTTGTTCTTCACGTGGTGTGTTAGTTTGAAGGGTGTGACTAATAGGCTGACTGCATTGTGTTCCTGGTTCACTCTGAGTTTTGTTCTTAGTACCCTGCCCATGGTTTCCTTCATCGTATTCTTCTAGGGTAGCCATTATGCTAAAGTCCATGGGCTCTGTGTCCTTGCTTGTATTTCTGCATTCAGACTCAGGCTCTCCTAAGGATTGGTCATTGTAAAGAATGAAAGAATCCAGGTCTGTGTGTACAGAGTATAATGGTGAATTTTCAGGCTTCTCGGGGCTACTGACTAGGAATTCATATGGGACTCTCTATACAATCTTCTAAGTTGGCCAAATATAGGAATAGTGGCATATGAGCCATCCATATGCATCGTTCCTTGCAGTTTGGATCCCCATGATCTTGATAGTAACATGTCGTACTTGGGTGGTACATCTGCCACCACCACATCCATGACCATACATTTGGCAGGAATCTGCGTCAAGCTCACACATAAATCTTTGATTAGCCCTAGGAATTTCACTCTGTTGGAGTCAAATGAATACAAGTCTTTGCAAGGTCGTGTTATCTCCAGGCCTATATTTTCCATTACTATCTTAGGCATTAAATTGTGTGACGCTCCAGAGTCATGCATGGCATTGTGGAGTATTTTGTCATGAATGTTGAGACTGACATAGAAAGGTGGAACCACCCCTTCTTGAAACTTTCCCTCAATATTTGGACCAAAAAAGAGGGCAGGTTGATCATCATTCAAATTCACAGTGTCGTTGTTTTCCCCTAGACTCAATGCTATCAAAATTTGGCCCTTATATACATCCTAAGTGGCCAAATCAGATAATGGTACAGGGATTTTGATTTTGGCAATCTCACTTTCCAGATTGAAAGTGGACTGGACCTTTGTAACGCTCAATTCTGTTTTATTTTCCACTGCCTTAGTGGCTAAATCAGTTTGTGATTTCTCACTATGTACAGGGTTAGGAATAATTTTATCAGGAGCACTAACTGCAGTGCTAGTGCTGCTGGTTGGTTGGCTTTGTTTTTCAGTGTCTTGGTTGCCTTTTTCCTTGTGTTTACCAGAACTTTCTGCTGCTGATTTGTTATTTGCAGCAGATACTTTAGAAGTTTTATCGGGTCTTTTCTTGATGGTTACCTCAGGAGTCTTTTTTTTGGAATTTTCTTGGTTCTTTTTGCTCCTAAGTTCATGTTGTTCTCTGACCTGCATCATGGAATTTTCAAATCCTAATCTGTAATCCTCAGTTTCTAACCATTCCTCATCCCAGTATGAAGGTGAGGGTTGGTCTTCCCCTAAATCACAGTTAAAGACTGAGTCTTCTGTTTCAAACATGTTTATTGTATTCCCTTCAGATTCTTCTATGACTCCCTCATCTTCATCTAAAAATTTTTGGAAAGGGGGAATAATTTGCTGATTTGATTCTTTTTGTCTGTTGGGAGCATTGTTGTTCCTTCTAAAGTTTTGGTTCTGATTTTGGTTCTGGTTTCTGTTCTGACTGCTAACTGTGACAACCATTTTTTCCATCATTTGCTGTAACTTTTCCACATTCTTAGATAGCCTGTCATAGTTTGGATCATATGTGGAGGCTACATTGTCATCCCTATAGGTTACCCTCTTCTTAGACCTCAGTCTTGCTCTTTTCTCAATCAAATTTGCCTCTATGTTTTGTAATAGAACTCTAGGCATTTGTGCTTTCCTCACCCTCATTTTACCTCATTTTCCCTTG
Organism: Pinus albicaulis; assembly: GCA_034641835.2. Taxonomy (NCBI): domain Eukaryota; kingdom Viridiplantae; phylum Streptophyta; class Pinopsida; order Pinales; family Pinaceae; genus Pinus; species Pinus albicaulis. The sequence goes on from CM076582.1 coordinate 1,464,484,659, forward strand.
TCCATTTCTATTTTAAATCCAATTGATCAATAAAAATAGTTAAAATTACTTCTAGAATGGTTTACATGACTGACTTGTTGAATTTTGTGATTGTTGCCATTGTTAAGCATTTTGACCGGAACTAGCTGCAGAAGGCAGACATTCCGTAGCTAACCGGCGATTCTGCAGCTACCTTCATGTTTGAGTATGTTCCAGGTGGCCTCTTGAGGAAAACGCATATGCTGGGCACCAGTCTGTCCGATGCCTACATGGTGTGTTGCTATAGCGGAAATGGTCAGATATGAGTGGGAGATTAGGAAGACATTTAGTGATTTTAGTGAAGAAGACTCTGCCATTGATAGTTCAGAGTTTCTTCTCTTTGTGACCACCTCAAAGACTCCTAAGATGATTTGGATTAGGAAGACATCATTCCTAAATTATTGTAATTATTGTTACTTGCATTTACTTTATAAACTCTTGAGTAGGCCGAGAGCTTAAGTTAGAAATTTTGTGAAGATTTGCTGCTAGATTTTGGTGTAAACTCTGTGTTACGTCTTTTAAGACACAGAGCATTATGTTCAAACTATTGCATCGTTAATGGAGCAAACAAAATTATCTTGAAGGCGTGATTTAATTGTGAAGTCGAATGCCGTCAAGTGGTAGAGGGCCCCTGCCCCTTGAACGGATTTCCTTAGCGTAATCTAGATAAGTTTTTCCTAGCTGTCTTTACGTTCTGCATATTGAATTAGTAGTTGTTGTGTTTTATATACTGTGGTCGTACTCATTCCAGTTCTTCCATAAGAATACATTCTTCCAACAGACCAAAATGATGAATGATTGATGACTATGGTATTGTAGGATATCAGTTAGATTTGTATTTGTTTTAACCAGCTACTGTAGCCATAATTCGTTCCAGTTCTTTCACAAGAAGACACTTTGCCAATAAATCAAAACGATGAATGTTTAATGACTATGGTACTGTAGGATAGGATTTGTATTTGTTCTTAACTAGCTACTGTAGCCATAATTCGTCCAGTTCTTCCACAAGAAGACACTTTGCCAATAAATCAAAACGATGAATGTTTAATGACTATGGTACTGTAGGATAGGAGTTGTATTTGTTTTTAACTAGAAATTGTAGTTATATTCATCATAGTTCTTTCACAAGAAGACATTCTTCCAATAAATCTTAACAATGAATGATGAATAGCTATAGTGTCATAGGAATTAGTTATAGTTTTTAGTCTTCACTATCATAGTTGCACTTGTCCTAATCACTCTTCCACAAGAAGAAATTCTTCCAAGACATCCTTAAGAAGTTCAAGATATGACTGTGATGTGACAACTTAGTTTGATTTGCTTTCAGTTCATTTGCTTTCAATTGCATACAAGTCCACAGTCAAAATTGTTCTACCCTTCCACAAGAAGGAACTCTTCCAAAATATCCCTCATGATGAAAAAATCGATTGTGTAACTTCCTAGAATAGTGCATGTTAATTAGAATGCTCCGGAGTTTCATTTTGCATTTAATTCATGTCCAGCTACTTCATTTCAAAGTTTGATGATGGCTTATGGTTTAACATTTTTCTAGTTTAGAAGCATCTTAAGCTCATGTTTAAATCAATTCATTGCACTCATATCTCATAGTCACACTGTCACCCTTTGCACAGTAGATCACTTTAGTTGATAGGATTCCTAAGACAGCCTTCATTATTTACAATTATCTTTTTGTTCTGAAAACCATCAGTAATCCATAACTTTAGGAACAGAAGATAACATCATTACAAGGTCTGAAATATCTCTGCAAATTCCTCACTATAAACAGAGCTCTTCCTCAACAGAACTACCCTGAAAAGAAACCAATAACTCTTGGAGAATAGACTCTGACCTTCAATTGAAAATTGTAGAATAGAACTAGGAATTAGTCATGGAATAGATGAGTTTAGAATAGAATGTTGCATCATGATTAGTGTCTAATTGTCTAGTTAGAAAACTTGCATATTTAAGTGATAATTTCTCAAAGTCTAGTTTGTGTCATTTGTTTAAGAAGTCATCATTAAGCTCTTGTTTCTATTCAGTCATAGTTTAGATGTTGCTTCAGTGTTTTTGATTACATTTGCCATTCCATACATTAGGCTCAACTGTGTTCTTGACCACCAATTTCTTTTCATTAGTTTTCTAGACATTTCCATTTTAAACACAAAACTTCAAAAGACCAAAAACATCATAAATCAACATAAAAGACCAAAACATCACAAAACACTACACACAACGCACTAGGAAACAAGCACCTAGGTACATATGGTACATTTCACTTAAGCAGTTTACAAATCCTGGTTGACAATTAAATGAACTCAGTTTAGGAGACTAGATTGAGGCACAACATTTTGGCGCCGTTGCCGGGGAAGTGAAAACTAGGTAACCTTTGTTTCTTAGCATTCAAAAACAATTTTATGCGTAGGGAGAGAGATTCAAGAGGAAGATTTATAAGCAGCAGAGGCAGAAGTTTGACATCTAGAACACCACTTGTTTCATCTAGATCCAGAACTAGTACACCTTCAACTCAAACCCATCTTCTATCCTTTACTGATCCTGGACTTCTAGAAGATCTAAGGTCACCTATTCCATTAGAGAAACCTTCCACTTCATCCATTGAACCTGCCATAGAAGAGGATCCAAAAACTTTTGTTGAGGATACAAACCTTTCTACTTCCACAGGAGAGTCAACCATGGCAGAAGAAAAAGGAGGAGGAGTTGTTAATGGAGAAAACACATTATTTGGAGGAGGTAGAGGTAGAGGTAGAGGAGAAGGAGGAAGAGGAGGTAGAGGTGCAGATGGAGGAAGAGGTAGAATAGGAAGCTCTTTTGGGTTCCCTATACTTGATGGAGAAACCAATACAGCCATGAAAAACATTTCACCTTCTGTCCTTCCGAACTTCTATGGACTTAAAACTGAGGATCCTGAAACTTTCTTATTCGAATTTGAAGTACTGTGTAGGACTTATGACTACCTTCAAGATGCCCAAAAATTGAAATTATTTCCTTCAACTATGAAAGGAGCAGCATTGAAGTGGTTTATGAGCTTAAACAGTAGTTCCATTAGGACATGGGAAGACATGAAACAAGCATTTCTAGAGAGATACTTGGATTATTGCATGCCGGTTAATCATAAGGAAGAAGTGTTCAAGATGTTACAAAAAGAAGATGAAAACTTAGAAGATTTGTTGGAAAGATTTAAATACAACATAAAAAGGGCACAAATGGAAAACCTAGATCAAGACACTTTAAAATCTCTTTTGTTGAAAACCATTAGGGATGAATGGTTGGATATCCTTAACATGATGGGAAAAGGGGATATATCACAACTCACATTACATGAAATATCTGAGTTATGTATCAACCTTTCCAGAGGGAAATCCAAAACTGTCAAAGGTCCAAGAGATCCTGCTCTTGCAAGAGCAAGTAAATCTGCTTCTGGGACAGTAAGTAGATCAGAAATAGGACACATGCTTGATGATTTTAAATCTGACATCTTAGAGAGTCTTAGTGAACAAATAGACACCCTCAAGATACAAAACAAGCAAAAGGCTGAATCTGATGCCTTGGCAATCTTTTGTCCCAAATGTAGGAAGAAACATGCCTTGAGGGAGTGTCCTCTAGATGTAAAAGTTGTAGAAACCTGTGTTATTTGTTCTGAGAAACATGAGACCAAGAATTGTCCTTCTCTTCCTGGTCTCAAGGCTGTTTTTCAAGAAGAAACTCCTACAGAGTCCACAGAATCTCTTAACTTTGTATCTAGAAGACCTTGGCAGGGATCTCAGACACAGGGATTTCATGATCAAATGTATAATCAACCTCCACCTTGGAATTCTTGGCAGCAACCTTGGCCCCAATTTCAAAATCAATCTCAAGCTTGGGCACAAGGACCACAAGGTCCCTATGGAAGATACTCTCCATATTATCAGTATCCACCATATCCACAAAATTTTCCTCAAAATCTTCAACAAAATTTTCAACAAAATTCTCAACAACATCATCAGAACCAACCTCATCAAAATCAACCACTTCCATTACCATTTCCTCAAAAATCCAATCAATTACCAGCTCAGCCCATACCAAACCCCAATAATAAGAATCCTCAGAATACATATATGATAGAAGGACAACAATTTCCAACTTACTTAATTACTCCTCTAGACCTTAGTGATGTTCAACTTAGGTCTGGAAGGATACTTGAGAAGAGAAAACCTTCTATGATCATACAAGAACAAGATAATTCTGAGGAAGACTCCCTACGGGTTAATAAAAGTCTTGAGGAAGAAACATCCTTTCAAGGCCAAAACAGTGAAAAACTGAAACAAAAAGATCCAATAAGCCCAACTCCAGTATTAGAGCAACCATCCACATCTACTTCTATACCTCCCTTTCCGGAAAGATTACAAATTGAAAAAGGTGTAGAAAAACAAATAATGGTGCCTAATTATGATTTCTTGGATGAATTGAGAAATGTTTGCATTAAAATTCCATTGTTGCAAGCCATCAAGGAAATCCCAATTTTAGCCAAAACAATAAAGGAGTTGAGTATGAAGACAACAAAGAAAAGAATAAGAGAAACCAAGAAAATTCAACTGGTAGGATAAATAGCAGATATTATGATGGGTAAGACTACTATTCCAAAGTACCTTGACCCAGGAAATCCAGTTGTCAAAATTCACATCAATGGAATTGAAATTCAAAACACACTCATTGACTTAGGAGCAGCAATAAATATCATGATTAGACAAATCATGGACAAGCTGAAACTTCCTAATCTTCTCTTTACACCCACACTATTACAATTAGCAGATAGATCTGTGATCAGACCAGATGGGGTAATAGAAGACATTCCAGTGTCCCTAGACTCTTGGGAGTACCCTGTGGATTTCATGATCCTGACACCCAAGAATAATCTAGGAGGCCATCTTGTCATACTAGGAAGACCTTGGTTGGCTACAGCTGATGCTTTTATTAGTTGTAGGTCCGGTGATATGTATATTTCTGATGGAAGTTCAACCAAGAAATTCACTTTATATCCTCCAGCTAGGACAATTACAGATCTAGATGACACTCAATGGATAGAGGATGAAGAATATTTGCAACCACTCTTCACAATTTTAGAAATTAGTGAAGATAATCAAATTCTGAATACTCTAGAAAATTTTGAATCTTCTCCAGAGCACAAACAAGAATCATTTCAAGAGAAATCCAATATTGATTTCTTGTCATCTAGACAGATGTCTCTTCATTCTATGGACAAATTTGGCAGTTCTACAAGTGAAATTTTTCCAGGCAAGACCTTGAATATAAACAAAAACCTGGAAAAATCTCAACAAGAAGAACTAGTCAAAGTATTACAGAGACATTCTTCTGCATATGCATGGGAATACACTGACATGAAAAGGATAAGTCCCAAGACTTGTACTCATCACATCTATATAGAGGCAAATTGCAAACCAATCAGACAACCTCAAAGACGGATGAATCCAAATCTTAGGGAAATTGTCAAGGAAGAATTACAAAAATTGTTAAATGTTAACTTCATCTATCCTATTTCAGATAGTCAGTGGGTTTCCCCTTTGGTAATTGTACCTAAGAAAAATGGAAAATGAAGGGTGTGTGTTGACTACCGAGAACTGAATAAAGCTACTCTTAAAGACCATTTTCCCTTACCTTTCATAGATCAAGTATTAGATACATTAGCAGGTAAAAAGTACTTTTCATTCCTAGATGGGTTTAGTGGTTACAATCAAATCCAAGTAGCACTTGAAGAACAAGATAAAACCACATTTACTTGTCCTGGGGGTGCCATGCCACTACAATCTAGTATTGCCATTTGGTTGGCTGGCTTCAGTAACATTCAAAGAAGCGATGGTAAATTTTTCTGATCTAATACATGGCTGTTGTTGCCAGAATTTGTACATGGATGATTTACTAGTTTATGGGAATACATTTGAAGAGCTTTAGAAAACTTGGAAAAAGTCTTAAAAGATTTCAAAAGCTTAAACCTTTCTCTTAGTCATGATAAATGTTTTATAGTGTTCTTTGAAGGTATTGTTTTAGGGCACCACATTTCGGGGGATGGGATTAGAGTTGATGAAGCGAGAGTTGAAGTTATTTCTAACCTATCCATTCCAAGTTGTCAAAGAGATGTAAGAAGTTTTCTAGGATTTACGGGGTACTATCGGAGATTTATAGAAAACTTCACCAAAATAACATCTCCTCTCTTCAAATTACTCACCAAAGATTGTGAATTTAAGTGGACTTCTGATTGCCAGTTAGCTTTTGAAACCCTGAAAACCAAAATTTCTGAAGCACCTATATTAAGGGGACGTAACTGGAAGTTACCTTTTCATATCTCGACAGATGCTTCCGATACAGCTCTGGGAGCAGTATTGGGACAGAAAGATTTAATTCCCTATGCCATCTATTATATCAGTAAAAATTTGACTCCTGCAGAGTTAAACTATATTGCAACTGAAAAATATTTTTTAGCTGTTGTTCATGCCATTAACAAATTTAGACACTATATAACAGGCTATGAAACTTTTATTCACACTGATCATTCTGCCATTAGATATTTAATGAATAAATCAATCACTAATGGTAGAGTTATAAGATGGTTGTCATTATTGCAAGAATTCAACATTACTATTCTAGATAGGCCTGGAAAACAAAACACTGTGGCTGACTTCCTGTCTAGAATTCAAAATATCAAAGATGACACTCAGGTTGAAGATCAATTTCCTGATGAATATCTTTTTGCAGTTTCTACTCAAACTCCATGGTTTGCTGATATTGCTAATTATTTAGTTTCAGGAAAATTTCCTTCAATTATGAATACAAGGGATAAAAGAAAAATCATTAATGATAGTGCAAGATATTCATGGGTCGCTAATGAGTTGTACAAGACAGGTCCAGATTTGATCATTAGAAGGTGTGTTGGTGAAGATGAGATGCCTGAAATTCTCAAGGCATGTCATGATGAACCTTGTGGCGGACACTTTGCAGATAAGAGGACAGCCTATAAGATCCTTAACTTAGGATATTATTGGCCATCTTTGTTTAAAGATGCAAGAGAGTATGTCAAAAGGTGTGACAGTTGCCAAAGGGTAGGGAAACCTTCTCCTTCAGGTGAGATGCCATTACAACCTCAGGTACACATTGAACCTTTTGAAAAATGGGCCTTGGATTTTGTAGGACCTATTAGTCCTCCATCAAGAAAAAAGAAATACATATTAGTTTGCACTGATTATGTTACTAAATGGGTAGAAGCTAAACCATTACTTGTTGCTAATGAATCATCTGTAGTTAATTTTCTTTTTGAGGATATTTTTACTCGTTTTGGTGTCCCAAGGAAAATTGTTACAGATCAAGGAGCTCAATTTACATCAAGGCTAGTGGAGCAAATGATGGAGAAGTACAAAATCAGACATAGAAAAACAACTCCTTATCATCCACAAGCAAATGGCCAAGTGGAATCTACCAATAAAGTCATTGAAGGAATCCTAACAAAGACTGTTCATCTACATAGAAGAGATTGGGTAGATAGGCTTCATGAAGCCTTGTGGGCCTATAGAACTACATGGAGAAACACAACAGGCCATACTCCTTATGAGCTTGTTTATGGAAAGCAAGTTTTGTTTCCTATAGAGTTCCAAATCCAAACATTCAAGATGGCAGTTGAGCTAGGACTTGATCTAACGGAGGCACAAAAGCATAGACTGGAGCAAATTAATGAATTGGATGAGATCAGACAAGATGCAGTTCAGAAAACAAGTCTAGTCCAGCAGCAAAGGGCTAGATGGCATGACAAGTACATCAAAGAGAAGAAATTTAAAGAGGGTGATTGGGCTCTCTTGTTTGATTCAAAATTCAAGGATTTTCAAGGGAAATTTGAGACACATTGGCTTGGGCCATATGAAATTGTTCGAATTTTTGATAATGGGGCAGTAAAAATCAGAACTATAGATGAAGAGGAGGTCACTTTTCTTGTGAATGGCCACAGACTGAAGCTATACCACAAGCCACTCTCAAGAGAAGAGTTTGTCAAGAAGTTCCAAGGAGACAATGATGTGAAGTTAATGAAGAAGAGTCTCTCTTCTTCATCAACTTGATTAAATTTTCTGAAGCATTTCTCTTTTGAAAAAAAAATAAAATAATAAAAATAAAAAAAAATATATAAAAAAAATAAAGGTATAAACATGAAAACCAATCACTGATTGGCATGTTTATACAGAAAAGATAGGGTGAAAATCAGAGTTTCTCTGACACTCTAACTTTTCCCATTTTTGTTTCTAAGCAGCTGTTATAAAAATCATAAGTTCAGTGCCATAGTACTTATGATTCATTTCATCTCATTCCATTCACTATCCATCCATACTTCATCTCATCCATCATTCACATCTCACTCCATTCCATTTCATTCATTTCACTCCATTCCATTTCATTCATTTCACTCCATCTTCCGTTCACTTCATTCTCATGTCAAAACATAGAATTTGATATCTTGCTGCAAGAGAATAAAAATATGCCATGAATTGCAGTACAGCCCTTATGTTCCTTCATTCCATGAACTGAATCCATTCTTATTTCAATTATCCACTTCATAATCCATCATCCATTTCATGCATTTTCATAAACATTTCACCCATCTTCCAGAAACATTTCATTTTCATAATAAAAGTGTTCTACAGGGACATTCTGCAGCTCAGTGTACATTCTGTAGCTGATCGGCCTTTCTGCAGCCCGATAGTTTTTCACAGCTACAAGTCCTGAAGGCATCAACCAGCAGACATCAGAGTTACAACAAAGTGATCCAGTGAATTCATGAATCAAAGACATCAAGAAAATAGTGAAATATTCCTCCAAAAATGAGCAAAGAAGACAAAGGCTACGAAAACATCAAGGGCAGAGGTAACAAATTTCAATTACGATGGCAATTCATGAAAATTTAGCATAGTTTAGTTGTGAAATTATTCAAAAAGTTTTTTTAATTATTTTATTGATCAAACACCAAACAAAACCCTCTACAGACTTTGTATTAAATCTTCCAATTCAAATTTTCTATCCGATAGCATTTGAGCGGTGAAACGGCCAAAGCATTTGAAATTCCCACGACTCTTAACCAAGTTCTTTAATGATGAAGATTTTTCCTGCCGTCGTAAATCCTCCGCCGTCTCCTCAAATCATTAATACAATCCTCCACCTCACTCCACCACTCTATGCCATGACCATTTGCCATAACGTCATTCCGTAGCCAGTATTCCATTCCGAAGGCAGAAGCATTATTATCATCAGGAGCAGAACAGAAGAGGTACATTGGAAGCATAACGGTGTGAGAACTCACTGAACAGAGAGCATATCACTGAGAACAAAGTTTGGAGCATTTGCACTGTCAACACAGAATTGTGGCCGTGTAGAGTTTAAAGCCTGTTGCTACCAGAAGACAGAGGTGCTAAAATTGAAGACTTTGCTACCAAAGACAGAGGTGTGGTAGTAATTGATGTTTGAAGTCTGTTATTACCAAAGACAGAGGTGTGGTAGTGACTGGTTTTGAAGTTGTTGTTACCCGAGACAGAGAGGCTGTAGTGTTGAATTTGAAGCATACCATTTGCTATCAGAGACAGAGGTTGAGTTTGAAGTCTGTTGTTACTAGAAACAGAAGTGTTTTTCAGTGATTGAGTTTGAAGTCTTCTGTTACCAAAGACGGAGGTATTGCACAAAAATAAATTTGAAATCATCTACCACTGTCTATCAGAGACACATTAGCCCGAAAATTGAAATTGCTTCCATATCATTCCAAGGTTCAACAGAAGTACATCAGTCCGAGGATTCGAAGGCATTTTCCAAACAAAGGCATACAAACCAGAGATTTTTAAGACTGTAGCTATTTCAAAGGTATGTTCTTCCAAAATTGAAGCCATTTTTTTTTAGAGATTGAAGCCATTTTAATCCAAAAGTAAAAGCCATTGTTTTGTGGATAGAGAAGAGTGTTAATTGATAGTGAAAAATCATGGGTTTCATCGTAAGGATTGAGCCTATAGGATCAAAATATTTAGAAGGTTATCCACAATGCAAGGAGATGCTACAAAAAATAGGATGGCTCCAATTCTTGGAAAATTTTAATGGTTGCCATAAGGAAGTTACCAAAACATTTGCTAGATCATTCCAAGGCACTGAGGTTGAAATAGGAGATGTTAAGTTTATTGTTAATGAAGTTTTTATAGCAGAGGATACAGGATTATCCAGAGCTGGGGAAAGATGGTTTAAAAATAGGGAATTCCATAATGACTCATGGAAACAAATCTTAAAATCACCAAACATGGATGTTAGTGTGTTCAAGAAGGGAATTCCCAGTACAGCATTAAAGAGCAAATGGAGGAATATACTACTTCTTTTACAAAAATTTGTTACATGTGAGGGTAGATATGGGACATTTTATGTCTACCATATGAGACTAATGTTACATTTTCTAGGAGAAGATTTGAATTTACCATATTTCTTGTATCAAAGTCTGAAGAAAATGGCTTCCTGTGTTCAGAGAAGAGTTCAGTTTTTGGAAACAACCCTGTATCATCATGGGTTAGTCAAAATTTTAGTTGAGCATCATCTATCCAAATCAAATGATACATGGGATGATTTCTTAATAAGAAATCATTTTGAGGAAGCAAAAGAACTATCACCTGAACCACAGGCCACAAAGAGAAGTAGGAGATGGAGGACTCCAACAGGTAAAATTGACAAACCGGTTCAAGAAAGCAGTGAAGAAGTCATTTTGGAGAAGTTGACTAGAATCAAGAGTCAACTCAAGGCAGAGAAGGTAATCAAGGAATCTGTTATAGAAAAAGGGGAGGGTTCCTCTCAACTTAGGAGAAGCCACAGATTAAAAGGAAAACTGAAGAAGACATCAATCAAACAAACAGGGGTAATCAATATTGAAGATGAAGAAACATCTATGGAAGAGTATGATGATGAAGATTTTTATGAAGGCACCCCTGAGATTGATCCTGCTCAACAGGAAATCTATGATTATGTGGAAACTCTAGAGAGAACAGCTTTAGAAAGAGAAGAGAGAACCCCCAGTCCTCCACTAACTGAAATTGATATATTGAGGAGGGATAGGTATGAGTTGAAAGTGTTGAATAGACACATCAGAAATGAGAATGAAATTCTCAAAGATCAAATCAAGCTCAAGACTGACATGAACTCAACCTTATCCCTGCATATAGACAAAGTGGAGAGAACCAATGAGAAGATGAAGACAAAGAACAGAAAGTTGATCAGAGCACTCACAAACCTCAGGTTCAAACTTGTGATCAGGAAACCCAGAAGGCCTTTAGCATGCAGACAAAGGAAAAGAAAGGGATTAGATGTCCTTGCAGAAGCCTCAGAATTCATAGGATAATTTGCATGAGGACATGCAAAGAGACAGCAGTGGGGGTATGTTGAGCCTCAAATTTGTACTTTCCTTCACCTCATTTTACCTCATTTTTCCCTTGTCCATTTCCATTTTAAACCCAATTGATCAATAAAAATAGTTAAAATTACTTCTAGAATGGTTTATATGACTAACTTGTTGAATTTTGTGATTGTTGCCATTGTTAAGCATTTTGACCGGAACTAGCTGCAGAATGCAGGCATTCTGTAGCTAACCGGCGATTCTGCAGCTACTTTTATGTTTGAGCATGTTCCAGGTGGCCTCTTGAGGAAAAACGCATATGGGCATGATCCACGTCGTGCCTACATGGTGTGTTGCTCGTCATGGCAGAGGAAATGAATTCTGGATACGGTTATGCACGTGGGAACACATTTGTGAAAGAAGACTCCTACTAGGACTGTTACAGTCCAGGTGTCTTTTCTCTTTTACGCAGCCACCTTAAAGACTCCTAAAATGATTTGGATTAGGAAGACATCATTCCTAAATTATTGTAATTATTGTTACTTGCATTTACTTTAAAAACTCTTGAATAGGCCGAGAGCTTAGTTAGAAATTTTGTGTAGATTTGCTGCTAGATTTTGGTGTAAAAACTCTGTGTTACGTCTTTTAAGACACAGAGCATTCTGTTCAGACTATGGCATTGTTAATGAAGCAAACAAAATTCTCTTGAAGGCGTGATTTAATTGTGAAGTCGAACACCGTCAAGTGGTAGAGGGCCCCTGCCCCTTGAACGGATTTCCTTAGCGTAAACTAGATAAGTTTTTCTTAGCCGTTATTATGTTTTGCATATTGAATTAGTAGTTGTTGTGTTTTATATACCGTGGTCGTATTCGTTCCAGTTCTTCCACAAGAAGACACCTTGCCAATAAATCAAAACGATGAATGTCTAATGACTATGGTACTGTAGGATAGGATTTGTATTTGTTTTAGCTAGCTACTGTAGCCATAATTCGTTCCAGTTCTTCCACAAGAAGACACCTTGCCAATAAATCAAAACGATGAATGTCTAATGACTATGGTACTGTATGATAGGATTTGTATTTGTTTTAGCTAGCTACTGTAGCCATAATTCGTTCCAGTTCTTCCACAAGAAGACACCTTGCCAATAAATCAAAACGATGAATGTTTAATGACTATGGTACTGTAGGATAGGAGTTGTATTTGTTTTCAATTAGAGACTGTAGTTGTATTCATCATAGTTCTTTCACAAGAAGACATTTTTCCAATAAATCTTAACAATGAATGATGAATAGCTATAGTGTCATAGGAATTAGTTGTAGTTTTTAGTCTTCACTATCATAGTTGCACTTGTCCTAACCACTCTTCCACAAGAAGAAATTCTTCCAAGACATATTTAAGAAGTTCAAGATATGACTGTGATGTGACAACTTAGTTTCATTTGCTTTCAGTTCATTTGCTTTCAATTGCATACAAGTCCACAGTCAAAATTGTTCTACCCTTCCACAAGAAGGAACTCTTCCAAAATATCCCTCATGATGAACAAATCGATTGTTTAACTTCCTAGAATAGTGCATGTTAATTAGAATGCTCCGGAGTTTCATTTTGCATTTAATTCATGTCCATCTACTTCATTTCAAAGTTTGATGATGGCTTATGGTTTAACATTGTTCTAGTTTAGAAGCATCTTAAGCTCATGTTTAAATCAATTCATTGCACTTACATCTCATAGTCACATTGTCACCCTTTGCACAGTAAATCACTTTAGTTGATAGGATTCATAAGACAGCCTTCATTATTTACAAATATCTTTTTGTTCTGAAAACCATCAATGATCCATAACCTTAGGAACAGAAGATAACATCATTACAAGGTCTGAAATATCTTTGCAAATTCCTCACCATAAACAGAGCTCTTCCTCAACAGAACTACCTTGAAAAGAAACCAATAACTCTTTGAGTATAGGCTCTGTGACATTCAATTGAAATTGCAGAATAGAACTAGAAATTAGTCATGGAATAGATGAGTTTAGAATAGAATGTTGCATCATGATTAGTGTCTAACTATTTAGTTAGAAAACTTGCATATTTAAGTGATCATTTCTCAAAGACTAGTTTGTGTCATTTGTTTAAGAAGTCATCATTAAGCTTTTGTTTTTATTCAGTCACAGTTTAGATGTTGCTTCAGTGTTTTTGATTACATTTGCCATTCCATACATTAGGCTCAACTGTGTTCTTGACCACCAATTTCTTTTCATTAGTTTTCTAGGCATTTTCATTGTAAACATAAAACTTCAAAAGACCAAAAACATCATAAATCAACATAAAAGACTAAAACATCACAAAACACTACACACAACGCACTAGGAAACAAGCACCTAGGTACATATGGTACATTTCACTTCAGCAGTTTACAAATCCTGGTTGACAATTAAATGAACTCAGTTTAGGAGACTAGATTGAGGCACAACAGTTTACAGCACCTTTCTTCATGTCTTCCAATGTGGTGTATTCTTTATCCCTAATCTCATAGGCCATGTCAGCATCAAACCCATTAGGGTATTTTGCTAGGGCCATGACTTGTGGAGGTTTCATATGTGGAGGGAGAGCATTGTAAATGATGTTAAATCTTGTTGTGTAATCATGGACACTCTCTCCTACATTCCTCTTAAGGGACATGTATTCTGCTAGGAGTTGGCGAGGGTTTGCTCTAACCTCCCATTTTTCTATGAAGTTCTGATACAACGCAGGGAAATCTTGGATACTGCCAGGAGGTAAAATTTTAAACCATTTCTTTACATCACCCCCCAGGCTTTGGGCAAAGATTCTCATTTTGATTGTTTCATCATCAATTTCCATATAATCAAAATAATCCTCCATCTTATCTACATGTTGCTGAGCTGTGATGAACTCTTTAGCAATTAAGTGTGGGATTTTTGACTGATAATCGTTGGGTAAGGGTAACAAGGGTTGAGGTAAAACTAAAGGTGCATACCAAGCTTCCATGATAATGTTCTGATGGGGTAAAGGGTTGGCTTGAGCAGCTAGTATTTGGATGACAGGGATATTAGGACCAGCGGAAGTCTGTTGAGAAGACCTAGGGTGGGAGAGCCCCAAGTTTTGAATGAAATGGATATCAGGTGGTGTAGATGGAGGGGTTACTCTGTCCCTAGTATGTTGACCACTATGAGATGGTGTATTGTGAAGCTCAAGGTCTGGCTGGTCTAGCTGACTGAATGACCTAGCTCTTGGTAAACCGTTTGAAGGGTCTAGGTCAGGGAGAAAATGTGATAGAGCTGTTAAGTCTTCTGGTGCAGAATTAGCTCTATGAATGTGACTAGAAATAGTTGGTCTTTTGGGTGCAGGAGCTCCTTTGAGGATACTCTCCGGATTGTCAACTATTTCAAGTGCGTCGGGGTTGGGATAAGCTCTTGTGTGAATGGTTCTGAAAGCCAGAATGCTATTTCCTAGCCAAGCAGCTTAACCCTACTTGCTACCATGGTTGATGTAGTCTCAGAGGTTGGTCTCCCAGTGGAGTCTAATGTGAAACCAAGACAATCAGCAGGCCTACTGATCACCAGTGGAGTCTTTTCATTTAGGAATAATGGAGTCGCTAGGTGGAGGGTTTCAAGGTATGTCTAAGGGGTTACACTATCCACCACAGTGCTCAGGCACTATCACCTTTCAGGAATCTTCTCAAAAAACAAACTCCAACCAGAGATTGACTGGGAGGGCATTTACTAGATATGCCACTTCCGAAGGAGGTGGGATCCGGAGGCTACCTGGCCATTTCCAGGCTATGTCTAAGAGTATGATAAACACTCAATAATGGAGGTCGATTCAAGAAAGGAATGACTTACTGTCAACCTAACCAGAGTTCTAAGTTTCTGAGTCTCTAAGAATGTTTAAGGTGAAATGCACTCAGAATCCCTAGTGGAGTCGCCATTATGTTGGGGTTCCCATGTTTTGGCCAGGTTGACAAGACCAAAAGATGAGACAACATAGAACCACTTTCAGACCTTAGGATCTAGCCCTCCTAGGTCCAGAGAGGGATCTCTCTATGATAGTTAAAGGTTTTATGTCTTTGAAGCTCAAATGTTAAGGTTTTAGGCTAGTTATAGGCACAGGGTTTGTTTGTTTGGTTGTTTGTGTTTGGTTGCTGGGAATCAGGAAAGAAGGGTCCAATATGAGAGAAGGATGAGCAAAGAGGAAAATAGGTAAAGATAGATAACTCATGGAACATCAAGGACATTGGGCAATGGAGTCAAGAAAGGGTTTACTTGTGTTCAATGTGCAAGCTTTCAGTTGGGCTAGTCATCTAGAGCATTTGGATATTAAAAGATGGTTGATGGAATGGGACATTAAGGAATGAAAATGAGTGAAGGGGAACCAGCCAATTCTGTCTATAGATCAGGTTAGAGGTCATTTAACTCCAGACCTGCTTGGACAAAACCGGAGTCAAGACAAGGGATCTTAGAAAGGCTTAATGAGATGGAAAGATCCTAGTGAGGCAGAGACAAGGTTCTAGACCTCCTAGTTTTCTCAACTCATCTAACTAAGTCCTAACAAGAACATCTACACATAGATTTCATTAATTCATACATCAGATAGCAGGAAATAACATCCACTACACTGGTTAAATCAATTGAAATCAATATTCAGACACACATATAATCAGAAAACATAAAGGATGGGAGAGCAGCAACATAAGGTACCTATCAAGGGTAAATCTTATGCCAAACTTCTGATGCGAGCCTGAAGAAACATAATGAAATGAAAGCAAGTCAATGACAAATACAGAGAAAGGAAAACATCACCAGCTACTTTAGATCAGGATCCAATGAAATGTGCTTGTCATATTAAAAACAACACCAAGCAGGTACATCATTGCCCACAGCTTGAACATTCAGTCTGAATACATCAAATCTCAGCCTATCTTACAATATTACACAGAGAACTTGTCTCAAGAGGGAAATACTTGCATTTCTCTGATATCTCATCAACAACCAACAACCCACCTCTACAATATTTTCCTTCTGTGCTTTATAGCAGATGATGAACAGAAGGTCGACTGAGGTGGTAGGTGAATACTAAATGTAACATTAAACACGAAATGAATGCAGGGCCAAAACCCATTCTGTTTGATTGCTGTGTATTTAATCTCTGTCACTTCCCTTGTGAGGGGTGATCTTCTCCAGATATGATCTTGACATATTTTGGCTGTAGTACTCCTGGTGCTTTGAAAAAAATAAAATAAACTACTGAGAAGTCTGCCATATAAATGCTCTGGTGGTTTTGAACTGCTGTTAGGGTGGAAATTATTTCAGGGACATTGTGTGTAATAAAAACTGTATGGGCGCCTTGTACTTGACGAAGAAAAACATTCTGCTGATGAATAAACCCTGACATTACCTTTTATTGTGCGCAAGATCCTTCTGATTGATCCTCAGGGTCTTCAACCTGGTGCTTTGCCTCTTAAACCACTTATTCCGGGCTTAAGATCTTCATTAACATGCCTTAATCTCCTTTGCGTTGTACTGAAACATTCTGCCGCTCCATTCTTGCTTCTGTCAGGTAAGCTCGAGCTTTAATGGTGCAGGAAGGTTTTTAAAGTTTGGATTCTGCCTTTCTTTAATGCAAGTCCTGTCTTCACCTTCCTGGGTCATTCTTTATAAACTCTGCCATTGTAACTAATATTCTTCAACCTCCCTGTCCTTGAAACAGAGATGTACATCACGACAGCCATTAACCTTTAATAACCCTGCAAAAACGAAAACTGATTAAGAAAACAGACATGGGGGGGCAGCCACGATGGAGACGACGGGAGTGACTGTACAGAGTGGTGCCATGGTGGAATAACATGGTGGGAGGTGCAGCGCGCAGTGGAAAAGAGTTCATGGTCACAGGTTGGCGCACCGCGATGGAGGAAGTTCAAACAAAAAAGAAAAACCTTAAAAACACGACCTTAAAACAAATATATGCGATGGGGTGGAATACGTACGGTGGACACACGTGGAAATGACGTGGCGAGACCTGGAGGCGGTGGAATGGTCAACGACGGTCAGACAAATCTAGACCGTTGATCATGTTGGAGATCGACGGCGAGGGCGACAGACGGTGGGCCAGCGGGCATGGCGGAGACAGATTAACGGGTGAGCAGCTCAAACAAATGATGACCATTGGATGGGGCGCTAAAGATCTAACGGTCGTCATGAATTTCGCTACGAGGTTTGGACCGAACAATAACATGCGGGGGATGGGTGGTTTTGCCATCGTACAAAGGACATGCGGCGGCAGCTGTATGGAATCGCTGGCCGATGGAGAAAAACCACCCTCCGCCCAAAGGCGGTGCGAAATAAACAGGCGGTTTTGGGATAGTGCACGGGCGGGGTCCACCAGCTGGAGGATTGTGGACCGTTGATCCGACGGGGAAATGAACGGCGATCGCGCGATCTATGAAATGAACGGGGGAAAATGGAGAGCGTCGGGATTCACGCTCACCGTCCGATCAAACAAGATCGACGAATGGAAATTCGCCCGAAAAACCCACGGGACCAGCGCCTTCGGGGTTAGCGTTTTGGTCACGGCGCTAGGTCGCATGGAAGGACAGGGTGCGGGGGCTACGGGGAAGGGGGCTCATGCCCTTATAATATGAAAAATATGGTTTTTAGGCCATTTTTAATGCAATTGGAGGATGGAATTTGGAAACGATAGAGGGGAAAAGGGGGATTTTAATCAGACAAAGGGGAAGGGAAGGATTCGATGGAGATTTTTGGAGGAATTTTGGAGTGTAAGGGGAAATTTAGAAAGGGAAAAAGGATAAATGAAGCATCCCGTAGGGATACCAGGGACAAGTGCAGGCCTTTAGGGAAAGGGACCAGCAGAGGGGACTTGTATAAGGCAAAGCACAGAGAGACCTCAAGGATGATGTGTCTTGAAGGGAGATGCATTCCTTGAAGGTCTCCAAAATGACATAGCCCCCAGCTTGCTTGTCAAGAATTTCATAGGGGGGCTAACACACTGAAATAAAGTGCTCCAAGAGAATAAGTTGATATTTATAGTCGGATTATTATTAAGGGCTAATAATAATCGACATGCATCTATATTTAGATTGACGATCTATAAATAGAATTCGCCCAATATTCTAAAAACATAATTTCATCTATTTTTCACATTTGACCAACCATCTACAAATAGCATCCTACAACTTATAGAATATGCTCACCATGACTACATACACCTAAAAATAGCCTGCGGGCCCCACTTAGTGAAGGTTCTTACTTTTCACTAAGCTCATCATCTTTTTGAATCTCAACAATGAGTCGATATCAAGACTAGCTCATCAAATAGTTCGTTTAAACAATAATCCTACTATGTGGACCCCAAAACTGATCAAGAAGCTGAAGAAGACTGATAATGATATCGCAAGGGTTGTTGATTATTGGATCGATATTATCCTTGGAGGTTTTATCAATGAGTTCACGATCGATACCTTGGTATCCTATAATGAATAAGAGCGCAAATTTTACAAATTTCTGTGAGGTAAGTGCTTAAATTCACTAAAGTTATGGATTAAAATGGTATTGTGTGAAAAGGTTGTACTACGGATGTGCTCAGATTAATGTTCAAAGAAAGAGAACATAGTGCTTGTAGAAATTTTAATACAATTATGTATTTCCTAGATTCTCCTGATCTAACAATTATATGCCACGGTTAAATACAAAATCCTTCTACTAAAATCTTTGCGGAAATTTAATCGCCAGTTGCAAACACATGAAGAAATATCACACACATAGCACAGATGTTTTTACTGGGAAAGCATAAAGCTAAAAACCCCACTATAATATATTATGTATATATCATGGATCATGAAACAATCTCATACAAAACTCTAATCCAAGATCTCTCCGTACAATATACAATTGTCTCACATTGTCATACAAAATTTGGCAAATACATGCGCCAATTTACTGCCTCCTGACAGCCTGCCTCCACTGCGCAATCCCTGATGGTAAAGAACCTCTGAATGATTAATTATATCCTGCCTTGACTGTGCAATACTCATAGGCATATCCAATGTATGTTTGGTTGCAATTTTCACCCACTAATGTCACAATTGATAGTCAAATTGTCCCTTTCACCTATCTCTCAACTAGGTCTTCACTGGATCTGATATGCATGTATTTGATAGTAGTAAATCTTCAGTTGCATGTGAGATCACTACATGTGAATTAATTAATATTTAATTCACTTGATCTCTCACTATTGTATCTTTAGTTACAACTAAGTTACGACTAGCACAACTGACTTTAACTCACTTAACTGAGTTAAACCAATTTACAAATTCCATCAACTACACATCCAACTCTGTTACAACTTTGTATCATTTAGTTACAAATAAGGCCACTTATATGTCCCACCAAACAACCTTAGAACTTGAAATTCACTTAGCTAACTGATTTTCCACTTCAGCTAACTATTTTCAAGTGCTCATTGAGAATAGATTAATGTTTATTGTCCAACTATTATTAAGGGATAATAATAGCCGACATGCATCTATAAATAGACATGTGATCTATAAATAGAACTCGCACATACATCTATAAATAGACTTCATCTATAAATAGAAATTTCTCATGCATCTATAAATAGAATTTCCTCATGCATCTATAAACAGACCTCCACCTAAAAATAGCTTGTATAGGCCTCACCTAGTGTAGGTGATTAATTTTCACTAGGATCAAGGATGTTACTTTTGGATGCCAATTTCATTGTTTCTTGTTGCAAACTTCAACAGTGCTACGTGAAGCGGTAAAATATTTAGGAAAAATTGGGGTTCTTACATTTAAAATGAATACAGTTTTTTGTTTGGGTATAAAGGGGGAGAAAGAAACCCCCTGAAGTGTATCACTGAGATCTGAAAACCATCAGAGCATTGCGGAGATTCCCCAACCCTCCACCCCCTTCATCACCCACCTCCATTCTATTCCTCCACCTCCACCTCCACCTTGCCCATTCTCCATGGCCCAGCCACCAAAGATGCCTTTGTTCATGGGATCGGATGATCCTAAACAATTATGGTTTTTTGCAGAAGCAATATGGAGTTCGCAGAATATTACTGATGAAAATTTGAATAAAGAGAAGTTGGTTACAACCTTGCAAGTAGAGCATTGTCCTAGTATATGAAATATACTATGACGAACGCAAATGCTACATTAGCTGAGATGAAGAATGTGTTGAACACTGAGTTTAAGAAACGAAAGTTGCAGTCCCAGTGTATCACAAAGATCAAATAAATTAAGTAGTTGGTTTTTGAGACTACATGGGAGGTAGAATAGAGATTTAATACATTAATAGGCCAAATCATCTTCAATATCCCTTATGAACAACATAAATAATGGTTTATTGCTGCGTTGTTTCCTCATAATAGATTTCCATTGTCACAACAGAATATTGCAACCCAAGAGGAAGCGATATAGATCACAATTAAGCTCGAAGCTTCGCTGATAGCTGATACAAGAGTAGGAGTTCAATAGATTTAAACCCAGTTGGAAAACTTGCATATGGAGCTCCAAGATCTAAAGAAGGAAAAGGAGGTTAGGCCTGATATAAGGGCGGAAGTATGGTGTATCAAGTGCAAAGAGGAGGGTCATTATAAGGAGTAGTGCCATGTTTATATGGATTATTTGGGCACTGGGATGTCAAATCCATTGAAGCCTCGACCGAGTGTTGGGCCAAGTGTAAGGCCTAATATCTAGTGTAGCATATGCAAAGTTGTAGGCCAGGATTCCACCGATTATTATCATCTGCTGCAAAAATATATCAGATCACTGAAGAATTTTTTCTGTAATTATTGCAGTTCAGTGGGACATGATGAACAACATTGTCGAAGCTACGATCTCATGATGCAGCACAGTCCTGGCCAATATAGAATGCAAGTATAGGGTCGAGAAGCTCTGGGTTTACCATCAACACGAGGAGGTTTCCAAAGATGAGGGTGTGGACGACGAGGAGGCGTTGGTCATGGATGAGGGTAGATTATATGTTACAACTGTGGATAGCGTGGGCATTTTTCCAGGAATTGTCAGAATCTAACTACAGCTTCCTATAAGTATTGTCAATAATTTTGTCATGAAATTGAATATTGTCATGTTTTACTAGCTAAAATTCAAGAGAAGCACAACCAACAGCCTTCTCAGAACATACAAATGATGAGGGCTGAACCGCGTGAGGCAGATCCGAGCGTTAACATAGTAATGCGCAACGATGTGAATATCGTGGAGACCGTGTTGGTTCTGTTTACTGGGTAAACTAACACAAGCATTTTATTATAAATACGAGCTTGTAGAACTTAGAAGCATCTCCAAAATATATGGATTTCAACTACAGTAAAGTTTATAAGATGAATTATTGAATTTAAAGGAAATTCATATTACAAATATAAAACTTAACTAAATAATTTCTAATTCAATTATGTAAAAAGCAGAAGAAGAAGCTCTTAACTTAGGAGAACTTGTTTTTCCTTCTCTACAATACTACTTCATGAACATAAACCAAAACCACTAATGAAAAATAGCTCAAGATGTGTAAAAGAATAATAGAAAAGGCTTCTAACTAAGGAGGTCATTTTTGTTCTTCATTATAAATTCATTCATCATTAATGCCATTGTTAGAAAACTGGAAATTCAGAAAATCACTTAAAAGCAAGAATGATGAATTCTAGTTTCTAGTCCCTGATCAGATAGAAGGAGAGTTTAACTTAAACATTGGTTTGACCCTTCATATGAAGATTAGAAATTATATTAGGATTTATCAGAAATCATAACATATAATCATACATCTACTTAACTAATTAAACATGAAACAAAACTAGTTCAGGAAATTGCAACTAAATCAACCAGAAAGTGCACTTAGCTCGGTGTGGGGGCCATCCACCCTTGCCTCGCACACTGAAAGAAATTCTCAAATACTGAAACTAAATCAAGCATTCACTATATAGAACAACAGAAAATAAGGTAGAACTAGTTCTTCAATTAGCTCTCCAAAGTTCAGAAATATCAAAGTGAAATTATACAAATTCTACATGTTCATGCCTTCAATGTCTTTGGCTTAAATAGAGAAATATGAAAAAAAATTAACTAAAATGTATCTAACAGCCATGTCTATCCTTATCCTATATATTATTCTATCACTCATCCATCTAATCTCTCAAAATCTGGAAAATCCGATAAAATGCTAAATTTAGCCTATTTCCTAGGGATTTCCATAATAACAGGTCCTATTTGACTAGCGTTGACTGGGCCTATTTAAGCTCAGTTTGACCAAACCAATAGGTGCACATCCATTCTTATTTCCCAGGCTTTCTATAAATTTTCTCAATTCGAGCCCAGGTTTCCTACAAGTATGACATCAATGAAGCCATTATGGGAATTTCTAGTCCTGTCCAAAAATGCACTTAAAATTCAATTTTTGTAAAAACTTCTAAAAGTTGAAAAACTTAATTTATATACCTGGATATGCACAAATTGGTTAAAATAAAGTGAATATGGATGGTATATGGATGGATAGAATGGGAATAAAGTGTATTTAATTAAACAAAATTGGATAAAAAACGAGGGCCAACATCTCCCCTTGTTGATGTACAAGCATGCCCTCATTCTTGCTTCTTTCTCTTGGATCTCTTGAGCTCTGACATAGATACTATACCTGATCGAGATGCCTCCTGCTATGCTTCTTGCAAAATAAAATCTATCCCTTTATATTGTTCTCCCTTATATATTGAAGCCATGACATTTTGTCTTTCATACTTATATTTCCATGTGTTTTTCTCATTCAACCACCTGTAAGATTGTTTAGAAAGAAGGGTATTCTTTGTCTCTAATTTTCCAACTTTCTCATTCATCTTTTCATTTTCATTGATCAATTTAGCATTTTTTTTTTCTGTATGTCTTGTTCTCTTGCTTCAAATTCCTCTCCAAAATTTTTCTTACCTCCAATTGATCTTTCAACTCTTTTATTTTTCTAAGGTGAAACTCTTTCTCTTCCTCTCTTGTGTCTCTGGCAAATGAAGTGGCTTCTACCTCAAGATTATCAAAGTATGAATATCTTTCCAATGTCTTCTCATAGGCTTCTTTCTACAATCTTTCAATGATTTCATCAACTTGTTTTCTGTGGGAGGTATTTCAACAATTTGTACCTCAAGGTTTTCTCTTTAATGCTTGTGTTTGCTGGACTTTTTCTCCTATGTCTCCTGGGAATGGATAGGAAATATTCTTCTCTCTGAACCATGACATTTTGTTGTTGCTTCTTGGACCTTGTCCTTGGATAAATAGGTTAGTTCATTATGCTCTTAGTTTCATGAATTGGTTTAAACTTATCCTCTATGATTTTTTCTTCAGACTGATGTTGAGTTAAAAACTCTTTCCACACTACACCCTTGGTTTTCATTTGATACTCTACAAAAATTTTGATGAGTCCCTGATGGTATATTTGTGCTTACTTGGGTTTAGTTTCATTCCTCACATTCTCTATCATTTTAATCAAAATTTTAGATAAGTATGGAAAATTGAATTTCACTTCTCCCTTAATATGCTGGAGCAATTTGATATGATAGAGATGCACTACACTGTGCCTAATGTCACATGTGAAAAATATCTGAATAATTAACACCAACTCTGCCCATGGCTCATTAAACCATTCCCTCGGAATCCCCTTGGTTCTATCAAATGATCCCTTACTATTTTTCTCCAAAAATAAATTTCATCCCTTATCTTTAAATTGAAAACCCTTATGATAATGTTCCCCTGACAGTGGTAGATCTAAGGCCTGAGAAATGGATTCTGGATTTAATGGGATAACTAAGTTTCCCACCATGGTTTTCTCCTATGTGTAATTTTTTATGAACTCCTTTGTGATGCTCTCATTATGTCCATTAAAATTTTAGAGGAAGCCTATTAGACCAGCCTGATAAAGTTTTTCTATGGTCTCTTTTTCCCAATGCTCAATCTGGAAATCTTTTAGTTCTACCCTGGTATCCATATGCTCTGAAAACTAATTTATGTAACCTTGCACTGTCAACATTCTCTTTTTGAAAATAAAAATTATGCACACATATAGATCTTGTTGACTTATTCATGCATTATTTTCATGGTGATAAGGCTTACCTCTCCTCTAATGCTCTTGACAAAGGAATGAAATCAATCTTCTTCAACCTCTGTTCTCTTACAAAAACTAGCCTACTGCTTCCACAAACTAATAAAAACGCAAAATTTTGATATAGAAAGATCATAAAAACATTGTAAACATGTTTTTATTAATCTATTTCTCATTTTCTATTCTTTGTTTTGTCAAAAGTTTGTAAAAAAATCTCCTCTGTTTTGATGTAGAATTCTATGTCTCTAAATTTGCTGTGTAATTTAAAAAATAAATAAAAATTATGCCACAATGTTCTTCTTCTCTTTGAATTCATACACAATTCTTCCTCCACAGAGACAAACTCATTATGCATTCACACTGGAATGATTTAGGCTCACTATGTGCAAAAACATTCAATGAATGGCTCACTGTGTATATGTCAAACAATCATCAAATGGCTCATAAAATGACTCACTGTATTTTTCAGTATTCACTCACTATGCAACACTCTATTTCTTTTTAAATGAAATATTACAATTTCATGAGCATATGTGGAAGAATTCAATTTCATTTACCTGATTTGGATCAATCCTGAGATTTTCTTTTGGTTTAGCCTTGTATCCCTGCGTTTTCACAACATTACTACTGTTAAGACTCCTCTCAAATCATCTCAAAACCCTCATCTGCTAGTAGGTGGCAGAGTTAAGCTAATGGTGGCAGAGACAAGCTAAACGGTGGTAGAGACACATATTTATAACTTGTATTTTAACTCATGTGCAACACACAATCCTGAGTTTCATTCATTCTGAATATTTGTTTACCAATGAGAAAAATCCGGATTTTTTTCTTACCTATTCTCTTCCACGAGATCTCCGCAATTTTTTGGTGTGTTTGATTAACATGATAGGTAGATATCTCGGCTCAAATCTCAGTCAACATCAACATGCCTTCTTATTTCTCCACTCCTCTTTTTCTATTTCTTATGCTTTCTTCTCTCGACTTAAGTTTCGCTTCACAGCCTCTCTGTGTTTTCTTACTCAACTGCATTCTTCATAGGGTGTTCGAACGCGTGCCTATGGTTTGCATAGCGTTCAACTTCCTTTCTCTAAGCCTGCAATGGTTGTGATGGTGAAAGAAGAATGCAATCACATGGTTCTATTAGTTTAAAAATGGCGGAGGCTTCAATATTTGCACAGGGTTTGTTGTATGTCATAACACTATGTTTTTGAATATGTGTTGACCATTTTTTATTTTGACCTCTGACTCGGATGCCTCTGTGGCTTAGTTTCTCTCACTTGCACTATGTCCTTGCTCCACAGTGTCTGCATACATCCCATAACCATAACTCATGTTCTCTGCTTCACTCATAGCCCCCTCCATTCATTTGCATGCCCATACCTTAATCGAAATGCATCATAATTTCGTTCTTTTCATTGCATCATTTCAACTTAGGTTATGTCATTTGTATTTTTTGTCATTTTACATTGTGTGCTCCATACCTTAGCTCTTATCATATGATATGCATATTGCACTTTGTAGCTTAGGTTTTCAACTTTTTATTATTTAATTTAATTTTAAAATGACCCTAGAATGGTCATGTTTAAAATTAAATTTCTGACACTAACCTTTGTTGTTTTTGTAGGTAAACAAGGATTTGAATATGGAGCCTTTAATTCTTGATCCATATGCTTAAGAAAATAATTAGGATTAATTGGATGGTTTAAAAATGATTGAAATTATGGTATATGGAATGATGGTTAAATGTAGAAAAGGGGTAATGAAGTATGGTATATGGAATGATGGTTAATGTTTGAGGGTAAGTGTAGAAAAAGGGTAATGAATAGGTGATTATAATGGGTAAAATAATAAAGGTAGTGGTAGGATATAGGTAAAGTATAATGGAATGCATATCAAGCACTAAATTAGTCTTTTACAACTTCTAGAAATAATTTTTAAAAAATCGAAATTTTAAGAGCCAAATTTTCACTTACTGTACTTGCACTCCCATAAAATATTTGATGTCAACGATGTCCTTCGGTCAAATGATGGTCAACAATGTCTTTATTATCATAACGATGGCTCTTCCAGGATATATTGAAATGTAGAGACTTATTTCTATTTAATGTTTTCGCATCTGATTATTGATTCGGTATCTTTGAATGTTGATGTTGTTCAGGTCCCTTCTACAGTTTGTAATTAATGTTTTAGGTCCTTTATGACATGTTCTTCAGGCTTGAATTTTGATGTAGTTCAAGTCCCTTCTGTAGTGATATTATAAATAATGTTTTAGGTCCCTTATGACATGTAATTTTCAACAATGTTTCAAGTTGCTTCTGTCATATGATACAGGTCCCTTCTGCATAATATCCTCAGTGATATCTCAGGTCCCTTCTACACAATATTTTCAATGATGTATCATGTCCCTTTTGAATAATATTTCAAATGATGTATCAGGTCCCTTTTGTCATGTAATTCAGGTTCCTTGTTCAATTCAGCTGCTCAAACTATTTACATAGTTTTATTATGAAATTCCCCCTTGTTGGTGTTAAGACTTGTCCTCAAGTCTTGCATGTCTTGTAGGATTAACTCTACAAAATCATACTGAATTAAAAACAAAACAAAACAAAGAATTCATATTGGTCAAACAAATTGGTTTTCTGATATGAATTCGAGTCTGTATTGTGCCAGTCTCCTGGATTTTCACAACCAAACTCTTTTATTATTTTTTTATAATTTTTATATTGTTTTTATTTTTTTTATTCTTCTGGAACTAAGGAAGGCATATTATGCTCTTCCATTATTTCCATATAGTTTTCTGTTGAAATTATTTTCATAAAATATTCTTTATTGATAGGCTTATTGTAGACTTTAAGCCTATGTCCATTCACTACAAATGAAATTGACACTTCATCTATTGTTTTTATTTTGATCACTCCATTATCGAAGATCTCTTCTATCTCATATGGCCCAAGCCAGTGAGTTTAACCTTGCCTTGAAATATTTAAATTTGGAGTCAAACAATAGTGCCCAGTATCCCTTTTGAAAAACTTTAATCTTGATGAGTCGATCATACCATTTTATTCTCTGTTCTTGCACTAATGATGTGCGTTCCACTGCCTGCTATCTTATTTTATCCAGTTCATTTAATTGAATCACTCTTTGTGCTTGTGCTTCAGATAGTTCCATTCCCAACCTTTTTGCAAGTTTATATGTATGTATTTGAAATTCTATGGGTAAAATGACTTCCTTATTGTATACCAACTGGTATGGACTAAATCCGGTTGTGTTCTTCCATGTGATCCTGTAGGCCCAAGTGCATCTCTCAACTTTTCTGACCAGTATTTTCTATTCATCTGCACAGTTTTTGTCATGATATTCTCCAAAACTTTGTTAGTGGAATCCACTTGTCCATTCACTTGCGGATGCTACAGAGTAGATTTTATGTGTTTGATCTTTTACTTTTCTGTCGGAACCCTTAAAATTTTGGAGGTGAATTGAGCTCCCTGGTCTGTAACAATTTGTCGTAGAACTCCATACCTTACAAATATATCTTCAAATAGAAAATAAAACATTGTTTCTTTTGTTGCTCGTGCCACTGCCTTTGCCTTCACCCACTTAGTAGCATAATATATACATACCAGGATGTACTTATTCCTATTTTATGGCAGGTTTATTGGTCCCACAAAGTCTAAATCCCATTGCTCAAATGGTTCTATGAGTACTTGTGGCTTTAATTGCATTTCATATGATTCCACTGGCAGGGATAATTTTAAGGATGGAAAAATATCTTGAAGTTTAAAAAAATGGCGAATCTCACTAGTCCCTAATATGCAAACTATAAAATGTTTATTGATGTATTTGTAAAATTATTCAAATTTATAATGAAATTATATATATTTTATATATAATGTTGGCGATTTTTCAGGTAAAATAATTTTATATTGTAAAATTTGGGCGAATCATTTTTATAAAAAAATGGAAATTGGAAAATCTTTTTTTTGGAAAAACCATGGAAAATTAGCCCACTTGCGAATATTAGCCCCTAAAATTTTCCATGTCCACTGGTCTTCCAATTCTTCGGCAGTTGTCACATCTCTTTAGATAGGCTTTGGAGTCCTTGAATATTTCCTGCTAGTAGTAGCCAAGTTTGAGCACTTTGTATGTCGTCTGCTTGTCTACAAAATTACCACCACATGGCTCGTCATGACATGCTTTCAAAATATCTATAATCGTGTCTTCTCTAACACATTTTCTTATTATCAGATCAAATCTAGTATACAAGAGGTCACCATTAACCCAACTATATCTAGCACTTTCTCAAATTCATTTTGACAATTATTTTTCCATTGGAATTCCACATCTTTTGCAAGTAACTTGAATAAAGGCAGAGCTATTTTATTGAAATTTTCAATAAATCTCCTATAGTAGCCTGCATAACCCAAGAAACTTCTTACTTCCTTTTGTGTTTTGGGTGGCATTAAATTCACAATGAATTGTATTTTTTTTCTATCCACCTTAATTCCTGAAGAAAAAATATGGTGTCCCAACACTATCCCTTCAGTTAACATCATAAATATTTTTTCATTACTGAGAGATAGATTTGTCTCTATGCATATTTTCAAAACTTTTTCAAGGTTTTTTAAACAATCATTATATGTTCCACCATACACAGTGAAATCATCCATGTAGACCTCAACACATTCATGGATCAGATCAGAAAAGATTGCAAGGAGTCCTCTCTAAAAAGTAGCAGGTGCATTACATAACCCAAAGGGAAAAAAATTATATGCATATCTTCCCCATGGACAAGTAAATGTTGTTTTATCTTGGTCTTCCAATGTTATTTTTACTGATTGTATCCACTAAATCCATCAATAAATGAAAATAATTTATTCCCAGCTAATGAATCAATAAATGAAAATAATTTAATCCCAGCTAATGAATCTAGCACTTGATCAATAAATGGTAAAGGGAAATGATATTTTAATGTGTCTTTATTGAGCTCCCTGTAGTCTACACAAATTCTCCACTTTCCATTTTTCTTAGGCACCACAACTAAGGCAGAAACCCATTAACTATCATAAATAGGATAGATGAATCTAACTTGTAACAGTTTCTGCAATTCTTCTTTCACTATTTCCTTCATCATAGGATTCATCCTTCTTTGCGGTTGTCTCATAGGTTTGTTTTTATCATCAACATAAATGTGGTGAATACATGTCTTTGGATGAAGCCCCTGTATATATGTGTAATCCCGGGCAAAATCTTTTGAGAATTTCTGTAATAGTGCTATTACCTCTTGTTCTTGTGAGGATTGTAAGTTATTGCCAATATTCAAATTCCTTCCAGGATTGATTTTGATGATTTTACTCTTTGAATTGGTAATTGAGTTGACAGGAAAAATGCTTTCAAATGAATTTTGCAGTGATTGAATAGTACAGTTTTCCTGGAAACATTGATTTAAAAGATGACTTGCAGCTTCATATTATGTTATTCTAAGTTGCTCTAAAATATTTGGTTCTAAGATAAAAATATCTAATAAATCCTCATTCTCTTCCTCTTCTCTAAAATTATAGACTTGATTAATACTAAGAATAGATTGAATTTCCTATTGTTCTTGTCCATCAAGCCATGATAATTATAAAGAAGGAGATTGTGTTGGAGGATACAATGTAGCATGTTTCCTTTCATCCCCATGTGCAATAATCATACTTCCAGATCTACATCCAATGAAAGCATCTGCAGTGGCTAACCATGGTCTACCTAAAATTAAAGGATGGCCTACTAAATTTGTTTTTGGCTACAAAATGAGGAAGTCTACAAGATACTCCCATGAATCCAGAGAGAGAATGATATCTTCTAATATTCCTTCTGGTACAGCTTTAGATCTATCTGCAAGCTCAAAACTTGTAGTATTAGGTCTAACTTTGTTCAAGTTCAAATGTTTCATAGTATCTGTAGTCATAACATTTATAGCTACTCCCAAATCTATTAAAGTGTTTGGCACTGAAAAACTATTGATTGAGATGGTAACCATAGGGATCCCAGGTTCAACATATTTTTCAATTGTTGTATTTGTAGACATGAGACTAGATAATCTTCCAATAACCTAGATTGTGGGTGGATCTCTTTTTCTTCTACCAGATTTCTTGATGAATAACTCCTTTATTTTTTTTTCATATATTGGAATATCTTTTATTGCCTGCAACAAAGGAATTTTGTCATATGTATTCTTCAATTCATCCAGAATATAAAATTTAGGCAAAGAAATTGGGATTTTATATTGTACTAAACTCTTTGGATAGGGTGGTGTTTGAATCATAATAGCTTTCCCTTTCTGAATTTGAGTTTCTAGTTGAGATTGTTGATTTTGTTCTCCTTGTTCAGTTTTTTCTTCTATGATTGGAGGAGAATATTTGTGTAACACCTTCCCAGAACTTAATTGGACATATTTTATGGGAATAATGGAATTTTAGGATAGTATGTTTCTTCTTTGTAATATTCCTTTTCAGGAATTGCTGCACTATGGTCAGTGAAAGCGCTGTATTCTGAAAATTGTGATACAGAAACATGAAACAAGACTTGGATCCTCTTATATATACTATATGGACCTCACATACCAAATGGTATCAAAAACAAATCATTCTAGCTATGTTAAACAGATTTCCCCTGCTCAATATAGCTCAAAAACACCCCAGTCCCATGACTTTCAACAATAGAATTTCTGAAGATTGTAATAGCATAATTTATATGAGGGTTTCTACAGAAAAATGTGAATCAATAAAATTCTAGAGATTACATTAATCATAGAGCCAATAAAATGGAGGTTTAGCCTCTTTTATACAAGAATTAAGACAACTCAGCAAGGGTTTCCGGCATTACACAAGTATAAAAGGAAGTACTACAGAAAATCATGCATTCCATTGCAACTCTATATTTGATATTACTGAATATTACATGAAATGGCTGATCAATACATAAAATGGCCAAAGGCCCTCCTTACTAGGCTTCCAGCAGAGAAAGAGGCACCTTCTCCTCAAGCACTAGAACAAAATCAAGGGATTCAACCCTACCACTACTTCACCTTCAGAAATGATGTAGTTTCTGGAAGAGATTGCACTGTAGATGTTGGTGAATGCTTGACCCCAATTCTGATAGTGGAAATATAGCTTAGAACCTTCCCCTTAGATCCATTCAACAAGCTGAACCAATGAAGAGGATGGAATTCCCGCATGAGAATTCCTTGCACTAAACAGTGTTGCAACCACAACTAAACAGTTGAAGCATGCAAGTAGTCAAAATACCAAACATAGCTTAATACTGAATGCCCTCCTTGCTGCTATCCCTTCCTTCTTATCCTTGGTGAGCCTCCTCACCCCTGACCCCACTCATTAATGAGGTGACTTCCTTGAAAAGATTTTTCCTTCAAAACTGCGTTGTCCTTACTGGTTTCCCTCCTCTTTTAGCAGTGTTGTTGATTTGTTCAACTGGATCTAATCCACCTGCATTACCTCCTTTCACACCAAGGCGGCTTTATTTTCCCTCTTATTCTGATCCCCTTTCACGTTGGGATTTTTTTATTGCTATTAAAGAGATTTAAGGGTCTCCCTACCCCATTTATTCTTCTAAACTGTAAAATGGAGCAAATATAATATTCCAACTAGCAATGGCTAATTTGGAATATTACAGTCCTCCCCGCTCAAAATTTTCTTTTCCTCAAGCAACAAAAAAGAAGGATGCTGCAAGATCTTCTCTCCTTCCCAAGTGGCATCCTCATCTAGTAGATTCCTCCATCGAATCAGATATTCCTTGATCACTCTACTTCTTAGTTGCCTCTCCCTTATGTCTAAGATTACTTCTGGTTGCAAAATTAGGTGGCCCTCATCATCAATGGGGGGGAGATCCATGTTGGCAACTAAATTTCTCCCAATGGCCTTCTTGAGGCAAGAGACATGGAAAATATTGTGGATCTTTCTCCCTTTAGGAAGCTCCAGCTCATATGCTACCTTACCAACACAACTGATCACCTTGTATGGCCCATAGAAACGTGGTTTGAGCTTTTCAGCCCCCTTATCCTTGAGTGTAGACTGTCTATAAGGCTGAAGATGCAGATAGACTAGATCTCCTACCTCAAACTGTCTCTCTACCCGACCACGACCTGCATAAATCTTCTGTTGGTTTTGGGCAGTAGCAATGTTGTCTTTGAGGGCTCTAAGTATGTCCTAATTCTCCTGAATCCATTCCTTTTCTCTTGGAGCCTTACTTGCCCCAAACATAAAATTAGCAAATGAGAGTGCATCATACCCATATAGGGCTCGGAATGGAGTCATACCAATAGACATATGGTGAGTGGTGTTGTAACAATACTCCCCCACGTGGAGCCAACATAGCCAAGCCCTCTGCTGCCCTGCAACATAGTTTCTTAAGTAACCTTCTAGCCACTTGTTCACTATCTCAGTATGTCCATCGGTTTTTGGGTGATAGCTAGTGCTTGGTGTCAAATCAGTCCCCACTAACCGAAAAATTTCTTGCCAAAAGCAACCCATGAAGCGGTTGTCCTGATCACTCACTATGGTATTTTGGAGACCATGGAGTTAAAATACATCTCTGAAGAAAAGCTCAGCCACCTGTGAAGCAGTATAATGTGCAGAAATGGTAAATAAATGAGAGTACTTTTTTAGTCTATCAACAACTACAAAGATACAATCCTTACCCTGTACTATAGGTAGGTCAATGATGAAGTCCATAGAGATGCTTTCCCACTTCCCATTCGGAATAGGTAGTGGATGCAATAACCCAGCAGGGTGGGTGTGTTATCCCTTGTTTTTCTGACAAACTATGCACTCCTTGACATGTTGGAGCACATCCTCCTTAAGACCCTTCCATGAGAATCTCTCCCTTATGGCCCTATAAGTCTTTGTGAAGCCTTGATGCCCTGCAAGTGGGGAATCATGTGATGCTTGTAAGATCTTCCCTTTGAGTTTGGAATTCTTATCCAAGAATATCTGGTCCCGGTAATAGATGACCTCATCCATCACCTTATACCTCTCATCCGATACCACTCCATCAAGTATCTCACATGCAAAGTCATCTTTGGAATACTCAACTAAAATTTAAGCCTTCCAATCTGTGTCCATGCCTCTCAAGGACAGCGCTGTAGGTCTCCTGGATAGAGCATCAGCCACTACATTGCTCTTCCCCTTGATATATTCTATGTCAAAGTCATATGCTTGGACTTTTATCACCCACTTCTGTTGTCTTTCTTGGATTTGCTTTTGTTTAAGAAAGGATCTAAGACTGTTATGATCAGTCTTCACCCTGAATCTACTCCCCACCAAGTACTGCCAAAATTTGGCTAATGCATGCATGATAGCCAACATTTCTTTATCATAGATGGGGTATAACCTTTCATGAGGAAGCAGTTTCTTGCTTTAAAAGGCTATAGGATGCCCTCCTTGCATCAATATTGCTCCAATCCCTTCACCTGATGCATCACATTCTAGAACAAAAGGTTGAGAAAAATCAGGCAAAACTAATACAGGGTAGCTACTCATTACCTCTTTGAGCTTATCAAAAGCCCTCTGCGCTGTAGGTGTCCAACTGAAAGCTCCCTTCTTGGTCAAATCTATGAGTGGTGCTGCTAGTTTTGAGAACCCTTTTACAAACTTCCGGTAATAAGTACATATGCCTACAAATCCCCAGAGTTCTGTGACATTCCTGGGCTTAGGCCAATTTCTGATAACCCAGATCTTCTCATCATGCACCCTTACTCCATCCACTCCAATGATGTGACCTAAATAAAGCATCTCTGTGAGTCCAAACTCACATTTGGAGAGCTTGGCATAGAATTGCTGCTCCTTAAGAATATGTAAAATTGTCTCAATATGCTGCAAATGCTCCTCCCAAGTGCAGTTTTAGATAAGAATATCATCAAATAAGACCAATAAAAAATTTCTCAAATGACCACGGGAGATGTGGTTCATGCAATTTTGGAAAGTTTTTGGGGCATTGGTCAACCAAAAGGGCATCACCAAGAATTAAAAATGCCCATAGTGAAATCTGAATGCTGTCTTGGGGATATCCTGATCCCTCACCTTGATTTGATGATACCCATATCTCAAATCAATCTTGGAGAAGTATTTAGATCCCCTCAACTCATCCATCAGTTCATCGATCCTAAGTATGGGGTACCTATTATTCATGGTCTTCTTGTTCAATGCTCTATAATCAATGCGCATCCTCAATGTGCCATCCTTCTTCTTTACTAAGACCACTGAAGAAGCAAAAGGACTGGTACTAGGCCTGATGTGTCCTAGAGCCAACAACTCTTGGATGGCCCTCTCAATCTCATCCCTATAAGCCTTGGGATGCCTATAAGGAGTAGTGATTACTGCTTGGATTCCTTTCTCCAACTCAATAGTGTGTTCAAACCCCCGGTCAGGAGGCCTTCCTGGTGGAATATCTCCAAACACTGTAGAATACTGATCCAAAAGAGATTGTACATATGGATGTACTGGTGAATCCTTGCCCCCTGCTTCTAATAGATGTAGTTCTACTGTCCATTCTATATCTCCTATGTGCAGATCTACTTCCATTCTGTGTGCTGAAAAAATCTAAGGGGGGTATGTGTTTATGCCCTTGATCTTTTGATGCTTACCATTCTTCCCTTATGTCCATTCCATCTCCAAATTTTTCCAATCAGTGGTAACTCTCCTAAGAGTGATCAACCACTGGACCCCCAATATGATATTGTTGTTTGGAATATCAACCACAAAGAAGTGGTCTATTAATGTGTAGGTCCCCATGGTGATGGATAGTGCCGGAACATATTTGGCACACTGCATATTTCAAGCTTCTGGAACCAGGACTGAGAATCCCTCAAACTCCTCCATGTGGATCCCTCTTCTCTGTACTAGTTGTGCATCAAGGAGATTATGAGTAGCTCCACTATCTATCAGCACTGACACTCTTTGCCCCATAATATTATCTCTTACCCTCAAGTTCAGATATTTTGGGACCCCTCTTAACGCTGCAATAGCTCCCCCTCTTGGAGCAAAGTCTTCTACTGATGGTACAACGTTGGCCTCCTCCCCCTCCTTGGCGAAGATCTCAATATAATGTGTCTTTCCTGCAACACATTCATGGTTTGGCACCCATGGCTTCTGATAAGTGATAAAAAACCCTTCCTTCTTTAATTTATTCAAATCATGATCAAGGATTATATTCTTTGGCCCTGAAGAAGTCTCTTGCTGCAGTAATTTTCTTGCCTTGGGAAAGGTATGTTGCAAGTCTCTATCTTTCTCCACAACTTCAAGGAGAGTTGTTGGTTTAGTGGATTTTACCAACCCATGCAATGGTTCAGCCATCCCATCAACAAACATGCATACCTTCCTGCTTATATTGAGGTTGGATACCATCACTAAGAGCTGCAAATATTCAGCAATATAGTCTTCAAGATCTCCCTCCTATTTGAGCTTGGTTAACTTGACAAAATGGGCTTCCGGATCTCTTGGATAAAATATTTCTACTAGTATTTTGGTAAAGACTAGGTATGAAGTTATGTGAGCATGCCCAAGTGTGGTTAATCCATGAAACCACCATTCATGAGCCTCCCCTTCTAAGTGCAGCGCAACTATTTTTATGGCTTCTATTTCAGAAACCTTGTTGAGCTGAAAATAAGTGTCCAGCTTCTCCACCCAAGCCTTGGCTGTACATTTAGGTGTTCCATCATATGCAGGTAAGAAGAACCTTCCCATATTGCACTGTAGGTTTTCTTCCTGCATAAAACTTCCCTTCTTTTGATGAGAATTAACTCTCCTCCCATCCTTGATCCGACAAAACTCCTGAAAAGTGTTCTTTGAACTTCCGAGATTGGGATTCATATTCCTCAAAATAATTACCCAGGGTTTCCTCCTCATATTCCCCAGATAGGAATGAGGGCATGGTAGAGCATTGTAGTACAATTGAATGCTCCATACCATGTGAAGTGTTGGTGCTTTCCTCATGGCAAAACCCTATAGGGTCTCCTTTATGCCTCATCTCCTTGAGGTCTCTTGAAATGTTCTACATGGTTTGAAGTAGGAGTTTTGAAATATATTTCTCCTCCATACTCTATATATATAATCCCCACAAGATGAGCCAAGAGCAGAGCTCTTATACCACTGTAATATTCCTTTTCAGGAATTGCTCCACTATGGTCAATGAAAACGATGTATTCTACAAATTACGCTATAGAAGCATGAAACAGGACTTGGATCCTCTTATATATACTGTATGGACCTCACATACCGAATTTCATCAGAAACAAATCATTCTAGACATGTTAAACAAATCTCCCCAGCTCAATATAGCTCAAAAACACCCCAATCCCATGACTTTCAACAACAGAATTTCTGAAGAATGTAATAGTGCAATTTATATGAGGGTTTCTACAGAAAAATTTGAATCAATATAGGTTTGGATATTACATTAATCATAAATCCAATAAAATGGAGGTTTAGCCTCTTTTATACAAGAATTAAGACAACCCGGTAAGGGTTTCCGGCATTACACAAGTATAAAAGGAAATACTGCAGAAAATCACGTAGTCCACTGCAACTCTATATTTGATATGACTAAATATTACATGAAATGACTGATCAATACATAAAATGGCCAAAGGCCCTCCTTACTAGGCTTCTAGGAGAGAAAGAGACACCTTCTCCTCAAGCACTAGCACAAAATCAAGGGATTCAACCCTACCACTGCTTCACCTTCAGAAATGACGCAGTTTCTGGAAGAGACTACGTTGTAGATGTTGGTGACTATTTGACCCCAAGTTTTATAGTGGAAATATAGCGCAGAACCTTCCCCTTAGATCCCTTAAACAAGCTGAACCAAGGAAGAGGATGGAATTCCCGCATGAGAATTCCTTGCACTAAACAGTGTTGCAACCACAACTAAACAGCTGAAGCATGCAAGTATTCAAAAGACCAAACATAGATGAATACTGAATTACCTCCTTTCTACTATCCCTTCCTTCTTATCCTTGGTGAGCCTCCTCACCCCTGACCCCACTCATTAATCAGGTGACTTCCTTGAAAATATTCTTCCTTCAAAACCGCGCTGTCCTTACTGGTTTCCCTCCTCTTTTAGCAATGCTGTTGATTTGGTCAACTATATATAATCCACTTGCATTGCCTCCTTTCACACCAAGGTGGCTTTATTTTCCCTCCTATTCTAATCCCCTTTCACATTGGGATTGTTTTATTGCTATTAAAGAGATTTAAGGGTCTCCCTACCCTATTTATTCTTCTAAACTGCAAAATGGAGCAAATATAATATTCCAACTAGCAATGGATAATTGGGAGTATTACATTATTCTACATTTTATGTTGGTTTATCCACTTTGTTACTTGGATTAGCTACTGGCTGAGCTAGCAATTGTGTTGGTCCAGGAGGTGGTTGGTTAGAAGGCATCTGAAGCTGTTGAGGTTGAGTTAACATCGGTGCATGATTTTGAGGTGGAAATGGCATTGGTTGATATTGCTGGAATTGTTGGTATTGGAATGGTTGTTGAGGGTATGGTTGCTGGTATGGCTGTTGATATTGATATTGTTGAGGGTACATTTGCTGAGGTGGCTGGTTTCCATAACTATATCCTCTCCAACCTTGTGTAGGTTGGTTTTTATATTGTTGTGGAGGCCAAACCTGCCATGGCATTGGAGTGTTCCATAAATTATGAGGAGGATATTGAAAATTATGGGGATTTTGTTGAGGGAATTATTGAGGCATCATTGGTTGCCAAGGTCTCCTTGGTGCCATATAGTAGAGATAATATACCCCTTGTACTTCTTCCATTTGTAACTTCTTCAATTTTGGACATTTTTCAGTTGCATGATTCTCTGTACAAAGTCCACACACTTGTATACCTTGCAAAGGACATTGTCTAAGTGGATGTTTTTGCCTACACTTTGGAAAAAATATTGCTAAGTTTTGATCTTGTTCTTATTTCTTCTTCTTTCATTTTAAAACATATACTTGTGTTCCCAAAGTTCTTAAGAGATATGTTTTGAAATTTTCTAGTAAACTTCCTATTTATGCTCTTGTTACTCCACTTGCTGCAGATTTGGAAGCTCTTGTTGTAACATCCATTTTTTCACTTTTTTATCTTCCCCTGGAATATTTTTGACAAATTTTAGCAATTTCATAAAATGGTAGGTTTGAGATATCTCCTTTTCCCATCACATTTAGGATATCTAAGTATTCATCTCTGATACCCTTAAGAAAAATTGTGCGGATGGTATCGAGATTCAGAGAATGTTATTTAGATTTTGCAAATTGTAAAGAAATCTATCTAAATACTCCTCCAAACTTTCATATTCTTGTTGTGTCATTCTAAAAACATATTCTTTTGATTCTCTAGACTTGCAATAATCTTGATACTTTTTAAGAAAAAAATTCTTCATATCATCCCAAGAAATAATTGTATGTTCTCCTAAACCCATAAACCATTTCAATGTTGTTGCTTTCAAAGTAGCAGGAAAGAGACGAAGCTTGTGTGTGTCATCTGTGTATACATAAGTTCTACATAAGATATCAAATTTGAACATAAATGAATCGGGATCTTCTGTTGACATTCCATAAAAGTTAGGCAATAAAAAAGGTGGAATTTTTTTAATTTTCACTTCTTCTCCTAATATTGCTTTTGTGTCTAATATTGGAAAGCTAAAAGTAGCTTCCTGATCAATATCATTTTCTTGTTCATTATCATGTAGTCTTTTGTTTTCATTTTCTATTTTTGCTTCTTCCTCTATCCTTCCTAATGATTCTATCATTTTGTCTTCCTCTCTCTTTCTCTTTGCTTCCAATTTCCTTTCTTCCTCTCTTTTCCTTTTCCATTCCCTTTGTTGTCTCATATTCAATTCTTTGTTAAGGAGTCATACTTGGCATATTAGATCCTTCTTCGTCTTCATTCAATTCTTGTTTAAAGATATGTAATGGTTCAATATGAGGTTGATTTGGTGTTTCCTCAACTATCTTAATGTTTTCAAGGACAAGTTGTTCTAATTGTTCGACAACTGGTTTTCTTGTTTCCTTTTGTTTTCCTAGGAAAGAAGTTTATTTTGGTGATTGATTTATTTTTACCTCCAAGGCCAACAAGGTTTGTATTTAAATTAGAGTTAATATTTGTCCTAATCTCTGTTTTTCCTCTAAATCTTCTAGATTAGGTCTCTCAGCAACTGGTGTTGTTCGTCCTGTGGATGGTTGAATTGTTGTGGGGTTTTGTTTAATGAATCTACCCTTCTTATCTCTATCTCTAGGAATAAAGAAACATAACTTAAAGTAAAAACTATGTTTTTGTTATTTTTGATGTTTTTTATTTTATTTTTTATCTTCCTATTTGACTACTTTGAAATATTCTTCCCTAGCAACGACGCCAAAAATGTTGGTTCTTTTTATTGGGTAAACTAACACAAGTATTTTATTATCAATCCAAGCTTGTAGAACTTAGAAGCATCTCCAAAATATATGGATTTCAACTACAGTAAAGTTTAGAAGATGAATTTTTGAATTTAAAGGAAATGCATATTACAAGTATAAAACTTAGCTAAATAATTTCTAATTCAATTATGCAATAAGCAGAAGAAGAAGCTCCTAACTTAGGAGAACTTGTTTGTCCTTCTCTACAATACTACTTCATGAACAGAAACCAAAACCACTAATGAAAAATACCTCAAGATGAATAAAAGAATAATAGAAGAGGATCCTAACTAAGGAGGTCCTTTATTTTCTTCATTATAAATTCATTCATCATTAATGCCATTGTTAGAAAACTGGAAATTCAGAAAATTACTTAAAAGCAAGAAAGATGAATTCTAGTTTCTAGTCCCTGATCAAATAGAAGGAGATTTTAACTTAAACACTAGTTTGACCCTTCATATGCAGATTAGAAATTAGATTAGGATTTATCATAAATCATAACATATCATCATACATCTAATTAACTGATTAAACATGAAACAAAACTAGTTCAGGAAATTGCAACTAAATTAAGCAGAAAGTGCACTTAGCTCGGTGTGGGGGCCCTCCACCCTTGCCTCGCACACTGAAAGTACTTCTCAACTACTGAAACTAATTCAGGAATTAACCATATAGAATAGTAGAAAATAAGGTAGAACTGGTTCTTCAATTAGCTCTCCAAAGTTTAGAAATATCAAAGTGAAATTATACAAATTCTACATATTTATGCCTTCAATGTCTTTGGCTTAAATAGATAAATATGAAACAAACTTAACTAAAATGTCTCTAATATCCATGTCTATCCTTATCCTATATATGTTTTTCAATCTCATCCATCTAATCTCTCAAAATCTATAAAATCCCATAAAATGCTAAATTTGGCCTATTTTCTAGGGATTTCCAAAATAACAGGTCATGTTTGACCGAATTTGACCGGGCATGTTTAAGCTCGGTTTGACTGAACCAATAGGTGAAATTCCATTATTATTTCCCAATATTTCTAGAACTTTTCTCATTTCAAGCCCAGGTTTCCTGCAAGTATGACATCAATGAAGCCATTACGGGAATTTCTAGTCTTGTCCAAAAATGCACTTAAAATTCAATTTTTGTAAAAACTTCTAAAAATTCCAAACTTAATTTATATACCTGGATATGCATAAATTGGTAAAAATATAGTGAATATGGATGGTATATGGATGGATATCATGGAAATAAAGTGTGTTTAGTTAAACAAAATTGGATAAAAAACGAGGGCCAATAGACCGCGCAAAAGGAAAGTGACCTATGACAGAGACATGGGATTGGAAATATAGATATAAGAATGTTGGGTTCAATATACAACATGAGAAATAGACATTCATGGAAGAAAATAATAAATTTATGACTCTTGAAGCTTCGATATCAACCGCGCAAAGACAGTTGTTCCCGCTGAAGAAGAAGCCTGAGAAGAATAATGAAGCAAAGGAAGCTGGTCCATCCATCTTGACATCCCTTTTGCAGACGTGTATGAAATTGATAAAGGATCAGAAGGATGTAGAGGGGTTACATGAGATTATAGATAACTACACTAGAAAGGAAGAACCATGGTTGGAATAGTGCGTAGTAAACAAAGTGTACACAAATAAGAAGAGAATCGGTCGAGAGATGCGGTTGACTGAGAAAATCAGAGATTATGAGATGGCTCAATTCATTCTAGATCTGGGATCAGATGCTAATGTTCTTCCAAAATAGACATGGGAAAAAATGGGACGGCCTAAGCTGCAATGGCTGTCAATCCATATGAGGATGACAAACCAGTAGAATATCATTCCTATTGGCTGACTCCAAATCTTCAGCATAGATATTGATGGAGCAAGCGTGTAGCTGAATTCTAAGTTATTGAGATTGTTGATGATAACAATCCATATCCTGCATTGATTGGATTTGATTGGTTTTACGACATGGACGCTATAATCAATCTGAAGAATAGGAAAATGGTATTTGAGAAGGATGGTGGACCGAGTTGTTGTGAAATTGGATCCCTCCGAAGGTGCATGTTATACAGAGCCTATCCAACATGAATATGGTGATATTGATAATATATATAAGTTTAATGTGAAAAAAAATATTGGATTAACCCTACTGTTGATGGCAGAATATGTTAGGAGCACGATAGTTTGTGCATTTTAGACTATGATGAAGAGTTGGAGCATTGGAAAAATCACTTACATGAAGTAACTATGAAGTGATGTCGCAGGGTTACTAAATAGCTTCGCAATTTCACATCAGAGGTGCATGAATTTCCATTTTATGATGGAACTAGGAATGTTTTCCTATTTTTGGAAGAATTTGAGCAGAAGGTGCCTGCAGAATAAAGATACGAAGCTTTGGAATTTTCATTGAGGTCCACTCATGCCTGATGGTGGGTCACACATACAGAAATATTAGAAGGATGGAAGGAGTTTTGCAGAATGATAACACTCAGATTTGGGCATGTAGACACTAAGATCGTGGAGACGTATAATGGTAGAGATAATCCTCGTGAGAATTTATCTCACTAGACCGTCACTTGGGGTGAAGAACCTCAACCAGAATGGGTGCATATCTTCTTTCATTCCTTGGATAAGATACCTCAGCAATGGTATCTTGAAATGGAGTTGCTCCATGGTACTACAGATTGGTATGCAATGACTGAAAGTTTCTTATTGGCCTATGGCTTTGTTGATGGCTGGGAGTGTATTAATGAGGTTCTTCAAGAACGCAAAGTAGGAGTATTCTGAATTACCATTGAGATGAGAACTATAGTACAGCCTAATTAGTTGTGTAGTTGGAACAAGCCCAGGAATGTTACAATCAATTCATTTTAAAATACCTGATCAACAAGTCTGTGTTGGGGGAGCAGATATGTAGGTGGCTACTTGAAGGAGAGCGTAGGACAATAAATGATTTTGTCGAAGGGTGGCATAGGCGCAGTATAAGTACTGCACGAAATGAGGAAAGAGGGCACAGATGAAGGAAACTATGCCGAGGGAGGTAGAACTACGCCGAATGGGTGAGTCTGGAAAAGTTAATACAAACAGTGACCGTTGTAATAATAAAAATTGATTGGACAATGACTTGGTCATTAAAAGGAGCAGGAGGGATGCATCTAATAGGCATATCTAGGTGGATCTGCCACCAAATATGCAATTATGAGGCGTGTCTAAAGGTGATGATGAAGTTTGAATTCGAATTTTGATATAAATGAGGCATCCTACTCCACATTCACACACTTTGAGCACTAAGATTTAGAAGTGATATTTTTTATTTGTAGGAGCACCGAGTGAGCCACTGCATGTCATAATATAGCTTTGAGGTGTTGAAAGAAGAATTTCTCAGAACCAAGCTAGGACACACAATCCAGTCATATCTATAATTAACAATGATGGCTACACCACCTGCACATAGCACAGGGTCGAGGTCGCCCAGGAATGAGACCACTAGGGGCACAACTCTGTCCAATAAGATGAAGAAGATGATGTTTTGAATGTCGCCCCAGAAGAAAATATCTAAGGAATAGTGGAGCAAGGGGGCCCAAGACTGAAAAAGAAGGTTGCTGAGATTGAAGAGTCCGACGAAGAAGAATTCACCCCTCAAGAAATCAATGCCAAGGAGGTTGAACCTATGTCTATTTTTCCTCCATATATCCCACCATGGAAGTCGAATGCTGAGAAGCTCACCAAGGATCCAAACACAGTTAAGTACAAGATCTTTGCGCCATTGATTTTGTATGAGTTGTCGGTCAAAGGGGGTTTATTGGGAAAGGTGCCCCAACTACGTATGGAGGATTGGGACTTCAATGATCGCAATAAATACCCATAGTTCGAGCCAAGACAGTATCTGCGCCAACAAACCTATGAAGGAAGAGTAACAATATTAGAACCAATGAAGTCGGTAGCTGGTATCCAAGATGCAGGGATTCTCAACATTTTTTATGTGCCACATTTTGGGTGAAGTAAAATTAACACTATTTGTATATGCCAACTATTGGAATTAGTGCACAACAACTACTTGTGGCTATGGAAGAATATCCCTATTGATGTGATGCTAATACGAAAAAATTACGGCCCTTCCTTGCCTCCGCTTGGACCCTGTAGAAGAATTTATTGATCCGAGTCCGTTAGCTACCATATTTACATATGATATTTTAATTCTTAGATGTGGTTATAATTTCACTGAAAAGAGCATTAAAAGTACACATATGCATGCTTTAAGCAAGAGGAAACAAGACAACAATTAGCAACATAAAAACACAAGACGTTGATAACGGAGTTCGTCTAATTTGGACTACGTCTCCAGGCCCGGTTTCAATATCGGGTAGGCTGCTTCACATAGTGTTGGAAATGGTGACGATTACATGGGCTATGTTTTTATACAAGGATATATACCCTCAACATGAGTTTCTTGTCTCTCCACAAGACGTTTCGCTACAGGAACTCTCACTCACAATAGGCCTCTTATCAGCATGACATAATCTCACACAAGGTGATGATGAGGATCCCTTCATCAAGATTACATAGGTATCTCAATCAAACATAACAATACATGGAGAATACATCTCACATGAAGTAGATACATAGATCCCGCAACATACATC
Source organism: Pinus albicaulis (assembly GCA_034641835.2). Lineage (NCBI taxonomy): Eukaryota > Viridiplantae > Streptophyta > Pinopsida > Pinales > Pinaceae > Pinus > Pinus albicaulis. The sequence continues at coordinate 1,464,529,321 of CM076582.1, forward strand.
AAGCAAGGATCTAAACAACATATTACATATCACATCAAATGATAAAAGAGGCACATGAAATTAATACTGCATATACCTTAACCCCTGAAGTTGGCTGAAGAATTGGATTCTCAGATTTTTAATCTAGCTGCACCACCAAATTCATGGCGTCAGGAGGCATAAAATCATCTGTCCACACTTGGGAATCTGACACCGTCACTCCAATCTGGAAAATGGCCAAAAAATGTGAAGCCTTTATGTTGAAAGGGACATTTCCATTGGATTCTTGTCATAGAGAGGTGTAAAATCGACATAAAATTTGTCAAATTATGACTCTGGTAAGTTCTGGACCTCAAGGAATCTTTTTGATGCCCTCAATATTCCTTTGGGCATGGTTCCACTGTCTCCATGGCTTGTGGTTCCGCCCTTCTCTCTGCTCTTCCTATCGTGCACTATGAAAATGAGGCTTTATATATTGGTGGGTGGGTAGATCTATCAAAGCTTTGCCCATGGTCTGTTGGTGGCAGAGAAAATTAGGTCAGGGGAGGTCGGGATTCGAATCCCCTACCTCCCCCAACCTGGCGAATTTTTTTGCATTTCATTTGAATTTTAATTATTTTTCATGGAAATTTTTGTTTGAATGGCACATTGTTACAATGTTGTATATTAAAAGCCTTGGGCGGTGGGCGGGTCCTCTCCACGTGGCCCAACCCAACCGCACCCCATCGTATATGGTGTTGGTTCCCATGGAGTGTGGTTTGGGGGTGGTAGGGTTGACAACCCACCCCCCAACAACTTGTTTTATATATAGTGGTGGTTTCGGGGTGGCAGGGTTGACAACCTGCTCCCTAATATATATATATATATATATATATATATATCACGTTTTTAATGAGTGGTGGGGTGGCGGGGGTGGTGACCCGCCACCCTCATATATATATATATATATATATATATATATATATATATATATATATTATAATAATAATGGGTATTTTTCATTTTAATGAAAATAAGGGTCATTGGGCATTTTAACTAGGCCAAAATTCCGCCTATTTTCAGGAGCTAAGTTCCCTGCCGGTTGACGGTGAATTTGTGTGACACTTAAACCTGGCCTACTACCCAAATTTGATCGCAACTTTGAGTCGCTCTAACTTCTCCATACGGGCTCGGATTGGATATCCGTTCGCACCATTGGAATCAGGGTGATGAGAACTTCAATATGAACCTAGTTCGAGAGAAATCCAAGCAATTTGATATTTGACCATTTTTTAGCCTTCTTGGTCTTCTAAGGGTGTCTGGAGCCACTTGGATCAATCCTCCCCACTGAGGAGCTTTTGGTCCACCAAAAGCATGAAAACAATCTGCAACTGCTTTGTACCTTGTCTTCACCACAAGTGTCCTAAAAGGTCACCCTTCATTCTCCTTCACCTTTGTCCTTCGGAGCCATAATGTTAGGTCCCTATATTACTAGTTTAGTCCCTTATTGTTGTTAGTGTATCCCCCTTATTGTTATTGTTGTACCCCTATAACCCCAAAATTGTTATTATTGTGCCCTTACATTATTATTGTTAGGTCGGCTAGGATTATATTGTGACCCCTTGGACTCCTATATATAGAAGGAGTTTTTTTCATTTGTATCATCCAAGAATTGTTCATTTATGTAATGTAAAGGAGGTTTCCCCCTCGAAGTGCCTTATTTATAAGGCGTTGATCTCTCTTTTCTTCTATTTTTGGAGTTGGTTTCAAAACATTTGGTATGAGAGCTTTGGATTCTAGGGTTTTGCTACTACAAACAGGTCATCGTGGAATTTTCGCTATAAAATTTTTTCTACGAAGGGTCAGAAGCTGGAATTTTTACCATAAGAAGCCGAAATCCTGAGGAATTTTGTGTAACAATTTTAGATGTTGGTTCGCAATATTTTCGGAGATATGATCTGTGGAAGTTAGAGTTTTGGCAGGCTCCCATATTTCATCTAAATGAGGTTACCTTGGTAAAATTGTCATAACTCTCTCTCTGAGCATCGGATTGGAATTCTGTAAAAATTGGCCGAAATCATACGGACTTTAGTTTCCTTTGTATCAATTTCAAAGCTGAAGGAGGAAACCGTGACATGTGTCACATCGTACAAATTTGATCTACTAAACCAGTACATAATTAGGTCATTGTGGGAGATTGGGCATAACTTTGTCTTGAAGCATCCAAATCAGGTCAGACCCATGGCATTTGAAAGAAGATTTTTGGGGCTACTATTGGACTGAATTTTAGATATTGAAGATCCGAAATCATATATATAATTCTGTTTCAATATCGATCTCCTTAAAAGAAAGAAAAAGGTGTGTATTTGTTTTCAAATTGCATAAGTCTTGTTTGAAAAATCAGTTTGAAGTGATTCCAAGGGCATATTGAAGCATAAATATCAATATTGGGTTCTAAAATACCCCCTAAAAATAATTCAACACCAATTAAGCCCTCATAATACTCTACTATGACTCATGAAGATGAAGAAGTGCAACATGATATATCAAAATTACAAGAGAAAGTGCACCAAATTTCACTCTCGCAAAGAGCAACAAAAAATGAAATGGAAGTTTTGAAGAAAGGTGTGGGAGCTAAGATGGACGGTTTGAAGAAGGGAATGAAAGATAATATGGATGGTTTGAAGAAAGGCGTGGAAGCTAATATGGATGGTTTTAAGAAATGCGTGGAAGCTAAGATCGATGGTATAGAATAAAAAATCAAAGACAATATGGAAGACATGAATAATGATATAAAATCATACATGGAAGGTTTGAAGTAAGGTCTAACAAAGTTTATACAAGAAATTATTCCTAATGGCGAAAAGATAGTAGAGGAAACTCATGATGAGAAAAAAATAAATGTTAATCATGATTTCATAAACTCTAATGTTGGATTGAAGACCCACCATATTCCAAAGATCGATATGAGGAAGTTTGATGGCAAGGTTCCTGTAACATGGATACTACAGATGGAGAAATATTTTGATCTCAATAATGTGAAAAACACACAAAAGGTACGCATAGCAACTTTATATTTAGAAAAAAATACATTTGTATGGTATCAATGGCTTTGATCTGATAAAAAAATTATCACTTGGTCAATTTTTACAGAGGAAATGATAGCACATTATGAGGATACAAAGAGCAACACCTTCTTGGACAATCTCCATATCTCCAAAATCATCTATTTCTCCATATCTCCAAAAAGTCTTGGACAATCATTCCAAGGTGTTTGAAACTCCCAAAGGACTCCGACATATTTGTGATCATGATCATGATATTCATTTTATTATGGGAAGTGTTCATCCAAACATCAGGCCTTACAATTATCCTTATGTCCAAAAGAGCGAAATTGAACGTATGATTGCAGAAATGTTAGAGGCTGGTATAATTCAACCTAGTCAAAGTTCTTTCTCTACTCCAGTAGTATTGGTGCACAAGAAGGATGGATCATGGTGCATGTGTCCGGATTATAGGGAGCTCAATAAGCTCACTATTAAAGATAAATTTTTCATTCCTATGATTGATGAATTATTGGATTAATTACATGGAGAAATTTGTTTTACCAAGTTGGATCTTCATTCAGGATATCATCAAATTAGAATGAAGACTGAAGATATTCCAAAAGCAGCATTTCGAACTCATGAGGTTCATTATGAATTTTTGGTCATGTCTTTTGGCCTTACCAATGCACCTTCTACTTTTCAAGGGTTGACGAATTCCATTTTCAAACCCTTCCTTAGAAAATGTGTGCTAGTATTTTTTGGTGGTATACTAATCTACAGTAGGTCTTGGAAGGATCATGTTCAACTTGTTGACAAGGTTCTCAAACTATTGGAGGAGAAACAATTATATGAAAAAACCTCCAAATGTTTCTTTGGAGTAGAAGAGGTGGAATATCTGGGTCATAGTGTATCTCATGTGGGTGTTAAGGTAGACCCTAACAAAACTAAAGCCGTTAAGGAATGGAAAGTCCCCACAACCATAAAGCAGTTGTGAAGATTTCTCGGGTTAACAGGGTATTATCACAAGTTTGTTAAGAATTATGGGAGAAAAGTAGCACCTATAACAACATTATTGAAGAAAGATGCATTTTCATGGAATCTTGAAGCAACTAATTCCTTTGAACATATTAAAGAGGCAATGTGCCTAGCACCGGTCTTAGCTATGCCAAACTTCACAAAAACATTTATTGTTGAATGTTATGCATTAGGAAATGGAATTGGTGTTGTTTTAATGCAAGAAGGAAGACCCATTGATTTTGAAAGACGTCCAATCAAAGGGAAGTATTTACAGTAAGCTATTTATGAGAAGGAAATGTTGGCAATACTACATGCACTAAAGAAATGGAAACCTTACCTAATGGGAAGACACTTCAAGGTAAAAACTAATCATGATAGTCTTAAAATTTGTTTGGAAAAAATAATATCTTCAGAAGAGAAGAAAAAATGGGTCACAAAGATGTTGGGTTATGACTTTGAAATCATCTACAAAAAACAGAAGCTAAATGTTGTTTCAGATGCACTCTCAAGAAAGGATGAAGCGGTGGAAGCATTTCTTTGTGCCATTTCTATTATCCAACCAGATTGGATAACCGAATAAAGAGATGAATGGAAGAAGGAAGAAGAAGTGTGGAAACTCATTCAAAATTTGAAGCAAGATCCTAGTACATATGATACATTTAGTTGGAAAAATGATTCCTTATGGTACAAATATCACTTATATCTTTGTAATAATTCCCAACTAAAACAAAATATTCTTTTGGAATTGCACACTTCTCCTTTAGGAGGACACTCTGGATTTTTAAAAAATTACCACAGGGTGAAGAAAGAATTTTTTGGGATGGCCTTAAATATGATATTCAAAATTTTGTGGTGGAATGTTTGGTTTTCCATAAAAATAAAGTTGAGATAATTAAGACCCCAGGTCTTCTACAGCCTTTATCCATTCCAAGTCAACGTTGGGAATGGATTTTATCACAAGTTTACCTAAGTTCGAAGGAAAGAGTGTCATCATGGTCGTAGTTGATAGACTTACCAAGTATTCACACTTTTGTGCATTATCTCATCCATTTAAAGCAAGAAAAGTTGCTACTGCATTTATGGAAACCCAAAGATTATTGTAAGCGACAGAGATCCCATTTTTACTAGAAATTTTTGGACAGAATTATTTTCTTGTTTGGGTACTCAACTAGCTCATAGCTCATATTATCATCCTCAATTCGATGGTCAAACTGAGATACTGAACAAATGCTTGTGAGGATATCTTCGTTGTTTTGTATCTGATAAAAAAACACAATGGGTCAAGTGGTTACCTCTGGCTAAATGGTGGTATAACACTTCCTTCCATACTGCAACAAAAATGACCCCATTTATGTCACTTTATGGATATCATCCACCATCCATTACATCATATTTAAGAGAAAATTCTAAGGTTCAAGCAGTGGAAGATCACATCGAGCATCAACAAGAAGTACTCCTACTCTTAAAGGAAAACCTAAATTTGGCACAAAATCAAATGAAACAACAGGCTGATCAATATCGTAGTGAGAGAAATTTTGATGTAGGAGACTGGGTATTTTTACGTCTACAACCATACAAACAAATGTCCCTCAAGAAAGCTAAGAAGGATAATAAATTATCGCCAAATTAATATGGTCCTTACAAGGTGTTACAAAATATTGGTACTATGGCATACAAATTGGAGCTTCCTACTTCTTCGCGAGTGCATCTAGTTTTCCATGTTTCATGCCTAAAGAAGGTTATAGGTGATGAACTTCTAGTTCAAAGAATATTGCCAGAACTTGATGAGGAAGGAAAAATGATGTTGGAACCTGAAGCAGTCATGGCAAAAGAACTCGACAACTACGAAATTGATCAATTTCAGAGTATCTCATCAAGTGGAAGAACTTACTGTTACACAACAATTTGTCACCATCCCTACAATTCCCCATCCCGCACAATTGGAGGGCTCAGTCCGTGACCTGTGAGCAGTGACATAACTTGAAAACACTTTCATGGCATTCCCCTAAACATATACTTTCATTGCCCTGAAGACAACTCCTTGTGAAAAACCCTAAAAACACCCCTTTTTGCATTGGCGCGGGAATCCAGTTCAGTACCCGCGCCAATGGGGGAAATCCTTCAAAGAGGGCCCGCCAATTGGTGCTTTGTCTCAGAGTCGCACTCGCGCCAGCCATTTTAAGGAGTGTTTTTAAAAATAAATGGCGGAAGTTTCATCCTAACCAATCCATAAACTGGTATCTAATTTGAGTTGGGAGGTTTGGCTCCGGATCTCCATGTAGAGGAAGTGGTTTGCCACCTCTCATGGAAGCTTCCTTGAGGATAGGGTCAATCCCATGATTATAGGGATCCCAACTCCCCTTCCTCCATCTATAAAAGCTTGCTCATCTCCTTTGCAAGCTAGTCTCCAAGTTCCCAAGAGCCTTATGTTGCAAGAGCCTTGATTCATTCCCTTAAGGCCAAATCCAAGCAAGGAGATTATTGTCGAGACATCCGAAGAGAGAGGCTTGTCCCATCCCCGACAGGCTTTTTCGAGACGTGTTCCGCTGGCGACCCTCCGAAGGAGAATTCAGCGTCAGAGCCAGGTTGTATCCTCCTTTGATTGATTAATGATAAGCGACTATTGGTTATGGTTCCACTCTTGTTGATGATTATGATAATGAGTTATGTCTTCTCTAACTGACATATAGTTGCATATACTGGATTTCACGCTTGCATTTGTTGTGTTTCTTGCGTGTGCAGGTGTCCTGTCACGGAGATCGTGAGGATCGTGATCTGCCAGAGCTAAGGAACGGGAGCGCTACTTTCTCTACAAGCGACAACATTGGATTCCAGGTAAGCCTTCATCGCTAGTTGGTTTATTTGCAATTAGGAACCTGCACTATAGCGTGAATGATTGTTGCTAGACCCGGTCTGGGCTAGTAGGGATCGCCTCTGTCCGCAGAGGGGATTTACCTCCACAACAAATTGGCGACTCCACTGGGGATCGTCTAGCTTGTTGTTGTTTGTTTTATAAGCTACAGATGGAGCCTGAAGTTAGCTAGATAGCCTTCGAAACGCTATTGCTCTGCATTAGCGAAGTAGATCAAAGCTGCTTCAGTCAATCTCCGGTTTAGTTTATGAACTGAACACTTGGAGTATTGTCTTGTCTTTTCTGTTGTTTCTCGATTCTACTTGCTTGATTGGCTCTTTTGTGATTTTGGCTTTTGGTCAGCTTGATCATCACTGGTCTGCTTGTTGGATTGTTTTTTTATTTTTATTTTTTTCATAGAAAACTCGACTGGCGCACTTTACAGCTTGATAGTCGTGCCCATTGGCGCAGGTTTCTTGTGTATTACCCACGCCAATTCCATTATGGCACTAGTTTCAGCCTCACAGTCGCGCCAATCCTGTGAGGTACTAGGGTTTGCTCTGTTCTGAGCTTCCTGAGCTTGATCAGTGTGTTTGGTCTTGTTTTTTCGACTGCTTGAGTGTTCTGGAGCCTTGTTTGACTGGCTGTGACCTTCATCCTTTGGTTGTTTGCCCGTTTCCATCGATTTCACATTCTAGCCCTAGGGAATCTAGGTGCTCTTGTGTGTCGAGCCTCTCTTGGAATTTTTTGGTTTCTATTTGTTCAGTCAACCTTTTGATTGCTCCTCTACATTCGTTTGGCAGTTGTTTATCATTTTATTGCATTATTTGAGTGTTTGTTCTCTTCCTCATTTGAATTTCGCTTTGTCTCGTTTTGGGCCTAGATTACATGGTCCATTTGAGTCTTTGGAATTCTGTTGGTTTTGAGGGACTATTTTGTCAATTTGGAGATCTAATTGTGTGTTTGTGTTGAGTGAAATTTGTGTGTTTTGCTCTTTCCTCGTCACTTCTCAAATTGCTCTTTTCATTAGTTTTCATTTTGTTAAGTGCACTTTGCTATTAAACATTGAAAATATAAAAAATCTCTTTTGCTTTTGATTAGTTAGTGAAAATTAAAATATTTTCGGTGTTATTAGTGATTAGTGACTTTGAGAGAAATTTTTTTGGTTTCCATTAGCTGCATTAGAGACCATATTGGTTGTTTTCTGCTCATTTTTTTTGTGTGAAAAGCTCTCAACTCTCTCATAATTAGCTTTCATCGAATGAAATGATATACTATGGCATATACTGTGCATTTAGGAGATTTTGAGACATCACACTTGCTAGGGCCTGAAAACTGAAACATAATTGAAGATAAACATTAAAATTTATTCAATTTACACTAAGGCAACATTGAAACATTAACGCAACATTTAGTGGTCTAGGCTAGAGACGTGTTCTGGCGTCTTTAAACCTAGTAGCTGTCGTTTGCCTCTTGGCCTTAGACAGCACTAGTACAGACTTGTGCTCCCCGTACCGTCGAGTATATAAAGGGAGACCCCACTAGGTTTCTATCCTTTATCCATAGGAAGCCGAGTCTGCCGCCCTATACCCATGATACACTGGACACATCATTCGGGGAGATTTTCTGCACGTACGTTAAGTCCTTGGTTGATTTCTCTTTCATTTTGAAACCAAGGTGTATATTGCAGTTTACGGTTATTTGGTACACCCTTTGCCTAGTATTCCTGAGTAGTCATTTAGTCTTTTCTGACTCTTTAAATTTGAAAGGATCACCAAGCGCTTGTCCTTTCATGCTTGCTTCGAAACTGAAAGAGATAGAGTCACCTTTCATCCGTTTCTTGACTCTTATAACATGAAACGGTGAAGTTTCTAAGTTTCAATGTGGTAAAATAAATCACCCGCGATCACACGCCCTGTTAGATTTTGCTTGTTAGCTGTTTGATTGTGTGTCTTGACTCTTTTTCAGCCCGTGTGTGTTGTGCTTGATATTTTTTCATTGTTGTCACAGTGGCGGAACCTTCTGTTTCGTCTACTGGTAGTCCATATACGGACGATTCATCAGAGGCTTCTCAGTCCTCTGCTGAACCCCAGCAGCCCATCGTTTCTAAGTTTCCCGACGGGGGACCGGTTCTGTCTGAGCAGACCTTTGGAGGACCAGTTGAGTTCAATTGGCCCTTTTCTGACCCTTGGTTTGGATTGGGAGTAGGGGAAGATTTCCCTCCTCTTACATCAGGTTTGCCTTTTATCGCTGTTGTTATTCCTCCTAGTCCTCTCCGTCTGTTACGAGATCTAGCGGCAGGTTCAAATATGAGTGATTATCCTAGTGAGGAAATCCCCACATCTAGTGAATATTACCAGTTATTCCCTCGACAGTTATTTCCAGAAGGCAAACCTGAACCATCTGTTATGTCATCACCCGGTCCCTCATTACCAGCTAGGTATAGATCTTTGGGTGAGATTATTGTCGCCGCTGCCTCTATGGGGGTATCAGCTCCTTCTATGAGGCAGGTTGTTCCCTCTTTGGGGATGTCTCCTAAGACACCCATTACGTCATCCCCTCAGGTCACTTTTGTACCCTCCATGCCCACTGTCTGTGTGGCCGCATCTGCACCCGCTGTTACCACCCAGTCCGTAAGAACCACATCGCTTCCTGAAGACATCTATATAGCATCTGCTATGTTGGAGAACATCTCTCCAGAGGAGTATCGATTGTCCCTGCAACAATCGAACCCCAAGGTCAGACAGTCCTCTCAAGATCCCAACCGCTCGTATTTTTCGCATTATGCACAGGATGGTACACCCGTGTACATTTTTCCATATCAGTACAATGAGCATGGGAACCCTTTACGTTTACCTGCTCCTGAGGCTCGACTTCATGCTCAGGGTTTACCGTATAACCAGGATGGATAGCCTTATAACCCACAAGGACAACCTTTTCAAGGCCAACCTTCGGGCCAGCCTGGCTATCCTTATGACCCGTAGGGACAGCCCGTACAGGGATACCCTCCAGGCTAGCAAGGGCCATTATACGGTCTGCAAGGATAGTATTACAACCCTTCCGGTCAACTCGTGCAGCCTCTCCCTGGAGTCCCACTTGGGCAACCTCAAGGACTCACAGGTCAACCGGGGTACCAACCGGGACTGGTATATGGTCCTGGGGGGCAAGTCCAACCTTCTCAACCTATGCAACTGCAGTATCCTCTTGGTCCCAACGTCGCACATTAGCCAGGACCATCTTATGGTCCTGTTGCAGGTCAAAATGGTTATCAGCAACCACCTGGCTCCATTCCGCTACCAGGCCAACCGGCCCATCCGAGACAACCTAGTATCCCGCCACCAGGCCAACCGGCCAATCCGGCACAACCTGGTGTCCCTCCACCAGGCCAACCGGCCCATCCGGCACAACCTGGTGCTCCTCAACAGCCGGGACAACCTGCACAACCGGCACAACCTGTTTATCCTGGTCAACCTGTTCAACCAGGGCAGCTCACTCAGCCAGGTCAGCCTGTTCAGCCAGGCCAGCCTACACATCCTGTCTACCCTGCTCAACAGCCGACTTATTCAATGTCGCAGCCAAATCAACCGCTGCACCCTAATTATCAGGCTCAGCAGGGTCCCACCTATCAACAACCCACTCAACCTCAAGGTAGTTACTATTCTCATGGTTAATACCAACCGAATTATAGCCAGCCCCAAGGTTCTAATTATTACTCTCAACAACCCAGCTATACCTATACTCAGCAGCCAAATCCACATGCTTCTCACACGGGGCCGACATATAATCAAGGTCCATACTCTGGTTATCAAGCCCCGTACACTAGTTACCAGCAACCAAATCAGGCTGGTTACCAGCAACCGAATCAGGCTGGTTATGCACCCTATACCCCCTACGGTCAGAATCCCGCTGGACAGAACCCCTTGGGGCAAGGATATTCTCAACTAGCATGGAGTACAGGTACTGGTCCTTATCAAGGGCCAGGCATGCCGTCCAATCCGCCATTGTCGTTCCTGGCTACATTGGAATTACCAGATGTTTCGAAATTAACTAATGATCCAATTCTGCACAATCCTTATTGGCCTCCGGTTCCTACCAAGGTACCTGGTGATTGCCCCAAGTTTGAGGGTAAAGCTAGGGAGGACCCCCAAGCTCATGTGATGACTTACCATATTTGGTGTTCGTCCAACTCTTGGGTGGATGATTCAATTCGTCTACGCCTCTTCCAGCGCACTTTGACTGGTGCTGCCGCTAAGTGGTATATTTTATTATCCCGTGGCATCTTTCAAGATTTCAATACGTTAGCCATGGCTTTTCTGACTCACTTTCAGTTACCGGTTCTCTACGAAGCCGGGACGCAGCTCCTGACTTCTTTGAAGCAGGAAAAAGCTACCCACATTTCTAATTACATTCATGAGTGGCGACGTTGTCATAGACTGATCAAGTTCCATATACCTGATTAGATACTAACTCATTGGTTCACCACCTCCTTCGTTAACAAAATCACCCAAGATATTGCTATGGGAGCATGTGTGATTGAAGAACAAGCCATAGCGCGTGCCCAATATCTGGATCTGGTATACTCTCAGTCCGGCACACTTTATGATATTTTTTCTGATGCTCCACGGTCTGGAACCTCTAAAGCTCCACCTACCCCGGCGGTGGATGGTGTTATTGGTTCCGTGTCTCAGAATTCAAAAAAATCTTCGAATGGGAAGCAGAAGTCCAACTCATCTAATAATTCTGCTCCTCCCGCCCCTTCCGATTCTGGAAAAACTGCAGAGGTTAACACCATTCAGGCTAATCCTACGAAAAAAGCCTCCAAAGGGAAAAAGAAGGGCAAAGGAAAATCTAAATCCGATGCCCCAAAGCTAGAGTCCAAACCTCGTACCGAGGACGGTTCCCAACGTAAACCAAAGTATCCCTGCCTTATCTGTGAAGGAGATCATTACACCAAGGATTGTCCATGACGATCTGAGGTTAGTCAACTTCTAAAAGGCTCCAAAGGGACTCCGGCAGTTCTTAAAGAACTATTCTCGTCTCAGCAGACCCAGGTGGTTGAACAGCCTTCACCATCTGCACCATTTGGGTCCCAGGTCTTTATGATGAATGGTGTTGCACCTATTTCTATTGCTATGCGTTCGAAGGATTACAATGAATCGTGTCAGGAAGCTGGGAAGGCAGTTGTGGATGGTCCACCTCCCCCACCTGTCTCCGGTCCGTTGGAGATTGAGAAGCCTACTGCTGAACCTGTTGTGAGGCCACCTCCTAAAGGTGTTCTAAGAAGATCTTCCTACAACCCAAATGCCCGTGCCGATCAACACTACAATATTGTTGAGGATCTGGCGCAGGCGCCTTCTGCCATGTCTGCATTGGAAGTTCTTCAAATTTTCTCGTCGCAACAGAAAACTCTATTGTCTGCAATCGGTGGAATCGATTCCGCCGATTCTAGTCTTCTCACCTTCGACTTAGAAAATTTCACCCCTCGACTTCCACATCAAATCACTCTTGTTATTCAAGTCGGGATCAACGGTCTTAACATTCATAGGGCGGTTGTGGATGAAGGTGCCTCTACCTGTGTCATGTCATCCGCCTGCTGGAAGGCCATTGGCTCTCCGGCTCTTTCATCATCTCCCAATGCTCTAGAGGCATTCGATGGTCGGGAATCCAAACCCCTGGGTGTTCTCGAGAGTTTAGAGATTACTTTACAGGGGAAGACAGTCAACGTAGAAGTAGAAGTAGTTGATGCCAAGCTTAACTACAATATACTTCTCGGCCGCAGTTGGACTCACACCATGTTATGCATGCCGTCCACCCTCTTTCGACTTCTTAAGTTCCCTCACGAGGGAAAAATCGTTACGGTGGATCAGTTGTCTTTCTTCACCTCCACCTCTGAGAACAACGTTCCTTACGTGGATCAAATTCCAAATCCCCCTGACAGTGTGGAACCTAGTCTCTTCAAGGACCCCGTCCTCATGGGTATCTTTCCCGCACCACCACCGCACACCGCTCAAGTTAATATGATCTCTAGGTCTAACGACCCATGGCTCATCCCTTCGCCTAAGCAGGTGACTGAGTTTGGAAAATCGATGCCGTTAGCTCTGGTAGAGATTAACTACTATGAAATCGTCGCCGCATCTGATCCTCCCCCTCCTCAGCATGCTCCTTCGAGCATGGCTTTAGACATCTATTCTCAATCCCCCTAGCTCGGCGAGGTCGACTCGCTTGATCCTCTTAAAGAAATTTTCCCTTCTGATGAAGCCATTGTTGAAACAATGTCTCTTGAGGAGCTACCTTGGAGCGATGGACATCATCGTTCCTCATTCATGCCTATCTTGGGGGCAATGTCAGATTGTCTAGAGTGTTTTGCATCTCAGGTTCCCACTCCACCTCTCCAGATGCCAATATTGACACATGAGGTGCTCTCAGAGGGAAACCTGAGCAACATTACTCAAACCATTCCAATCGACATCTCTGTTAAACCGGGGATAGTTGAGAACATACACGTGGGAGTGACTTGTTCTCCTGATGAGATACGAGTTTATACTGATCTTTTTCGAGAATTCAGAGACATGTTCGCCTGGTCCTATGAGGAAATGCCCGGGATTGATCCCAGCATACTAGTGCACGAGATTCCTACCTATCCTGGTGCGAAACTCGTGCGCGAACGCCTACGCCCGGTGCACCCTCGCAAAGCCGCTGCCATTAAAGCAGAAGTTGAAAAACTTCTGAACGCAGGCTTCATTTACCCAATTCCCCTCACAGAATGGGTCTCCAACATCGTCCCTGTAGATAAGAAACAGGGTACCATAAGAGTTTGTGTTGATTACCGAGATATTAATCGGGCCTGTCCAAAGGACAACTACCCCACTCCTTTCATAGATCAAATCATTGAAGAATGTGCCAGGAGTGAGATTTACTCCCTAATGGACGGATTTTCCGGGTATAATCAGATAAATATTCTACCTGCTGATCAACACAAGACTGCATTCATCTGTCCGTGGGGTATGTTTGTTTATAAAAAGCTCTCGTTCGGCTTGAGGAACGCTGGAGCTACTTTCCAGCATGCTATGTCTTATGCGTTCCATGACATACACCATATCGTTCAGCCTTATCTTGACGATTTTCTAGCTCACTCGGCTCGGCGAGACTACCATCCTGAACACCTCCGCCAGATTTTTCTTCACTGTAGACGCTATAATATCCGTCTTAACCCTCATAAATGTGTCTTTTGCGTGTATTCTGGCCGTCTATTGGGGTTCATAGTCTCCAAGGACGGGATTCGCCTTGACCCTCTAAAGGTCGAGGCCATTGTCAATCTCCCATCACCCTCTTCGTTATATCAATTGTAGAGTCTGCAGGGAAAAGCTAACTTCCTACGATGCTTTATACCAAACTACGCGGAAGTGGCCAAAGGATTCATGCGTCTTTTAAAGTAGAATGTTCCCTTTCATTGGGATGATATTGCTCAACAATCCTTTGAGAAGCTTAAGACATTACTTGTTAATGCTCCGTTGCTTCGACCTCCAAACTATCACCGTGATTTCACTCTATACTTGGCCGCCGCCTTTAGCACCATAGCTATGGTTCTGGTGCAAGATGACGATGATGGAAACGAACACGTTGTTTACTATCTATCACGGAATCTTCTCGACACGAAAACGCATTACGCTCACGTTGAGAAGCTAGCTTTAGTAGTTGTACAAGCTGTGCAACGTTTCCGCCACTACATCCTGTTGCGTACCGTTACCGTGGTTTCGGATTGCAACCCCATGACATATATTCTTTCTCGACAATTACTGAGGGGAAAATACTCCAAATGGATCGTTATCCTTTAGGAGTTCGACCTAGAGTTTAGTACTGCTAAGTTGACCAAATCACTGGTTTTCACGGATCTTATTTGCTCCCTCCCGACAGACTCCCCCCCATCTCATTCTGAAGAATATATTCCAAATGAAACCATATTCCTTATCAGCACCCGTGACCCATGGTATGGCGATATTATTTTGTATCTTTAGACGTCAACCTTCCGCTCTGAGTTGACCAAAGATGCCTGATGTTGGATTCGGCATCAGCCTCAACCCTACCGCATTGTAGGAGATACATTATACCGCGTTGGAGTAGATTCGGTGCTCTGTCAGTGTTTGACTTTGGAAGAGGCCAAAAGAGTCTTAAACGACTGTCACAGTGGCACCTGTGGTGGTCACATGTCTGGATATGCCACCGCTCAGAAGATTCTGCATGCGGGTTACTTCTGGCCGTCAATCTTCAAAGACTGTATTGTTGCAGTCCGCAAATGTCACGCATGCCAGGTTTTTCAGCGCAAGATACACGCGTCGCCTCTCCCTCTGCACCCTGTCATTTTTGTCGGCCCTTTCACAAAATGGGGCATAGATTTCATGACGTGTAACCCTCATTTGGCCAGGGGGCATGCATATATAATCGTCGTTGTCGACTACTTTACTAAGTGGGCCGAAGCGATGCCTACACTAGCCGCCGATGGTAAGACAGCTACTCAGTTCATCTTCAACCACATTATTTCACGTTTCGGGGTCCCTCAAGCCATTGTTACCGATCATGGTACACACTTTCAAGATTACATGATGGCCAAGCTGACATCAAGATTGGGCTTACGACACGATAGCTCAACGCCATATTACCCCCAGAAAAATGGCCAGGTTGAGGCTGTGAACAAATTTTTGGTCACAATGCTTCAACGAACAGTTGGAATTCACAAGTCCAATTGGCACCTCCAATTGTTCTCAGCTCTATGGGCATACCAGACATCAGCAAAGAGTGCGACAAGATTCACACCATTCCAATTGGTGTACGGTCTGGAAGCAACTCTTCCAGTTGAGTGTGAAATTCCTTCTTTAAAGTTAGTTGTGGAACTTTTGCCCGACACTTCTCCTGAAGAAGAGTGTCTCTTGTATTTGGAACGGTTGGATGAAACCCGCCGCTTGGCTGCTTTAGTTATTGAGGCACAAAAGAAGCGGGTCAAAGCACACTTTGATCAATCAGTCTCTCCACATTCCTTTGTCGAAGGGGACCTTGTCCTCCTATACGACCAAGCACATGACAAACTTGGGGCAGGAAAGCTCCAACCCATGTGGCATGGGCCCTATATAGTAAAACGAGTATTCAAAAATAGGGCTTATGAGCTCATTGATTATGAAGGAGTTCCATTGGCGCAGCCTAGGAATGGGCTGTACCTTAAGAAATACTACGCTTGAAGTTATTTTTGGTGTGGTGTGTGTACATAGGTGTGTATATTCATTTGTGTGCATGTGTGGTGTGGTGTGCTATGTAAGCATCTTTCTGCTGATTGGGTCTTCCTAATTGTGCAGATGTCCATTACTCCGTTTCTGGGTTTCGCGGATGGTGCCTCCCGCAGTACCAGGAATCTGTCTTTGGCAGCTTGGGTAATCTATGATCCTGCTGGTGAATTGGTTAACCTGCAAGGTGTGTGTCTGGGTCCTACTACAAATAATATCGTGGAATATAGTGTCGTATTGGAATTATTAACCGAGGTTGTAAACCTTGGCATTCATGAATTACTTGTGTATCTAGACTCACAACTTGTAGTATTACAACTTAACGGGCATTATTCAGTAAGAAATCCATCCATTTTACGTCTGTATTTGCGTATTCGTCTGCTAGAGAGAAATTTTGACTATATTACATATCAACACATACCCAGACATATGAATACATTAACAGATGCAGTAGCTAATTTGGTTCTAGATAGACATTTGCGCAATTTATAAACAAAACATCATCACATGTAAAAAGATCCATCCAGAAAGAGGTATGTATATATATATGTGTCGAAATGTTTACATAGTGTGCATCACATAAAATCAAAAAATATACATGTTCATCTTAATACATCCGGAGACGACATGTCTCTCAAAAAATATGCATGAAAAAGCCCTAGGTGTCTAATCCGCATGGTGCTCATGGTAACATGCTACTGCGCGCACTAAGCGTCTCAAAAGTCGGTGGAGGCGACTAGGCACTCCCACCGTATGTCTCTGATATGCCATTGGGACATCTACCAGCCGAGCGTAGTCTGGAATCCCCCGAGCAATCCCCTCAAGGTTCTGGATCAACTCTCCTCCCTCAGCACCCTCTGCCTCATGGTCAGCTGCGGGCTGAGTTCTCCGTGCAATGGGAGACATACCAGCAGGTCTCTCTGGGCCGACATCTGCATACATATAAAACTGTTATTAGAACGGACATGTATTACCAAAAAAATCATAAAACATAAAAATCAAAAAGAGAGGTCATACCCAACTCCTCATCCCAGTCATCCCCCTCCGGAAGTGGGAGATCTGGGTCTCCAGTGAAATCGGTCCCGGTGTAGGGCCAATCCTCGACCACGATTAGCTGCCTCCGTAACCATCCAAAAAACTCCAGCCTCTAGGACATCTGTTGGCCTCCTCCTGATCTGGGCATAAATGCTGCCCAACGAGCCATCCTTGTCTCTCTTGGTATCGGCTCAGCAAATATGGCCCCTTGGCCCTGAAAGATAGGTAGTCATTCTAGGATGAACGACACCAAAATGGAACCATATCCAAACTGCTTCAGTTTGACTTGCTTGCACCTTGTAAGCTGCCTTTTGATATTTTTTGTCACTGCAGTAGTCCAATCAAACAATGTAGGGCTCATACACTCGGAGGCTAGTATGATTTGGGCCTTGGTCACCTCATGCGACGCTTGCGATCCCGCAGCCCGCGTAATGGTGTGTAGAGCTACCCTGAGTGCTAGATCACGAACAGTGTGGATATCCACCTTCCCGCTTCCCGATCTAGTTCATGCCCCTGGGCACACTCTCACCATTACTTGCTCCATATTCTCTCCATATGGTCTATTTCCTGTCAGGATGGGCACCGAACCTCTGCGCGACAGTCCGATTATGAAATATATGTCGGAAACCTCAAGTTCCAACACTTGGTCCCGAAGTTTAAAAACTTCCTCATTTTCGTCCCATATGATGACCAAGTACTGTAGAAGCTCTGGCTGAGCTCGTAAGCAGGGTGTGAGGAAGAATTTCTTAAGTCCACAGTTCTTAAGTGCAGTCATGCAGGCTTCATTCTCGATAGCCATTTCATCTTCCTCTCCATGTTCCCTCTCCTTCCATTCGATAACCATTTTTGCCTTTATATCTGCATCAACACAATCAAAAATACATTGTTATATCTCTGGAACATTTGAAAATCCACATAGATAGCTCAAATTTTCAAAATTTTGAGCGGAAAATTGCGTTGCGCCATTGGTGCGGCCTCTTTGTGAAGAAATGTCCATTGGCGCAGGTCTGTGCCCGACACCCGCGCCAATGGAGCGAGCCCTAAAATTTCAAAATGGTTCACCCAGAAGTATAATACATAATAAAAACATATAAAAAATGGATTGGAATGGAGTTTAAGGAAACACCTATTACCTGGAACAAACATGGAACTGAATAACGTCCCGGATCATTCGTAGTCGCCGTCAGAAGTTTACACACAAATGGACCACTGCTGCTCTCCAATGTGGTAAATAGTAAAAGTAATTTTGTTTTTACCATTTGAGACTTATTTATAACTTTTCAAAATCTAATTAGGTTTTAAAATTCATTTTTTATTAATATTTTAATATATTTTGTCAAAAATGGATTTTACACTTTCTTTTATGTGCAGCAATAGGTTTTTACGCAACTTAAACGGTGACACGAGTTGGATTTTATACTTTTTCAGACTTGGTAAATACACGAAAAAGTCATTTCGGAGTCATCTTTCAGCCCTTCTCTAACTCTCTAAACATGAAAATATTGCTGAGGCCCTTGTCGTTTCGATCTCGTTAAAGTGGCCCCGAAACGACATCTACCCAGTATACATTTACCCCTTTTTCGGGCTGGGATAGATTATTTACGAAAAAGGGATACCCTAGCCTATTGCGACTAGGAGGTTTTCTCAGACATAGTTTTCTACCTTTTCGGATCTGAGGAACTATTTACGAAAAGGGACCGTTGGAGTTTACTTTTCCGCTGTCTTTTCAAAATCTCTAAATATGAAAAGACGTCGAGTTCTTCCTTTTTCAGACTCGTTAAACCCTGATGACATTGGATTCAGTCGTAATGATGATATTCGAGTTTCTCCTTCCTAGGGCTCGTTAAATGTACTAGGATGGATTCGTACGAAGGAAGAACTTATATTACAAGCATATGCTATCCCCTTCAAGCTTGTTATCAAAATAACTGGGGTACTCGCCAGAAATGGAGGGGGAAAATGGAACTAGAATCATTATCGTGTCCGTAGTATGTCACTATTGAACATGGCACTTGTCTGCATTCGTGTCGTGTTGGGGATATCTCATCTCGTTTTTTCACTTGCCTTAGTGGGTTTGGGTAATCCTTTTTGACCTCTCATCTGCTCTTTCCCTCATCGCCATGACCTCTGATCCGTTGATGTCAAATACTGCCAAACTCGCTGTCGTGCCGCCATATGTTCAAGAGAAGTTGACCTTTGCAAGTATCAACCTTCCTTTGATTCTCATCTGATCCTGATTCACAAAGACATTATGTTCCTCTGTCTCGCATTGATGATTTGGGAAACACTATGGCCCACCTTCGATCAAGGTCACTTCCTGTCGACTTCAACTCATTATCCAGGAAGCTGATCTAGAGACTCCCTTCTAGTACCTTGGAGCCTACATGCCTCAATGGCAGGTTCTTCGCATTCGACGTGAGGTTTTCATCATTGGCCTCCGATCGAGTGATTATGCAGGTGTTCGACGTCAGCTCATTTTTCACATGTTGTAGATTGTACCTATAGTACCTTGAGGACCATTGGCATTAATGGTGGTACCTCTCGCGTCTGTTAACAACTTTCATCATTGGCTGGTAATCAGACGATGTTCTTGCATGTTTGACTTTAGCTCACTTATTCACATGCTTGAACTTGTACTTTATTCGGGTCGAGATGGAGCACAAGACCCTGGATTCTGCCTGTTATAATCCAGGCTGTGATTTTGTGGATTATTATGATTAGTTACATGACTCACTGATTGGATGGCTGCGACCATACCTGAGTCTATTTACCGATCCTCACTGGATGGCTACGTCCATGCCTTGGATCTGGATTATTACATACTCTGTTATGGATGGTTGTGTCCATACCACGTATATATCATTTATTTGAGACATCAGTTGTACTTCTCTACGCAGGTTTTCCGACGGTGGTGTTTTCAGTTGGACTTGTTCTCGTAAAGCATTTCACCCCTCTATCTCTCTCGGGCCTCATGCTTTAGGGGGCATCTGTTACACAGCAATTTGTCACTGTCCCTGCAATTCCCCATCCCGCACAATTGGAGGGCTCATTCCGTGACCTATGAGCAGTGACATAACTTGAAAACACTTTCATGGCATTCCCCTAAACATATACTTTCATTTCCCTGAAGACAACTCCTTGTGAAAAACCCTAAAAACACCCCTTTTTGCATTGGCGCGGGAAGCCAGTTCAGTACCCGTGCCAATGGGGGAAATCCTTCAAAGAGGGTGTGCCAATTGGTGCTCTGTCTCAGAGTCACACTCGCGCTAGCCATTTTAAGGAGTGTTTTTTAAAAATAAATGGCATAAGTTTCGTCCTAACCAATCCATAAACTGGTATCTAATTTGAGTTGGGAGGTTTGGCTCTGGATCTCCATGTAGAGGAAGTGGTTTGCCACCTCTCATGGAAGCTTCCTTGAGGATAGGGCCAATCCCATGATTATAGGGATCCCAACTCCCCTACCTCCATCTATAAAAGCTTGCTCATCTCCTTTGCAAGCTAATCTCCGAGGTTCCCAAGAGCTATCAGAGCCTTATGCTGCAAGAGCCTTGATTCATTCCCTTAAGGCCAAATCCAAGCAAGGAGATTATTGTTGAGACATCCGAAGAGAGAGGCTTGTCCTATCCCCGATAGGCTTTTTTGAGACGTGTTCCGCTGGCGACCCTCCGAAGGAGAATTCAGCGTCAAAGCCAGGTTGTATCCTCCTTTGATTGATTAATGATAAGCGACTATTGGTTATGGTTCCACTCTTGTTGTTGATTATGATAATGAGTTATGTCTTCTCTGACTGTCATATAGTTGCATGTACTGGATTTTACGCTTACATTTGTTGTGTTTCTTGCATGTGCAGGTGTCCGGTCACGGAGATCGTGCGGATCGTGATCTGCGAGAGCTAAGGAACGGGAGCGCTACTTTCTCTACGAGCGACAGCGTTGGATTCCAGGTAAGCCTTCATCTCTAGTTGGTTTATTTGCAATTAGGAACTTGCACTATATCGTGAACGATTGTTGCTAGACCCGGTCTGGGCTAGTAGGGATCGCCTCTATCTGCAGAGGGGATTTACCTCCACAACACTTACCCACTGACGATTCTACATGGGAGGATGAGAATTGTATACAGAAGCATCCAGAGCTACTCACACATTGAGGACAACACTTTTTTGAAGGAGAGGGGCATGTTAGGTCCCTATATTACTAGTGTAGTCCCTTATTGTTGTTAGTGTAGCCCCCTCATTATTATTGTTGTACCCCTGTAACCCCAATATTGTTATTATTGTGCCCTTACATTATTATTGTTAGGTCAGCTAGGATTATATTGTGACCCCATGGACTCCTATATATAGAAAGAGGTTTTTCTCATTTGTATCATCCAATAATTGTTCATTTATGTAATGTAAAGGAGGTTTCCCCCTCGAAGTGGCTTATTTCTAAGGCATTGATCTCTCTTTTCTTCTATTTTTGGAGATGGTTTTATAACACATAAGAAATGAGCCAACACCTGCATCCCCTACAAACTTGTAGTGCAATCTCCTTACAAATTACACGTTTAATTACAAAACCAACTATGACCCAAGAATCCCATACTTGCCACATGTTTATAACACATAATCAGTGGTCAATTTTACATCAAAATGGAAATCAATACGCTAGCTATCAATACAAGGCCAAAACATCATTGTTGCTTCAAAAGTGATGGAAAACACATCATCACTTTTACATTTTAAATTTCCACACATGATTTACAAAGTAAAGGCCATGACACACTACCACACCTAGAAAAAACATCTCTCACTTATCAAAGTGAATGGGTCATCTCTCTGTGGCACATTTTCTTGTCGAATAATTGTTTTAACTAGTTCATGTATCGACACTTTTCCCTTTCGACACTACTCTGGATGGAGCCTGCAACACGTGGCTCTTTGATGGCCACTCCTTTCGCAATGACTGCAATGAGTCTTCTTCCTCCATACTTGCTTTACCTTCCGACTTTTCCTGTGGTGGCGAAGGTCTTTCATGCCTCATCCTCCTTTGTGTCGCCACTCTCTTCCAGCACTCAGCAAAGGCATGGTTATGTAATCCAAAAAAACTACATGTTTTTCAATGCCACGATTTATGTTCATTATTAGCAACATGATTGTAATCAAATTGAACATTAGAATACCGAAAATTGTTATACCTTTCTTTTTGGTCTCTGATGCGATCACGGGGATGAGGGTGAAGCGTTCCCATCAATCTCCTTCCTTGACGAGTTTAACAATGTCATGGAGGCTTCTGACACCTTTGAGCATTCTCCTCCGATGTATCCCAAACCTGTGAATCGAGGTCTCTGCACAACCTCTAATGGCTGAGTTATGCCTTGGCTATTAACACCAAGTTCTCCTCCATTATACCCCATTTTGGTAATGAGTCCCATGTCAGTTCCTATAATGGGTATCTCCACGTTTCCAAAATAAATGATAGCATGTGAATATGAAACTAAAGAGAAGTCAACATTGTTTATCTCAACCATTGATTCAGCCACTGGTGATGATGGCTTCTTTAAGCATTCGTTGCGCTTCGACTTCTCCAAGGCCTCTTCTATAGCTCGTAGCTGAAGTTGCATTCTCTTATTCTCCTCTTTCTCTTCTCGTAGTAGCCTCCTTAATTCAGCATTCTCTTCCCAAAGACTCTAGTTAATCTCCTCATTCAAATGATGAGAAGACGATGAAGGTGACAAAGAAGATGCATAAGCACTAGAAGATATGGATGAAGCATCGTTCTCTGATCTTTCTTTCTCCTATTCCTCTATTCTCTTCTTATAAGTGTCATAAATTATTTCCACCATTTTGGACATCCTCAGCGTGGCCTCATATACGTCTCTGTCATCCTCCATTGTTGCACGTTCAGTCGTTTTTCATGCTCACAATTCACATCAGTGAGAAGACCACTCTCATACCATCTTGATATGGGTTCGTCAGCTATCGGATTTACCCATGATCTTTTAATTTTGTGATGTGGTTATAATTGCACTAAATAATAGCATTAAAATAGCACATATGCATTCTTTAAGCAAGAGGAAACAAGACAACAATAATCAACATAAGAACATGAGACGTTGATAATGAAGTTCATCCAATTTGGACTATGTCTCCGCACCCGGTTTCAATATGGGGTAGGCCGCTTCATATAGTTCTGGAAATGGTGACGATGTACATGAAATATGTTTTCATACAAGTATATATTTCCTCAACATGAGTGGCTTGTCTCTCCACGAGACGTTTTGCTAGAGGAATGCTCACTCACAATAGGCCTCATATCAGCATGACATAATCTCACACAAGGCGATGATGAGGATCCCTTCATCAAGGTTACATAGGGATCTCAATCAAACATAACAATCCATGGTGAATACATCTCACATGAAGTAGAAACATAGATCCCGCAACATACATCAAGTAAGGGTCTAAACAACATATCACATCTCACAAAAAATGATAAAATATGCACATGACATCAATACTGCATATACCTCAAAACTTGAATTTGGATAAAGAAGTGGGTGCTCAACTGCTGAATCTGGCTGCACCATCGAATTCATGGTGTCGAGAGGCATAAAATCGACTGTCCACACTTGGGAATCTGACACCGTCACTCCAATCTGGAAAATGGTCGAAAAATGGGAAGCTATGTTGTTGAAACGGACATCTACATTGGATTCCTGTCACCGAGAGGTGTAAAATGGACATAAAATGTGTCAAATCCTAACTCTGGCAAGTTCTGGACCTCAAGGAATCTTTTTGATGCCCTCAATATTCCCTACAGCATGGTTCCACAGTCTCCATGGCTCGTGGTTCTGCCCTGCTCTCTACTCTTCCTACCACACACTGTAAATGAGGATTTATATATTGGGGGGTGGGTGGAGCTATCAAAGCTCTACCTGCGGTCTGTTGGTGGCAGAGGAAATTAGGCCGACGGAGGTCAGGGTTCGAATCCCCTACCTCCCCCAACTTGGCGACTTGTTTTTCATTTCATTTAAATTTTAATTATTTTTGTGGAAAATTTTGTTTGAATGGTGCATTGTTACAATGTTGTATATTAAAATCCTTGGGTAGTGGGCAGGTCCACTCCACGTGACCCGACCCAACTACACCCCACCGTATATGGCGGTGGTTCCCATGGAGTGTGGTCTGGGGGTGGCGGGGTTGACAACCCGCCCCCAACAACTTGTTTTATATAGAGTGGTGGTTTCGGTGTGGTGGGATTAACAGCCTACCCCCCAATATATATATTATATTACGGTTGTAATGAGAGGTGGGGTGGTGGGGGTTGTGGTCTGCCACCTCATTTTTATATTATTATTTTTTTTTATAACAACAATGGATATTTTTCATTTTAATTAAAATAAGGGTCATTGGGCATTTTAACTAGGCCAAAATTTCGCCCATTTTCGGGAGCTAAGATCCTTACCGGTTTACGGTGAATTTGTGGGACACCTAAACCTGGCCCACTGCCCAACTTTGACCACAATGTTGACTCAATCTAACTTCTCCATACAGGCTCGGATTGGAGATCCATTTTCACCATTGGAATCAGGGCAACGAGTATTTCAATATGAACCTAGTTCGAAAGAAATACAAACACTTTGAATTTTGACCATTTCTGAGCCCTCTTGGTCTCCTGAGGGTGTCTAGAGCCACATGGATCATTTATGGGAAAATATCAAGACAAGAAGCTCGCAGATCAGATGAAGAAATATTTCAGTTTGATGAAGGGAACTCGGGGTTATTCAATTAACTCCATCTCTGATAGGTCAGTGTGCTTTTCCATGCACATTTTAGCTAGGAAAGTAATGAGAAAGAGCCGCGCAGAGGAGGTTTTTTGTGTCAATAATATCATTGGTTGCGGAGTGCGCCAAAGTCGTTGTTTATAATCGGCTGGAGTATCTATGTAGTGAGTTACTCGCATATTGCAGAGAAGCGTCAGAAGAGGGAAAGCAGTTCCACTACGCATGGCTCTTACAATTAATAACATTGATGGCTTAGAGGGAGCCCGAGGAATCGCAGTTCTCCACTGCAAAACCCAATCTGTGCAAGGTTGCCAGATACACCTCGTTATGGAATTCAAAGGAGCCAACCAAGGTCATGGAAAAAAAATAATTTTGGGTTGGATTTGAAATGAGTTGCACCCATGATTAGCCAAAATCTGTGGCTATTACCAAGTATTGTGAACCAATACTGGCAGGTCGCGGATTTCAAAGAAGATTTCCACCACATTCATATTCAGGTGAAGAAGGACCTTGCTAGGGTCTAGTATGTGCTATAGTACTTAGTTGAAGAAGAGGATGTTGAAGCCATCATCAGTGCATGGCCAAGTGATCAGTTAACTCCGCTTACTAAAGTTGTGGAGCAGGCAGGGATGAGAAGTACCAAGTCCCCTGTAAATACCGGAAAGAAGGACACAAAAAAAATACAAAAGAAAGTTATATTCATGCCCAGTACAGATACAACAACGGAATTTCGGAAAGAGATAAATTTTCTCGAGACAAGTGGGGGTGATGTTTTTGGCGATGATACAAGCCTAGATCCATCTGACCCCCCCTCCCCTTTTACTACCAAGAGGCGACAGCCATATAAGGGTAGCACAAGGAAGAAGGTGAAGTCTAATAGATCCGTCAACCTAGAAGCAATGGTCCTCATTAAGGGGGGCCTTAACGAAATAGGAGATACTGTCAATAATTTCACAAAGAACCTATGGGGAAATATTGAAGAACAATACAAGAAGGTGTTGAAAAATGTCCATAAGGGCTTAAAAGACTTGCAGGTTAAGACAAGTGTGGTTAAGACGAGTGTGAGTCAAGTGGGATGCAAGTAAGCATGGCTTAAGTGAGCAAGGCACAAACAATTGCAAGCACAGTAGCGCATGAACTAGCACTAACTATTGATACCTACGCGGTTCCAATCCCTACGGGCACATTGAGTTTTGACACTACTAAGCAGATGAAGTGCACTGGTAGAACACACGACTTAACCTCATCACGCTGCCACTATAGACATTGCGCAAGTTCCATAAAGGTGTCACTAAGGAATTAAAAATCATAGAATGGCATGCCTTATTAATTATTCAGGATGCTAGGAAGGAACGACAAAGCATGACTGACAAAAAGAATATGGCTATACAAGAACGTGATGCTAATGCTTCTTACACAAATAAGCTCAAAGAGTACATCTCCAAGGCTTGTAGTGAGCTACCAGAGCTCTAGATTTAGGTTGCAGCTATGCCAGAGGAGAAAGTGACCAAGCTTGCAACAATAGTTAAGGACTCCAAAGCTAAGTTCAACGAAGTACACCTTGAAATGCAGATAAAAATATTTGAGTTGCAGCTACAGTTATAGCCAACCACTCTAGTAGAATTCCAGGAGTAGCACACAGTAGAGCTCAAGGCTACCACTGAACATATTGAAATTACCATCCAGGAGTGCGCAACTATTTTTGGCGATGTCATGGATGTATGGTCCTCGCTACAGGAGTACCCTCAAGTGCAGAATATAGAAGCAGAATTTTGTGAGAAGCTTGAATAGATGGACCAGATTAAGGTCACAGAAAATACCTTAGCATTAATGCAGCGGTATACCCGCCTCTAAGAGGGTAAATTATTGCAGGAGTAGATCGATGAGCTGCATAGGAATCATCAACTCATTACAGCTAGAATGAAGCCATGGGAAGCTAAGGCCAGTCATCCTTCCCAAACTGTAAAGAAGAAGTTGAAATCATTGCGCCAACATAGAGAGGATTTGAGCAGAAGACAATTGGTCCAGTTACCGAGACGTTTCTTAATGAGGTCCGAGATTTTGAAAAGCAGTGCGCCGAAGCGATTCCACCACTAAAGGATGCCTTGAGCAGATTCAATGCAAATATCGATGGTTCGCCAACATTATGACTCAGGACAAGTAACATATTTGTGTTGGGGGACTGTTGGACAAGGTACGCCTCGAAAAATAAAGTTAGAGAAAGACTCTGCAAATTAAGGAGTGGAGAGCGTAGCGCAAAGTGAATTTTGACTCTTAGGGGCTTTGGGGTGGGTCAAATCCCCTTATTTTGTAACAAGATGGGAATATTTTTTGAATGTTTAACTCCACCCATGTTTTTGAACCATGGTATTGTAATTAGAATTGATGAGATGCACTTGGATGTAACATTGTTTTGAGTCTGAGACTGTGGTTTTGAGTTAGAGGAAATTCTCCTACAACTGAGTGTGTGGAGAGCTTAGGAAGTGTACAACTAAGTGTGCAAGCCCCTATAGCTGAGTGCATGGAGACCTTAAGAAGTGTACAGCTGAGTGCACAGGCCCCTGTAGCTCAGTGCGTAGGGTGGAATTGATTGTATGAGAAATATATGAGCATTAATGAATTACTTTTGAATACATATTTGTGTTTTGGGTTGATGTATTTCCTTTTCCTTTATTTTATGTTATATGTGATAAGTAAGGTTTTTGATCTATAATTACATATGAAGTTCTTTTTATGGTTGTTTATAGTGTTTTATGCTTGAATTAGTAATATCGCGCAGTCTTGGAGTGAGTTTAACATATGCGTTGAAAAACACCAGTATAGTTGATAGATCTGCTCTGTGAAGCTATACCAAGTATAGAAAGGAAGTGAAGCCCTAAAGCCATGGTCCAATTTTCATATGGATGCAAAAACCTGGTTCTAGCATCCCCCTATATTGCCTCGGGTGAGACTTCGATATGCGCAAGTAGATCATTGCCGAAAAGTCCGATAATTGTGGGTTTTGTTGGTTCGTGCAATCACAGTTGAACTTGGGTCTAGGCCCCATTAAGCCAACAACATGTTGAGGATGTATGTGATTCATCAGTAGTGGAAGTGGGAAGAGTCTCTTCCACTGGTAGAGTTTTCTTACAAAAATGGGTTTCAGGAATCCTTGAAGATGAGTCTGTTTGAGGTGTTGTATGGGAGGAGTTGTAATACTCCCATTATTTTGAGTGATATGGTGAATAGGGTATTGATTGAACCAGACATGTTGGCAGAGATGGAATAGGAAATGCAGGTAATCAAGAAGAATCTAAAATCAGCACAGGATAGGAAAAAGAGTTATGCATATCGAAACATGTTGTTTAAGGAGTTTCAGGTTGGGGAACAAGTGTACTTGTGCATCAAGCCAAAGAAGAGCTCCTTGAAGATTCGATCATGTGCCAAGATGGCACCCCAGTTTTGTGGGCATTTCAATATTATTGAGAGGATTGGGCCAATAGCCTATCGACTTGCACTACCTTCAACAATGAAAATCCATGATGTTTTCCATGTATCATTGCTTAAGAAGTATATTAAATATGTTGATCATGTGATTGACTGATCTATATTGCAGGTGGAACCAGATGGATAATTCCAGCTGGAACCTCAGTGCATATTGCAGAGAAAGTTCCTCATGCTCAGGAATCGAGCAATCAAGCAGGTTAAAGTGCAATGGAATCACTTTGGGCCGATGAAGCTACATGGGAGATGGTGGATCAGATGCGGGATATGTATCTTCATTGCTTGTCAGTTGAGGCAAAGAAGTTTTGGTGTGATTTTTTGGTATATGTACATAGTTATATGAATGTAAATATCACCATTATCTATTTTATAAAGCTCCAATAAGCAATATGGGTGTCATTTCATCATAGTTGGGATGTTGTTATGTTGTCATGTTGGTTTGATTTTTAGCATGGTGATCATTGTAAATACTACATCGAGCTAATTTATAAAGCTCCATGGGCAGCATGTTTTCTTCTTAGCATTTTTTCTGAGGTATAGGTGTGGTTGAACACTGAGGATGGTGTCCCCCAAGGAGGAGGGTTCTTTAGAAACCCTGGTGAAAATTTCATGGAATAAAATTTAATAAAGGAAAAATATTAACCACAGATTATGGGACACTTATTGAATGTTGGTCAAAACATCCTAGTGTGGGTGTTCATTTTAGTTATTATGGCTATGGAAATCAGAAAAGGAAATGATTATGTCATTTGGAAAGGAAAAGTTGAATTTATTTGCATTTATTTACGAAAATAATGGAAAATAGGAGAAAAGGGAGGTGAAAGGTCACAGGTTGCATGTGAGGAGGAAAATGAAGGAAAATAATGGAAAATAAATAAAATAGAGGCCTCATTGATAAAGAGGCTTTTGAGGATTAGTTGCTACATTTTGTTAGTGAAACCTTTTTTCAGTTTAATTTTGGAGTTCTCTCTCTTTTCTCTCTCTCTCTCACACACTTAGACACTTATATTTTTCTTGGAGAATTTCAACATTGGATCAAGAAGGAAAAGAGGAAGTAGAGATCAAACAAGGAAGAGCGGGATCAAGAAACTACAACAATATTCTTTACATGTGTCGATTTTCATGTGTGGTTTCCTTGCTAGATTTGGCATGCATATGTGTTCTTGGTTCTCTTTCCATCATTGGCATGGGTTTTGTCAAGTGTGACAGTGTTCTTAAGGCTAGCCTTTCCATTTTCAGATAGCCATGGTGTGATGGGATTGTCATGTTTTGGTTGATCTGGATTTTTGGATGGATTCGAAGCTGAGTGAGGTGGATCTATGAATGAAAGAAAACATGGCCTAGTAACCCCTGAATGAGACTGTGGGTTGTAGTAAATCTAGATAGTGTGTTGCCTCAGTGAGCCTAGGAATCCTTGACCAGTGAATGGTGTGATGTCACTGATATATGGTAAATTCTAAAGGTGTGTGCTATCTTTCAGACCTAGGAATCCCAGGATGTGATATATGGTAAATCCTAGAGAGTGGAGTCTCAATTATGGCCTAGTGATCCCTGGATCAGACTGTGGATTGTAGTAAGGCCTAGATACTAGGAGACAGTAAAATTCCTCGCAGTGTAGGTGGATAAATACAGTGGCATCCATGCTTTTTTGGCCTAGTGATCTGGTGGAGATCATGGTAAAGCATGTTATTACATGTTTATTGCTTTTGCCTAATGATTTGTGGATTACTGTAAATCTTGTTTTCTATTGATGAGGGTGAGTTGGTTTATCCTCAGGTAGTCCTGGTTGGTTATTTCAGTTTGAGTCCCACATTCATGCTTGGAATATGGCATGGGGGTGATTGGATGAAGAGATATCTGGATTAGCCAATCTATCGTCGAGTGGAATGTGGTAGTCCCATACTGGGTTGGTTTTTGCATTCATTAATGGTAAGTTCTTTCCTTGGTATCTGATGTGTAAATGTACTAGTTTAAATGTGGATTCTATATATGATATGTATCCTTGATATTTTTTTTGTTATTATGTTGGTTGTAAACATGTATTATGACAATGATGATGTATGGCTCTCATCATGTTTTTATTTTAAAATGAATAAACAATGTATCTATGACATAATAGATGATAATGCAACTAATGATGTAAGGGAACAATGCTTCTTAGTGATTCTTACATAAGTATGAGACCCCTATGCTCAAATATTTTATTTAGACTTGTAGATTACATATTTGCGACATGTTTGACGAAATTCCTGTCATGGCTAGTAGGATTCCAATCAATTCCTTTTTCAATTGTTTGTATGTACATCGCTATTTTTCTATTATATTTTAGTTCTAAAAGTTTCATGGAATTTTTGGCAATGACCTGGGTTCTCGGCCTGAAAAAGTGGCACAGAAATCGGGGTTGTAGGCTTAGAAATACTGGGAAAATTCCCTATTCACATGCATGACATGTTGTGCATGCAACTGGAGGCTTCCAATCACTCTCTTGCCAATTTCAAGTGTGTGATTGGGGGGTTCATGCTAGATAAGGTCAGTTTGAAGCAGGGGCTAACCTTCTGGAAGGTTTTCATGGCTTTTGGTTTTCATGTAGCAGGTGTATGAGGTATGTGTAGTTGTGTGGTGATGGTTCCACTTCCTTAAGGTGATCTGGGAGGTTGAATCAGATCATAATATACTCTCATCAAATGTTTACCCAGGTTGGACAGTTACTTGGGTAGATATGGGAGGAGGGTGTTACAGTAAAGTATGGTAGGGCCAATATTGGAGCTGAGAACATGGCCTGTTTGAGAGCCTAAAAGGCTTGTTGAGCTGCGTTAGTCAAAATAAATAAATTTTTCTTGAGAATATTAGTGAGGGGTCAAGAACTGCATCCATAATTGTGGAAAAAATTGCGATAATAGCCCATGAGACCCAAAAATACCCTCAAACTCTTTAAAATTTTTGGTTGGGGTCAGTATTGCATTGCCCGAATATTTTTTGGATCAACCCTCACTCCTTCATGACCCATAATATGTCCCAAATACTCTACTTCTTCCATACCAAAGGAACACTTGGATAATTTGAAAAATAGTTTATGATCTTGGAGCAGTTGCAATACCTGGTCACACATGTTGAAGGTGAGTGTCCCATGTTATGATGTAGATGAGAATGTCATAAAAAAAGACCAAGACAAATTTACTTAGATATAGTTTCAGAAGGTGGTTCATGAGGCTCTAAAAAGTGGATGGGGCATTACAGAGACCAAATGGCATGACCAGGAATTCATAATGGCCTTCATGAGTTCGGAAGGTTATCTTGGAATTTCCACTTCCTTCATATGTATTTGGTGATATCCTGAGTGGAGGTCTAGCTTGGTAAAATATTTAGCACCATGCAGTTCATCAAGTAGATCATCAACTACCGGGATAGGAAATGTATCCTTGATGGTGAGCTTGTTAAGGGCCCTAAAGTATAGACACATGCATCATTCACTGTATTTACTTAGAACCATGACCACTGAAGATGAATAAGGGTTGGTGTTGGGACGAATAACACCTACTTCGAGGAGTTCCTTGATGATTTTTTAAATTTCATTCTTTTGGAACAAATGATATAGATAGGGGCGTACATTTGGTGGTTGAGTGCCTGGTAGCAAAGGGATGCTATGATCATTTTCACCTCTAGTGAGTGGGAGCTCCTTAGGTTTTTTGAAGAACCACTAGTGGAGATCTAATACGTGTTGCATCTTTGGATGACTGGGGGGAGGAGTGTATTTAGTGGCATGAATGAAATTAAATTGTTCGACTATCCCATGATGATCCATTTTTTAAATATTCTCCATTTGATGTGAGTTGATGATAGTAGGAGCACCTTCCTAGAGTCCCATCAGTGTATGAGTATGTCCATTCTGATTAAATCTCATATATAACTTTTCGAAGTCCATTTTGATAGGGCCCAGTGTGCAGAGCCATTCATCACCAAGGACAATGTCACAACTGCCCATTTCAATAGAAAACATATGGGTTTTGAGCTTATAATACCCCATTTGAAGCTTAATATTTTCACAATGGAATTCATATTTCATGGCTCCCCCATCAACGATAAGGACTTGGAAATTATATATCGGCTTGACAAAACAGTGAAATTCTTCTGCTACTTTCTTATGGACAAAATTATGTGTGTCACCACTATCAATCAACACCACTATTGGGAGATGTTTAATTAAACCTTGGATTTAGAGAGTCTAGGGAGAAGAAATTTCGGCCAGGGCATGGAGTGAGATAACCGGCTCATCAGGCATAGCTAGAGTATTAGTGTCTGGGGTTGTTAGGGTTTAATCATCTTCCTCCTCAGTCACTTCAATGGATGGGGCTTCATCAGCAAAGATATTTTCAAAATTGTCAATTTGAAAATATTTTGGTTCCTTGCATTTATGTCTCAGGGAGTATTTTTCATCACAACAGTAGTAGATTACTTGCTTCCTTCTTTCTTCCATTTCTGCTGACAAAGTTTTTTGAAACTTAAGTGTTTGGGTGGGGCCCATAGCCAGGGTGGGATGTGCTTGTGTGATGAAATTTGGACGATTGGATTGGGAATTTAAAGTGACTTCTACCTATAATTCCTTGTTGCATGCTTCCAACCAAGTATATGGGTGATGCATTGTTATATTTGACTAATCCCTCTTACTGACAAGAGCGGTCTCCCTATATTTCCAACAAAACCTAGTAACAAGTAGACAATAAAACTAATCTTTCCCTGACTCTATATTTGCTTGAATCATAAATCTAGAAAGGAGAGTAAATGAAATTCATACCTTATTATGACATGCTTGATGAATATCCTTGCTATGTTTTGATGCAACTCTTCTATACTCGGAACAAACTTGCACACATAGAAATCAAAGGGATCAAAGGCATATGCAACATAGATGATTCAATAACTCAAACTAATGATCAAGGAGATTAGTAACTAGCATCATTTCAATGGATAAAAAAGAAATCACATAAATCATTCATCATATCCACAAAACAATGTAGTGAGAAAAAGAGATCAATTGTATTAATTCATAAATATAGAAGAGTCTCACAACCTTTTCCTTAATGAGGTGAAGCTCCTTCCATAAGTCTACAATCCTTTCCTTGGATGATAACCTCTCAAGCCTAATTTTACTAGCATAATTCTACCTTTAGCAACCTCTTTAAACCCTCTAGCCCATAGTTGATTTATAGGCCAAGAGGAGGAAGTTTCAGATCCATATCAAAAGGATGAGATCCACTAAAGGTGGGATTAGATTTCCTTGAAGAATGGGAATTATGTCCATGATGGGCGGGGTTAGGCTCAAATAGGCATGACCTCAAAGCTTTCAGTTGGGATATATTTTCCCAACAAGGCTTCTAGAATTAATCAGGAAGAAGGATCAATGTTCTATGCAGGTACCAATGGTAGGAATTGCGAATGTGAAACAATTAGCTAGGAAAGTGCGCAAGTCACTAAAAAGTAGGTTTTTGGCCTTATAACCCATAATTATTGTTTTCTTTAGGATTAAGTTGCTGACTTATAAGGGAGTGCTTTGGAACACATGAATTGGATGGCGAAAGATCCATTTTAATGGTCAGTTGTCATGGTGACGGAATGACATGTAACATGCATTCTGACATGGGCTTGGATAGCTTCCTTTAAGCCACTGATGAAACATTCTAGGTAAAATACATCTCCTTGTCCTTCAGTCCGGATGGCCAATTGTTCAAAGGTTGCAATGTATACCTCACTGTACTCGTCTACCTGAGCTTAGTGAGATGACCCAGAAAGTGAGATTCTTGATCAAAGTGGTCACAAATGGCCTTTGAGAACGTGTTCCAAACTGGCCTCTCTAGATAGCATTTCTGATGCCACTACCACTACTTCCATTTCTCTTGGTCCAAGTAAAGTGATCCCACATGTAGTTTATTTTCCTCTTCCCAAATACTATTGAGGCGGAAATATTGTTCCATTTGTGCCACCCATATTGTTCGGTTAAAGCCATCAAATTTGTACATGTCCAGATTAGGTGTCTGGTGGCTCGAGTATTGGTGACCTCCATGGAAATGAATGTGATGTTTTTATTATCCTTATCTGTGTGCATCAATACTAGGTTCTTCCCTTATGGGTTCGTGAGGCATCTGCAAGGCATTCAATGTGTCTATGAGTTTGTCAACAGATTTCTGGTGGCCCTCAAATTTTTTCACGAGAGCTTCTACTCTCTCCATTTCCTTCTCCTCATCCATAACTTGAGACCTGGTACCATACATACACTTAGATCTCTAATCAAATTTTGAGCTTACTTAAGAGTAGTATGGTTGGAAAGAGGACAAGCTTAAGAGTCTAGTGATGTCACTCACTTGAAGCAATGTCGAGAAAAAATTGGGACCACATGAAGATTGGGGGCTTATAGGTGAATGGTACTATGCGATCAACTCGTCATCCTAAATATTTGGGCTGGGTCTCTTGCAAGCGTCCTGTGATGGCCCCATTTTATTTTCTTTTTTTTTTATACTTCGAAAGGAGTTTTACTCCCAGTTGATCAATACTACGATGTCCAAAATATAGAATGCATGATGGTACCAAATATCCTGTGAAAATTGGGCTTGGATTGTAGTAATCGAAACCCCAAATTTTTGGCATTGCAAAATGTTCTAGGACAATTTTATCTGGACTATGGAAGCTAAAACCCTCACTACATAAAGAATCTTCTCTATGTTGTGAAAACCCAAAATGTTGAATCTGATCTGTACTATGGTAGAAAATACCCAATTTTTGGATCTATTTTTTACATCGGCGATCGAACCCTAACTGCTCGATCTAATATGGATGACAAGGTAGGGGGAGATATGGAGGGAAATATGGTCATGAAGGAGTGTCAAGTGATATAGATCACAATATACGCAGGGGTACAGCAATAGTACTTGACCCAATATTTCATAGCGCTAACTAAGGATGATTGATTGTACCCTTAGCCATACTACCTGACTACCCTATTGTACGTGTGAGTAATCTCCCTGAGTGTTGGTCTCAGTGTACTATAACAGCAAGATGGTTGAAGGTTTATCTAAGGTGAGGTTTTGGGTTATCTTAGGGGGCTTCCGATATACCCAAGGGTGTGTTGAAATGCAGTCCATGCATGGTTCTTTCTAATGCGCTACTACTCGAAGGGGTACCCACAGGGATTATAAGGGAGTTCAACAAGCATGACCACCTATTGTAGCTCCTGCATGCATGCCTCCCCAAATCCACGGGTATATGTGCTCAATGACAGATATGTGGTTTAAACATGTTGGAACATGTCTCTAGCCTAAAAAACAAATCTATTAAAATTGTAGGTACAACTGGCCTGGAAAGTACTCAGATACCACTTGTTATGCACTTGACCTGCGAGAATAAAAAAATTCTAGAAATACAAAACAATATTGATAGAAACAAAAAATATCACATGAATTAATACAAGCTGAAAAGATAATTTTATTATTTAGAAGCAGATTACAATGTACACTTGCCTCTTTAAGGGGCTAACCTCCAACAAAGAAGAGGTTTATTACAATAAGACTTGATGATTCTTCCCTTACCATCTAAGGTTATTTATAGCTTAATGAAATCCAAAACCTTAACTACCAATGGTCCCTTGCATAGCACAGGTTAACCAATTTATTTATTAATGATGGCTCGTTTATAACTAATTGTGGCCCCTTTTCTATAATGCGGGTCAACCACTTAAAATTATTATTATCGTGGATAACTACTTACGAGCTTTATTCACTCAACTAAATAACTATGACTCTGACTAGGCCCCTTGGGATTATTAGATAAATAAAAGAGTTAGGATTAAAATCTAACACACAATGATTATCTTTGCGAAGAAATTGAATCTCCACCCAACAGAGAAACTGGTAATGAACTTTAGATGGTAGTCCATGTTAACTTATACAAATGTTGAAGTGCTTTTTAAGGTAGATTTTTATGCTTCATTGATTATTAAATTTTTGCATCATAAACGAAAGTGTAAAGCATGAACACACAACACTATTTTATTATTATATTGTTTAGTATACAAATTTCCATCAAAAGAATATTTTTATGCCACACTAGCACGTGCATTAAGTGCTTTCAATATACACATAGAAAGACGTGCATATGCTCTAAGTAAGTCCATTTTAATATGTTGAGAAGTTAAGATAACACATTATTTATTTAATAATATATTATATATGCTAATATATTAGTAACTTAATATTAAATTATGAAACTCCCACACAAATATTAAGTTACAGAACTATTGCACAAATATTGGTTACTAAATTCCTGCACAAATATTTACAATTTTCATTTGTTAATTATTGGATCCACTCGTCACGTTTTCATTGGGCATAACGATTGTAGACCTCCCACCTCGAAGGAAATGATTTATTATGCATGAGTGTGGAGGAATTTCATTTTGCAAAGTGCAAAGGGACCTCCTGATTCCAAACAATGAAATTCCTCCTCATTCCACATAGTTGGAGCTGCCCAAAAATGAGTATGCAAGTGTGGGTTTTGCCTATGTACTCAATATACTCGAAGATTACTATGAAAATCATTAAAAAATCATGCTCGGTCACAAGGTTAGTATTCACATGTGTTCCTTGAATTCAACTTAAAATATTGTCGGTATCAATGGTTCGAGTGACTTGTGCTCCTTTTGTGACAGTGTCGCAAACTATGATATGTCTATGGAGCTTATAACGTTTTGCTTAAAATTAGAACCAAATGGTCCAAATGAGAGAATGGAGGGAAAATTTTCAGATATAATAATTTGATATGGATTGTTGTCATTCAGCTATGGGATATCGTTCACAAGTCAAAAGACTCTCCTACATAAATAAATTTGGCTATGCTAGTGGCTACGAGCTTTTGCCTAGACTCGATAATCTATGTGGCTGTGGGCATTTCCAACTTTGTGAAAATCACACTGAATTAATGTATATAGCTATTTTGTATGTAATAACAATAGCAAACCTAAAGCCATGATGCTTCTCAACTACATCATTACCCTGACTTTTAGTAGACACCAGTATTAGTTACATCATGTATAGCAAAAACAAAGCATTGCTTAAAAATATTGAGTGAAATCCTCTGCATTCCACACAGTTGGACCTGCCCAAAAATGAGTGGGTAAGTGTGGGTGTTTCATATGTACTCCGTATCCTTGAAGATTATCGTGAAAACCATTAAAAAATTATGCTCAGTCACAAGGTTAGTATTCACATGTGTTCCTTGAATTCAACTTAAAATATTGTCGGCATCAGCGGTTCCAGTGGCTTGTGCTCCTTTTGTGACAGTGTCGCAGACTATGATATGTCTATGGAGCAAATAATGTTTTTCTTAAAATTAAAACCAAATGGTCCAAATGAGAGAATGGAGGAAAGTTTTTCAGAATTTAAGAATTTTATATGGATTGTTGTCGTTCGGCTACGGGATATCATTTACAAATCAAGAGACTCTCCTACATAAACAAATTTGGCTACTATAGTGGCTACGACCTTTTTCACGGACTCGATAATCTATGTGGATGTGGGAATTTCCAACTTTGTACTAAATTATTG
Organism: Pinus albicaulis; assembly: GCA_034641835.2. Classification (NCBI taxonomy): domain Eukaryota; kingdom Viridiplantae; phylum Streptophyta; class Pinopsida; order Pinales; family Pinaceae; genus Pinus; species Pinus albicaulis. The sequence goes on from CM076582.1 coordinate 1,464,567,338, forward strand.
TATATAGCTATTTTTTATGTAATAATAATAACAAACCTAAAGCCGTGATGCTTCTCAATTGCATCATTATCTTGAATTCTAGTAAACAACACTATTATTTACATGATTTATAGTAAAAACAAAGCATTGCTTAAAAATATTGAGTGCAATCCTCTGCATTCCACACAGTTGGAGCTGCCCGAAAATGAGTGTGGAAGTGTGGGTGTTGCCTATGTACTCCATATCCTTGAAGATTACCATGAAAAGCATTAAACAATCATGCTTAGTCACAAGGTTAATATTCACATCTGTTCCTTGAATTCAACTTAAAATATTGTTGGCATCAATGGTTCCAATGAATTGTGCTCCTTTTTTGACAATGTCACAGACTATGATATGTTTATGGAGCTTATAACCTTTTTCTTAAAATTATAACCAAATGGTCCAAAGAATTTTTTTCAGAATTTAAGAAGTTTATATGGATTGTTGTCGTTCAGCTACGGGATATCATTTACAAGTCAAGAGAATCTCATACATAAATAAATATGGCTATTCTAGTGGCTACGACCTTTCGCCTAGACTCAATAATCTATGTGGTTGCAGACATTTCCAACTTTGTGAAAATCACAATGAATTAATGTAGATAGCTATTTTGTATGTAATAATAATAAAAAAACTAAAGCCATGATGCTTCTCAACTACATAATTACCTTTAATTTTAGTAGAGAACCCTAGTAGTTACATGATGTATAGTAAAAACAAAGCACTACTTAAAAATATTGAGTGCAATCCTCCGCATTCCACACAGTTTGAGCTACCTGAAAATGAGTGTGGAAGTGTGGGTGTTTCCCATGTACTCAATATCCTCGAAGATTACTATGAAAACCATTAAAAAATCATGCTCCGTCACAAGGTTAGTATTCACACGTGTTCCTTGAATTCAACTTAAAATATTGTCAGCATCAACGGTTCTAGTGACTTGTGCTCCTTTTGTGACAGTGTGACAGACTATGATATGTCTATGGAGCATATAACGTTTTGCTTAAAATTGAAAAAAAATGGTCCAAATGAGAGAATGGAGGAATCTTTTTCATAATATAAGAATTTGGTATGGATTGTTATCGTTCAACTATGGAATATCATTTACATGTCAAGATACTCTCCTACATAAACAAATTTGGCTATTCTAGTGGGTACGACCTTTTTCCGAGACTCGATAATCTATGTGGCTGTGAGCATTGCCAACTTTGTGAAAATCACACTGAATTAATGTATATAGCTATTTTGTATGTAATAATAATAACAAACTAAAGCCATTATGCTTCTCAACATCATCATTACCTTGATTTTTAGTAGACACCATTATCAGTTACATGATGTATAGTAAAAACAAAGCACTACTTAAAAATATTGAGTGCAAGGACTTTGTCGTAATATGGAATATGAGGCTATATGGTATGGAGGTTATATCAATGTTATGGAGAGGGGAATGATGGAACCAATGGGGGCCCTGTTTAGCTAATTTTGTAGGAGGGCTAAGCCATCATTTCCTTTGTTTATAATCCTCTACATAATTCAACCTTATCTGCATTTCTTCTATTGTGATTCAATCAATGGAAAAGCTACACATATATTCACTCAATGAGTCGAGCCCTTGTTAACTCAAATCAGAAAGAACAATTATGCAAATAAAAGTTATGCGAAAGTTATGTGGTTGGATCCATTGATGTGGGTTAAATTTATGGTCTTAATGTTCTCAAAGCTATTTGGATCTAAGGAAATTAGCTCATTTTCGATAATATGAGCCTACATCTCATCCTGCTTTCCAAATAAATTCTCTTAGGTTGAACAAACCTCATTCGGAGTGTTGCATGTGTCCACATGGAAATGCAATGCTGGAGATATGGACAACAATAAAATACCAAAAGACTCATATATCCTATTGAAATATTTCAATTTTTTCAATGGCATAATTGGGCTTAGCTTCTGTATTCATAACTATCCGATACAAGCCTTTGCATCTGAGGTGAAGCAAAATCTCTAGCTTCCATTGGAAGTAGTTATATGGAGTAAGAATAGTTGAATATGAGAACTCGATTCTTTCGTATTTGTAGCAAAAATCGCAGCAGTTCTCCAATATTTTGATCTGAAAATCAAATCTTCGAACAATTTCCAATTGTTTGTTCTTCAAACCTGCAAAATATTTTTCATGCACCTTCTCCAAAACCCTGTAGCTATGATACCATGTAAAATTATTCTTCACCTAGATCCATATTTTTTCTCTAATAATTTTACATGGTATCAGAGCTACAAGGGTTTGGATAAGGTCCATGAACAACATTTTGCAGGTTTGAAGAACAAAGAATTGGAAATTGTTCGAAGATTTGATTTGCAGATCAAAATATTGGAGAAATTCCGCAATTGTTGCTACAACTACAAGTTGAAAGAATTGAGTTCTCATCTTCTGATATTATTACTCTGTATAAATACTTCCAGTGGAAGCCAGAGATTTTGCTTCACTTCAGAGGCAAAGGCTTGTATCAGATAGTTACGAATACAGAAGTCAAACCCAATTCCCCCATTGAAAAAATACAAATATTTCAATAGGATGGACGAGACTTTTGGTATTTTATTGTTTTCCATATCTCCAACATTGTGTTTCCATGTGGACACATGCAACACTCTGAAATATGTTTAGACAACCTTGGAGAATTTATTTGGAAAGCAGGATGAGAGGCAAGCTCATATTCTCGAAAATGAGCTAAATTCCTTAGATCCAAATAGCTTTGAGAAAATTCAAGATTTATTTATGAAATGTAAATCATTGCTTATACAATTACATGATTGCGGGATCAAAAAATCCAAACAGGAAGGTCAATTGATCCTTTATGTTTTGTCTAAATTAGGCCCTAAATATGGTTTTTTTCTACATTTCATACATTTAGACTTGCAACTAGAGATAAATGGAAAATTCCCAAGCTTGATGCATTTATTGAGTCTCTCATTCATGAGCAGGATAAGCTCATCAAAATGGGTTCATGAAAGTATCCAAATGAACATGCACTTTCCAAAGGAAAGTCCAACTCAAAACCAAATCAACAATACAAAGGCACAAGAGAGGCAAGAGATCGATATCAAAGAAAGGGAGGAAATCCAAAACCTCCAGATGATTCTTCCAGTTCCAAGGGTAAGAATGGAAAGAAATGAAACTCCAAGTGTCCTTATTGTAGTCACGGGTTATCATATAGAATCCTCTTGCATGTAGAAGACTATTGATATGATGGAAAAGACTCTTCAACAAAATAATCTTGGTCATCACATTCCAGAAAGTGCCAAGAAGAAGGCAGAGGAAAAACCATCAGAAATAAGGGGTAATGGTCATGCTTTGATTGCTCTTCATTCTACACCAAAAGAATGGATCATTGATTCAGGAGCTTCACATCATATGGATTCTTCAAAGGAATCATTTTCTTCTCTGCATGCATACTTGGGACCTCCTATTCTCATGGGGGACAATTCTACAGTTGAATAAACTAGACAAGGAAGAGTGCAATTCAAAGATGGAAGTTTTGAGAATGTCTTGCATATTCCAATGCTTTCTATGAATCTTCTTTCAATGTATCAGATGAAACACACAGGCACCGGAAGGAAAGTGGAATTTACCCCAGATTTTGTGAGAATTTATGACATGCAAGCAAAATTGAAGACTACATATGGCAAGTTAAATGATCAATATCTGATCAGGAGCTCAAGTCTGAGCTATGGAAAAAGCTCAAAATTGAAAGTGTTCAAAATCACTTGCAACCTGAACGAATGGATAGGCCTCGAAGTTATGCACTAAAATCTGACATCATATGTGAAAGTTATGCAAGTTTTCAGTTTTCAGTAAACTGCAAAAAACTGAGTTTGACCAGGTTTGACTTTCAAATTTTGAAAAATTAAAAAAAAAGAATATTCCTCTTATTCCCAAGAATATTCCACCCGGGCCAATCATTTTACGACAAGTGGCAAGTGTGTATTGGTCATTGGATTGACTTTTTTTTATCGTGGCCAATCACGGGCTGCCATGTGGCAAGCCCAGAGGCTTCCATGTGGCCCCCAGTTCAATTGAATGGCGTGTTGTAAACTTTTTGAGGTTTCATAGTTTCGAACTTCCGACCTCTTGACAAACAACTCGGCACTTTACCGTTGGGCCACATTGATGGTTCTTGTTAACCATAGGACTTGGCGCATATTTGAAATTTAAACTAGGAATGGGCGGAAAATTAAAGGGGCTAACCCCTTAGGGCTAGCCCAGGCCCATGTGTCCACGACCAAGAGCTAAGGCCTTACCTCCGCGGATTGTTAACGGTTATCAAATGTTATCCGCAATTTTAACGGATATGTGAGCAACATTTTATCCGATGGTCTACGTGACATTCAATTCAACTGTTATTCGGTGGTTTGGTCGACGGTTTCAGTGGGACATGTGTCCACTACTAAAGTCAACATTTAATGCCACGATTTTGAAGCAGCGGTTCTTTCGGGGTCAGTTCCGACGGTTATGGCAGAGGTCATGTGACCACTGCCACTTCAAATTTAATGCCAACTTAATAAGTTCCGCCGATTTTGGAGCACCCACCAAAAATTCGGAGTTAGGCCAAATTTTTCGACTTTAAATCCAGTTTCTTCACATTTAGTGGAGGTTTTTGAAGTGTCGATGGGCAAAATACTATTTTGGCTGTAAATTCTCCAATATTGGACCAAATTGGATGAAATTTTGATCAATTTTGGGTATTATGAGGATTATGGATCCATTGAGACAAGTTTTAGAGCCATTAGAGTTTATCTTCAGCCCCTTTTGCTTCAGGGAAGCAATTAGAGCCATTAGGGCCAAGAGGGAGTTGGAGCTGTATTGGGCTATGCTTAACCATTTGAGGTGAACCAAAAACCAATTTTGACTATTTTCAGAATTACATAGCCATTGGGATAGGTTACAGAGGCAGTAGAGGTGTTCTATAGCCATTTTAGCTTTAGGGAAGCTTGGAGAGCCACCAGGGCCATTGGGGAAATGGAGTTATCTGGAGTTGTACCTCACTGTTTGAGGTGATCCAAAAACCATTTTCAGCTATTTTCTACCTTCTAAACCTAATGGAAGAGGTTTTAGAACTATTTGAGGACTTCTACAACCTGAATAGCTTTAGATGAGTTCAAAGAGCCATCAGGCCTTATTGAAGAAGTCACTGTTTATAGTAATTCTTCATTGTTTAGTGAATATGGAAAGGAATTTTTAGCATTTTCATGTCTTATGATTCTGTATTTACAGTCAGATTTGTCTATTGAGACACTTTTAAAGTTGTATTATCATTTGAGAGCATTATAATACAAGAGGACAAGCTCATTTTGGGAGGCTTGATCCAGCAGACGTAGCCCAGGAGGGGTGAACTGCTCACCAAACATTTGTGTCATGTTATGCTAAAGTTATCTTGTTGTGTATTTCTGATTTAATATGTTAAACATCAACTTAAATTAACTTTCCCTCACACATAAACTCATAAACAGTTACCAAAAACACTTTGTTTAATTAGCAAGACATGGAGAATTTTTCACACATTTAATTAAATAGAAATGGATACCTTGCACACATTTTCAAGTACTTCCATTTTCAGATCATATGGTATCAAAGCATATTTTGAGCTGAGGTTGAGCATTTGTTTTTGTGCAAAAGGTGTTAAAACAGTGTAAAAGATTGACTATTTTATTGGTTTCAAAATGATTGATTGTATGAATTTTTCTTGTTCAAATGAAAGAAAGTTTTGTTGCACATTTTGTGGTGGATTTAACCATGTTGCTTCAAGATGCTGGTTGAAAAAGAAAGAACACAAGAAGCAGAATAGGCAAAGAAATTTTTTACAGAAAGTGCTTAAGAGTTGCACATTTTTTCAAAATAAGGGACATGATGTCTCTCATTGTTGGACTTTGCATCCAACAAGCCATCCAAAGCACATGCAACTAGATGACAAAAATATTGGCGCAAGTGGATCTATGGATTCCATTATCGATGTGGAAATGGAAGATTCACATGTAGAACTGTTGCAGCAGGAAAAGACGCCATGGAGTTGGCTTGGTGAGAAGTGGCTTAACTTCTTAATGTAGTAAGTCATACTCATTTTGTACATGCAAATTTCAGATTTTGTATGCATGTATTTCAGTTGAAAAGTTGATGCAAGATTGCATGTAAAAGCAGTTTCAGTTGAAGGAATTTCTTTTGTTGTTGCAAAATTTCGCCATGGAGGTGTAAAAGATAAGTATGATACTCACTTATATTGTAGAAATGTCTTTAAGTTCAGCTCTTAGTCACCCACATGTTTTTTGGGATGATGTACTTGATGGTATTTGAAAAGAAGAGTTGAAGTTGCACATGTACATAGATGTTGTATGTGTAAATAGCGAATTGTATATAGTTCATTGTACATGATACATACACATGTTTGTAAAGATGTATCTTGTTTTTTATCGACTTGTGTCGATTGTGTGCACACTTGTTACAGATTTTGTGTCTCAATTATATAGCACATTTCAGGTCAACTTCTTGTTGATGTCGTATGTTGCACAAGGTGCCTTTGGTGTCGATTGGTGTAGAGAACGAAGTGTCAGTGCAAAGAAGTGCACGATTCCATGAGATGGAAAAGCATGCAAGCAAAGAGGCACAAAGTTCAGCAAGGGTCATTTCTAGTTTCAGAATGGCAGACTGGTATGGCGAGAAAACTTGGACGGGATTCGGCACAAGTACATAGATCATTCAACAAAAATTCACCATGAGGACAGTTGGCAAGTCAGGAAAATTTTTGAAGGCTGAAGAGAAGAGGACGTTGTTATTTTCTCATTTATTGTACAATTCAATTTCAGCATTTCAGTGAGCTCTTAGGGTCCAAAAGCTTCTGATTTGGGAGGTGTGATCAAGAGCTCAAGTCCAAGCTATGGAAAAAGCTCAAAATTGAAAGTGTTCAAAATCACTTACAACCTAAACGATTGGATAGGCCTCAAAGATACAATCCTAGCGCCATGAACGAAACTCAAATCCGACATCATATGTGAAAGTTATGCAAGTTTGAAGTTTTCAGTAAACTGCAAAAAACTGAGTTTGACCAGGTTTGACTTCAAATTTTGAAAAATTAAAAAAGGAATATTCCAAGGAATATTCCTAGAATATTCCTCAAAATATTCCCTGGAATATTCCACCTGGGCCAATCATTTTACGACAAGTGGCAAGTGCGTATTGGTCATTGGATTGACTTTTGTTTATTGTGGCCAATCATGGGCTACCACGTGGCAAACCCGGAGGCCGCCACGTGGCCCCCAGTGCAATTGAATGGCATGTTGTAAAATTTCTGAGGTTTCACAGTTTTGAACTTCTGACCTCTTGAAAAAAAACTCATCACTTTACCATTGGGCCACATTGATGGTTGTTGTTAACCATAGGACTTGGCGCATATTTGAACTTTAAACTAGGAATGGGCGAAAAATTAAAGGGGCTAGCCCAAGCCCATGTGTCCGCGACCAAGAGCTAAGGCCTTATCTTCGCAGATTGTTAACGGTTATCAAATGTTATTCGTGAGTTTAACGGATATGTGACCAATGGTTTATCTGACGGTCTACATGACATTCAATTCAACTGTTACCCAGTGGTTTGGTCGACAGTTTCGATGGGACATGTGTCCACTACTAAAGTCAACAGTTAATGCCACGGTTTTGAAGCAGCAGTTCTTTCGGGGTCAGTTCCGACGGTTACGACAGAGGTCATGTGACCACTGCCGCTTCAAATTTAATGCCAACTTAACAAGTTCCGCCGATTTTGGAGTGCCCACCAAAAATTCGGAGTTAGGCCAAATTTGTCGACTTTAACTCCAGTTTCTCCACATTTAGTGGAGGTTTTTGAAGTGCCAATGGACAAAATATTGTTTTGGCCATAACTTCTCCAATATTGGACCAAATTGGATGAAATTTTGGTCAATTTTGGGTATTATGGATCCATTGAGATAGGTTGCAGAGCCATTAGAGTTGATCTTCAGCCCCTTTTGCTTCAGGGAAGCAATTAGAGCCATTAGGGCCAAGAGGGAGTTGGAGCTATATTGGGTTATGATTAACCATTTGAGGTGAACTAAAAACCAATTTAGACTATTTTCAGCATTCCATAGCCATTGGGACAGGTTCCAGAGGCAGTAGAGGTGTTCTACAGCCATTTTAGCTTCAAGGAAGCTTGGAGAGCCACCAAGGCCATTGGGGAAATGGAGTTATCTGGAATTGTACCTCACTGTTTGAGGTGATCCAAAAACCATTTTCAACTATTTTCAACCTTATGAACCTAATGGAAGAGGTTTCAGAATTGTTTGAGGACTTATACAGCCCAAAAAAATTTAGAGGAGTTCAAAGAGCCATCAGGGCCTTATTGAAGAAGTCACTGTTTATGGTAATTCTTCACTTGTTAGTGAATATGGAAAGGCATTTTTAGCATTTTCATGTCTTCTAATTCTATATTTACAGTTAGATTTGTCTTGTTGGAGTTCTAGTGTTTTGGCCAGATTGGCAAGACCGGAAAACATCACAACCACTTTGGGGCCCTAGGATCTAGCCCTCCTGGACCCGGAGAGGGATCTCTCCATAAAGCAAAGGATGATATATCTTTGGAGCTCAAAATAGGATGTTAGGCTACGTATGAAGCACAGAGGGGGGTTTAAATCGGTTGGCTGGCTGCTGGGTTGGTCATGAGATCATAGACTGAGAAAGTAATGGGAGGAAAGGAATAAGGCAGCAGGACATTTCGGTAAAAGAGGATAGGTTAAGGCTATGCCATCCATTGGGCTATGGAGTCATGAAAGGATATTACTTGCAAACAACTAGCCAAGGCTTTCATAGGGAAAGTCATCTATACTAAAGGATCTTTGAGATAGATTATGGAATGGGACATCAAAGAGGAAAGGTGAAAACAAAGGGCAGCTTTGAGATCAAACCAGAGGTCATTTAACTCCAGATTTGCTTCAGCATACACTCAAAGGGAAAACACATAACATTTAAACACAAAACTAGGCCTGAGATCAGATAAGGACTTTGAACCTTCAATGTTTTGACACCAGCTCACGGGATCTTGGAAAGGCCAATCTGTTGAACAAGGACCCCAGTGGACAGGGCTTACACTAAATCCTCGATATCCCAAATCCTCTAGCTTGAACCTCGACAAGAGAAACTAAGCATCAAACCCCAAACTCATGCATAAGCTAGCAGTGAATAACAACTGCTACACTGGCTAAATTACATGAATTTACCCTTAGTTTCACTATCAGCAGAAAACATCAATGGTAGGAAGAGTAGAAACATAGGGTACCATGTGAGGGAAAATCCTATGTTATATTTCTGATGCGTACTAGAAGACCAATGACCAGCATGAAAAAATGTAATAAAATAATGTGAAGAGAAAAAGATCACCTGTAGTAATAGACCAGGATCCTGTGAAATTTTCTTGATTAATTGATGCAAAACCTGTCACATACACTAAGCTCAATGGCTGATTACAATCCAAGCTTTCTCCTCCTAGCCTACTACATTATAGACTACTTTGCTACTCTCTCCCAAAACTGTTCCAAACAGTCAAAAATGAATCCCTACAACTACAACTGCAATAACACAATCCAACCCCTTACAATTTGTTCTTCAGGATTCTTATAGGAGAATAGAATAACAGTAGAAATAGATGTACATTTAATTGGTTCATTAAGACAGAGTGGGGGAAGTGTTTCGTGCCCATTTCGCAAAATGGCTCTTCATTAACTGCGTGTACTCTGAAGTATGGTCTAGAAGTCTTGTTAATAACTTCAAGTATGTTCTTCTGAAGAAATCCGACTGATGGTACTCTGTGGTAGCCTTCTGAAATAAGTGACATGGGTAGACAAGGTCTGCAGATCTCCCCATACCTCATAACTATGGTCTTGACAGTCTTTAAGAAGCTCTTGTTAGCGTGGTAACTTTTAAGGGCTCGAGGAGGTATGGAGAACACTGAAAGGCAATCCTTCTGGAGAACAGTGCTCTACTAATATGAATGCACTGATGTGACTCATTAGTTTTCTTAGTCTTCCAATTGTGCCTTCTTCCTTTGAACGCGGGGTTAAGCGTTTATTATTCAATAACAGGCTTAAACCCTTTTAATCCTCTTTGCTAATTCACTTTGTTGCTACTATAATGGCCTCTCTATGATCCCTACACAATGAAATAAACTTGTTATGAAACCCAGGGGTGATGGAAGAAATGATGTGGAGGCCCGTGGAATGGTGGCATAATGGTGGAGAACGGGAGGAGAAATAATGTTTAGTGTAAAGCCCAAAGTCTTAAGGTTTGGGTGATTTACAAAGAAATGAATGAGAATGCAATGAAACACCCATGGAATGGTCGTGAAAGGTGGGACCCGACGTGAGCGAAGGGCAATTAGCTTTGAGCCGTTGGATCTCAGGAGGAGATCAACAGCGGAGGTTGAAAGATGAACCTTTGGGAAGGTCCGATAGAAGAAAAATAGTGGAGGCGCGATGCAATATGGATCGTGGATTCTGCTGGAATGGATGGACATGATTGGATCGGTGGAGATTACAATCGGAAGATCGCAATTGTGGATCGCCAATCGAGAGTGCGAAAGGTGGCGCGTTTTAAAACTTGCGATTGGCGATGCTTCGATCGCACATTAGCCATCTGATCAGGGTGTTAGATCGATGGTCGGCAGGTAATCGGAGGGGGACGAGGAGAGGAGACGGGGTGCATTTGCGGAATAAGCACCGACCATCAGATCAGCGTAGATCGACGGCTCAGATCGCAGTGGGAGTCTATGGACCAAACGCGCCATCGCATCGGAGATTTTAAGTTCACAAATGTAAAAGGCGTTCCACTCCAAAACTCCGATGCGATTAGTGCCTTTCGACTTAGCGCTTGGTTCCGGTGCTTGGGTCATGTGGGGAAGTGGTTTGGGGGGGCCGGCCAAAAGGGGCTTAAGCCTCATATGTCAAATGGATGATTTTAAGCCAAAAAGGAGGGCTTTTTAAGGCTTAAAAGGGGTTTCGATAGAAGGAATAAAGAGTGTTTAAGACCGAATAAAGGTATTATAAGGCTTAAAAGGGGAGTTAGGGTGATTTTAAGGGATTAATGAGGAATTAAGGGAGGGGAAAAAGGTGAATAAACAAAGGTTTAAAAGGGGATGAAATAAGAGGGAAAGGCCTTTTTGGGCATTCTTCTTCACAACAGTGAGGCTTTAAAACTGGAAACAACAATGAGGATTCATCAAAGGACAAAGCCACAAGGAGGCTTCAAGGATGATGTGTTTTCAGAGGAAATGCATTCCTTGAAGGCTCAAAAACATTTTAGCCCCCTGTTTTCTTGTCAAAAAATTCATAGGGGGCTAACATGTCTATTGAGACACTTTTAAACTTGTATTAGCATTTGAGAGCATTATAATACAAGAGGACAAGCTCATTTTGGGAGGCTTGATCCAGCAAACGTAGCCTAGGAGGGGTGAACTACTCACCAAACATTTGTGTCATGTTATGCTGAAGTTATCTTGTTGTGTATTTCTAATTTAACATGTTAAACAAAAAATTAAATTAACTTTCCCTCACACATAAACTCATAAACAATTACCAAAAACATTTTGTTTAATCAGCAAGACATGGAGAATTTTGCACACATTTAATTAAATGGAAATGGATACCTTGCACACATTTTCAAGTACTTCTATTTTCAGATCAATATCATATGTATACATTTTCTAATTTTGTTCCTCAGTCAAATTCCATTTTTCTACTTATGCATGCAAATGAAGAAAGTAGGATTTGACACAAGAGAATTGGGCACTTGAATTTTAGATATACGCAACATCTTAGCAAGCAAGGGATGGTTAAAGGATTGCTGACCATTGAATTTTTAAATGGTGTTTGTAATGGATGTGCTGTTGAAAAGCATCCATAAGACAAAGTCGAGAAGGGGCATGCATGGATAGCCTCTTCACCTTTGGAGCTTGTACATAGTGATCTCATGGGTCCATTTCTAGTAATTTCAATGAGAAAAGCAATATATGTGTTGTAATTTATAGAAGATTACATGAGATTCACTTGGGTTTACTTCTTGAAACTCAAGTATACAGTTTTTAAACATCTAAATATTTTCAAAGCACATGCGTAAAATCAGTCTGGAAAACGCAACAATATACTCTACACGGATAATGGGATGGAGTGTGTCATCAAAGATATCAAGAATATTTGTAATGAAGCATGCATACAGTTGTAGCATACAGTTTGGTACACTCCACAAAAAAATGTGGTGGTCGAAAGGAAGAATCGATCTTTGAAAGAGATGTCCAGTTCCATGTTGTATGCAAGATTTCTTTTGTCAAAATTATGGGCTAAAGCTATCAATTTTTCCTCATACATCCAGAATATATCTCCTCACAAATCTGTTACTAGAAAAACACCTTTTGAGGCTTGGACTGACCTGCAACCCGAAGTCAGCGATTTCCTCATTTTCGGATCTCAAGCATAGGTTGACATTTATACAGAGAAGAGAAAGGCTTTGGAACCTCAAATTAAAGAAAGCATGTTTGTTGGATATTATGATGAAGTCAAATGGTACATATTTATTGATATCAACACTGAAGAGCTCTTTATTTAAAGGAGTGTAAAGTTTGACAAAGATATTTTTCATGCACCAACAGATGAACATGTTACCAAGCTTCTCTCACCACACATTGATGAGTATGCAGATGATACTTTAGATCAAAATTCTGATGTAGATGAGTCGTTTCCTATGACACTTGCTGGACCACTAGTTGTTGAACATCAAGATCGTACTTTCTCATGTAGTTTGTGTTAGAGTCGGTCCTTGCAGCCCTCCGTCAGTGATCATTTCGTCTTTTGCATATTCATGATTAGGTGTCTCGCTTGTTCCACTTCGTTGCATTTCACTAGGATCATGCCATGAACTGACGAGGGGTTCTGTCGTCCTATGTTTCCTCATGTTTATACCTGCAGCGCTATTTTAAAAAATTTTCTTCAAAAAATTATTCATAGTCATTGTCATTACATATATGGTCTTTAAAAATGTCAATAAGTGTCCTAGGTCTTGGTGTCTAGGGTTTTTGAGTCATTTATATACTAGTCATAAAGCCTGCAAGGTGAGGAAAGTCCAGCACTTGTGATTTTTATTTTATTATCATCAGCATTTTAAAAAAATATATTTCTAGTCCAAAACTCTGTTTTGGAACTAGAAATTTGTCATTATCATTTTGTGAAAAATTGTAATTGTTCCGCCATGAAGACATTGTCAAAAGCAGACCCCTGGTCTTTTCTCTAGCCAAGATAGCCATATCCCTGCAAGAAGACAGCAAAATCATTAGTATCGACCTCAAAAAAGCCAAAGGAAGTTTGTATTTGAAAAGCCAAAAGTGAAATTACAAAAAAACATTTGTAATATGGGTTTGAAGTTTGATTTGAAATAAAATCTGATTGTGAAGATATTTTTGACATGTATAAAAGCCAAACAAGTTTCATTTGAACCAATTCATAGCTCCCAAATCGTGTTTGCAAAGTGGAGGGCCGATTTCAGAGTTTTGAAGTGCGTGGACAGAGTTTTGGGGCTGCGCGACCCACGTGGAGGCAGAGCGACCCACCTGGGCTGCGCGACCCACGCAGACCATCTCAGCAGTGTAAATTTGCCAGGGGCGCGACCCACGCAGAGGCTGCGCGACCCACGCAGACACAGGGTTTTAAAATTTATTCTTAGCGCCCAGTCTTGCTTGGAATCGACTCAAACTGCCTTCAAACAGGTTTCTATCAATTGCTTGATGTTTTTGAACACATTTGTGGCATCATTGGTGGTTGCAAATATTCAAATGGAGGATTTAAAACCCTACAGTCATAGTATTATTGTTTTCAGGGTTTGAAATGAAAATGAATGGTGGAAAGAATGTGTTTTCTATCTTAAGGCAGTGATATGTCCAGCCTTCCATATAACATCAAAATCATATTGCTCTCATGCCCATTTAGTCATATTAACCATTGCTATTATTATACCATGTTAAAACCCTTTGTGCCATGGTGACTGTGTTTGTAATGAGTCACATTGCCCAATGTAAAAATATGCTCATGACTTTGTTTCAAATTGCCCATTGAAACCTTTATGGTCATTACTCATAGACAAACATATTACTATTAATGCCATGCTCTCCTTTGACTTGATGTGTTCAAACTTTTGAAGGTTGCCTGCTCCTATTTGGTCAAAATTTCATTTGCATTCAAAACAGAGATGCTACCTTTCAGCCCATTTAAAGCTGAGATTTTATCCATGATTTGATTCCTTGATGGTGCTTTGACGGTGGGAATATTGGTTGGGTGTTAAAACATGCATCCTAATTTTGCTTTCACTGCATCTATATCAGTCATATCAGACTCATAGACAAACATATTACTATTAATGCCATGCTCTCCTTTGACTAGATGTGTTCAAACTTTTGAAGGTTGCTTGCTCCTATTTGGTCAAAATTTCATTTGCATTCAAAACAGAGATTGTGCCTTTTCCAATCCATTTAAAGCTGAGATTTTATCCATGATTTGATTCCTTGATGGTGCTTTGACGGTGGGAATATTGGTTGGGTGTTAAAACATACATCCTAATTTTGCTTTCACTGCATTCATATCAGTATACACATTGCCAAAAGCTTGATCAGAGATATGTCAGAGACAGAGTCAGAATATGAGCCAGGGTCGGGAAGTGATTCGGTGGCTGAAGGTAATGTGCCACGGGGTTCCCGCAGAGAAAATAGAAGTGGTGATCATCGCAGAGAGGAGCCTACTTCTTTGGCTCGGTTGCAGGCATGTCCATTAGCTATGGATTGTTTTCGATTCTTGTCATGTATTAGATTTTGTGAGATGGTTGTACAAACCCGACCTCATCGTGAATTAGCACGTCTGTTTGTTCTTCATTTACAAGGTGATCGGGTAAACCTTGCTGGGGTTGATTTCATTGTATCACCTTTGACTATTGCTCAAGCCACTGGCATACCGAACATAGGCGAGGAATGGAGCAAGGGTAAGCAGTTAGAGAAATTTCACTATGAGCCATACATTAAAACTGGGTATGTAGCTTACTTGAGCAGAGTTTTTCCATTCAGATTCTTGAGAGATGAGTATGCACCACTCATGAGGCTCATCATTCAGTATTTTAGTTGTGAGGGCAGGTATGCCCGTCTTTTCTCATATCATGTTCGTTTGCTGATGCACTTCACAAGGGTGCGTATGATGAATATTCCGTATTTCATACACCGCAACATAGAGAGGATGGTTACATTTGTGCAGAAGAAGACGAGCCCAGTGCAGCAGTACAAGAGTATATATCATTTCGCTTTGATCAAAATCTTGGTGTCACATCAGTTGGCAGAGCAGGGCATCACTTGGGAAGATTTCATTTCTAGAGACTTTTTCAGAGTGCCACAGCAGCCTCCCGAGGCGGTTCATGATGCAGGAGAGCCCTCACACCAGCCGGACATGTTTGAGGTTGAGCATTTTATCACTCCTTTGGTTCAGACATATCAGCGAGGCCACAGGGCTTTATTTGCAGCAACACGGCGGGTACTATCTCCACGTGAGGTGGAAGGGGTCTTGCCGACTTCATCGACACGGTGAGTATTATCTCCACGTGATGTGGAAAGGGTCTCGCTTTCTTCTTCAGTGCAGGTACAGGTACAAGACAGGGGCAAGAGGCCCATGCATGATGAGGGCCCATCAGGAGGCCGGGACACCGATATGACAGTCATTGATGTTGATACGGGCTCTCCTAGCTCGAAGATGAGGGAAGTCATCCAGGAGCAAAGGGCCGAGAATGACCAGCTGAAAGACCAATTGCAGAAGGCTCAGTGGGTGATTAACTATTTGGAGCAGCGCAACAAACAGCTCGAGGATGAGCTCACATTTTATGAGGTGCGCCAAATCCGTGAGGACAGACAGTGGAATCGAAAGAGACCCGGTGACATGACACCAGCTGACAGAGATACCGTACTCACGCGGGTAAATATACATCTGGAGAAGCTGTTGGCGAAGGCCAATCGAGATAAAGACATGCTTCACCACATGAAAGGCCATTACTGGGCTCGCATGCATGTTTGCAAAGCGAGGATGAAGATCATGAAGAGGAGGTTGCGCAAGGCACTTCAACGGCGGAAAAGGCCTAATCCACTTCGGATTTTGGCCGAGGCTTCATTGAATGGGCAAGACACATGATGGAGGACCTCCGCTCCGAATTTGGGCAAATTCGGAGAAAATTTTGTCATTTTCAAATTTTTGGTCTAAAAAACAGGTTTTGCAGCTACGTGGGTCGCGCGCTCATGCGCTCGCTTTTTTTTGAGACACTTGCTGGAAGAGATTTTTACATTTTTGGATTTTTCATGGTTAATTATGCATCCTCTGAAGTCAACTTAGCATTTCAACAAAATCTGGATGGTCAAACAGCTCAAAAACACCATGAAAATCACCTTGCTGCCACCTTTTGCACCAGCAGGAAGTACCTCTGGGAGAATGCGGTTTTGGAGGGTCAAATCAACTCCAAATTCAGAAATTCCACTTGGGTTGGAAAGTAGACATCCAGGGCTTTCCAACGAGCTATCATGAGCTCAATTTGGATGTCGGGAGCTACCTCAAAATCAGCCTGGAACATGAGCGACCCACGCAGTTCAAGAGCGACCCACCTAGAGATTTTTTTGAGTTTTCAGCTGCCAGCTCAGTATTTCGCCTATTTTGGACCAGTTTTGCCTATGGATAGAATTCTTGGGTTTTTATGATATAAATTCATGTTTTATATGTAACTTTGGCATGTTTTTATCTCTTCTAGAAGATTCACTCTCAAAAGAGTAAAAAATCATGTAATGGATCAGTTTCCACTCTTTTAGAGGCAAGTTGTTAGCTGCCTAGATTGTAGTTCCATGATTAGAATTGGTTGAAACTGATCCCTGAAGAGGGAATTAGACCCCTAGAGGTGGGGAAAGGTGTTAGAGTGATCTATATATTGTAATTTCTGAGACATTCTACAGGTTGGACTCTTGGGAGACTTTTGATATCATTGTACATATTTTTCATATTTTGGCTAAGGAAAGATCAGGGGTTTTGCGGCACTTGTTGGGATCCTTGTGGTGTTCTGTTCTTGATGGTGTTTCTTCTTTGTTTACTGTAATTTTCTTCATGTTTAATGTATGCCATCCTTTCATTATGCTTCTGAACTAATTTGAATGAGTGAAATAAGGTTGAATCCATTGTTTACAGTGCTTGGCCTTTGAATTCAGTTAGTTCTATATGTTTTCAGCTGTTTGGAGAGGATCCAAGTTCTTCTTTGCCCTCTTCAGCTCCTCGTCGGTCTAATATATCCATAAATCCAATTTGAAGCATCAAGATCATCACCTACCTCGCCCCAGCTTGATCTCTGCAAAGGTCTGACCTTATCCCCGGACCCAAAATTTGTTTTCCCATTACTCCAGCGAAAACCCAAAAAACCAAAAACCAAACATACCTATCTCTTTACTAGCCTAAAATCAGTTCTTATTGTAAGTCATCTCGCATCTTATTGCTTATTTTCTTGAGATTGACGGAGAGAGCCCTCTCCTGTCCTCGTAGGGCTAGCTACGAGGCTGAGCGTGGTTTGATGTAGCCTTGAGTTTTACTTCATTTCAGCCTGAGGTAGATTTGAGTGCTAACATATTGGCGACCATACTGGGGAAAATCTCAATGGTTTGCTTGTTGATGTGTTTGTTCCACGAGTCTTAGACGGAGTCTGAAGTCACGCCAGGTAGCTTTCGAAACGCTTTTGTTATGCATAAGCGGAAGTAGATAAATGCTGCTTCAGTCGATCTCCGGTAAGCTTGTGTGTTCAGTACTTGATTTGTAAATCACCCCAATATACTTATTCGTTCTAGACCTTTTGGATGATTGAGTCTAGAAGTCGAAAGGCTGAAAATAATTGATTGTGTTCCTTGTAATTTTTGTTTTCCGAGAAGATCAATACACTGGCTTCAAGAAGAAATACTAGGGCGAATCCTGACCCTGATCCACCAACAATATTCAAAAATCCGAATCTGATTCCAAGGACCCTTAGAAAACAAGGGAGCCAAGAGAGTTCTGAAAGAGAAAGCCAATTGAGTTTTGAGAGTTCCAGAGTGCTTACCCGATCTGCATCCTGTCCTGTCAAAATCATATATGTTGATGAAATCCCCTTTGATGCACGGTTTGAAACATCCTTGTTTGTGAATTTTTCCGAAACCGAATTGTCAAGATTAGTCCCAGATCCATTGTTTACTGAAGATTTGCAATATAGATTTGTTTCACAATACTTGGATAGACAGCTGCAAAGTTCTATTGAGGATACTAACACTTTTGAATTTACTGAATCTTCTTCACAAGTTCTTGACCCATCTGAAATTGCATCAAGTTCACGGATCCCTACTGAACCTCCTTTTGTCCCTACCATTCCGGTTCAGCCTGAGTTTTCTGATCCGCAATCAATAGTAATTTCTCCGTTTCCATTGAATACATCTCATAGACCTACTGCTCCTACTCCTCCTGTATCTCCTCGACAACAGATTGTTTTCAATCCACCAAGAGCTATGGCTGCTCGTTTTGCACCTCTTGTGTTACCCCAACAGTTGAATGATATGCCCGCAGATTATCAGAGTAAGATCCCGACATTTGATGGCACTCCACAGAGTCTTCCTGCACAACAACATGTAGACAATATGGCAGATTTCTTTGATCGTTTCGAGATTGATGAAGAAAATGTGACTATGAGGCTTTTTGTGCAAACTTTTGGAGGAGAGGTACGGAAATGGTTCAGAGCCTTGCCACAAAGAAGCATCGATACATTGGCAGAACTTCAAAGGCAGTTTTTAGACCGATGGGAGATGAAAAAGGATCCGTTGCAGATTACTTCAGAATATACAAACCTCAAACGTAATCCTGGTGAGTCTGTTCAGGATTATATCATTAGATTCAATACAGTGTATAATGCTATTCCAGATGATTTGAGACCGTCCAAAAATTCTGCTCTCCTTAAATTCCCGGATGGCTTTGATCCGGAGATGGCTTATTCCCTTCGTGATAGAGATCCACCTACTTTAGAAGATATGCAGAAGGTCGTTGTTAGTGTTGAGGCAAATCTGAATGATAAAAGAGCACGGTTGAAAGCAGAGAAAAGAGTGACAATAAAGGAAGAGCCTTCTACATCTATATCAGAACAACACTTAGCTCGTGAGTTGGAAAAGGCTTTAAGAAGAATAAATCTTGACAAAGCAGAAACACAGTTTCGAAACCCAAATTTCCGTGGCCAGCAGCAGCCACAATTTAGAATTAAGCAGCGTGAACAAAGAGCTCAAGAGCCAGCAGCCCAACAGCAGGTTAAGACTCCTCTTTTGCAGAATTTTGTGAGTCATGATTCCGATGATGATGATGATGTGTGAGGTGAGCAAAATCATTTCTTCACTCCTGATGATTTGCCTATTTATATTACTGAGGAAGAGGAGTATGGTGAAAGTTCAGTTGTTCAGAAAGATGAGGATTTTATCCTAACAAATGATGCCGATTTAGAAGAAGAGTCATATGAATACCAAAGAGGATATTTGAATGCATTGACTGCTCAGCAGAAACAGTATTCATTGAGAAATCGAGATGTGCCTATAAATCCCATTCAGAAAAGAAAGGAAGCTTCAGCACCGAAGACAGATTCACCAATACCACAGAAAAGAGGGAAAGAGACAATTGACCCCGCAGCAAGTAAAGTATCTTCAGCTGAGAAGGTAAATCAGTCAAGTATAGTGAAAGACAAGGTTGAAAGGAAGGAAATTCCAGTTAAAGAGGTCGAGAAGGTTTCAGCATTTAGCTTGGAAAATGAAATTTCCAAACTGAAAATATCCATTCCTTTGACGGAGATTATGAAGAACAGCAGTTACCGTAGTCAAGTCACCAAAATTCTGAACTTTGATCCAATGATTGACACGGTAAATGTTGAGGATGATCAGCCGGAATTTATTTTTGGGCATGCATTAAATGGTGAGTCTCCTGACAGTAATGTTCCTCCTTTTTACATCAGTTTGAGGTTGCATGAATATATATTGCATAATGCTATGCTCGATTCGGGTGCTTCACACAATTTGATGCCAAAGGAAATCATGGAAAAGTTGGGATTAGACATTACAAGAGAGTATCATGATTTGTATTCATTCGATTCCAGCCGGGTAAAGTGTATAGGACTCATCAAAGATTTGGTGGTAAGTTTAGATCAAATTCCAGCGAAGAATGTTTTGATGGATGTGGTGGTTGCCGATATTCCTCCACGGTTCGGGATGCTCCTTGCAAGATCTTGGGGGGCAAAGTTGAAAGGTACACTTCAATTAGATTTCTCTTATGCTACAATTCCAGTCTTCGGTCAAATGAGAAAGTTGTATCGTGAGCAGAAGATGAAATACATGATAACTAGCAAAGAGAAGCCAGTCAATCATCCTGTGAACTATGTACATACCGATTTAGAGTCGTTTGTGTTGCTTGCTGATAGTTTTAATGATGTAGAAAGTCAATTAGTTCAGGCAGAAGACATACCAGAAATAAATGAGAATTTTAGAGAAGTTTTGCAAAAAGAAAGAAGAGAAAAACAAGTTGTTTTGGAGCAATCAGCTGAAGACAATGGGCAGCAAACAAGAAAAACAGAGCCGACACAGTTTCAGCATTTAGAGGACGATGAAAATGGTCTTTGGACCATGGATTTTGATGGTGCAGTGGGCAGCGATGGTGCTGGGATTGGTGTGTGGATTCGAAGTCCATTTTCCGCTCCTGATAAAGTTCCGAGCAATGTGAGAGTGTGTTCTTACAAGCTTGCATTCGATTGTTCTAACAATGAAGCGAAATACGAGGCTCTTATTGCTGGCCTTAAGATTCTCAAGAAGCTGAATGCGAAAAGGATTGCGGTATATGGTGATTCAGAATTAGTGATAAAGCAAGTTAAAGGTGAGTTTCAGGCTAAGCATCCTCGCATGAGGGCTTACCGAAATGCAGTTTTGGATATTCTGAAGTTATTTTCTGATTATACTTTGACATGTGTGCCCCGCATAAAAAATGGTGTTGCTGATGGACTTGCTAAGGCAGCAAGCAATCTTAAGATTCCAATGAATTCCAGCAACAAGTTTGAGATACATGTGAAACACCGGCCCACCGTTCCAGACAATCAGCGATGTTGGCAAGTTTTTGAGGATGATGAGGAGATTAGTGAATTTCTGCAGAATAAGGGTAAGTTTAAAGATACCTCCATAGATACAGAATTTGATGATGGTATTGATAACATACAGATAAATCAAATGGATGTGCTGCAACTGAAGGATAACATCATTCCTAAGGGATTGATTCCATTGGAAGAGTTGTTTGATCAAGATGATGTAGCTCGTAAGCCTACATTGAGGCCAACAGAGAAGGGTGTCGAAGAGGTAAATATTGGGACAACTGAGAATCCCAAGATGGTGAAATTGTCAAAGTCATTGTCACCAAAGGTAAGAGCAGAATACGTAAAATTGTTATCTTCATTTTCTGATGTGTTTGCGTGGGATTATTCAGATCTTAAAACATATGATACCAATATCATCCAGCATACTATTCCCATCAAACCAAATCAGAAGCCTTTTCGTCAAAAGTTGAGGAGGATCAATCCAAAGTTGCTACCATCGATCGAGAAAGAGGTAAATAGGTTGTATAAGTCAGGAATTATTGTACCTATTCGTTTTTCAGATTGGATATCAAACTTGGTGCCCGTGAGAAAGAAGACAGGTGAGATCCGTTTATGTATTGACTTCAGAAATCTGAATAAGGTATCATTAAAGGACAATTATCCGCTGCCAAAAATGGATCACATATTGCAGCGAGTAGCTGGAGCATCAAGGATGTCACTACTCGATGGATACTCAGGTTATAATCAGATTTTAGTGCAGGAAGATGATCGTGATAAGACTGCGTTCACCACTCCTTGGGGAACATTTCATTACGCAAAGATGCCGTTCGGTTTAAAGAATGCAGGCGCTACCTTTCAGCGTGCAATGGACATGGCTTTTGCCAATGAGAAAGATGTGTTTTTGGTTGTTTACCTTGATGATCTAACTGTATTTTCTAATTCTGATGAGGAACACTTATATCATCTGAAAATTGTTTTCCAGAAGTGCAGAAAATATGGCATTTCGCCGAATCCAAAGAAGAGCCTTTTCGCCATGGATGAAGGAAAGCTCCTTGGCCACATCATCTCGAAAGATGGCATTCGAGTTGATCCTGCACGTGTTGAAGCCATTCAGCAAATTGAACAGCCCCGGAACAAGAAAGAGATACAGTCATTTAATGGTAAAATGAATTTTCTGCGTCGTTTCATTCCCAATCTTGCAGAACACCTTAGAGAAATCACGAACATGCTGAAAAAGGATAGTCAGGTAAGATGGACAGAAGAGGCAGTTAAGTCATTCAATTTGGTAAAGATAGCTCTTTCTTCAGCCCCTATTTTAATCAGCCCCGATTACACACAAGACTTCATTTTATTTTCTTTCGCTTCTGAGCATACATTGGCAGTTGTTTTGATGCAAAAAAGGGATGGAGTTGAGAAGCCCATCGCTTTTTTCAGTCGGATCATAAGAGATGGAGCATTGAAGCATAATATCATTGAGAAACAAGCACTTGCGCTTGTAAAGGCTTTGAAGGATTTCCGTGTGTACATATTGCATTCCCATATTACAGCATATGTTCCTAACGCAGCAGTTAAAGATGTTTTGGTACAGGCAGATCCAGAAGGAAGAAGAGGTAAGTGGATCGCTGCATTGTTAGAGTACGATGTGGAGATTAAACCGACCAAGCTGATCAAAGGATAAGGACTCGCCAAGCTCATGGCTGAAACAAATCTGCATGCTCTAGACATAAATTTGATTGCTGCCATGTCTGATGAAGATGAGGAAAGTACGTCAGTTCAGGTATCCGATATTTGTGTTTCTTCTCCTTGGTATGCTGACATTTTATATGTGCTTCAGAATTTGTCTACACCGCCTGGTATGCCTCGAAATAAGAGTAGAACATTGAAGTTAAGAGCTACTAAATTCTGCATTTTGAATTCTGCATTGTATTGGAAAGACCCTGGGGGTATGTTGTTGAATTGTTTGGTAGAGGAGGAAGCTCAAAGAGTTTTGGAGGATTTTCACAAAGGTGACTGTGGAGGTCATTTGTTTTGGAAGACCACAGCGAATAAGATCCTAAGGGCAGGGTATTATTGGCCTTTTTTGTTTTCTGATGTGTTCAAGGTTGTGAAAAATTGTCATGAGTGTCAAATATTCGAAGGGAAGCAGAAACTACAGCCTTTGCCTCTAAAACCAATCGAAGTTAATGCACCATTCCAGCAGTGGGGATTGGATTTTATCGGAGAAATCCACCCAGCATCTTCAGGACAGCATAGATGGATCTTGAAAGCTACAGACTACTTCACAAAGTGGATTGAGGCGATTCCCACTCGACAGGCCACTGATGCGGTAATTATCTCTTTCCTTGAAAACAATATTTTGTCACGCTTTGGGTGTCCTAGTAAAATAATCACAGATAATGCAGCAGCTTTTAAGTCTAAGAGGATGGTTGATTTTTGTTTTAAGTACAATATTACCTTGGGACATTCAACCGCATACCATCCGCAAGGAAATGGTTTGGCGGAATCTTCAAACAAATCCTTGGTGAATATCATTAAGAAATTGCTGGAAATCAACAAGAAGGCTTGGCACAAAAAGTTGGTGAATGCATTATGGGCTGATAGGGTAAGTCAGAAAAAGTCTATTGGCATGTCTCCTTTCGAGTTGGTGTATGGGACGGATACAGTTTTTCCTACTTCACTTGTTGTCCCGGTGGTCAAATTGCTTCAGGAGGCTGGAAGTGAAGAGGATCCTATGCAGCGGAGGATTAATGAGATGATTCATTTACAGCAGACACGAGAGGAGGCATTTCAAAATACTTTCAAGTTGCAGGAGCGCATTAAGAAGATCTACGACAGAAAGGAAAAATCAGATAAGTTTCAGTTGGATGAAGTAGTTTTGAAATGGGATGCTCGGAATGAGGATAAGGGAAAGCATGGCAAATTTGAGAATTTGTGGAAGGGACCGTTTAAGATTGCAGCGTATCGGGGGCAGAATGCATTTCTTCTCAAAGAAATGAATGGAGATGATTGTCCTGGTGGACCGATCAATGGTCGGTTGTTGAAGCGCTATTATTTCTGAGTACTTGCTGCTGATCTCATTGTCATTGTATATATCATTTTATTTTTGTTTCATTGCAAGTGTGCACTGATCTCTCATTTTCAGTCTGGGGCCCGGAGCGAAGGCTATAATTCTGGAAATAGAGGTTGGTTGGTTTGAGATTGTAAAGTTAAGTTTTATCAGTCTTCTTGTTTAAAGTCATGTCAGTTTGAGTCTAGTTAGTTTTGGTCAAATTGCAGTCTATCATTAGTCAAATCTGCAGTCAATAAAATTGTCCAAAGTTTGTCTTGTCAGTTGAAATAATGATTCCATCGCCCAATGGATGAGAGGCACTGTCTGACTCCCCCAGAGATTTGCTGTTCTTGGCATCTCCATGGAGCCACCATCCCCATTGGAGCCAATGTTAGAGTCGGTCCTTGCAGCCCTCCGTCAGTGATCATTTCGTCTTTTGCATATTCATGATTAGGTGTCTCGCTTGTTCCACTTCGTTGCATTTCGCTAGGATCATGCCATGAACTGACGAGGGGTTCTGTCGTCCTATGTTTCCTCATGTGTATACCTGCAGCGCTATTTTAAAAAACTTTTCCTCAAAAAATTATTCATAGTTATTGTCATTATATATATGGTCTTTAAAAATGTCAATAAGTGTCCTAGGTCTTGGTGTCTAGGGTTTTTGAGTCATTTATATACTAGTCATAAAGCCTGCAAGGTGAGGAAAGTCCAGCACTTGTGATTTTTATTTTATTATCATCAGCATTTTAAAAAAATATATTTCTAGTCCAAAACTCTGTTTTGGAACTAGAAATTTGTCATTATCATTTTGTAAAAAATTGTAATTGTTCCGCCATGAAGACATTGTCAAAAGCAGACCCCTGGTCTTTTCTCTAGCCAAGATAGCCATATCCCTGCAAGAAGACAGCAAAATCATTAGTATCGACCTCAAAAAAAGCCAAAGGAAGTTTGTATTTGAAAAGCCAAAAGTGAAATTACAAAAAACATTTGTAATATGGGTTTGAAGTTTGATTTGAAATAAAATCTGATTGTGAAGATATTTTTGACATGTATAAAAGCCAAACAAGTTTCATTTGAACCAATTTCATAGCTCCCAAATCGTGTTTGCAAAGTGGAGGGCCGATTTCAGAGTTTTGAAGTGCGTGGACAGAGTTTTGGGGCTGCGCGACCCACGTTGAGGGAGAGCGACCCACCTGGGCTGCGTGACCCACGCAGAGTCAGCTCAGCAGTGTAGGTTTGCAGGTGCGCGACCCACGCAGAGCCTGCGCGACCCACGCAGACACAGGGTTTTGAAATTTAGTTTGCGCGCCCAGTTTGGCTTGGAATCGACTCAAGCTACCTTCAAACATGTTTCTATCCATTGTTTGATGTTTTTCAACGCATTTGTGGCATCATGGGTGGTTTCCAATATTCAAATGAAGGATTTAAAACCCCACAGTCATAGTATTATTGTTTTCAGGGTTTGAAATGAAAATGAATGGTGGAAAGAATGTGTTTGCTATCTTAAGGCACTGATATGGCCAGCCTTCCATATAACATCAAAATCAATTTGCTCTCATACCCATTATACCACTGCAACCATTGCTATTGTTATACCATGTTTAAACCCTTTGAGTCACATTGCCCATGTTTGTAATGAGTCACATTGCCCAATGTAAAAATAGGCTCATGTCTTTGTTTCAAATGGCCCATTGAAACCTTTATGATCATTACTCGTAGACAAACATATTACTATTAATGCCATGCTCTCCTTTGATTAGATGTGTTCAAACTTTTGAAGGTAGCCTGCTCCTATTTGGTCAAAATTTCATTTGCATTCAAAATAGAGAGGATACCTTTTTCAGTCCATTTAAAGCTGAGATTTTATCCATAATTTGATTCCTTGATAGTGCTTTGACGATGGGAATATTGGTTGAGTGGTAAACATACATCCTAATTTTGCTTTCACTGCATTCATATCAGTGTACACATTGCCAAAAACTTGATCAGAGATATGTCAGAGACAGAGTCAGAATATGAGCCAGGGTCAGGCAGTGATTCGGTGGCTGAAGGTAATGTTCCACGAGGTTCCCGCAGAGAAAATAGAAGTGGTGATCATCGCAGAGAGGAGCCTACTTCTTTGGCTCGGTTGCAGGCATGTCCATTAGCTATGGATTGTTTTCGATTCTTGTCATGTTTCAGATTTTGTGAGACGGTTGTACAAACCCGACCTCATCGTGAATTAGCACGTCTGTTTGTTCTTCATTTACAGGGTGATCGGGTAAACCTTGCTGGGGTTGATTTCATTGTATCACCTTTGACTATTGCTCAAACCACTGGCATACCGAACATAGGCGAGGAATGGAGCAAGGGTAAGCAGTTAGAGAAATTTCACTATGAGCCATACATTAAAACTGGATATGTGGCTTACTTGAGCAGAGTTTTTCCATTCAGATTCTTGAGAGATGAGTATGCACCACTCATGAGGCTCATCATTCAGCATTTTAGTTGTGAGGGCAGGTATGCTCGTCTTTTCTCATATCATGTTCGTTTGCTGATGCACTTCACAAGGGTGCGTATGATGAATATTCCGTATTTCATACACCGCAACATAGAGAGGATGGTTACATTTGTGCAGAAGAAGACGAGCCCAATGCAGCAGTACAGGAGTATATATCATTTCGCTTTGATCAAAATCTTGGTGTCACATCAGTTGGCAGAGCAGGGCATCACTTGGGAAGATTTCATTTCTAGAGACTTTTTCAGAGTGCCACAGCAGCCTCCCGAGGTGGTTCATGATGCAGGAGAGCCCTCACACTAGCCGGACATGCTTGAGGTTGAGCATATTATCACTCCTTTGGTTCAGACATATCAGCGAGGCCACAGGGCCTTATTTGCAGCGACACGGCGGGTACTATCTCCACGTGAGGTGGAAGGGGTCCTGCCGACTTCATCGACACGGCGAGTATTATCTCCACGTGATGTGGAAAGGGTCTCGTTTTCTTCTTCAGTGCAGGTATAGGTACAAGACAGGGGAAAGAGGCCCATGCATGATGAGGGCCCATCAGGAGGCCGGGACACCGATATGACAGTCATTGATGTTGATACGGGCTCTCCTAGCTCGAAGCTGAGGGAAGTCATCCAGGAGCAAAGGGCCGAGAATGACCAGTTGAAAGACCAATTGCAGAAAGCTCAGTGGGTGATTAACTATTTGGAGCAGCGCAACAAACAGCTCGAGGATGAGCTCACATTTTATGAGGTGCGCCAAATCCGTGAGGACAGACAGTGGAATCGAAAGAGACCCGGTGACATGACACCAGCTGACAGAGATACTGTACTCACGCGGGTAAATATACATCCGGAGAAGTTTTTGGCGAAGGCCAATCGAGACAAAGACATGCTTCGCCACATGAAAGGCCATTACTGGGCTCGAATGCATGTTTGCAAAGCGAGGATGAAGATCATGAAGAGGAGGCTGCGCAAGGCACTTCGACGGCGGAAAAGGCCTAATCCACTTTGGATTTTGGCCGAGGCTTCATTGAATGGGCAGGAAACATGATGGAGGACCTCCGCTCCGAATTTGGGCAAATTCGGAGAAAATTTTGTCATTTTCAAATTTTTGGTCTTAAAAACAGGTTTTGCAGCTACGTGGGTCGCGCGCTCATGCGCTCGCATTTTTTGAGACACTTGCTGGAGGAGATTTTTACATTTTTGGATTTTTCATGGTTAATTATGCATCCTCTGAAGTCAACTTAGCATTTCAACAAAATCTGGATGGTCAAACAGCTCAAAAACACCATGAAAACCACCTTGCTGCCACCTTTTGCACCAACAGGAAGTACCTCTGGGAGAATGAGGTTTTGGAGGGTCAAATCAACTCCAAATTCAGAAATTCCACTTGGGTTGGAAAGTAGACATCCAGGGCTTTCCAACGAGCTATCATGAGCTCAATTTGGATGTCGGGAGCTACCTCAAACTCAGCCTGGAACATGAGCGACCCACGCAGTTCAGGAGCGACCCACCTAGAGATTTTTTTGAGTTTTCAGCTGCCAGCTCAGTATTTCGCCTATTTTGGACCAGTTTTGCCTATGGATAGAATTCTTGGGTTTTTATGATGTAAGTTCATGTTTGGCATGTAACTTTGGCTTGTTTTTATCTCTTCTAGAAGATTCACTCTCAAAAGGGTATGCTTTTGATGACTATTTCAGTGGCTTTTTAATAGAATTTGTGAACCTTTTTGTATCATGAATTTGGAAAGTAATAAGGAACCATAACAAAACATGTGAGAATTGATATGCAAGACTTAGCCACTGATAATGGTTATTTTCTGTACAGGAAAAGGAGAAAACGAGGAATTTCCGTTCCAAAGGAAAGGACAAAGTCGAGATAACTGCTGTCCCTCTGAACGAGAACCGAATGCAAACAAGGCTAAATAGATTACAGCAAATCGGCTCGGAAAAGAAGGAGAAGACACCAGCTCGGCGCCAAAGAAAGGAAAGGATGAAGAATTAACAGTTTGGCGAATCCCTCAGGATCTTCGATCCTGAGGGATCGCTGCTTTATTTATCATGTTACTTGGACATCTCCGCCATCACCTTTATATAAAGGGACAACACTGTTAGCTTGATAGATAGGATACGCTTTTATGTAATTTTCTGTAAAACATCAACTTTGATTATTGAGTCTCGTTGAGAACTGGTTCAATGTATTTTTGACCGATGCATTAATAAAAGCTTGGTGATTATTTCATCTCTGCGTCTGGATTAACTTAAAGCGGTGTATCCTTGGAGGCTAAGGGCCCGGCCCCGAAGGACACTTGCTTCTGTACCATTACGACTTGACTTTTGTGTGGTTTGTTTATCATTGTTATTTGGTAATTTGATATGCTTTATAAGTTCATATTACATGCTTTGTTAAAGATTGAATCATTGAGGTTTTTTACAGATAGAATCGTGTGTTGACTCCGCATCAAGTTATTAATCCTTTCAAGAGTTAATTGCATGTTCTTACTGTTTTGTTACAGAGCTGTTATACTAAACGTTCGTGTTGTGCGCGTTTCTGATTTATCAGTACTGTTCCATAATTCATTAATAGTTATTGCTGTTCCATTAGTGTGATTTGTGTGAATTGCTTTTAGAGTGAAAGAATGTTATTTGATTGCAAAGAATGCATTTGAGTTAATAGATTAAGTTTGGTTACAACCTGCGGGACTTAGTTATTCAATTGCTGTTCCATTTTAGACTTGCTGTTCTATTTCAGAATTGTTGTTCAATCCTTTATTTGCTTTGCTATTCCAT